>JBAMNC010000189.1:0-1220000 GCA_037902135.1 Cetoscarus ocellatus | reverse complement strand
ATACAGTTGTTTAAGCGGGGGGGCTATCGAGATCCTGCGGGGAAAAGACGCAAATCACATCCGTCCGTATGATGTAACCACTGTTTTCCATCTTCCTTGAACAGAGCGAGGTAGAGAAGTGCACCGTTCCCGGAGATACTGCAATACCGGGTCGATGCGTGGAGTGGACGGAGCAAGCCCCGGTTCCATCTCCCAGGTTCAAAAATCAATTTAATATATGGTCCCCGGGTAGGGGACGTATCAGATATTAAACTGATAAGAACAGATACTACACTTGATCTTAGCCAAAAGGCCGAGAAGCGATAACCAGATAGGGTCAGAGGCGGACACGGCACGTTCCCAGCCGTTGAGTTCACCCGGAGGTCAGGCCAGCCAGCGCTGCTGGGGAAAATAGTGGCCTCTGGAAACATTACCCACCCTGGCCACTGGGGGGAGGGTAGGGCAGACGCAGCTGCAGCTGCAGACGCAGACGCAGACACAGACACAGACACAAGCGCAGACGCAGAGCCAAGAGAAGCAGTGCAGGAACTGCATGGCGAACGGAGAAACTGGAAGAAATTGTTGAGAGGTACAGCTCGCCGTGCGGCTATCTGTTGCCCCGGTCTCCCCTTTTTATTCCACACAGATGTCGGGGGAGAGCGCGGACGCAGTCCCCCACTACCAGAAATTATGCAGTCGAGATTCCCACATTTGGGGAATTCGCACAGGTCAGCCCGAGCCGGGAGTGCAATGGCTGGGCCTCGCCGTGGGTGAACCACCTTCATGATCATGGTATCTCCCCTGCCAGGTAAGTATGAGTTGGGAGAGTCACACATTGGCCCCCAGCCCCCAGGTTTGTGCCCCTGGCCCACGGTGCTTACAAATAAGTCTGGGACCAGTGAGGGGAGTTGATCAATACATCCATACATGCATAGACTTTCCTTCATAAAGTCAGCAAACAAAACAAAACAATTAATCTATCATTTAATCACTTCATTAACTGGTGGGGTTGTCACATAAAGCATGCAATATGGCTGGGCAAGACACCCCCCCAACAAGTCCTAGACGGTTAAGTGTTAGCAATAAAGGCTGCTTTCTCTCTCTCTCCGTCTCCCCTTTATGACAAATCCTAGACAGTTAAATGTGTAACACAATTTTTGTGTGTGTGTGTGTGTGTGTGTGTGTGTGTGTGAGTTTTTTCCAACGTTAAATGCTGCACAGACATATGGGAACCTGCTGCCAATTGTGAACAGTGTGGGGCAAAATCTTACCTGTAGAACAAGAAGCAGAGATGAGGACGGCGGCGGCGGCAGCTGCAGCAGCAGCAGCAGCAGCAGCAGCAGCAGCAGCAGCAGGTCCACCTCTGGCACCAGTTTTTGATACAGTTGTTTAAGCGGGGGGGCTATCGAGATCCTGCGGGGAAAAGACGCAAATCACATCCGTCCGTATGATGTAACCACTGTTTTCCATCTTCCTTGAACAGAGCGAGGTAGAGAAGTGCACCGTTCCCGGAGATACTGCAATACCGGGTCGATGCGTGGAGTGGACGGAGCAAGCCCCGGTTCCATCTCCCAGGTTCAAAAATCAATTTAATATATGGTCCCCGGGTAGGGGACGTATCAGATATTAAACTGATAAGAACAGATACTACACTTGATCTTAGCCAAAAGGCCGAGAAGCGATAACCAGATAGGGTCAGAGGCGGACACGGCACGTTCCCAGCCGTTGAGTTCACCCGGAGGTCAGGCCAGCCAGCGCTGCTGGGGAAAATAGTGGCCTCTGGAAACATTACCCACCCTGGCCACTGGGGGGAGGGTAGGGCAGACGCAGCTGCAGCTGCAGACGCAGACGCAGACACAGACACAGACACAAGCGCAGACGCAGAGCCAAGAGAAGCAGTGCAGGAACTGCATGGCGAACGGAGAAACTGGAAGAAATTGTTGAGAGGTACAGCTCGCCGTGCGGCTATCTGTTGCCCGGTCTCCCCTTTTTATTCCACACAGATGTCGGGGGAGAGCGCGGACGCAGTCCCCCACTACCAGAAATTATGCAGTCGAGATTCCCACATTTGGGGAATTCGCACAGGTCAGCCCGAGCCGGGAGTGCAATGGCTGGGCCTCGCCGTGGGTGAACCACCTTCATGATCATGGTATCTCCCCTGCCAGGTAAGTATGAGTTGGGAGAGTCACACATTGGCCCCCAGCCCCCAGGTTTGTGCCCCTGGCCCACGGTGCTTACAAATAAGTCTGGGACCAGTGAGGGGAGTTGATCAATACATCCATACATGCATAGACTTTCCTTCATAAAGTCAGCAAACAAAACAAAACAATTAATCTATCATTTAATCACTTCATTAACTGGTGGGGTTGTCACATAAAGCATGCAATATGGCTGGGCAAGACACCCCCCCAACAAGTCCTAGACGGTTAAGTGTTAGCAATAAAGGCTGCTTTCTCTCTCTCTCCGTCTCCCTTTATGACAAATCCTAGACAGTTAAATGTGTAACACAATTTTTGTGTGTGTGTGTGTGTGTGTGTGTGTGTGTGTGAGTTTTTTCCAACGTTAAATGCTGCACAGACATATGGGAACCTGCTGCCAATTGTGAACAGTGTGGGGCAAAATCTTACCTGTAGAACAAGAAGCAGAGATGAGGACGGCGGCGGCGGCAGCTGCAGCAGCAGCAGCAGCAGCAGCAGCAGCAGCAGCAGCAGCAGCAGCAGGTCCACCTCTGGCACCAGTTTTTGATACAGTTGTTTAAGCGGGGGGGCTATCGAGATCCTGCGGGGGAAAAGACGCAAATCACATCCGTCCGTATGATGTAACCACTGTTTTCCATCTTCCTTGAACAGAGCGAGGTAGAGAAGTGCACCGTTCCCGGAGATACTGCAATACCGGGTCGATGCGTGGAGTGGACGGAGCAAGCCCCGGTTCCATCTCCCAGGTTCAAAAATCAATTTAATATATGGTCCCCGGGTAGGGGACGTATCAGATATTAAACTGATAAGAACAGATACTACACTTGATCTTAGCCAAAAGGCCGAGAAGCGATAACCAGATAGGGTCAGAGGCGGACACGGCACGTTCCCAGCCGTTGAGTTCACCCGGAGGTCAGGCCAGCCAGCGCTGCTGGGGAAAATAGTGGCCTCTGGAAACATTACCCACCCTGGCCACTGGGGGGAGGGTAGGGCAGACGCAGCTGCAGCTGCAGACGCAGACGCAGACACAGACACAGACACAAGCGCAGACGCAGAGCCAAGAGAAGCAGTGCAGGAACTGCATGGCGAACGGAGAAACTGGAAGAAATTGTTGAGAGGTACAGCTCGCCGTGCGGCTATCTGTTGCCCGGTCTCCCCTTTTTATTCCACACAGATGTCGGGGGAGAGCGCGGACGCAGTCCCCCACTACCAGAAATTATGCAGTCGAGATTCCCACATTTGGGGAATTCGCACAGGTCAGCCCGAGCCGGGAGTGCAATGGCTGGGCCTCGCCGTGGGTGAACCACCTTCATGATCATGGTATCTCCCCTGCCAGGTAAGTATGAGTTGGGAGAGTCACACATTGGCCCCCAGCCCCCAGGTTTGTGCCCCTGGCCCACGGTGCTTACAAATAAGTCTGGGACCAGTGAGGGGAGTTGATCAATACATCCATACATGCATAGACTTTCCTTCATAAAGTCAGCAAACAAAACAAAACAATTAATCTATCATTTAATCACTTCATTAACTGGTGGGGTTGTCACATAAAGCATGCAATATGGCTGGGCAAGACACCCCCCCAACAAGTCCTAGACGGTTAAGTGTTAGCAATAAAGGCTGCTTTCTCTCTCTCTCCGTCTCCCTTTATGACAAATCCTAGACAGTTAAATGTGTAACACAATTTTTGTGTGTGTGTGTGTGTGTGTGTGTGTGTGTGAGTTTTTTCCAACGTTAAATGCTGCACAGACATATGGGAACCTGCTGCCAATTGTGAACAGTGTGGGGCAAAATCTTACCTGTAGAACAAGAAGCAGAGATGAGGACGGCGGCGGCGGCAGCTGCAGCAGCAGCAGCAGCAGCAGCAGCAGCAGCAGCAGCAGGTCCACCTCTGGCACCAGTTTTTGATACAGTTGTTTAAGCGGGGGGGCTATCGAGATCCTGCGGGGAAAAGACGCAAATCACATCCGTCCGTATGATGTAACCACTGTTTTCCATCTTCCTTGAACAGAGCGAGGTAGAGAAGTGCACCGTTCCCGGAGATACTGCAATACCGGGTCGATGCGTGGAGTGGACGGAGCAAGCCCCGGTTCCATCTCCCAGGTTCAAAAATCAATTTAATATATGGTCCCCGGGTAGGGGACGTATCAGATATTAAACTGATAAGAACAGATACTACACTTGATCTTAGCCAAAAGGCCGAGAAGCGATAACCAGATAGGGTCAGAGGCGGACACGGCACGTTCCCAGCCGTTGAGTTCACCCGGAGGTCAGGCCAGCCAGCGCTGCTGGGGAAAATAGTGGCCTCTGGAAACATTACCCACCCTGGCCACTGGGGGGAGGGTAGGGCAGACGCAGCTGCAGCTGCAGACGCAGACGCAGACACAGACACAGACACAAGCGCAGACGCAGAGCCAAGAGAAGCAGTGCAGGAACTGCATGGCGAACGGAGAAACTGGAAGAAATTGTTGAGAGGTACAGCTCGCCGTGCGGCTATCTGTTGCCCGGTCTCCCCTTTTTATTCCACACAGATGTCGGGGGAGAGCGCGGACGCAGTCCCCCACTACCAGAAATTATGCAGTCGAGATTCCCACATTTGGGGAATTCGCACAGGTCAGCCCGAGCCGGGAGTGCAATGGCTGGGCCTCGCCGTGGGTGAACCACCTTCATGATCATGGTATCTCCCCTGCCAGGTAAGTATGAGTTGGGAGAGTCACACATTGGCCCCCAGCCCCCAGGTTTGTGCCCCTGGCCCACGGTGCTTACAAATAAGTCTGGGACCAGTGAGGGGAGTTGATCAATACATCCATACATGCATAGACTTTCCTTCATAAAGTCAGCAAACAAAACAAAACAATTAATCTATCATTTAATCACTTCATTAACTGGTGGGGTTGTCACATAAAGCATGCAATATGGCTGGGCAAGACACCCCCCCAACAAGTCCTAGACGGTTAAGTGTTAGCAATAAAGGCTGCTTTCTCTCTCTCTCCGTCTCCCTTTATGACAAATCCTAGACAGTTAAATGTGTAACACAATTTTTGTGTGTGTGTGTGTGTGTGTGTGTGTGTGTGTGAGTTTTTTCCAACGTTAAATGCTGCACAGACATATGGGAACCTGCTGCCAATTGTGAACAGTGTGGGGCAAAATCTTACCTGTAGAACAAGAAGCAGAGATGAGGACGGCGGCGGCGGCAGCTGCAGCAGCAGCAGCAGCAGCAGCAGCAGCAGCAGCAGCAGGTCCACCTCTGGCACCAGTTTTTGATACAGTTGTTTAAGCGGGGGGGCTATCGAGATCCTGCGGGGAAAAGACGCAAATCACATCCGTCCGTATGATGTAACCACTGTTTTCCATCTTCCTTGAACAGAGCGAGGTAGAGAAGTGCACCGTTCCCGGAGATACTGCAATACCGGGTCGATGCGTGGAGTGGACGGAGCAAGCCCCGGTTCCATCTCCCAGGTTCAAAAATCAATTTAATATATGGTCCCCGGGTAGGGGACGTATCAGATATTAAACTGATAAGAACAGATACTACACTTGATCTTAGCCAAAAGGCCGAGAAGCGATAACCAGATAGGGTCAGAGGCGGACACGGCACGTTCCCAGCCGTTGAGTTCACCCGGAGGTCAGGCCAGCCAGCGCTGCTGGGGAAAATAGTGGCCTCTGGAAACATTACCCACCCTGGCCACTGGGGGGAGGGTAGGGCAGACGCAGCTGCAGCTGCAGACGCAGACGCAGACACAGACACAGACACAAGCGCAGACGCAGAGCCAAGAGAAGCAGTGCAGGAACTGCATGGCGAACGGAGAAACTGGAAGAAATTGTTGAGAGGTACAGCTCGCCGTGCGGCTATCTGTTGCCCGGTCTCCCCTTTTTATTCCACACAGATGTCGGGGGAGAGCGCGGACGCAGTCCCCCACTACCAGAAATTATGCAGTCGAGATTCCCACATTTGGGGAATTCGCACAGGTCAGCCCGAGCCGGGAGTGCAATGGCTGGGCCTCGCCGTGGGTGAACCACCTTCATGATCATGGTATCTCCCCTGCCAGGTAAGTATGAGTTGGGAGAGTCACACATTGGCCCCCAGCCCCCAGGTTTGTGCCCCTGGCCCACGGTGCTTACAAATAAGTCTGGGACCAGTGAGGGGAGTTGATCAATACATCCATACATGCATAGACTTTCCTTCATAAAGTCAGCAAACAAAACAAAACAATTAATCTATCATTTAATCACTTCATTAACTGGTGGGGTTGTCACATAAAGCATGCAATATGGCTGGGCAAGACACCCCCCCAACAAGTCCTAGACGGTTAAGTGTTAGCAATAAAGGCTGCTTTCTCTCTCTCTCCGTCTCCCTTTATGACAAATCCTAGACAGTTAAATGTGTAACACAATTTTTGTGTGTGTGTGTGTGTGTGTGTGTGTGTGTGAGTTTTTTCCAACGTTAAATGCTGCACAGACATATGGGAACCTGCTGCCAATTGTGAACAGTGTGGGGCAAAATCTTACCTGTAGAACAAGAAGCAGAGATGAGGACGGCGGCGGCGGCAGCTGCAGCAGCAGCAGCAGCAGCAGCAGCAGCAGCAGCAGCAGCAGCAGCAGGTCCACCTCTGGCACCAGTTTTTGATACAGTTGTTTAAGCGGGGGGGCTATCGAGATCCTGCGGGGAAAAGACGCAAATCACATCCGTCCGTATGATGTAACCACTGTTTTCCATCTTCCTTGAACAGAGCGAGGTAGAGAAGTGCACCGTTCCCGGAGATACTGCAATACCGGGTCGATGCGTGGAGTGGACGGAGCAAGCCCCGGTTCCATCTCCCAGGTTCAAAAATCAATTTAATATATGGTCCCCGGGTAGGGGACGTATCAGATATTAAACTGATAAGAACAGATACTACACTTGATCTTAGCCAAAAGGCCGAGAAGCGATAACCAGATAGGGTCAGAGGCGGACACGGCACGTTCCCAGCCGTTGAGTTCACCCGGAGGTCAGGCCAGCCAGCGCTGCTGGGGAAAATAGTGGCCTCTGGAAACATTACCCACCCTGGCCACTGGGGGGAGGGTAGGGCAGACGCAGCTGCAGCTGCAGACGCAGACGCAGACACAGACACAGACACAAGCGCAGACGCAGAGCCAAGAGAAGCAGTGCAGGAACTGCATGGCGAACGGAGAAACTGGAAGAAATTGTTGAGAGGTACAGCTCGCCGTGCGGCTATCTGTTGCCCGGTCTCCCCTTTTTATTCCACACAGATGTCGGGGGAGAGCGCGGACGCAGTCCCCCACTACCAGAAATTATGCAGTCGAGATTCCCACATTTGGGGAATTCGCACAGGTCAGCCCGAGCCGGGAGTGCAATGGCTGGGCCTCGCCGTGGGTGAACCACCTTCATGATCATGGTATCTCCCCTGCCAGGTAAGTATGAGTTGGGAGAGTCACACATTGGCCCCCAGCCCCCAGGTTTGTGCCCCTGGCCCACGGTGCTTACAAATAAGTCTGGGACCAGTGAGGGGAGTTGATCAATACATCCATACATGCATAGACTTTCCTTCATAAAGTCAGCAAACAAAACAAAACAATTAATCTATCATTTAATCACTTCATTAACTGGTGGGGTTGTCACATAAAGCATGCAATATGGCTGGGCAAGACACCCCCCCAACAAGTCCTAGACGGTTAAGTGTTAGCAATAAAGGCTGCTTTCTCTCTCTCTCCGTCTCCCTTTATGACAAATCCTAGACAGTTAAATGTGTAACACAATTTTTGTGTGTGTGTGTGTGTGTGTGTGTGTGTGTGAGTTTTTTCCAACGTTAAATGCTGCACAGACATATGGGAACCTGCTGCCAATTGTGAACAGTGTGGGGCAAAATCTTACCTGTAGAACAAGAAGCAGAGATGAGGACGGCGGCGGCGGCAGCTGCAGCAGCAGCAGCAGCAGCAGCAGCAGCAGCAGCAGCAGGTCCACCTCTGGCACCAGTTTTTGATACAGTTGTTTAAGCGGGGGGGCTATCGAGATCCTGCGGGGAAAAGACGCAAATCACATCCGTCCGTATGATGTAACCACTGTTTTCCATCTTCCTTGAACAGAGCGAGGTAGAGAAGTGCACCGTTCCCGGAGATACTGCAATACCGGGTCGATGCGTGGAGTGGACGGAGCAAGCCCCGGTTCCATCTCCCAGGTTCAAAAATCAATTTAATATATGGTCCCCGGGTAGGGGACGTATCAGATATTAAACTGATAAGAACAGATACTACACTTGATCTTAGCCAAAAGGCCGAGAAGCGATAACCAGATAGGGTCAGAGGCGGACACGGCACGTTCCCAGCCGTTGAGTTCACCCGGAGGTCAGGCCAGCCAGCGCTGCTGGGGAAAATAGTGGCCTCTGGAAACATTACCCACCCTGGCCACTGGGGGGAGGGTAGGGCAGACGCAGCTGCAGCTGCAGACGCAGACGCAGACACAGACACAGACACAAGCGCAGACGCAGAGCCAAGAGAAGCAGTGCAGGAACTGCATGGCGAACGGAGAAACTGGAAGAAATTGTTGAGAGGTACAGCTCGCCGTGCGGCTATCTGTTGCCCGGTCTCCCCTTTTTATTCCACACAGATGTCGGGGGAGAGCGCGGACGCAGTCCCCCACTACCAGAAATTATGCAGTCGAGATTCCCACATTTGGGGAATTCGCACAGGTCAGCCCGAGCCGGGAGTGCAATGGCTGGGCCTCGCCGTGGGTGAACCACCTTCATGATCATGGTATCTCCCCTGCCAGGTAAGTATGAGTTGGGAGAGTCACACATTGGCCCCCAGCCCCCAGGTTTGTGCCCCTGGCCCACGGTGCTTACAAATAAGTCTGGGACCAGTGAGGGGAGTTGATCAATACATCCATACATGCATAGACTTTCCTTCATAAAGTCAGCAAACAAAACAAAACAATTAATCTATCATTTAATCACTTCATTAACTGGTGGGGTTGTCACATAAAGCATGCAATATGGCTGGGCAAGACACCCCCCCAACAAGTCCTAGACGGTTAAGTGTTAGCAATAAAGGCTGCTTTCTCTCTCTCTCCGTCTCCCTTTATGACAAATCCTAGACAGTTAAATGTGTAACACAATTTTTGTGTGTGTGTGTGTGTGTGTGTGTGTGTGTGAGTTTTTTCCAACGTTAAATGCTGCACAGACATATGGGAACCTGCTGCCAATTGTGAACAGTGTGGGGCAAAATCTTACCTGTAGAACAAGAAGCAGAGATGAGGACGGCGGCGGCGGCAGCTGCAGCAGCAGCAGCAGCAGCAGCAGCAGCAGCAGCAGCAGCAGCAGCAGGTCCACCTCTGGCACCAGTTTTTGATACAGTTGTTTAAGCGGGGGGGCTATCGAGATCCTGCGGGGAAAAGACGCAAATCACATCCGTCCGTATGATGTAACCACTGTTTTCCATCTTCCTTGAACAGAGCGAGGTAGAGAAGTGCACCGTTCCCGGAGATACTGCAATACCGGGTCGATGCGTGGAGTGGACGGAGCAAGCCCCGGTTCCATCTCCCAGGTTCAAAAATCAATTTAATATATGGTCCCCGGGTAGGGGACGTATCAGATATTAAACTGATAAGAACAGATACTACACTTGATCTTAGCCAAAAGGCCGAGAAGCGATAACCAGATAGGGTCAGAGGCGGACACGGCACGTTCCCAGCCGTTGAGTTCACCCGGAGGTCAGGCCAGCCAGCGCTGCTGGGGAAAATAGTGGCCTCTGGAAACATTACCCACCCTGGCCACTGGGGGGAGGGTAGGGCAGACGCAGCTGCAGCTGCAGACGCAGACGCAGACACAGACACAGACACAAGCGCAGACGCAGAGCCAAGAGAAGCAGTGCAGGAACTGCATGGCGAACGGAGAAACTGGAAGAAATTGTTGAGAGGTACAGCTCGCCGTGCGGCTATCTGTTGCCCGGTCTCCCCTTTTTATTCCACACAGATGTCGGGGGAGAGCGCGGACGCAGTCCCCCACTACCAGAAATTATGCAGTCGAGATTCCCACATTTGGGGAATTCGCACAGGTCAGCCCGAGCCGGGAGTGCAATGGCTGGGCCTCGCCGTGGGTGAACCACCTTCATGATCATGGTATCTCCCCTGCCAGGTAAGTATGAGTTGGGAGAGTCACACATTGGCCCCCAGCCCCCAGGTTTGTGCCCCTGGCCCACGGTGCTTACAAATAAGTCTGGGACCAGTGAGGGGAGTTGATCAATACATCCATACATGCATAGACTTTCCTTCATAAAGTCAGCAAACAAAACAAAACAATTAATCTATCATTTAATCACTTCATTAACTGGTGGGGTTGTCACATAAAGCATGCAATATGGCTGGGCAAGACACCCCCCCAACAAGTCCTAGACGGTTAAGTGTTAGCAATAAAGGCTGCTTTCTCTCTCTCTCCGTCTCCCTTTATGACAAATCCTAGACAGTTAAATGTGTAACACAATTTTTGTGTGTGTGTGTGTGTGTGTGTGTGTGTGTGAGTTTTTTCCAACGTTAAATGCTGCACAGACATATGGGAACCTGCTGCCAATTGTGAACAGTGTGGGGCAAAATCTTACCTGTAGAACAAGAAGCAGAGATGAGGACGGCGGCGGCGGCAGCTGCAGCAGCAGCAGCAGCAGCAGCAGCAGCAGCAGCAGCAGGTCCACCTCTGGCACCAGTTTTTGATACAGTTGTTTAAGCGGGGGGGCTATCGAGATCCTGCGGGGAAAAGACGCAAATCACATCCGTCCGTATGATGTAACCACTGTTTTCCATCTTCCTTGAACAGAGCGAGGTAGAGAAGTGCACCGTTCCCGGAGATACTGCAATACCGGGTCGATGCGTGGAGTGGACGGAGCAAGCCCCGGTTCCATCTCCCAGGTTCAAAAATCAATTTAATATATGGTCCCCGGGTAGGGGACGTATCAGATATTAAACTGATAAGAACAGATACTACACTTGATCTTAGCCAAAAGGCCGAGAAGCGATAACCAGATAGGGTCAGAGGCGGACACGGCACGTTCCCAGCCGTTGAGTTCACCCGGAGGTCAGGCCAGCCAGCGCTGCTGGGGAAAATAGTGGCCTCTGGAAACATTACCCACCCTGGCCACTGGGGGGAGGGTAGGGCAGACGCAGCTGCAGCTGCAGACGCAGACGCAGACACAGACACAGACACAAGCGCAGACGCAGAGCCAAGAGAAGCAGTGCAGGAACTGCATGGCGAACGGAGAAACTGGAAGAAATTGTTGAGAGGTACAGCTCGCCGTGCGGCTATCTGTTGCCCGGTCTCCCCTTTTTATTCCACACAGATGTCGGGGGAGAGCGCGGACGCAGTCCCCCACTACCAGAAATTATGCAGTCGAGATTCCCACATTTGGGGAATTCGCACAGGTCAGCCCGAGCCGGGAGTGCAATGGCTGGGCCTCGCCGTGGGTGAACCACCTTCATGATCATGGTATCTCCCCTGCCAGGTAAGTATGAGTTGGGAGAGTCACACATTGGCCCCCAGCCCCCAGGTTTGTGCCCCTGGCCCACGGTGCTTACAAATAAGTCTGGGACCAGTGAGGGGAGTTGATCAATACATCCATACATGCATAGACTTTCCTTCATAAAGTCAGCAAACAAAACAAAACAATTAATCTATCATTTAATCACTTCATTAACTGGTGGGGTTGTCACATAAAGCATGCAATATGGCTGGGCAAGACACCCCCCCAACAAGTCCTAGACGGTTAAGTGTTAGCAATAAAGGCTGCTTTCTCTCTCTCTCCGTCTCCCTTTATGACAAATCCTAGACAGTTAAATGTGTAACACAATTTTTGTGTGTGTGTGTGTGTGTGTGTGTGTGTGAGTTTTTTCCAACGTTAAATGCTGCACAGACATATGGGAACCTGCTGCCAATTGTGAACAGTGTGGGGCAAAATCTTACCTGTAGAACAAGAAGCAGAGATGAGGACGGCGGCGGCGGCAGCTGCAGCAGCAGCAGCAGCAGCAGCAGCAGCAGCAGCAGCAGGTCCACCTCTGGCACCAGTTTTTGATACAGTTGTTTAAGCGGGGGGGCTATCGAGATCCTGCGGGGAAAAGACGCAAATCACATCCGTCCGTATGATGTAACCACTGTTTTCCATCTTCCTTGAACAGAGCGAGGTAGAGAAGTGCACCGTTCCCGGAGATACTGCAATACCGGGTCGATGCGTGGAGTGGACGGAGCAAGCCCCGGTTCCATCTCCCAGGTTCAAAAATCAATTTAATATATGGTCCCCGGGTAGGGGACGTATCAGATATTAAACTGATAAGAACAGATACTACACTTGATCTTAGCCAAAAGGCCGAGAAGCGATAACCAGATAGGGTCAGAGGCGGACACGGCACGTTCCCAGCCGTTGAGTTCACCCGGAGGTCAGGCCAGCCAGCGCTGCTGGGGAAAATAGTGGCCTCTGGAAACATTACCCACCCTGGCCACTGGGGGGAGGGTAGGGCAGACGCAGCTGCAGCTGCAGACGCAGACGCAGACACAGACACAGACACAAGCGCAGACGCAGAGCCAAGAGAAGCAGTGCAGGAACTGCATGGCGAACGGAGAAACTGGAAGAAATTGTTGAGAGGTACAGCTCGCCGTGCGGCTATCTGTTGCCCGGTCTCCCCTTTTTATTCCACACAGATGTCGGGGGAGAGCGCGGACGCAGTCCCCCACTACCAGAAATTATGCAGTCGAGATTCCCACATTTGGGGAATTCGCACAGGTCAGCCCGAGCCGGGAGTGCAATGGCTGGGCCTCGCCGTGGGTGAACCACCTTCATGATCATGGTATCTCCCCTGCCAGGTAAGTATGAGTTGGGAGAGTCACACATTGGCCCCCAGCCCCCAGGTTTGTGCCCCTGGCCCACGGTGCTTACAAATAAGTCTGGGACCAGTGAGGGGAGTTGATCAATACATCCATACATGCATAGACTTTCCTTCATAAAGTCAGCAAACAAAACAAAACAATTAATCTATCATTTAATCACTTCATTAACTGGTGGGGTTGTCACATAAAGCATGCAATATGGCTGGGCAAGACACCCCCCCAACAAGTCCTAGACGGTTAAGTGTTAGCAATAAAGGCTGCTTTCTCTCTCTCTCCGTCTCCCTTTATGACAAATCCTAGACAGTTAAATGTGTAACACAATTTTTGTGTGTGTGTGTGTGTGTGTGTGTGTGTGTGAGTTTTTTCCAACGTTAAATGCTGCACAGACATATGGGAACCTGCTGCCAATTGTGAACAGTGTGGGGCAAAATCTTACCTGTAGAACAAGAAGCAGAGATGAGGACGGCGGCGGCGGCAGCTGCAGCAGCAGCAGCAGCAGCGCAGCAGGTCCACCTCTGGCACCAGTTTTTGATACAGTTGTTTAAGCGGGGGGGCTATCGAGATCCTGCGGGGAAAAGACGCAAATCACATCCGTCCGTATGATGTAACCACTGTTTTCCATCTTCCTTGAACAGAGCGAGGTAGAGAAGTGCACCGTTCCCGGAGATACTGCAATACCGGGTCGATGCGTGGAGTGGACGGAGCAAGCCCCGGTTCCATCTCCCAGGTTCAAAAATCAATTTAATATATGGTCCCCGGGTAGGGGACGTATCAGATATTAAACTGATAAGAACAGATACTACACTTGATCTTAGCCAAAAGGCCGAGAAGCGATAACCAGATAGGGTCAGAGGCGGACACGGCACGTTCCCAGCCGTTGAGTTCACCCGGAGGTCAGGCCAGCCAGCGCTGCTGGGGAAAATAGTGGCCTCTGGAAACATTACCCACCCTGGCCACTGGGGGGAGGGTAGGGCAGACGCAGCTGCAGCTGCAGACGCAGACGCAGACACAGACACAGACACAAGCGCAGACGCAGAGCCAAGAGAAGCAGTGCAGGAACTGCATGGCGAACGGAGAAACTGGAAGAAATTGTTGAGAGGTACAGCTCGCCGTGCGGCTATCTGTTGCCCGGTCTCCCCTTTTTATTCCACACAGATGTCGGGGGAGAGCGCGGACGCAGTCCCCCACTACCAGAAATTATGCAGTCGAGATTCCCACATTTGGGGAATTCGCACAGGTCAGCCCGAGCCGGGAGTGCAATGGCTGGGCCTCGCCGTGGGTGAACCACCTTCATGATCATGGTATCTCCCCTGCCAGGTAAGTATGAGTTGGGAGAGTCACACATTGGCCCCCAGCCCCCAGGTTTGTGCCCCTGGCCCACGGTGCTTACAAATAAGTCTGGGACCAGTGAGGGGAGTTGATCAATACATCCATACATGCATAGACTTTCCTTCATAAAGTCAACAAACAAAACAAAACAATTAATCTATCATTTAATCACTTCATTAACTGGTGGGGTTGTCACATAAAGCATGCAATATGGCTGGGCAAGACACCCCCCCAACAAGTCCTAGACGGTTAAGTGTTAGCAATAAAGGCTGCTTTCTCTCTCTCTCCGTCTCCCTTTATGACAAATCCTAGACAGTTAAATGTGTAACACAATTTTTTGTGTGTGTGTGTGTGCGTGTGTCTGTGTGTGTGTGAGTTTTTTCCAACGTTAAATGGCACAGACATATGGGAACCTGCTGCCAATTGTGAACAGTGTGGGGCAAAATCTTACCTGTAGAACAAGAAGCAGAGATGATTTGGTGCGTCTGGCAGTCTCGCAGTCGCAGCATCAGCAGCAGCTGCAGCAGCAGGTCCACCTCTGGCACCAGTTTTTGATACAGTTGTTTAAGCGGGGGGCTATCGAGATCCTGCGGGGAAAAGACGCAAATCACATCCGTCCGAGATGTAACCACTGTTTTCCATCTTATTTAATTTATGACAGAGCTAAGGGTTGTTCACTCGACATAAAGCATCTCTAGCAACGCATCTGGGCCTTAACAAAATCCCGCACAACAGTAATTGTTTCATATTTAATCAAATAACCAAATTAAACCTCTGCTGTTGGGGTATAGATAGTGGTTGGATAATCCCTCAGCAACAATCCGGCCCAATCATAGATAAAGACGAGGCTTGGCGCACTAAACTTTAAAACTTAATAAAACTTGACATTGATAATAAGATAAATGTCTAACAGAAATAATAAGTAAAGTATTTTAATTTATTCTCACCTTAAAACGCCGTGGTCCCGAAGCAAACTTTTTAAACCTGTTTCAAGCTCCTCTCCCTCTGGTTTGGACTGTACACCGCAGCTGTGCCACACGAGCTAATTAGTTAATTATCTAATCAGGATCGTCCGTGGATGTGACGCAGCAGTGGAGACACGCTCCCCCGTATTATTTTAAATCCCCCTGTGGCTTTTTTTTAAAGCCTAAAATGCACTTTAGCTGTTGATAAATATCCACATTAAAGCTTCTTTCAATGCTCAGTCAAGCCTGTAAGAGCTGAGCATTGGTATTAGCTTCCTGGCCACTTTATTAGGCACACCCGTTGCTCGCTAATCCATCCATCCATCATGTCTACCTCGTATCCCGTTCGGGGTCATGGGAGGCTGGAGCCTATCCCAGTGGACATTGGGCCAGAGGCAGTGTACACCCTGAGTCGGTCACCAGCCAATCACAGGGCTACATATAGAGACAGACAAGAATTCACTCTCACACTCATCCCTCAGGACAATTTTGAGTCAACAGTTAACCTAATGAGCATGGTAGGAAGCCAGAGTGCCAGGAGAGAACTCACTCATGCACAGGGTGAACATGCAAACTCCACACAGAGAAGACCTGACTGACGCAGGCTTTAAACCGGCAACCTTCCTGCTGTGAGGCATGTGAACTACCTGCTGCACCACCGTGCTCCCCAAAGCACAATAATCTGTTTTTCAAATCAATTTTGACTTATATTCAGTTTAATACACATCAAAGACAAGATATTAAATGTTTAAACTGATGAACTTTATTGTTTTCTTTGCAAATATTCACACATTTTTAATCCGATCCCTGCAAAGCCTTCCAAAACAGCTGGTGCTTACCACTATGTTGCATCACGTTTCCCTTTTACAACACTGAAATCACTGTATTCTCTTTTCATTTACGTTTACATTGTACCATCTTCATTGGAATTGGGGTCGTAATTTCCTTTTATTGTATAAACAACCTACAATATTGTTTTTATAAAAATACAGAGTTTCTGGGTTATTTACGTAAAGCATGGTCGCCACAAAAAATTAAGCAAAGTAACAAAAATTAAAGCAATAAACACAAAAGAGATGGAGAGTCAAAAGGCTGAATGTTGCCTGCCATTTAATGACCAGATGCTTAATGAAATGTTGTAAAATATTGGACTTAAATGCCAAACCTCTATTGGATAACACAAAGGATGACCTGAAAAGATGTTCTGCTCTGCCTCTACCTTTATGGGGCAGATGAATGCTAAAGATGAATGTCCTTCCAAGACTGAATTTTTTAGTGTCCTCTATTCCTTTGTTTATTCCGAAGTCTTGGTTTGAGAATGTCAACAGAATGTTCTCTTTTCTATGGAACAACAAGAAGCCTAGAATTAATCAGAAAAAATTATCCCGATCAAGAGATAAAGGGGGTCTTGGAATCCCTGAAATTTATTTATACTATCTTGCATTTAATGCCAGGTATTCACTTATTTGGGGCTATAAAAAAAGTAGAGATAAAGGAAGTTGGGACTGGCTGGAAGAACATCTTGTAAAGGAGAAGAATAAATTACTGTCATTATCTTCACTTTGGTACACCCCTGCTCCACCCAAAAAGTTGGACAACTGTATTATTAAGTTTTCATGTGACATAAGCAGAGGAATTCATAGAAGAGTGGAGATTACAAGTTCAGCTCTTCCATCCTCCCCAATATGGTATAACAATGCTTTTAAAGCTGCAGGGAATCCACTGGCAAATATGGTGCAATCATAGTATCACAGAAATTTCCCAGATTGTAGAGAACAGAGAGATTCTGCCCTTTGAGGATCCAAGAAGACATAACTTGAATATGAATAGTTTTTTTTTTTTTTTTTTTTACAGTTAATTACAATTAAAGTCAATTTTTCCCAAATTTCACAAAGAATTTTTTGATTATTTTGTGATTGCCAAAAAATTAAGATTTTTATCATCAAAAGAGGAGCAGTCTCAGGTTTATATAAGTTACTGCTTCATGCCTCCCGAAACCCAAACTCAAAATTAGTTAGAGGTAGTAATACAGCTGAAAATTCTTCACAGAGCCTTTATTACTCCCTCTAGACTTAAAAAAAATAGACCCAAGTGCTTCAAATCTTTGTTGGAATAAATGTGGACAAGTGGGAAATCTGATTCATATGTTATGGCTCTGCCCTGCACTCAAATTATTTTGGACAGAAGTCTGTAAGTTAATTTCAGTGATCATTAATGTAAATATTGGTCCATGTCCATCAGCGTGTCTGTTGGGTCACAGGACTGTACATTTAAAAACAAGACAAGAGAGAAAGACAGTTGGTTTAGCCTTTTTAAAATTCACAAACCAAAATGTTTCTCTGTAGAAACCTACAATTTTAAAAATATCTAAATTCTTTTAATATTTTAGGTATGGAGTGAATAACAGATACATTAAATGACACTACGTTTAAGGTCTGACACCATTTGGAAGCAGGCGTAGGGGCACATATCATCATCACCAATGCTGATTTGATTTAATCTGATTTGATTGACTGTTAAATCTGGTCAATATGAGAAATGTTATTTCTGTTTCTGTCTTGTTTTTGAAACCGGATCTACCATTGAATAATGACAACTTTGAACCTTTTCATAATTAATTGAATATTTATTTAAGTATGCACTGATCTCCCTTTTATGTGATGTTGTTGTGTACATGTTAATGTTTGTCATATGTATTTGTCAAGGTATGGACCTGTGTGTATTGTTGTTATGTATAAATATTAAAAGTAAGAATAAAAAAAAATAAAATAAAATGTTGTGTATTTCTATAAATGAATAAAAAAACAATCCAAAAACTCCAGTATATTTTCGTACATCCCTTCTCTGAACATTACATACAGTACCACTTGATATTCTAGTCATGAAATCATATAATGCTCAACTGATGCTTTTTGATGCTGCATGTTGGCTAAATGTTCATGATCTCGTGTGCTGTCCCGTGTTGTTGTTGGTGTATTTGGTTGTTTGTTTTTTTATGCTGGGGATTTGTCCTGCATAGAGAGACTAAAGATTCAATCATATATAAAGACATTTCCTCCAGTGAAGCTTCTGTCACTAGAAATCAAATCGGGACTCAGTTAATTCTGTAGAAAAATTCAGATTTCTGTCTTCAGTCCTGTTTTTGTTTCAGAGTAAAGCTAAATGTTGTTCCCCTTTAATCACAGGAGCAAGATTAATGTCAGGGGGGGGTGTCCGGTCTGCAGGCTGACAGACGGTGAGCAGCAGTGAAGCCCTCAGCTAAGTTATTTCCTCTTTAATGTCTAGATCTTCTGTCAACAGCATTGCATATATTGACTGTTTTTTTATAACCTGTTTGTTTCCTTTTTACTGAGATCGATAAGTTTGTCTGTTTTACTGGTTTGGTGTAAAGTAAGACCGAGCAAGCAGATCAGTGCCCAGTTCAAAAATAGACTCTGGACTGTGCCTATGAATAACAGCAGCATGAGAGCTGGAGGCTGATTTAGGATTATACACTTCAATTTAAGCAAATAATGAAGAACTGTGAGTGTTCAGCTTTTTCTACAATGTTCCACATCAGGAACACTGTGATAACAATTACTTTTCTTTCTCTATCCTTATATCAAGTTCATATTGTGGTTTAAGCTGATATGGTGACAAATTCAGTAAATATTTAATATTGCTTCTACAGTCCGGTAACACTTAAAAAGTGAAGGGGAAAACAAATATGTGCTTGAAGAACATGTGGATAAGGATCCCATCACAAAAATAAATTCATTAGATAATCCAAAAATGTTATTCTGACATAAATGACACTCAACTACTTTGATCAATCAATCAATAAAATCAAACTTATTATATGTCAATATAGCACATGTCATACAAATTACACTGCAGTTCAAAGGGCTTTACAGTGGAGCAGAAAAAGTGATTGACAAAAAAAGATACTACCACTACTACTACTACTACTAATAATAATGATGATGATAATAATAATAATAATAATAATGTGTAATAATAATAATAATAACTACAACAACAGAGAGAAAGTAAAGGAGGATTTTTAGATTGATGCACATCAATGTGGCTTCAGTAAAAGAAACAATAAAATGAAGATGATTTGATAAAAACGAAAAAAAAAAGGCCAAACATGAACAGTTAACTGATGAGAATTCACAAAAAGTTAAAACACACATAAAACATGTCGAACAGCTTAATTAAAAGAAAATCTAATAATGAAGTGTTAGAAACTGTTTGATCGTACATGAAAGTTAACTTCTAATGAAACAATTTTCATCTTTAAATCTATCTGACAAAATATCTGCAATTAGATCAAATATTTATTCTAAAAATAATATTTTTACACACATGAAGTCTCTGAAGTCATGATTTGTCAAACATTTATTGGACTATTAGGTTAATATATTTGTAAATAACTGCAAATTCTGGAGCTATTTTGAGGGCATTTTCTTAATGTTTTATGACAAACTCTTGACGTTATTGAAACATAGACTGGTGCGTTTTAATTTTACATTTATAAAATGTTTTTTGACTTTGGTTTAACTTTCCAGTCATAAAATTTTGGCATTTATCATTCCTGTACTATTTTCTCTTCTTTTTAAAGCTCTTGATAACCATTTTTAATGCTGATATACATTATATCCTTACTACCTGCCCTTTGATATGATTTATTTTTTTTCCTTTTATTCAAAATTTTCCGTTCACAGACATTTTGACAGTTGAACAATCCATAACTGACCCCAAGCAGAATCTAAGAATATAAAATAATAAAAACAAACAAAAAATGTACAGTGAAGTAAGTGAAAATAAAAACAGTGACAGCGACCAGAAAATAACATAAAATTACATTTATCTGTATAACTCTAGGTACACAACTAACATTTAAACATTTAAAATTCAAGTGATTAAGAAAGTCCTGATGATCATACCTTTGAAAACTTTTTTAAAGATTGAAAATAATATCAAGTCATTTTTAAATTAAACAAAATTTGGAGTTCCTTAAAAAAACAGATTTATGTACATAATATTTGCCAATAAGTAAATGTCATTGCACAAAAATGAGTTTGCATTAATAAACCAATTCATGTATTGCAGAGATAAATGATACATTTTGGTCGAAAGTTTCTCCATAATGTTGCAGCAAAATTTTTTTTTTTATTATTTATTATTATTAAATATCAACGGGACAAAATGTTCACTCATTACAATCCAAATTAAATTTCAGGATGACATTTGCATGGATAAATGTCATTTTAAAAATGTCAGTCTTTCACATGTTGGTAACAGAGGAAATGGCAGATATCTCATTCTTAATTTGATCAATTCTAATTTTGATTAACTGATTGAATTAATATTTCTTATTTACGTTTCAACTCTTAAAATGATTTTATTGTGAAAGAGACATGACAGGAAGTGAATCGTACAGGAGGAGTTTGGTAACTCGAACATCCGTTTGTTCAAAACAATAATTATTGGGGATATTTCGTTTGGTTAAGAGCCCTACCGTCTGGAGCATAAGGTCTGTATTTATTCGATTGCACAGTCGTGTTGTTTTGAACTTTTTTTTTCACTGATTTAATCGTTTTGTTGAGTTTTAACGTGTCTGCCCAGGTGAGCTACGTCTCCCTTTGGTCTGGTGTTGTGGTTCAAAGTGTGACCGTGCTCACTGGCGCCTCTCAGCAGGACGCGTCAGCGGTTGTCGTGATGACAGTGGTTCAGAACTGCAATAATCTCACACAGTTTAGGCCCGACATTCGGTAGATGTGACTCAAATGATTAATAAATCAGTTTATTCGAAAAGACTGTTTCTCCAGCACGCGACAACACCTGGATGAAAGTCTTCAGTTAACACGGTCGCGCTTTTAAACGTAACTCAGACAAAACAAGTTTCTTAGCAAACAGAAGTATACTTGAAGTCCATTTTATTAAGTATGCTTGAGTATAAGTGTAAGTATAGCAAGTATACTACTGACCATGGACTTGTAGTGTACTAGAAAGTATACTAATTTAATACTTCTTCAGACTAAATTGGAACATTTTAAGTTTATAAAAGTATTCTTTCAAGTACACAAGTACACTTATCTATATACTACTAGTGTAGTATAAAGTTATATACTTCTAGTTCACATTTTAGTTTATTGAAGTATACTTAAGGTATACCAATATCAATAAAGTCAAGTCAAATGTTTCTCTGTTTATGTTTTTAAGGTACATAAAGATAATACAATTGAGCACATATACTATTTACTGTTAACTTTTAAACTCCAGCACTATATGATCTTGAACATGTAAGTTTACAACAGGGGTACTACCTCAAAGCAAATGTGTGTAGTGAATTTTTTTTTATTCTGCTAAATTAAATGTAAACACAATGACTTGACCTTGCTCTGTACCTGGATCAAGATAAACTAAGTATTAGTACTTTGTGGCAGAAAGAAGCAAAAAGTATACTAAAGTACAAGTTTTAGTATTAAAGTATAAATGTAAGTCTAAGTATTAATGTACTTAGTCATAGACTTTTCAGTATAACCCAAGTAAACTTCACTATACTGCTCTTATGTATATAAAATATAGTGGATAAAAAGTAAACTTCAGATATCTTGCCTCAGTTTTAGTTTAAAATAAGTATACTCGTAGCGCACTTAAACTTTTTGCTAAGGGTGTCCTGACAGTTAAACTTGTCTTGACTTGAAAGTGGGCCTTTATATTTAATTACTATGTAAAATGATTATCACTTCAATAATTGTTGGTTAGTTTAATCTTTTTTGAAGGTAGGCCTGACCAAGACTGGCAGCAACACACAGTTACAACACTCACACTCAGAGAACACTTATTAAATACCAGGTCATCAGTTAAAACAGTTGCACATAGACTTAACTCAAGACTTTTCACCAAGGATCTAAAAAAGTTCAGACTAACTCCTTCTTCGCAGTTTAAATCAGTCTGGAGGTTGTTCAAGCAAAGGGAGCAGAAAACCTAAAACTCTTACTAGCTGTATCCACTCATTACAGTCTGTATGTGTCTGCATCTTTTTCTTCCAGCAGGTTAATCATCATAAAAATGTCCTCTCCAGAGATCGCCTCTCTGTCCTGGGGACACATGAAGGTGAAGGGATGCTCCTCCAGCTACAAGGACTGTAAGGTTTGGCCTGGAGGCAGCCGGGCCTGGGACTGGAGGGAGACCGGGACTGATGTGAGTGGACCAAGGATCAGAGCAGTTAACAGTTAAGAGTGGAAGAAAGATAAGACTGAATAAATCCTGAAGGAAACTGGTTTACATGGTTGCTCCAACACTGCAGTACAGAAAGGAGGAACACTATGAAGCATTAATTTTAAAGGCACTATTGAGTTTTGGCACTGCGATATCTAAATTAATGAAAATGACTGAACTTGTACAGTATGACTGGCCTCGTTGGTGCATTCAGTTTACCTCAGAACCTGAAAGTGAGAACTGGGAATTACATCACATCCCACCAACAGTGTTACAGTTATGAGCTGTTAAAGTCGGAGTAGCTAAAGATTGAATTCTGACCAAAGGGGGTATTCGCAGTGAATTAGTCTTATGTATAACTCACAGGATCTGACTTCCTAGAGCAACTGAAAGGTATTATATGAAATTTGTCCATGGAGCCAGAATTCTGTTTTACCAGTTTGTAACTCGAAAGCACTCAGAGAGCACAAACCTCCGCCAAGGTAGCTCACATATTGCCGTTACATCTATAAGCAATAGGTCCATGATAAAGTTACCATCATAATATGATTCATGACCCTGAAAACCCACACCTAGAACTCAGAATCATGTTGATATCATTATTAGTTAGACAGTTATTGCACAAAACGATCATTCGCCAGTCGTAGTTATCTGGATCACCACCAAAATCTAATCATGTTTAAGTTGGGCCATTACCAACATCTCCTAAAAATTTCAGCAAAATCTGTCCTACAGTTTTTCCGTAATATTGCTAACAAACAAACAAACGCCGGCAAAAACATAACCTCCTTGGTGGAGGTAGTAAATATACCTGATGAGGTCAAGTGTCAGTTGATTTGAGTCCTTCACTGAAAACAGTAAATAGTGTAGGTGGGCAGAGCTGACACACGTCTCTACCATGAAGGTCATCTTTCATTATTGTTTAACTGAGAGTCCTCCGGTGAGGGAATTCTTATGTATAAATGGAAAACATATGTATCATGAGTCACCTGATAAAGTCTAAGTGTGCTCAGTATTACATTATTGACTGAAGACTTCAGCTCAGACACACGCCCAGGCTCCGACCATGCCAGCTCCAGGAGGCACACGCATAACAACATGATAACAAAGAAAAGGGATGCTGTATATGATGGCTAAATGGCTCAATGTCTTGTACTTTTCCATCCTCAGCATTACCCAGGAGTCCAACCTGCTGACCTCGATGAGGTGCTGAAGAAAGGAATAGACCTGCTGGTTATTGGCAGAGGCATGAGCGAAGCTCTGCAGGTAAAACTATACACATTTCACTTTATCTACATCTTGTTTTTGTCTGTTTTTATTTAGTTTGTTTCCTTCTGTCCATGTTTTATTTCCCTTCAGTGAAAGTACACAGAAAGAGGAAGGACTGGGGTGGGTGTGGGGTAAAACTAAAGACTTGTCAGTGAAAACTGCTGGAAACATTTATGAAACCAAATGAAAAATAAAATTTAAAAAAAGTTGGAAAATATGTATGTATATCCCCTCTATCAGCTGAAATACTGGCCTAGTATATTCATGTATTAAAATGCTTCAACTTATTTTCACTTAATATCTACATTAAGACTAACAGTATAATTTTTAGAGAATGAAATGATGCTTCTTTTGTATTACATCTGTTTCCAATGCAAATAAAATGTCACAGAACAAAGAACAGGTCACTTAAAAAATAATGAGTACTACCCCTATTAAAGGTAATGTTTTTATCAATATCTAAATGAACAAAAGAACAGTTTCCAAAGTTTTGACAAAGCAGGGTTTAACATTTCCTTTTTTTTTAACCACAAGACGAAAATAAGGGTAATATGATCACTAAAATTTAGCTTGGGGTGTACTCATTTTTGCATCCTGATCTTAAATTGAGAAAAATACTTTTTTGTGTGCAACTTAAAAAAATCTTGTTTCAGTCAATGGCCCACATTCGGGGGAGTATTTTGTGGTACAGTATACCAGAGAAAATGCTGAGTTTGAAAGGAAACTAAAGGTTTTCTGTCAAATCTGAAGGGGTGTACTCATTTATGCTGAGCACTGTATATATATGTTCACATGCAACAGTGGATAATAATAATAATGTGGAGATTTGCTTCCGGCAGGTAAATTTCAGTGTATAGCTGCTATTTGCATTCACACATGCAGCTCACTGGAGTGCTACCAGGAAAATGTCAGGGTCTTTCTGTGTAAATGGGGTTTGATTTACACGCTAAAAGCAGAGCCAGTGTTTGCTAACGGCCTGTTACAGTTTGTGCTTTTTCTCTTAGGTCCCCTCCACCACTCTGGACTTTGTGAAGCAGAAAGGTGTCGACGTCAGGGTCCTGCAGACAGAGAAGGCTGTGGCTGAATACAACAAACTAGCAGGACAGGGCGCCAAAGTGGGCGGGGTCTTCCACTCCACCTGTTGATGACAGTTGGTTTGCACCACCTATGAGCTAAAACAGACAGAGCAGCAGAAGACCTGGGGCCGGATCTGTTTAGTCAAATGATAGTCAGGAAGCTTGTGCATGGTAGAGGTTGCAAATTCAAAGGTAGCTTTGAAGGTTAAATCTCCATTTCCTGTTTGATTGAGGAAGCAGGAATTTGTAGGCTTTGCTTGCTGAACTTCTGAAGAGCATTGGCAAAAACTTTAAAGGTAATGCATGTTCAAACAAGTCAATTTACAAAAAAGGGAGATAAGCTGAATTGACTGGATCCTTTAAGACAGAAA
The DNA here is from genome assembly GCA_037902135.1 of Cetoscarus ocellatus. Classification (NCBI taxonomy): domain Eukaryota; kingdom Metazoa; phylum Chordata; class Actinopteri; order Labriformes; family Labridae; genus Cetoscarus; species Cetoscarus ocellatus. The sequence continues at coordinate 1,194,751 of JBAMNC010000189.1, read as the reverse complement.
GATACCTGTTCACCAGTGCCTTCATTACAAAGATTTTTAAAGCTGCATTCACACACTGATGTTTTGACCAACTTTTGTAGATGTATGAACAATGTCAGGACACGCAGAACTAAGTTAATGTTTAAAGTTTTTTACACTTCCTTAAAATTTCTCACATTTGACCCAACACGCTTTAAAACACCAGCAAGAGTTGACCTGTGCTTACCTTCACTCCCCTCAGTTACAGCTGCATTCACCTCTGTTGGCGAACGCTGGGACCTGCTTTCCTGCGGTTAACAGCCGCTCTGTCGGCTGCTTCCTCCTCAGGACTGGACCCGTTATGTAACTGGGGACAGCCGTCTTTGGTCCTGCCCATACAGATAGATAGATAGATATGTGTGCGTGTGTGTATGGGAAGGACAGGAGGAAAACCAACCCACGATAATAAAAAATAAATGAAAATTAAGCAATAAAACAATGGCTCACACATTACTTTTTTCAATCCTGTTGTTTTCAGATTAACCACACAGGCCTAACGCAAAAGAGTTTTCATCAAGGATGTACGATACAAGAAGTAGACCAGTGACCCCATTAAAATTAACATTTTGTTTAAAATTGATGAGCTATCGTGCTTTAAATTACACTGTTAATTTGATTCAAACTTGCTTGTAAAATGACCATCATTAAAATATCAACTGTAGCTTCCTACCTGTCAGTAGACCTTCGATAAATGCGAGAAACATACATTCCCCATGGGAATCCTATTGCCTTGGTCGCATTGTTTGGAATTATTTAGGGCTCCCATGATCCGACACTGCTGTCAAAGAATTGGTCCACTGGCGTCTAAGGAGTTGACACCACTCTATCTTTCGAACGCGCTGGTCCTGCCGTATACGTCTGCTTTATATGACGTTCATTGTGTGACAACACAGTACATTTGTACGATCAGCAGCACCAAGCTATGCTGGGCCAAATCCCCAATTACAGCGCGCTACCCAAACATTGCATCTGCATCGCCAGCCGTTTCAAATCTGTCCTCGATTAGTCAGAGGACCGTTGGGAAACATCATACTCTATCCGTGTTTCTCTCTGCTTTAGGTATGCCGACCTGAACAAAGAAAAACTGACCCCAGGAACGTGCTGCCACCGAAATTACGATTACTCAATGTTGGTCAACGTTGGCTACGATGTGTAAATGCAGCATAAGAGAAGACGCGATGTGAAACATTCAACTTAGAGCTCGTTTGTGGAATGCTGAAGTAGTGACCTGATGATTTATGGGGATAATGAATGTGTGAAAGACTTTTCATGGTGGTAGACGTGCTTGTTCTTGTCTGGTCAATAAAATCAGAGAACAAATCATCTCATTGGCCTTTTTTTTTTTAATAAGAAACAAAAAGTACAAAAATACTTTCTCAAGGAGTTACACGCTGTAAGGAGAAAACGACAGTTAAACCTCCTGCTACACAAAAGAGATCATTTCTGTGAGGTCACCTTTAGATTTAGACCAGCACAGTTATTGATAATAAGGCTAACATGATGAGCTTCTGTCTTAAATAGGCATGGCTGAAGAGAAAAAAAAAGACATTTTAATATGTGAGAATAATCTCAGTTCTTCACGAGCTCTTGTTAGCGCCGTGCAGGTTTGGGCATGATGTAGACCTTGACGGACTTGCTGAATGGAATGGTCCCCTCTACCGCAGCCTCTGGTGGAGGGACGTTGTCCATGCTGTCACTCCATCCAAGCTTTGAAGCCAAGGTCGGGGAGGAGAGGGAGGCTGAGGAGGAGCGGTAGGCGATTAGAAGACGCACCTCGACCTGTGACGGCTCTGAGGAGACACAGAGAGAGGAAACGGTGAAGCAAACTAACTCGTAATAAACCAAACGGCTGCGTCCAAACTTAGGTGAAATCTGTAGATCCTTTGGGGTCGGCTTGAAGCTGGCAGGGTAGTCTTTAAAGTCCTTAAAAAAACCTTCAGATTAGGGATGCACGATATTTATCGGACCGATATAATATCGGCCGATTTGGGATAAAACAACGTCATTTTTTACTGACCCAATACGAACATTTTATCTGATAAAAAGATAAATTTCTTAAATTGGGGAAATTGTTTGTAGGCTGCGTAGCCCCTAAACAAGCCATGTCGCGCTGGTAACGTCATCTATCGCACCTTACTAGAAGGACCCAAGGCTGCCCCCGTCTCTGCCAGACCAAAAGGGAACATGGCTTCATCAGTGTGGTTGTTTCTCTCAGTGGCAGAAGATAACAGCATTTCTGTTTACACAACCTGTTCGGCGAGAATTCTGAGAGGAGGAAAGAGGACTTTAAGTTTTAACACAACCGATCTTATAGCTCACCTGAAAAAGTTGCCATCGCAGTGAAGCGGTAAAAGAAGAAGAAGCAGCTGTGGTAGCAGCTAGCATGCTAATGCTAAAAACAACAACACGGAGCGTGGATGTCCCCATTCAGCATGCTTTTGAAAACTGTAAAAGCTTTTTTAAGAGACAGTGAAAAGGCTAAAGCCATAAACGACAAAGTGATGGAGTTCATAGCACTCGACGACCAGCCCTTTTCTGTCGTTGAGAGCCCGGGTTTTGGCAAGTTAATAGCCCATTTGGAGCCACGTTACACCCTCCCAAGCTGTCGCTTCTTCTTAGATGTATCCCTCCATGCCCTCAAAGGTATCGTTGCCACACACATTCATAACTTGATAACATAACACAAAACAAGATCAGACTCCACGTAAGTTTTACCACAGACATAAGGACATCTGACGCTAGTCCGGTCAGAAAGCGTAGCTTAACAGCTCAGTGGTTGGAACAAGATTTCAACATGCAAAAAGATTATATTAAGTATAAAAATATGAACTTTTCGGTTATCGGTATCGGCCATGAGAAGCAGGAAATTATCAGTTATTGGTATCGGTTGAAATTTTTCATATCGTGCATCACTACATCAGATATCTGTTTTTCTAGCGAGGATAAACAGCTTTACAGCCTGGAAAAAAGGCAGAATAGTTTCTATGTGCAGAGGCACCATCAGAGGGTGCCTCTGCAGAGCTCAAAATTACAATAAGATCATTCATTTTGTCCAAGTCACTGCCATAAGAGAGGACTCTCTTCACACCATACCAAAAATATGTTTCATTTCTCTTTTCGTGTACTTTAAAAAATTAGACAGCCTTTGTAATGCTTGAAAATTTTAAACAAAGACTGAAAGGGAATTAAGTCAATATTTCACTTCCCATAACATCTTTGAATAAATTAGAGCCGGGTCAGCACATAGCGGGCCATGGGCCAAACCTGGTCTGCCTGTAATAATTTCTGGCCATCACAATGATGTGAAAAATGACTTTTATATTTGTAGTTTTTAATTTTTCTGTTGATCTGTTCATTATAAAACATAAAAAGTTCATATGAACTGTCACTGTGAACTGATTGTTTATGACCTGCTGTTTGTAGCTCAGTTTCAGCAGGACTTTTCCTCGTACCTCATAAATTTATCACAACATGAATTCCTGCGTCCTGTAAACTGCTTGATAAATTCCACTAAAGATGACTGTGCAGTACACATAAACAAAGTTTATCAGTTGTAAAACAAACAGTGTAAAGGCAGAAGATACTTTTTTGTCTCTTATTTTGTGAGTGATGAAAACACACTTGATTGCCCAGGAACTCTCTCTCTCTTTTATTCATTATTTAATGCTTCTAAAGTTACAAATCTACAGAAACTCTTCTGAGAAAACAGAAAAACCAACAGTTTTAATATCATTTCTATTAATTAACCCCCTGTTTGACAAACATGACCCACCATAAGAGAAAATACTGGCCAAATTATTATTTTAAACATCAGTTACAGTTATGGTCGGGCAATATATTGATTTAATGATTAATTAACTAGGGTATTTTTTTTGCAAAAGATTTAAAAATTAAAAATAAAGTTTTTTTTTCCTTGGCTTACTCCAGTTGTAAGATGTTGCAATGTTTAAAAATATAAATACTCAAAATTTACAGTTTTCATGATGGTGGGCCTTTTTTTAAAATGAGATTAAATTTTGATCAGAGAGTTTGATGTTAATAAACTGTGAAATAGCTCAGCTTTCAGTGTTTATGTAGACAGCCTGCCGACATTTGAACTACATAATCAAAATCTTATGACACACTTTGACTATAAGAGGGAAATTCTGTTTAATTTTGGAATATATTTTGATAACATAAAGGCAAAACTTGATTCATGTAGTTTTTGTCACTTGGAGTTTTTTTTTTTTAAATCAAGTTTTGTAGAAAAAAATATGAGATTTTATTTGAGTCCATATCACCCAGCCCTAGTTTCAGTCCTGATTTTTGTAATTGATGCATCACTGCTAATTCTTTTTCAAAAGATAATGTTAAAGGTAAAATGAATTGGATGATCCTTGGCCTTTGACCCCTGTGTGTAGAATACTGACCTGTCCAGGCTGTGTGCGAGAGGTACACCTGTGTGATGAGCCTGTGTCTGTTGGGACCTGGTTTTCTGAAGTCTCCAGGTTTGGGATGGACCACATGACTCTGACCGTCTGGATACAAAACCTGTGGAGACAAAAGTCCTTCAGTCATTTGTCCTAAAATCGTAAAAGCCTTGTTCCCTCTGAGTTATCTGCTTTGGTCCAGTGTTGTTTGGAGCAGGAGACCCTGATCTTGTTTGTGTTTCCACCTCCAGCTGAACCTTTACTCGAGGGTCGCGCCAGCTATGTAAATATATGACAACACAGAGGCACAACACAGTGCAGAAGTCTGCAGCAGAGTGTGATAGTAAACATTAGAGCAGCAATGGGGACTCCAGCACTCTGCGGAGCTTTGTTCTGTGTGAACATTCTTTACAGCAACAGCAGAGGAATTGATTTTTGTTACTAGTCAACAGACTGCTGCACTTTTAGCTCCACCTTTTAGGGTCGGTTCAGTATGCTCAGAGTCAAAAAGTGGGATGGCACAGGTTGATTACTTGGCCACCTTTTCTCTGACAGTGGAAACAGCAGTAAATGTGTGCCATACTGCTTGGTGGAAAAGCAGCTAAATTGGGCTGAAGATGCTCTGAAGCATTCGTCTAACCACAGCCTCTGTTTGAAAAAAGTTCTGAGTGTGAACAAATGTTTTTAACTTGGAGTTTAAGCAAGTAAAAAAGCAACCATGCAGATAATTAACTTTAAAGCCATTATCTGCAACTTCATTCCAAAATTATGCCAATACTGCCACGCATCACCACAAAATCCAATTTTTAAATGTTCCACAATCTAGATTCAGTGATACCCGAATTTCATAAAATCCCAGACGTTGTTATACAGTTGAAAATCAAACTGACCTGTACTTTGACTGTATTCTGGGGGTCCTGGACGTGCTCAAGGGTTGCATCAAGGTCCAGTGCCACCACAAGGCCTGTAGTGAACCTCAGCGGGTTGTCCGACTCTCCTGTCGGCTCATTGATGGTGGCTGTTGCACGGTGGATCTGTGGACCAGCAGGGAAGCGTTCATGAACACACATCGAACAACTCTGCTCCTGGAAGAAACTTTCAACACCTGTCAGCATGAAGGATTAGTATTTACTATATAGTGTATGGATATTGGATATAGATATAATATTTATATGGACAATTACGTAATATGTATATACATGCAAGTATGCATGTGTTGTGTGCAAATTATATTTGTATAGATGTTTATGTAGTATATGTATATTATGTCTGTATTGATACATATATGTTTGTTGTGTGTATGTGGATAAACATATTTATATAGATTATATGTTTATTAGTGTACATATGTATAATTTATTTCCATAAATGTTAAAGCAGAATATATTTTTATATGACCCATGAGAAACAGTAATAAGGGGTAGGAATTTAAAAACTATTTACTTCTTCCTACTTCTTTTCGAACGTGTATAATTACTTTTGTTTTTTTTTTTCTTTGTATGTGAATGTCATTTCTCTATTTTTATTTCTTTGCATACATGTTCGAAATAAATTCAGTTCAATTCAGAAGGTGTTGAAAGTATACTCTCATGAAATTCATGGATGTGGAGAGACTTCTGCTGGAAAAATTTGGTTTGTTTCTTTATCACACCCAAACAGAAATCCAAACATAGCGGCACTCAGCTCTGCTGCTGGAGGGACTGTGGAGACATTACGGTTGATCATACTCACATCTTCTGGTCTTGTTACGTTATAAAGACTTTCTGGAGGGAAGTAGAAAACTTTATCTCCAAAGTCTTGGGTTTCAGTATCAGCATATCTTTTATATCCTTGAACCTCAGACTCATCCCTGATGGACTCAGCAGAGAGGATGCGTACCTCTTAAAGATCTTATTAGTTGCCAGCAAAAAGGCTATTACAGAAAGGATGCCCTACTGCTGTCTTTTTTGTAGACATTGTGAAACAGTTACATCTTTTGGAACAGATGACTTACTCAATACGATTACAAAAAGAACAAGGTGAAAAGTGGTGGGAAAAATGGTTAATGTATTTAGCCAATGAAAAATGATATCAGTGACAGGTAATGTATTGTGAGTCATGTTACACAATGGGTGTATGCTTGTGTGTTGGTTAATGGATGTATGCGGAGTTGTACGTGTGCACGGGCTCTGTGCACCGGCATGTATTGCAGCACAAGTTTTAACATGATAACACACTCAAAGTGGACCTTTACTATGCTTAAGACAAACTCACTCCATGACCTCCTGGATAAGGGCTTTTATTATTGCTGTTGTCTTATTTGTTTGTTTTGTTATGTTTTTTTCTGTTTGTATTTTTAAATGATAAAAGTTTATAAATAAAAAGGTTCAATAAAAAGAAAGTATACTCTCATGCTGAAAGGTGTTAAACATGAAAGGTGCACATACATGCTAGAGATCCTGGTCGACAAGATTAAACCTTTTTTAGTCGGAATCAGCTGTTGGGCTACGTTCCTGGATTGACTTGTTCATTCATTACCTGTTCAGGCAGCCTGAGGTGTAGCATGCCGCTCTGTCTCAGAGTCGTCTGAAGGATCTTCACCATCTCTGCCGGTTTACAGGACGTAAGGCGAGGCATCAGCTCCAAGAGCTTATCCACAAAACTGTCCTGGAGGTGTGGCAGCTCGGTCAGAAACAACCTGAGAGTAACAGAGAGCACAAGGACATAACCTGATGAACATCACTGAGATATAGTGGTGGCCTGATGGACTGTGAAAGACTGACATCAGTAAAGATCTAGAACTTTCAATCGCAGATCAGGCATTGTGCAACCCGACTCCATTGTCAGTTTATTAAATAACGGTTATCTTTCCTGCAGCTAAATTTTCATGAATTTGAAACAGAATTTTACATACTTGGAGTTTTTTTCAAGACTGAAATGTGGCCGAGGGCTAAATAATACAGTCCTCTGTTTTATTGGCATAACTGTACATTAATAAACAGAACATTAATGTGCTTTTTAAAGAATGCACAGACTGATTCAAACCCAAAACCACTTCTAGAGTGACCTAATAGTTTAAGTTACAAAGACAGGAAGGAGATCTCACCTCTGAAAAGACTCAATGTCCTGCAAAAACTTCTCACAGCTGCTGATGAGAGGATCCAACCTGAGAAGAGATTACTTATTAACAGCAGCATAAAGGTTTGGCCCTTCATGGAGATGTGTTTGTGTGCGTGCACTAACCCTTGTCTGGTGCGAGCCGTCAGTACGAGCTGCAGAGCTTTGGCCTGTAACCGAACATGGTGTATGGTGGCCACCTGCCTGCTCTCCAAACCGCTGTATAGAAACTCCAACTTGTAGGTTTCCTCTAAGATCTACGAACAAGACATGACTGATAGTATGTGTATGTTTTCAAAGACAAAAGTCCCCTGGACTGAATGAGAGTGTGGTGAATCAAACACGTGTCTGCTGACCTGCTGAGCCGCAGCTGTGGCTGTGACGTTTTGTTTGAGGCAAAGAGGGACCGCCATGTTCCACAGCCTGTCCTGAAGAGCCTGCCGGGGAAACAAGGGAGAGAAACATCGAGGTCTTTTAGGTTTGATTGTCTTGTACCATTCCCAAGCACCCGGCTTCCCCTTCCTTCCCCTTCAGCTGATCTGCTTCACCGTAAAAGTACCTTTCTTTTAATGTGCTGAATGAATGAGACTTGTGAACCCGTGTCAGTCAAAGTGTGAAACCTTAAACTACCTTCATGAGCAGCAGCTGGCAGCGCAGGTAGGTAGCAGAGAAATCTGCAGCTCCAGCGAGCTCCGTCTGCAGCTCCCCGAGCCGCCGCAGGTCTCTGACAGACGAACAGGGTGGGGTAAGATCATTAACATACTTGCTTTTCTCTAATGAAAGAAAAAACGCCTCCACGTTCCAACATTCACAGACAGTTGACCTGACTCGAAACCAAATTCATGGTTGACCAAATTAAAAATGACTAAACACATGTCAAAATGATTTGCAGATCACTGTATTCTATTTTTATCTATGTTTAACACAACATCCCAACTTCATCAGAAATGGGGTTTGTAAATTAAGTCTGATTGAAATCCATACATACCGACCAAAGGAGAATTTGCTTGACTACATTAAAATGGCGTGCTCTCTTGATTTGCTTAATATGAACTCTGATAACAGTAAACGCCTCCCCTCTCTCCATGTGTGTGTTTCAATACCGTATTGTGAAGTCCAGCAGGTCCTGGGCTCCAGGTGCCTCCAGGTTCTGGATGATGCTGACTCGGTTTAGACTCTGTTGGAGGAAGAGCTGAGCAGACTCCACAGATCCAGAGCCACAACGCGAGTCCACCAAGTCCAGCCCACTGCCCGGCAACTAGAACACAGGAAAAACTCAGAGAGTTGCACAGCCTGTCTATGGTAATGTGTGAAGTTCTATTAGTCTGAATAAAAGTCTGACGGCATCAATAACAATAATTATCACTTGTCAGTAACTTTCTTTGTTGTAAACAATATTTTCTTTTAACTGTTGATTATGAGTTCTTACTCTTAGTGGCGGCACGAGGTGCGACAGACTGTCCCTCAGGTAGGCGTAGTGCCTGAAGGTGTGGTCAGAGAACAGCGCCGGCATGGTGGGACACGACTTGGCAGCGTTGAACACCAGAACCAGCACAGCGATGTCTGAGATCAACAGTCCAGTCAAGAAAAAGTCCAAAGCAGATATCAAGAGTTACAAAACTATGATAAGTTATTGTTAATAAATATGGAAAATGATATAAATGCTGTTATAATCTGTTTCAAAAGACAGGAGATCAGGAGAGGAGTGAATCTAAAGTGTTGGCACAACCTGATGTTCACTGGTATAAAAAAAAAAAAAAGCATTTTGGTGCCACAATAACCTTTAAGAGATCTAAACCAAACAGAACAGCCTATCAGAAGAACCGGGTCGTGGTCTGCTGGAGCCTATCCCCACTAACACTGAGCGAGAGGCAGGCTACATCCTGGACATGAAAAGTCGCATCTGAGGTAGGGCCGATATAACCAAAAAATAAAATCCCTGATTTTTTTTCTCCACAAACCTTGATTTACGATTTTATTATTTTTGTCCCTCTTAAAAAAAACCAAACCCTTCAGGTGACACAAAAATTACACAAATCAAGTTCTGCCTTTATGTTATCAGAATAAGTCCGAAAATACACAGACTTTCCCTCCAACAGTTAAAATGCATGCTGTACTTTTATCATAAATTATAGATTATGTAGTTCGACTGTCAGGAGGCCTGTCTGCATAAACACTGAAAGATGAGCTATTTTCCCAGTATATTAACATGAAACATTCTGATCAAAATTAAATCTCATTTAAGAAACAAATAAAAGCCTAAACGAGCTTGTGCAAAACCTGACAAGGCTGGCCATCATGAAAACTGTACATTTTCAGTGTTTATATGTTCAAACAACTTATGACTGGAGTAAGAATAAGTTGAGAAAAAAAAAACCTTGATATTTTATTTTCAAATCTTGTGCAGAAAATAATTCAAATTAATTGCCCAGCCCTAATCTGAGGTGATTGTCGTTATAAAACTGACTTTGCATATGGATGTATTATATATTTAAACTGAAATGCTTTTTCTGAACCAGGCTGTCAAGATGTTTATTTAGTATGTGAAAAACATTCCCCACGCCATCATATCACCTGCAGGGCTCCAGCAGCCAGCCTCAAGTGGGCAATCGAGGAATTAAAGCTTCTGGCATCTCCACATGGGCCTCCTTCTTCAGCCCCTGAGGCTGTCACTCGGAGAAAACCCACGCAAAGGCCAAGGCGTCTAACCAGCAACCTTCTTGGATTAAGGCACCAGCACTACCTGCTGCACCACCATGCAGCCTAACGAGGTACAGCTACACTGCACAAAGCCAAAGGTCTTCGAGCCTCAAAAAGCTGATCTGAGCAGAACATGGGGTGCCAATAGCCCAGCGAGTTATGTCCATGCACTTCAATGTGTTACAATGTGTACTCATCCCTTTCATACTTTATTCACAGTCTGTCCACTGTCAATAAAGGGTTGGAAAAGTGTGAAGGATACAGGCTGGATCGTCCATGTCAGGCTCTGGTGTATCAAAATACGGGTGTGTGCTGAGCAGTTCAGGAACCAACGGCAGCACCAGCGTTGGATGACGTGAACCAAGAAACTTCAGACATCTGAACAGAGAAGAATGAAAATAATGTGAGTGACCAGAACATTTATAATGCTTTTTCAGAAGTATGTTCTTTTTTATTTAATCTATTGTCTTCATTATCAATGGTATGAAATTGTAGAAAGAGAGAAGAAATAAAAAAAACTTAGTCAAAATCAGCCAAAATATCATCTCTAAAAACAGACAGACCGACAGACACAGAGACAATCTTACTTCCAGACAGAGTTGCGATCAGTCGGATATTTGTTGAGGTTCTTCAGCAGCTCCAGCAGAGCCAGCTGGATGCACTCTTTAGTGGACACGTTGGTGTAACAGATGAGTTCATGGAGAGCTTCTCTGATGTCCCGGGATGAATCCTGAAAATCAACTCTGTGAATTAGACCTTAAGAATTACCTTGGCTTAACTAATAAGTACCTCTGTGTGCCTGTGTTAAGGGTAATGGGGTGTATATGGTTGATTAGTCATATACTCTACATCATGGATGGATGTAGAGGTTTAATGACATGTTAGCAACTAAGGCCATCTTCATGGTGAAAACAAATTAGACAGAGTAAATAAAGTAAATAAAGTATGTAAAGTCTAGCTGCTGTCAAAAACTCCAAAATTACTTCTGCCTTGACTCTGTTAAAAGATCTCGTAGACCAGCTACTGTGTAAAACCTTTCTCTTAGGAGGATATCATCTGAACAATCTAAAAGCATGTGCTTTATCGTCAAAGGACACTGACAACCAACACACTTAGGAGGAGGCTCTCCTTTCAGTAAGAACAAGCGAGTCAGCCTGGAATGTGACATCTAGTAAAGACCACGAGTCTACATCATGCCGTCATCTGGACAGTATAACAAGTCACAAAAGTACTTTAACTTCAGCTAACGCCAAAGCGCTCTGTCATCTTATTTTTCTCAGTGTGTAACTTCAGTAACATAAAGAGTTACTTTAAAGTCAATCCTATCACATCACAGGTTACCTTTTAAGGTAATATGACTTCACACTAGAGTGTCCGTACCTCCAGCACAGCCAGCACAGTGTCCAGCTGGTCCTCTCTGAGTGTGATATGGGTGGATATTTCTCTCAGCACATGGATCGACTGCAGCCTCACTTCCTCGATCTCATCGTTGAACATGTCCACGAGGAAGTCCAGACACTTTTCTGCAAAGCTTGGAGATGACCGTGCCAGCTGGCACAACGCTTCCACCGCGGCAATACGCACCTCTGAGGAAATATTTCAGAAAGCAAGGGGGTCTTTATTAAGTTTGAACTGATTAAAAAAGTGTCCGTTTTCTTACATGACAATAAATCAGAAAAGAAAAAGAAATGTCCTTCTAGAATCTAGAACAAAGCTGAAGTTTCACACACCAAACATCTCGTCCTCCAGGCCGTGAACAAAGGCCCCACAGGCCCCAGAGGCGATGAGGTTGACGGTGTTTGTGTCCAGTTTCTCCTTGGGGGCATCGTCGGCCCACTTCCTGCCAGAGGAGAACTCTCCAGAAGCAAAAAGGTCCTTGGCACGCTCATGAGCTGTACGCTTCCTCTGAAAACACAAAAGAAAACAATGAAAAGGAATTAAGACGTGCTATAGTAACAGAATCAGGATTTCTAATCAGCAATTCTGATTAAAAATGTGAAAACCTTTGACCTCTCACCCTGAGATCTGACATCAGCTTCTTGTCCAAAGTTTGCTCCAGAAAGTGAGGGCTGACTTGCAGCATTGACCCCTTTCACACAAGAAAAAAAATAGTTTGAATATCAGAAAAAAACCACAGTTTGTATTTGGGAGAGAGAGTTTTTCTTGTTTCCTTACCAGTGTTTTTGCCGCCTGCACCCGAACCATCCACGAACCGTCGCTGACCATGTGGCTGATCTTCCCAAACGCATCATCAACAAGTCGGATCTCCTCATTGGACGACGGGATGGGCACGATGCTGAATTAAGAGAATATATAATTTACTCCAAGTCGGATAAGGCAACCAAATGAAAAGTCAAAACCAGCTCTCGTTACTGAGATCAGCGTCTTTAGAAAAAGGAAAGAATTCCCACCATCACAAGCAAGACAGAGCAGGCATGAATACACAAAACTTTCTGTTTTATAACAGACATCCACAGTTATTTAAGTGAACCAGGTGCCCTACATGCACATTCAAGGAGTCTACACAATCATGTCAGTCTGGATGGTGACATCTCAGACCACATCAGCATAGAGCCTGAAGTATCCGATATCAGACATACTGAAGCATGATAACGTAAAGGACAAAGCAAAAGCAAATGTTTAAAAACAAACTCAAGACCCACCTTTTAGTCAGGCTTTTACCTGAATTATCTTTTAGTGTTTTTATTCTTATTACAGCACCCTTTTATTATTATTTCATCTTTCAGGTCATTATAATTTATTATTACTTTATTTTATGATACATTTAATTTTACACTTTAACCTAACCTCCAGTGTTCACGCATTTTAAACCTTCAAGATGGCGTTTCCTTGGTGCGTACTGGGTACATAAATGTTCCTGTTCTACTACTGTCTTTTATTTATGATGCATTTTACCATTACTGTGTACTCATTGAGATTAAAAATCTCTTTTGCAAGACTGTCCTGGCCAAGACAGCAGCACATTCAACAGTTTTACACAGACACATGCAGTCATCAAACACATAAAACAAGAATTCAATACATTAAGAACGAAAAAGTCACAATTTCAAACAGCCAATTTTGCTTGGGTTATCCACATGAGAAAGATAAAGTGCATCAGTCAAAACATCTTCAGCCAGATGTGTCCGACCCCAAGTCACTCAACATTGTCTTAAAAGTGTCCAGTGACACCAGATCTTTTAGTTTCAGGTCTTTTGTAGATCATTCCAAGCATGTGGAGCCGCAAACCTGAACGCTGTTTTTCCCAACTCAGTTCTTACTTTCGGAACAGACAATAAGAAAAGATCCTGGGACCGCAGATGATAAGATGCTGTGCTCTTCTGACTGATGAAGGTCAGTAGGTAGGATGGGAGCAGACCAAGAATACATTTATAAACACAGAAAGTTTTGTGTATTCATTCCATTTGTAACGTGCTTTGTGCTACATTTTTTGTATGAAAAGTGCTATATAAATAAAGTTTGATTGATTGAATGAATCCCCAAATATACATTAATGCATTATATGAGCAGAGCCACAGTCTATCATACAAACATTAACTTGTAAGACTTTCCTTTAATTTAATTCAACCATGAGCATTTCGAATCATTCCACCCGACGTCTTTAATTGAACATTTATTTACACCTAAAATATGTCTCTTATGGCTGAAGTTCGAAAATGGTGGATGCAGAAAAAAGAGGAGATCTGCTGCAGCGCGGACAGCAGGTCTCTCTGAACATTGGCGTCTTCTCACCTTTCTGGGTAGAGCTGGCTGAGCACCCAAACCATCTGCACGGCTGCAGAGCGGACCTGCTCATAATCATCTGTCAGCAACCTGCAGGCCTGCAAACACACACAGACGCTCATGTTTACGTAGGAACAGCCAATGTAAATGTTTTTTTATGATCACAACCAGGAGGTCTCTCACATAAAATCTCCTCCACTCACTCTATTTTGTTTGTTTATTTGTACAGTTTATTGATCTATATCTTTTATATTATATGTTATTCTGTTGACCTTTAATATGTAATATGTTTAATATGTAAAAACACAAGTTGAGTTTTATCTACTTTAAGAACAATTTGCAGCTAACAGTTCTGATCTGGTAGAGAGTCAAATGCATGCTGAATGAAGATCTGGATGCTTCAGCTTATGCAGGCAAAGGTGACCTTTCATTTCAGTCTTAATTTCAAGACCTTTCAAGACTTTCCAAGCACCTGCAGGACCCGGGTTTATTTGTTAATACGTATGTGCATTTGTATGTGTAAATATGTGCATGTAAACACATTCACACTTGCAGTAAAATATGGAAATGTCCTTAAATTTACCAGGATGAGCTGAATGTGTGACAGCAAATAGCAGGGTTATTCACATGGGCTTCTGTGTAAATTTGCTCTCCCACTTGTTGAATGACTGACATGCAAACTGCAGATGATTTTTCTGCTGTGAGGGCCAAGTGAGAACAAGTAGGTCATGGCGTTCGGGTTAGGTAACCCTGATATTTACTGGGAAATTTGAGAGTTTCATGTGTGAAAATTGTGTGTGAGTGTGTGTGTGTGTTTATTTGTACACTGATGTACTCATTACCAGTAAAGCTCATCAGGAACCTCCTTGAATGAATGAAAATTTTTATTTCGGTTACATAAATGTTAAGAAAAAACAAAGATTTAACACAAACTTAATAACCAAAAAAGGTATAGGCTGAAGCGTGTGGCTTATTTCTGCCTCTCCTGTACAATCCAAGATAATATATACATATAAGAGAAAAAAACATATAAGACATCCTTCTTAAATCATAATACTGTAAAATCCCTATTCTTTATGAGCATTACTTAATTTATGCTTTAAGGTTTTTCTGAACTTTAACAAAATTTTACATAATTTTAAGTCATCACTGAGCTCATTCCAAAAACTTTTATCCCCAAAACCAAAACAAATCTGTATTTAATATTTCTTCTAACTTTTCATGTTTCAAACATATGCAAACCTCTTAAATTATATTTTCCTTCTCTTAGTTAAAAAAATGTTTGAATACAAGCAGGAAGAGTATTATTTACTGCACAAAAATTATTTTCAGTGTTTTTTAAATAAACAATGTCTTTAAATTTTAACATAGAAGATTTAGATTTATACAATGTATTGTGAATGCATTGTGAATCTGTGCCCCCCTTTGGCAGTTAAAAAGGTTTCAACCACCGCCTCCTGCTCCTCACAGCATATTTTAACACACACTGTTAATGATACCGTCAGTTTTTCCCTTTGCCAACAAATTTCTATATTTTGGAATTTCTCTCAGACGTCTTCAGCTGAGATTGCAGACTGTAATTAAAGCTCTTCTGCAACTTCAAACTTCTAAGTTTTAAGACACAACTGCCATCTGACCGCTGTACAAGTCAAGACTAGAGCGAGATTGGCTCTTTAAGTTTTCTTGTTTTTTTAAGTTGTGATGTTTGTTGTAGTTTAATATTAACCTGAGGGTTAAATACAAGTTCTCAGTGTGAGTACATGTACTGTGTCATTTTGGGAATCACTGAACTAAACAGCCTGGGGGTTCAAAATACCAAAACAAAGGCTTTCTCATGTTGTTCCTGTCATCACTCTGTCTGCATTTTCTGAGACATTTGTCTAAGATCGACACACAAGTCCAGGTACTCACTAAGGGAACTGCTGGTACTCAAAGACTTCAGTATGATGTACATTTTAAGGGCTGTTACCTGGTCATAGATGATATCATGGATCTTGATTCCTCTCTCATGCAGTTCCAGCTGGAACAAAAACAAAATGAGATGAGTAATAAAAACAGAATTTAACCAATGAATGGGGGTATGTGGTTCAGTGTCATTGAGTGCCTGTATTGCGTCCTACCATGGCTTTAAGGGCTGCAGTGCGGACTCTGGGGTCCTGGTCTCCAAAGTAGTCACTGATGATACTCTGGACGTCCCTCGATCCTCCTGAAAAACAAAGGGACATGAAAATCACACAATGAAATAAAAGTTTAAAGCATTACATTGCAAAACAATCAGGGCACTTAAAAAAGAGTTTTATAGAGCTTTAATTGAGCTTTAAATGTCATGACTCACTTGATAATGTCTGTTAAATCCCTTTAAAATCATTAATGAATTCTGCAACACAAGAAAGAACAAGCCCTGCAGCATGCAAGTCTTGTTCATGTTAAATACTCCTGTCTTTATTCAAGCAGAGTAATCTGGGTCCAGGGCTGTAGAATATGACAAATGCATCTTTGTCGCCGTATGAACTTGTAATAAACATTTAAAAGTCCTGAATTTACTGAAACAAAAGCAACACTTAACCTTAAAACAGCGTGTCTGTCATCCGGTTGGTCTATCTTACAAAGTTTCAGGCTAAAAATAGGAATGCCTAAAAAGCTGATTATCAGTATCGGCAGATATGAAAAATTTGCCGACATTTACAGCCGATACTTTGACCATACCAATTGGCCATAATTATCGGCTGTAATATTAGCAAAATGGACAATGTATTTTAATGATTTACCTCATCATCACAAAGCGTCAAGTTTTATGAATTCAAAGTGTCATTTCTTAAAAGAATAAAATGTTATTTACTTGCTTCACATCTGTTTCTAACACAAATGGACTGTAATCATGACAGAAAACTGGTCCATTTTGGTTAAGTAGAGATTCTGTGCTTCTGACACAGAATATCAATCTCAGTGTAAGTGATAATGAGTTTAGAAATATCGGCTTATATTGTGCACCCTTTGCTAAAACATTTGTTCCCGGTCAGAAAATCCCTGAGCTTTTCAGCGCCCTTATAGGGACAGAAGGAAGCAGCTTTGAGTGAGGGTTATGCCGAGGTCAGACTACACACATTTTTCATCGTTAATGATGGCCAGTATGTCAGAATAAGCGACCACTGAGTAAATTAGCGCAGTGACTTGTCCGACGGGCCATGACAGACAACACGACTGAAACTGACTGCATGTAACAACTAATGTGATGATGGTGGAAGGAGGAGCAACATCGAAGACTGCAAACAAACACAATGTATTTAGAGAACAAGACTTTAGTTTGTATCTACAAATGTGATGTTAAAGAGATGTTAGTGTTTTGATAAATCAGCCGTCTCTCTCTCTCCGTGTTCCTCTGCTGTTTCTCTGTTTACAGTCTGTGTTAGCTCCTCTTCAACACGTCATGAGGGCAGGGATGCTGTTTTAAGAGCTTGACAAACTTCTCCTCCGTCTCGTGGCTCAGTTTGTTTACATCCTTGATTGCTGCACATGCAGAACTCTCTGTGCTCTCACTGGTTAATGTCTTTAACGTGGAGGAACAAATCGTAGGAGGCAGAACGAAACCCAAACCTGAAAGACTTTCTGTCGCAGAGTCGTGTGGCGTTTCAGGCTGATCTGTTGCTGCCGGTCATTATGAGAAACTACACCAGACGGAACGACTGACGGGTCCAAAAACCCTGCAACTGACGGATCTGGCCATGATCCCTCATAAATCGTTTTGTCTGACCACGGCATACTAACGGTGATACATACTAAAGTGTTAAGTGACCTCAAGCCTCTGATTGGCCCATGATGAATGTGACAGAACATTTTCTCAATCATCTTCAAGTTTTGAAGGTCCTCTTCTTTCTAATCATTTTGATTGATTGATTGACTTCTTTATTTCAATCTTTTTAAGATTCTTTTATTAGTTTTTAAGTCTCTGAATGGGCTGGCCCCAGAACACCTTTCTGACCTTATTAAGGTACATCCGCCATCCAGAGCTCTGAGGTCAGGTGATCAGGTGCTCATGGATGTTCCTCGATCTTTCTTAAAAACTAAAGGAGATTGAGCTTTCGCAGTTGCAGCTCCCACTTTGTGGAACACACTGTCTTTCGCTGTGCAGACTGCAAATAGCCTCTCCACTTTCAAATCTCTGCTTAAGACGCACTTGTGCCCTTTGGCGGAGTATAGCCCTCTTTTATTGGGTCTTTTATTTGCTGTGTTTCTCTCTGTATTGCTCTGTTTTATTGGTTCTTATTGGTTTTAATTGTTTTTACTGCTTTTATTATTTTTACTGTTTTCATTGTTTTCTGTCTTATTTTACTGTAAAGCACGTTGGTAGGCCATTGGCTGTCTTAAATGTGCTTTAGTTTGCACTCCAGCACTTTATAATTCATTGTGTATCATTCCCACGGTCCCTCAACTCTCAGTCTGTTTTTATTTTTGGACTGTATGTCATCTGTATTGTTTCTTTGTCGTTTAATACGCTCTGTTTGTTTTAATCCTATTATTGATGTTTGTTTTGGTTTTATGTGTTGACACCAACCTGCTAATGGGACTGGGGATGGAAATTAGCTGCTTGGCTATAATCCCATGCAGTAACATGTAAATGTTCATTAATGCATACTGTCCCATTTAAAAAAAAAAAGAAAATCCTAAATCCGATATAAATAAAGCTGACATTGATACGTAAATGACAATTTAAAAACAGTTAAAAAAACAAATAAGTGATAATCAAAGAAAAAAGAAAAGAAAACAAGACAGTGGCTGAATCTGCAGTTTTTTTCTTAAGCCTCTCAGCTTTCATGTGCGAAAAGGAGTAGGAAGAAGTATAGACTTATCTAATTCTACCCCCTTAAATTTTTCTTTACTTCCAAACTGAAATCATAACATCGTCTTAAATTTACAAAAAAATACAATCACACTTATACTTACTTAACAAAAGTATTTACCATACCATGCAAAATTTTCCTCCAAATAATCAGCAAGCACTTTTTGTAAGGCATGTTTCCCAGATGGACTTGAAAAATCCACATGGACATGTGAAACTGTCCGTTTTGTGTGTAAAGTAATTTCTTTTTCACTCGACATGTGTACATTTTACCCTCTCTAATGCCATTTTCATGCAGTCTCATAAAACTTGAGCTAGCTTACAGTGACCATTCCAATAATGGTACACATTTCGTAAAACAAAGCTTCTTGAATAATATGAAGGAAGAACTTCCTGTATTTTTATTGTAATGTGCATAACAGGAAGAAAAACCATCACAATGACTCTTTCAAACATCTTTCAGCTCTATTTAGGACATTTAATTCAGTAAATAAAAGCTGACACACATTCTACCCCAAATAAAAAAAAAAATCAGTAATGGTGCAGTAACTGAAACATAGTGAGAAAGTTCACTGACCCACTGATGTGCCAAGGCCCTCATCTTTGGCCAGAGGAGTGTCCACGATGCTGAGACACCCCAGGAGCTGCAGACACTTGTTCCTCACCCCAAAGTACGTGTCAGACAGATGCTGAAGGACAAACAAGACAGAGGAGGGTTTGTTACTTTGGGAGTAGACTCTTTATAACTAATGATAAGTGCTGTGATCAAACTAAAAGTGTAACAGTACCTTGTAGGCCACTTCAATCAGCCGCTGTCTGATTGCAGGACTCTCCGGTAGCTGCGTTCCAATGACCAGCAGAGTGTCCAGCAGCTGAGCCAAGACCTGATGGGACTCTGTACAAGGAAAAGGAACAGTTTCAATCCTGCAGGAAAGCTCGGCTTAGTTTTGTGGCATAAAATATTCTGATTAGATTAAAGAAAAACTTAGATCGTGCACTTGTTGTGAGGTAGGAAATTGTCAAAAATCAGAAATAGTGTTGCACATTCAGGGACTGTCTGGAGGGAGAAACACAAGATCTGTGGCCTGTCACATCAGAGACAATCATATACCTCCTTGTGGACCAGTCCAGCTGGGAAAATGTCTGTTTACTGGAATCAATGGACTAAGAAATATATTTCTAATAGGGCTGGGCAATATATTGATTAAATTGATTATTTCAAATTATTTTCTGCAGAAGATTTAAAAATGAAAAATAAAGATTTTTTTCTCTTGCAATGTTTGAAAATATAATTACCGTAATTTCTCGACTATAACACACATTTTTTTGCTCTTAAATAAGATCTAACTTTCGGGTGCATATTATACACGAGTACAAACAAAATACTTAGCATGTTTGGACTTGCCAACATCGCGATTGCAACACATCTGATACAAAAAGCCGAAATATTCTCTTTCTCTGCGAAAATACATCTTGTGAGAAAGGGGACGCAAAATAGCTGCGCTGTGATTGGTATGCTGATAGCTGCTCTCTGATAGGTCAGTACACTATGACTGAGCATACTCGGGCAGAAATCGAGGAATTACACGTGTTAATTTACCCCTTAAAGTGCCATAGGATGGGTGTGATGAAAAACAGCTTATGTTGGAAATGTCAGGCAGAAACAGGAACATTCCTACATGCCATTTGAAAGTGTAAATATATTATATACACATATATATACATATATATACACATATATATACATATATATACACATATATATACACACATATATATATGTGTGTGTGTGTATATATATATATATATATACATATACATACATATATATATAAACATATATATATACATATATATATACACACACACACACACACACACACACACACATACACATATATACTCATTCTGGGGAAAAGAGTTAGAAAATATAGGACAGAGTCTGGGGTTAACAGAACCAATATCTTCATTCTGCTCGCATTGAGATCAGAAAGCGATGCCCAACATATTAAAACATGAAGTTAAAGTCATGAAAGTCGAACTGACTGAGAGTGAACCTCAGGTTATGGAAAAGTACATCAATGCCTGATAAACACTGAATAGAACTTTTGTTAGAAATACTATCGTATGAACAATGCTAGCCAGAATTAATGATGAATGTGATAATTTCAAGAAGTCATGGGATGGCTTTCCTTTTCTTCACACGGTTTGAACACAATAAAGTAGGGAGATCAGCTGACACTGCTAAATATCTGTCTACTAAACACTGGACTATCAAATATGTAAACCTATCTCAGGCCCTTACAATGTGTATATTTTTATTTTATTTTGTTATTACTATTTCATTGATCTTCCTTCTTTTGCTTCCTTGTTTATACTGTCTGTGTGTCTGTTAAAATGTTGTTAAAACACTGACAGAATCATTTTTAATAAGAGCTTTAATTACAGAAAAAAAATCAGAAATGTAATTTTATTTTCAGGCCATATCGTCCATCCCCACTGAAGATATGTATTTTTAGCCTTTGAATTTTAAATTTACTATTTAAGAGTGCTGCACTGCCTCACCAGTGTGGTCTTTAAAATGACTCTAACGAAGAAAACAGCCTAAAATTGCTAATTCTGTCAAATACACTGTTGAAACTGTTGTTCATGAAATATAAGCAGGAGTTCATTTTAAGTGATATCAAGTGATCGCTAGTTAATTAGACAGCATTTAAATTTTTCAGGAGTTGCTTTCTCTGTGTAAATGACAAAGAAGGAGAGAGAAATGTAGGTTTAAGACGGTGTCTGATGGTCTTACTCTCATTGCTTAGTGTGCTGATGGCGTCGTCCACGATGCAGTCCGGGCTGAAGCCTTGGGTTTTAGAGAGCAGACCCAGCAGAGAGGCAATCTTCAGCCTCACGGAGTTATCCGTCTCCTGAAAGAGAAAGTCATCATCTAAACCAGACTGAATTTCATGTGCTTTTTATTTCCAAATCATCCAAATGAGCGTTACTTTTGATGCATTAAGCCTGAGTTACAAACATCTTTTTTAAAATCTTTAACTTAAAATATAACAAGAAAAGCACACAGAGAGCGCAGACCTCTGCCAAGCAGCTCAGTTATGGCAGTGGCTTTTCCAAAACCCCTGTAAAAGATACTATTTTGGATCACCATGCACTCCGATTGGACGGCCGAGTCTCCGCTCATGTCTCTGCATGTAGAGAGCTCTTTCACTGGCACTGCAAGGGAACCTGGGAAATGGAGTCATCTAGGCTTCGAAAACGTTGACGTCAGTTTGCAAATAAACTGCATTTCCAATAATAGAGTAATGTAGAGTAAATGCTGCCACAGAGGATGACAAACTATGTTTCACTGTGCAAATTATGTTGTCTAACAAGTGTTTGATAGTGACAATAATGAACTATTATATTCTATTCTATTCTAAAGGGGGCGAAAACCTCACAGCAGCCGAAGAGAAATGAATGGGATTTCCCATTTTAAACTTTAAGGTTTTTTTGTGACGTCAGTTTAAATCGGATCCAAATGAAATTTACCTTGATGATAGAGACATATTATAAATATTATCCTGTAAATTTTGAAGCAAATCCTTTAAGTGATGTCAGTGATATGAATTTTTAAAATTCAGTCCAACGTTAACCTGGGACTGGGCAATATATCAATTAAATCGATTAATTCTAATTATTTTCTGAAGAAGATTTAAAAAATTACAAATAGAGATTTTTTTTCTTGCCTTGGTCCAATTGTAAGTTGTTGCAATGTTTGAAAAATTAACAGTTTTCATGATAGTAGGCTCTGTCAGGTTTTGCAAAGCATTTTTTTAGGCTTGTATTTGTTTTTTAAATAAGACTGAATTTTAAACAGAGAGTTTCATGTTAATAGTTTGTGCAAATAGCTTACACTTTAGTGTTTATGTAAACAAACCCGCCAACATTTGAACTACTCAATCAACATTTTATGACACACACTTTAATTGTAATTGGGAAATTCTATTTGGTTTGAGAAAATATTTTTACAACATAAAGGAAAAACTTGATTTATGTCATTTTTGTCTCACAGGAGGTTTTTTTTTTAAGGGAAAAAAATCGCTTAAAAACGTAAACTGAGTGTTGTGGAAAAAAATCAGGGATTTTATTTTTAGGCCATATTACCCAGTCCTATGTTAACCAATGGGATTTTTTGAAACTTTGGGAATTTTTTGCATCTAAACAAATCTCTGGACTACCACCAAAATCTAATCATTTTTAAGTTAACCTAAGTTTTTAAGTTAAGATTTTTTTTTGGGACACTTTATTTATAAATTTTCAATCTAAAAGAACAGTACAACAAAGAAAAATCCCAAAACCAAGACAAGACAAGACAAAACAATGAACTAAGAATAAAAGAGGCAGACGTAAACATGTCATCTCATTAATAGGTATGAGCATTCTTACAGTTCTATAGCAAAACTAACCCGTATCCTTAATGTAGAGCCTCTGCATATTAAGTAAACAGGTGCAGGGAGGTATGGCAGGAGGTCACAGTGGAAGGGAGCGTACATATGTACATGTATACTCACATTTACAATTCTAAAATTGAAGAATCTAATAGACCATATTAAATTATCCCAGATCAAATTTCTACTTGACAGCCATGGAGTACAGAAGTTACTATAATAGTAAGTATGGCAGATAAATTAACAATGATGACATGGTTAAAATAAATAAATGAAAAAAAGTAATTAATAACAATAATAAAATAAAATAATATTAAAAATAAATAAATGAATAAGTAAAATAGCACTCAAAATTAAGATCAATAGATCCCTGTGCCGGCTGTCGGGCAACCCTGAAAGTCAGACTTAAGTCAAGATTTTAGCAAAATCTTGCCAGCAGTGTTTGCAAAATCTTGCCAACAAACAAACAGACAAACAAACAGGGCCAAAAACATAACCTCCTTGGCAGAGGTAATAAATTAAAGTGATTATGGGCTGACTAGAGCACAGACTCATTAGTACATCCACCTGGTGATGCCCCTCAGTCCCTCACCTTGTAGTAGTGCTCCAGCAGTATCCTGATCACACCCTCCACGCTCTCCGCCTCCACTGGCTTTCTTGCAAACTGCAGCAGGTACTGAAGGGCATCGGTGGAGTTGGTGGCCTTACAGAGGTCAATGTGCAGAGCTGCAGACTTACTGGGTTTGGACAGGCGAAGCTTTTTGGATGGAACTTCTTCATGGGGAATCTGTGAACAAACAACAGCTCGAACTGAAAACCACTTTCTTCATCATGGCCTCCTCTCAAAGCTCTTTTAATTCTTCTTCTGTCCTTCTGTCCAGAAAATCCTTACACCTGCTGCGTTAAGTCAACATGATTCAGTCAGGAAAGTCACAAGGATGTTAACAGTGTTGCCAAGTCCGCTTATTATAAGCGACTTTGGGCTTGTTTTTCTCCAAAGTCGCTTGTAAATCTCACGAGTCACGTTGCGTTTTTTTTAGGCTTGTTTTTTATCGTGTAGTTGCTTGTTTGGGCTTGCTTTTCTGTCTGTGTGAATTCTCCCCACTTATCTCCCAGCTCCCCACAATAAAGCAAAACACAAGTACAGCAGAAGTACAGTACAAGTAGAGTTTCCTGGTCATCGAGTCCGCCTCCAGACACTCACGCACACGGCGCACTACTACGCTAGAGCCATAGTTGCCAGGTCTGCTTATTATAAGTGACTTTGGGCTTCCTTTTTAAAGTTGCTGCAGTTGCAGGTTGCAGTTTTTTGGCTTGTTCCAGATATGCAGCCGCTTACTGGGCTTGTTGTGCCTTTAAACCCAGGACGGATCTGATGCACTCTCTACCAAAATAAACTCAATTTAGAAGTTACACAAACTATTTTGTCCCCCTCTAAACACAAATGTAAATTTTACTGTAACAAGAGGCAAACGTGATGTTTCCACCAAAAAGAAATCCTTATAGCAGGAATTAAATTCATTCCTGATGTAGCTATAACTGCTGTTACTATAATAAAGCTGTAGAGGATCAACATAAAACTTAGATAAAAACCTGACTATGTCTGTTTGGTTACAAAAATCAAGGTTAGACAGCAATAACAGAGTTATAATCAACAGTAGCTGCTCCCTTTACTTCTGTATAAAGAAAAGGATGTTCCACCTAAATTAAAAGAAAAAAAATAAATAAGAAAAAATGTCACTGTGAAATGGAAATGTACAGTATATGAAAATTAAAACACACTTCATGTAGATTTCTCTTTTTAAAAAAATAATATATCACATTACAAAAAAAAAAATAGCTGGAGGTCGCTTGTTTTGGGCTTGTTTTTATCGATCTGGTTGATTATTTCAGGAGAAAAATCTGGCAACACTGGATATTAACTTTCTGCAGCTGCTTTCTTCTACTTAAAGAACGACCCTGGTCTCTCTATGAACTTCTTTTCTGTGATGAAATAAGTCTACCTTTAGCTGTTTTCAGTCTAAGCAATAGCACACAGAAATCCTTATATCTGATACATGTTGTGAAGACAAATGTTCTGGTATGTTGCTGGTGTTTGTCCAACGTCACGCTGAAGGCCCTGTTCAGCGTAGATTTAAGCCTTTGTCTCCTGTCAGTGATGGCTACTTCCCTAATTCCTTTGTTATCATTGGTGCTGATTGCCTCTCAGAGCATAAATTAAGCTCCTAAACACAGACCACACCCATTTTAGAGGACTCTCATTTAGAGGACATTATTTATTTCTTGTCTTACCTATTTTTTTTTTACTACTGTTTTTACAGTTTTTACATTGTCTTGTTTTTTTTGTTTTTGTTTTTTCTTTTATCTTTATCTTATCTTGTTTTTATCTTGCTCTACGATTTGTATACGTAGGCTACTTATAATGTCCAGACATCTCTATCTGTCCCATGCTTGGTTAAATATGTTGCCTTGACAGGTGGATTGATTGATAGATTATTTATGTATGTTGTCGACTGACAGTATGCATGAATGTACACGGGAAAGCTACAAACGAATTGCCCCTTGTGGGATAAATAAAGCTGTCTAAACTGAACTGAACTGAACTAAACTGTTGCTTTGAAGGGCATGCAGAAGTAATGAGAAGATGTTAGTAAGGGAACTGATAAGCATGAAGACAAGTGGCATTGAGTCTCAGCTGGAACTGGTTCTTAATACCCATCCCAGATGTAGGGTCATAATGACTCTTTTAAAATAACAACATACAAGATAATAAAATAATAATATTTAAAAAATCTAAGTCTAAAGTGTACTGAACAAACTGAATCGTGCTCAAATTAAGTTTAGTACATTTACTTCGTTAAAATGTGACTTAAAGTACATGTAAATGTAGCTCTATGTGAGCTTACTCAAGTAAAAGTAAAGGATACTCCATTAAAATAAAAAAAAATTAAAGTACTCAGCAAAACAACCGCTAAATGAACCAGTTACCAATTACTGTTCAGTTCATCCACAGTTATTCCTGTTTACCTCGGCTCGTACTTGTTTTGACAAGGCTGTGCTGAGGTAACGTTCAATAGACGGTGTTGCGCTTAGACGTGTGACCGTGTTAACTGAAGACTTACCGCAGTAAGTGTGTCGCAGTTATAACGAACATTCCAGACGGAGAGTGTCAATAAAAAATAAATGTATACTTATTTTATTGAACAACGAGATAAAAAATAAACCTAATTGATATCTCTATGGAGTTAACGATGTCCGATTAACATGGACGGGAACACTGTGGTAAATATGACAACAAGCGGACTCGCCAGGAAGTCCTGAGCTAACACGGTCACCAGGTCTGCCGGTACACCGCCGAGCTTTAGCTAACATGCTAGTTAGCTTTGGGTGATGGTCGTGCTCTTTCCTCTCAGGTGAGGAGTCTGTGACTGAAAGACGAACGACAGTTCACTTTGCTCACCTGAACGACTTTAGAAAACTCCTCATAAACTCGCTTCTTCAGATGAGCGGCCATGTTCAAGGAGGATTTAGACGTTACTATTCAGCAGCAGCGACATTAAACTGATCCTTCTCACTTGCCGTAGCTACGGGCTGGGACCATGTAGGGAATGAAGCCTTAAAGGGACAGGAGCAGAAATTTTAGGCCCCTGCAACGAGGGGGTAACGGCTGGACCTTTGTGGACGGGGCTGGACGTCCAGCCCCGCCCAACATTTCCAAATATACAAATCCCCCCCAAGTTACTCCACCTCTTCCCATCGTCCCTCGGCAAGAATATGGGAAAAACGAAATGGGAAAGTCATGTCGGTGAGTGAAATTACGTTGCTACAATAAATGCAATAACTGAAAAACTTTATTCACATCTCATGGCGCTTTTGTTGCTGTTCATTGTTGTTGTATAACTTTAGGGTATTTTGGTAGGTTAATGGTCAACATTAAGCTTGTGTGGTAACATTATCCTACGCGATGTTAGCGTCAGCGTTGTTAGCGTTAGCGTTGTTGTTGTAACCCTAACTTAGCAGTGTGTGTGTGTCTGTGTCTGTGGGGGTGTGTCTGTCTGTCTGTCTGTCTGTGTCATTTTCATTGCGTATGTATATATCGAAAGTGACGAACTTAGAAGTTGTATGAAATAGTTAAGTTATGTAACGTAACAAAAAAAAACGTTATCTAACGTGGAAATGTTGTAGTTAAAGCTTGTTTGAATACATGAATTAACTGGAATGTAAAAGAACACTAATGCTAATAGGTCTTGTGTATCCTTGTGTATCCTTAATCTAATGGTCAGTTGTTCTTTTTTTTTTGTGGATATGTCCACAGCATCCCACCCATTTCCTGGTCACTGAAGAGCCTGTTTTTCCTGCAGCAGAAGAATACAATTGTCCCTGTTATCCTTTCCGGACGCCACTAAATCATAAATTTCTTTACCATCTGAAAAATCACTTAGATGGAGCAGTCCACCATGGAGGTATGGTCTGAATTTACTGTAACATATTACAGTATTACAGTATTTCTTCCAGATTGAGTAAATGTGTTCATGACTAAATTCATAACTGTAGTTATCATTGACAGACATTCTACTTTTGTATCCAAATTGATTGATATGTTATGCTTTCCTTTTAGGAGTGACAGAGAAGTTCAAGAACTTCAGTCAGATGGTCATGTTTTGTTTTGTTTGAATAAATTGTTGAAATAAAAAAATATTCTTGAGTCATTTATCTCTAGACATCTGTAGTAAGATGCTGCACATGATTTATCAGTCTGTGGTGGCAAGTGTGTTGTTTTATGCTGCAGTCTACTGGGGAGGCAGCATCAGACACAAGGATGCAAGGCAGCTGGGTAAACTACGCTGGTGGAGAGATGTACACTGAAGATGTGAGAGGCCGTTCAGAACAACCACCAGGATCATCCACTTCATAACATCTTGATGGATCAAAAAAAAAAAACTGCAGTGGTGGACGTCTCCCCTTTCTTAACTGCAGGATGAAAAGATAATAATTGTAATTTTTTTGCAGGGAAATGGCTTGGTCTGCATGGAGGCTGCACCCATATAATTTTTTGCCTGACCTGCTATTGCTTCCATAATTTGATCAGAAGAGTCTGTTCATTGTTCCTAAATAATAGAACAGCCTTTCCTTTGGTAATGGTTTCCATTATTTGCTATCACTGACACTTGTTCACTCATTATGATATTCCATTAAATGGGTTGCATTTTTTTAATCATTTATTTCACCTTATTTAATCAGCCAAAGTCAACTGAGAACCACTGTCCTTGATTACCTGGACAAGTCCCAAAATACACTCCACACAAACAGGCACATACAGTACTGAAGGCTAGTATAATACATCAAGACATAGGACATAACATAGCACAGTATAGGTGAGGAAATAGGTCAGATATAATAATAAAAATAAAATAGTACAAAAGATGGTGATGTACTGGATGTCCTCTACAGAAATGTAATTGTAGAGAGAGGGCTGGTCAGGAGGTAGGCCTACTACAGGTTGGCAAAGGTAAGTTCTGTTGGTAACAATTTGAGTAAATAAAATAGTCAATATAAATACAACTAATATAAACAGAGAGGTTAATATATTGAGATTGGCTAAATAGTGGTAAAAAGTTTTCAAAGGTCTTTTTTTAAGTCTGATATTATTAGGCTGATGTAGGCCTACATCACTGGAAGATAAGTAAATCATATAATGTGATCTGACTGATTATTTTAAAATGTGTTGATTGATGTAGCCTACATGATTGTGTGTAATTGATTAATAAAATGACGGTCTCTCACTTCTCCACTCCTCAGCATTGTGCTAGACCATTCTCCTAACAGGTTTCCATTACTAGTGTTATAAACGGTGACAAACCTATTTAATATTAGCAAAAACACAATATATCGCTGCCAATAGACATTGCAATGTCTATTAAAAACAGTTTTCATGTTCATTGAATGTTCATTTTTTTTTTAAATCAGCCTTCAGTCAAATAGTAGACTATACATTGTTGCCATGGTGGAATAATGTGTCCTCACATCAATACTCATTTCAAGTAATTCAACATTTCCATTTATCTTTAAATGTTCGTGTAGTAAATGTTTATGTAGTAGGTAAGAACAACATAAAACCCGATAGTCAGTTTGCGCTGTTTCAACCGAGAACCACAATGACATACTGGATGTGGGCGGGGCTGGACGTGTGACGTGTGTGACATGGGTGGGGCTGGACGTCTAGCCCCGCCTTCCCGCAGGTCGCAGCCGTTAGTTGCCTGTAACACCTGCTCATCCTTGTGTCTGTGAGGTCCCCATGATGATCTGATAAATACGTAAACCATTTATCTGGTTTATCTGTCTGTCTGTCTGTTTGTTTGTTTGTGTTCAAAATAACTTGAAAAGTTCTGAACAGATTTGGATTAATTTTTTTAGGAATTGCCGGAAATGGGATACGGAAGAACTGATTAAATTTTGGGGGTGATCTGGATCACGGTCTGGATCCAGGAATTTTTTTAATGATTCTTGAACATTGCCAGATAGGACCATTTTCACCAAAGTGGACCGAAGCTGCTTGGCGGAGGTCTGCACTCTCTGAGTGCTTTTCTAGTTTTTTATTTATTTTTCTTTTAAGCTTGTTACCTGTGGGAAAATTGAGGCATTTAAGGAAAACCAAATCCCAATTTTGTTTGTTTGTTTAAAGGTTTTTTATTTATTTATTTATTTTTTGCTTTACTGTTGTTGTTTGTTTGTTTGGGGGGGGGGTCACTCTAAATATGTCAAGGAATGTCAGAAAGGAACATGTAAACTGCATTTTTTTTGTCTCGGATGGCTAACTATGGGAAATTTGAAGCACTTCAAGAAAACCCTTTCCATCCTCTCAGTAGGAGAGTAATCGAAGAGGGACTTGAAAGAAGCCCAAACCTTGTTGCTCTCATTTGGTTTGGTTTTGTACCAAGAGAGCACCACACCTGTTTGCAGTACAGCGCATAATCTGTAAAAAAGAAAAATACAATTTTGAGTCATTTACACAAAAAATGACTCAGTGTATCACACCCATCTAATCTTCACCGGGGCACTCGGCAGGGATGCCCCCTGTCCCCCCTCCTATTTGCTCTAGCCATTGAGCCACTGGCCATCTGGCTTCGAGGGGAGGGGAGGTTTGAGGGCATCACCAGATTCGGTACCACGCATAAGCTGTCCCTGTACGTGGATGACTTGTTGATATATGCCTCTAACCCTATGACGTCTTTTCCTGTTGTGATGGATGTTTTAAACCAATCTGGCAAGTATTCCGGTTACAAGAGTCATCTTCTACCCATTAATGCTTTAGCTAAAGAAATACCAAGGACTGTCTTCCCCTTTAAAGTCGTGTCATCTTTTAAATACCTAGGGGTGGTCATCACAACTTCTTCTAACAGTCTCTTTGACAAAAACTTCCGCCCTCTCATAGACCAATGTAAACTTGACATGACTCGCTGGTCCTTGCTCCCCCTGTCTTTGACTGGCCGGGCCAACCTTATAAAAATAGCGATCCTCCCTAAATTCTTGTACTTGTTTCAACACCTACCAGTTTATATGAGAAAGTCCTTCTTCAGCCAGCTCGATCAGATGGTGTCAGCTTTCTTATGGGCGAACAAACCCCCACGTATCAAGAAATCTATTTTACAGCTCCCTAAGAAATTAGCCGGTCTAGCTCTGCCTAACTTTATTCAGTACTATTGGGTGTGTAATATTGACAAAATACGTTTTTGGATAAAGGCAGAGTCAAACTCATGTCCTTTATGGGCCCAAATGGAGATGCTGTCATCCAAATATTCACTTATTTCCATCATTACTGGCCAACTGCCATTGAAGAGTCATGATTTTTCTATAAACCCAGTTGTAACCAACTCAATTAAAATCTGGATACAATTCCGGAAGCACTTTGGCTTGAGTCACCCCTCTACCCTAGCCCCTGTTTTAAAAACCACCTATTTCCACCCTCCGCCTCTGACCCGACATTTCGTGTCTGGCGGGACAAAGGCCTTCATAGTATCAAAGACTTCTACAATGAAGGGGTATTCACTGATCTCACAGAACTTTCTACTAGGTTTGACCTCCCTAAAACTCACTTTTTCCGGTTTCTCCAAATTAGACATTTTATTAAAACTAATTACCCCCATTTCCCTAATCACCCTCCAGGATCTCCGATTGATGTCCTCCTCTCTTTGGGCCCTGCTCAGAAACGTTCTATTTCTAGAATACACGACTCCATTGACTCTCTTAACGCTAATCCAGCAGCTCATATGAAACAGATTTGGGAACGGGATATTGGAACTCCCATCTTAGATACCCAATGGGACCGTATCCTTAATTTAGTTCATGCTTCCTCCATATGTGCCAGGCATGGTCTATTACAGTGTAAAGTTCTTTTCAGGGTACATTATACAAATGCTCGACAAGCAAAAATTTACCCAGGTACTAGCGATGCCTGCTTTAGGTGTAAACAGTCACCTGCAACCCATACACATGTGTTCTGGTCTTGCCCAGCCCTTAGAGACTTCTGGCAGCAAATATTTAACACGTTAGGGAAAGTCTTCGTCATGAATCTTGCTCCAGAACCTCTCACGGCCCTATTTGGAGTTCCCCCTTCAGCCATGCCCAATTTTCCATCACCAAAGGGCCGTGTTCTGGCTTTCACAACTTTGATAGCTAGACGTCTCATTTTGTTTAAGTGGAAGCACATTCTTCCTCCTAGCCGTAGTAGCTGGCTTAGAGAGGTTCTAAATTACATAAAACTTGAAAAGATCCGTTTCTCATTGAGAAGCTCAGAAGCATCTACACAATCCTTTAATTAGACCTGGAAGCCCTTTCTTTATTATCTGAATGAAGTCACTACTCAGTTGGATGAAGAATAGCTCTCCCATCTTTATTTTATTCCCTTTCATTTATTTATTACTGACTGATTGTTTATTTGCTCCCTCCCCTTTTTTTTTTTTTTCCTCTGGTTGGTTGTTTGGTTGTTTTGGGGACATGCAGTTTCTTACATGCAATTTCTAAAATGGGTTGGTTGGGTGGGTGACAGATAGGGTGATGTTGGATGGGTGGATGGGAGGTGGGCGTGAGGGCTGGGGTTGAACTGGGGGATGTGGGTGGGTTGGTTTGGGGGGGTTGATATGTTTTGTTTTTTCCTGTCGGCAACTTGTTTGGTGCCTGTCAAGCTGTAAACCAGAATGGATGATATGATGCACCTTTGTTTATTGTTTACTGTTCCGACTTGAAAATAATAATAAAAAAGATTTGAAAAAAAAAAATGACTCAGTGTGAAACAATCACTGCAGGGAAACTGCTTCTTGAAGCTCAGGAAACAAAAAGATGAGAGTCTTCTTCTGCACATTCGGGACAGGGACTTAGTGGCCAGTGAGGCCCGATACCACTTCACCTGTTTCAGAGACTACACTTGGTACCTGTGCAGGGGAAAAAAACAGAGAGAGGAAAGCAATCTGTATGAAAATAGGTACAAGTACTTCTGTGAGACTGTGATTGAGGAGAAGCTTTTTAAAAAAACGAGGTAGTTCGACTGTCAAAGCTGAATATGCTTTTCAAGAAATTATAAAAAAAGAGAGGGAGTTGACATTTCAACTTCCAAAGCGAACTCACTAAAGGCAAGACTTCAGAAGACGCATCCCTTTTTAAGATTTCAGAAAGCATCAACAACTTATCTCGTATATGTTGATGATCTCACAGCAGAGGAGGTCATTCATGAAGCTGCTGCCACCTCCTCTTCCTCCTCATCTGAAGACAGCGAAGCAGAAGGCAATCAAGCAAATACAGCAGTGTCAAGTAACAGGCAGCTTGATAATGCTATTATCACAAGTAATAGTTCTCCGCTCTTATACCAAGCAGCTCTCACACTCAAGGACATCATAAAAAAATACATCAAAAGACATCGCCAAAGCGTCCTTGGCCCCCAAAAGCAAAAGACCTTACCCTTGAGAGTGCCCTAAATCTGGTGCCAGACCAACTTTTTAACTTTGCGGCATGGACATCTGGAATTTCAACACAACCATCAGACAATGAGTGTGTAGAGGTCACTTTAGAGGACAGCAGAAAGATAGTTTCAACCTGTCAGGATATCATCACACTGACAACCAAAGGACGGTGCGTCATGCCAAAACAGTGCTCTCTTGCGATGGCAGTTCGACACATGACAGGCTCAGCACAGGTCATCGGGCTTCTGAATGGTCTTGGCCACTGCTCATCCAATCTCCAAGTCCCTGAACATGATACAGCCCTTGCTCACTTACAGATTGAGAGAGGAGAAATAAA
Organism: Cetoscarus ocellatus; assembly: GCA_037902135.1. Taxonomy (NCBI): domain Eukaryota; kingdom Metazoa; phylum Chordata; class Actinopteri; order Labriformes; family Labridae; genus Cetoscarus; species Cetoscarus ocellatus. The sequence goes on along the minus strand of JBAMNC010000189.1, from coordinate 1,161,221 downwards.
CATACCAGAAAACATCAGTGCTGGAGCACCAGTCACCCTTGTATGGGACAATAATCACTTTGGAGAGGAGACCCTTTAAGGCAAAGGAACAACACACAACACCAATGGTATAATTATTAAGCAGGCCATGAGCGGTGATTCAGCTTCATTACCTGAGACATCAAGACAAAGAACAAGACAGCGATCTGTTCATCCTCCTCCACCTCATCTTTTGCCAAACACACGAGGGAAGAGGTCTGGTCCACAGAATTCTGGGCTAAAGGTCAACCTCGAGCAGAATAAATACAGCCATGCCCAATCAACAGCAAAAAAATTGATGCTGCATTCTTCCTCATGAAAGTGCCTGAATACCAGGGAAAAATCCCTCCTGGGTGGACAGGTTTTAACATAATGTTAAAGCAGGACACAATCCTCCCCTCTACAAATGCAGGCTACTTGCCGGTCATTGATGCCAGCCCCACAGATCTCAACACCAACAACACCATCCTGAGTCACTCCCCTGCTGTTGCTGACAGTCTGAAACAAAAAAAAATTGTATTAGTCATGGATTAAGCCATATATGCAAAAGCCCAAGAGATCCACTGGCAGACCAGTACTTACATGGAGAGACTTGTCCTCAGGATGGGAGATTTTCACACAGCCATGGCACATCTTTCCTGCATTGGGAAGATTTTTGCTGATGCCGGCTTCCAGGATATCATGTTAGAATCAGACGTTGTAGCTGCAGGGTCTATTGATGGAGTCATCACAGGGCATATCATGCTCTCTTCCTTGTCATTATGCCAGTCTGGGATGCCTATGGAGTAAGTCTGTATGATTTGCAGGGCATAAAGTTCCTTCGTCTCCTCACAATCGCGTTTACAAAATCCTCATTCTAGGTGCTTTTTGAGGTCTGGCTGAGACGCTTCGTTTCAGTGCTGCCTCTTTAAGATTCCACGAACCCACGTGCCCCCTGTGCTCTGATTGGCCAGTTCTCTGAAAGCTTCCGGGAGGTGGAGCAGAGGCGGTACCTGGCTGTGGATTGCAGAAGTGTAGTGTTTACAAGCTGCCAGAGACCATGTATAGACTTGGCTGCTAACATTAAACTTTTTTTTGGCTTTGATAACATTATTAAAATGGCAGCTTTTGAAATACGCCCATTTGCTTTGGACCCTGAGTCCGTCTGACCCGGAGACTTTCACGGCTGAGCAGGAAGAAAGTCCGCCTCGGCAAAGAAGAGGACGTCTCAGTGTGGTGAGTGTAACATGGAGTTTAACATGTTTTTATGTACTTTACACGTGGAAATATAGTCTGACTTAACCAATAACTCTGTCTTTATAACAGGACAGTGTAATGCTCACTCACTTTTCTCTGTTTTATCGATCATACTGACAGTGTGGGAGTGTGATCACCTCATGGCTGCAGCTCATCTCACTGAATCCGTTATTACTATCACAGTGCAGTGGCCCAGCTTCACAGCACATATCAGCACAAACATGCTTTGTTCAGTCAGTCTCACAAATATAAAGATACACGCTATAAACAATAGTGTTTCACCAACTGATCTACTGTGTACGGCAGCCGGTAATGTCTCATAAGCTAGCGAGCAGAGCCCCGTTGTGCTGCTAACATGCTAACAGCTGTTTGGTGAGAGGTCCCTCAGAGACTTTATTTACAAAATCAGATGTCTAGTTTTTGGAAATTCTTAGCATTGTGGGATCATTTTGTTTTACTCTGACAGCTGTTTATTGACCTTTTGGTTTTCATGTCATTTACTTACCTGTAATGTCCCAGATTTACCTGTAGACAAACTACATCTCAGGAAACACCGTGAATTCAGAGAGCTGCAGCTGTTCAGAGAGTCTGAAAACTGTTCTGTCGTGTGTTCTTTGGTCTGAACTCAGCTTTATTGTGTGGCTTTGCCTGTTAAGTCCATTTAGAGTTAAGAAGTATATTTCCATCACAAGTTCTATCATTCTGTTAATCAGTTATCACCAAGGTGCATCTGTGGATATGTGGCAGTGCTGACTGGGCTGAAAATATTTGCTGCCAGGAAATACCAAAGTTATGTTACAGGAGAAAACCTTTTGTATTTTGTACTACTCTAATTAACCACCCTCATCTTTTGTCTTACTTTGAAATAATAATGTCATCATTCATTTAGCTTGAATTTAGACATTCAATCAGGTGAACTATCGTTTCTGCCTAAGGAAGTTAAAACTCACCAATGTTTTTTGGCATATTTGTCTTACTCAAGTGTATTACCATGTATTTAATTTAGTGTAATCAGTTTTATGTATTTATGATTCATCTTGCCTTCAACACAAATATTGACTGTGTGTGTCTCTTTGTTCTAATAAGGTGCTCAGGAGAATAAACCAGGTACCCCCCCTCCCCAGACCTGCATGACCCACCATCCTGGCCTGGAGCCGACCTGCCTTAATGCTTACACACTACAACACATGCACAACATTTACCGGGCAGACTATGAAAACATTTTTACATATAAATATTATAATTTCTTTTAAAAAATCAAATAAAAACAATAACACTGAATCAGATGGTTTTATTATTGTATTTACTAGAAAAACGGGGGATTATTAACATATATATATCTTGGAAAACAATTGTCACTGGATGTAACTGGTTCAGTGAAATCAAAAAACAAGAATAAAAAGCACTCCAGAGGCTGCCATCAGTGATGACAGAAATGGTCTTCTGCTGTCTCTTGTCCAGGTCTTACCGGTTCCTTTAATACTGAAGTTTTGTCTCCTGGTGCTGGAGCTATCTGTGTAGAGATGTCTGGGTAGTTTTTTAAGTACTTATTTCAAGTATTTAAGGCTGATTTTTGTAATTTTTAAAACTGTTTTGACTGTTTGTTCTTATTTATAATGAATCATCTTTATACTTACTGGCTTTGCCGTAGCTTTTCCCTTTTTTGACTTGTCAAACGTGATCCTGTATGTTGGATTGTCCTCTGCAGTTGCAGCCTGTTCACGCTCTGCAGTTTCATTGAAATGAATTGCAGCCAGGTACAGCCTATAAAAAGGTAATGACAGTCTTTAGTTAAATGAATTCTAATTTCACCTATCATTTACTAAAAACTAGGAGGTATTATAAGAGCTGTACACTAAAAGCAAAGTTTTTTGCATATAAAGCGACTCAGGGAGGCGATCCAACACTGTTACTTTTACAGATGCAAGTACATTTTCCATCAATTTGATACACCAGAAACTCACAAGAAAATATTCTTTCATTGGCTCATTATAAAGTATGGCAAACAAAAAACCTGCTAAACATGATGTGAAATGTTACAGAACTGCAGGAAGCACGGATAAGAAAGGATCAGTCTTTGTGTTGATGTCACATTTACACATTATCTGTTAAATATGGGAACAATTGGGTCAAAAACTCATATAGGTTACAGGTGAATTTTGCATTAAAACAATAACGTACTGTAGGTCCTGATGCCAGACTGAAACTAAGCACCTCTGAATGTCTTTAAATTAAATTAAGTTTATGATTATATTCAGCATATGGCATCACCGTGTACACTGTGAACGCTGTGACTCTGCTCACTGTGGGCTTTGAACTGTTCAGTAACAATATCAAGTTTGTGTATTTATTTTATGGTGTAAAAAGAGGAAGATGGACGTCCAGTGTTGTACAGATTTGTATCTTTTTAAAAAATCAGCATCCAAAACAATGACGTAAAAGAGCTGTTTTATATATATCAAAAGGAACTGAACAGGGATGCCATGTTTGGAATTAAATTATGTTAGAGGGGGTTGAAATACATATTTTATATATATATTCAATACATATCAATAGCATAGACTTGTCATAGAAAAAATAGATAGGGCCTACACACACAGTACACTTTTCTTGTTAGCAATACTGGCTTTCTGAAAACAGAGATCTGCAAATGAAAAGGGATCTGAAGTTTATTGTGTCAAAATGAGGGATGTCACTCCAGTCTGTGTGAATTCACTCAGGAATATTCATCAAACACCAAATCACATAGGTAGGGATCTACACTCCATAATAATTTAGATTATTTGACAGGACCAAACAGAAAAATATAACTATGCAATATAAATATTTATTACCTGAAAAGCATTCCTATGAAAGGTAAAACCACAGGAGCTTTCCTCTTTGTAGAGGGCCATTGAACCTTTAATGATATGAAAAAGGATATTAAAGAATGAAATGAAAAAGTAATAAAGTATTGCTAATTTTTATATCAGTTATTTATCACAATAAGATCATAAATCAACTTTAGATGTTATTGTAAAACAGTGCATCCCTTGTAAAACAAACAAGGGATGCACTGTAAAGGTAAATGAGCCTCTGTCTGTGAGTTTAACCATTTCTTCACCTTTTGGTCAAGAAACAGGCCCATTATTTATGTGTTTACATACATCAGAGAGTCAAACAGCTAACAATAGCTTCCCATTACTTTCAGCAGTTATGTTATTACCTGGAGGGTGTTGAGCTTATTCACACACATGTTCATCTTAATAACTGAGAGATACGATTATAAAGTCACAAAGGATGAAGCACAGTATGTGGGTTTAGCATCTTGAGCAGCTGTGTGGCTAAAAACAGGCCAGCTGAAGCTAACGCTAACTAGCTTAGCATTAGCTCGACAGTGCATCATAGCTTTATTTACATTACTGTCTCTGATTAATTCCGGGTCTTTATGAACACGCTTTATAGATGAAACTGCTCCTGCTCTGAGGAGCAGTCGAGAGGAAAATCCAGCATCGTCCTGCATCCTGCTTCAGGCTCCTTACCGAGGAGGAGCTGCTTTTTCAGGCTCATCCAGTTAGAAGCGACTGAAAAAACCTGACGTCAGGTTTAAGGAAATCTCGCGAAGATCTCGCAACGAGTTGTTTCAGAGGCAGGAAATCTCGCAAAATCTCGCTCGCGGATATCAGGAAAGAGAGCACGTCTCATGTTGTGGGACCTTCTGGAGGTCTAGAGTCAGGTTTCAACTTAACAACATTATTTATTGGTATTAAATCTTGTATCAGCATGATATGTGACTTTGTTCACAGATGGTTCCTGACACAACATGAGCGGGCAGCCATCACACTTCAATGTAAAACAATGGCTGGACAATGATCAGTGTCATACCTTCATTCTGAGCTTGACAGTGCCAGAATGCAGAGGGATCAGGCTGATGTGAAGAACGTCATAGCCGCTTTCCAAACTACGGTCAATCCTTTCGACCCTTTGCTGGATGGAGAATCCCTATATCAAATCTCCTCCAGCCAACAAGCACCAGAAAGTGTTGCCAGAGATTTACTGGGGGCAAAACAAAAAGGTTTGAAAGCTCTCACCGAGTTCTGTGAGACAAGGATTGTCACTGCAGAAAAATTGTTCCATGACCCTGTAACGAAAATCAAAATCAAAACATTCAAAGATACTGGTCACACTACAAGCACCAAAATTAAAGGAAAAGAAATCACACTGAAGTCACACCCCAACTTGTTTGCCAGTTTAATTGTGGTGGGAACTGTCAGACAAATTAACATTGATGAAATGCTCACCTACAGTCTGAGTCCTTTGCCACAATCACTTGCCAACTTTGACGGCTCTCTGGTAGAGACCAACAAAGAAAAGTTGATGCACACTCCAGAGGAGGACATCAGCCCACCACCAACAGTAAGGGACATTCCAGATGGCTCTGTTTGGATATGGGACGCTATGGCTCTAGTGCAGCAGCTAAAGCCACAGCCAACATTTGGACTATACGCTGACCATGTACTGAGGACACTGGTCAACTCAGCCAACGAAACAAAGTCAATGGAGATTCATTTTATATGTGACACATATAAACACCACAGCATTAAACATGCTGAGAGAAACAGGCGGGCAGAGCAAGGTTTTCAAAAAATTAAAATATATGGAAATGACCAGAAAACACCAAAACAGTGGTGAAAATTCCTGGCATGTGGGCAAAACAAACAAAACTTGCTGGAGTATTTCTTCCAACATTGGAGCACATCTGCAAAATTCATCATTGGAAACACTACCGTCATTATAGGCCATGGGGACAAATGTCCCGCTATAAAGATGAACGGGAGCAACACTGACCTTCAAGTACTGCAGGTTCAGGACCTGGAGACAACCCAGGAGGAGGCAGACACCAGACTTCTGCTGCATGCAGCTTATGCATCAAAATACAGCAGTGACCAGGTAATCAAGGGGGGAAATACTCACATAATTGACATCAATAGGCTACACGCTCACCTTGGGGAAGAAACATGTGATGCTCTTGTTGGTCTTCATGTGTTCTCTGGATGTGACGCTGTAAGTGCTATGCATGGGTGGGGAAAACCAAAGCTTACAAAAAGCTAATTTTCCCCAAAAAATATATAAAACTGTTTAGAGAACCAGGAACTAGTTTCTCTCCATCACCAGAGCTCTTCAAGGGAATGGAAACTTCCACTTGTGACCTATATGATCAGGGCTGTCAGGATGTTAATGAGGTGAGAGTCGAGCTGTTCAAGTCAGGGAAGTGTTCTGAGAGAGACCTACCTCCAAACAATACCTTACCTTTTTGTTATTTTTTGCCTATTAATGCTGCTCCTGATGATTGACTATTTCAGTCAATAGTCGCAGGCCCTCAGTCCACTAAGATTCTTCCAGCTGAGCTGACAGCCCTATTGCATACACCTACCTGGACTACATTCCCTTACCTTGCCCCATGGTACCATGGGAGATTTGACCAGATACTTACCCAGCATATGTTCATCAGGTCAGCATCTGGCTGTACCTGTCACACATGTTAATTATGCTTAGATTAATACATGTAAAATATTAATATTAACAATACAAATTCTGCAAGATATTAATTGTAATGAAGTACAAGATATAGAATGAACAGCAATGGAAATACTTACTCTTTACTCCACTACATTTATCTGATACTTGTAATTACATTTTACAAACTAAAAATATAATATTCGCATATGATATATTCAGCTTTGGTCAAGTTACTTTAAATGTAATAGATTTTATGTAATCCGTTGCTTCTATTTTAAAGGAACACGCTACTTCACTATATTACTGTCTGTACAGAACATTAAATGACCTACTACACACATAACTTCAGAGTTCTGTTTGAGTAAAAGGATCAGGGTCCTTCCACCACTAGTAGTAATGAAAACTGTGTGATCTAAGATGGTTACCTACCACAATATTGAGGCTGCATGACTGCAAGACCTCCCCCAACCAGCAATACAGGAGCAGCCTGTAGTCTCGACGGATCCTTGGTTGCTCAGCAACACCCACGCCGAGTGGTTGGCGGTAGCTGCCTGGCTGCGACTCAAGTCTGCCTTCAAAAAGGTGAAATCCCTGTGCAAGTACTGGTGGGCCTCAGTACTTTTATAGTTTTTCATTGCCGTTCCATCAACCCCCAGCGACAGCGTGAAATAATTACAGATGTCACTGTATGTTACCGCTGGCCACTTCCTCATGTCGTCCTCCCATGTCAAAATTGATGACGGATGCGCCAATACGATGCCGTCCGATCGTTTTAGCTCGGTTTTCGTGTGTTCCCGGTTCAAAATAGCTGAAACAGTGCTGATTGTCATATTTTGATTAAAATGTAGACGTGATTAAAAGAGCGCTAATGTTTACCAGAAGCTCCTTTGTACTTCAGCGGAAGCCAAAAGCAAAAATACGGAAGTTGCTCAATGAAAGTGGGTAGTTCTGAATAAGGTGAATAGAAACAACAACAAAAGTAAAAATAGCAATAATAATAATAAGAATACTAATAATAAGAAGAAAAATTTTCATACCAGTCCTTCTGACCCTGGGGGCCTGAGCCTCCATCTCATCGAGGCTACTGTACACGACAGGAAGACTGGTATCCTCGGTCTCAAACAGATCTGAACTTAAGCTCTGCATCATCTTGTCTCTCGAAAACTCTGAAATCTGTAGTAGATACAAGAAAAGGTGAGTTATTACCACCTGAGCTCCACAGTCTATATTTATACTGTTTCAGAGGCTTTAGTGGCATTGATGTTTGAGATCAAAGCCACCAAATGTTTTGAGATCAAAGCCACATTCTAACTCTCATTCTTTGTTGGCTCTCTGATTGGTCAACTGACCAGCCAATCAGAGTCCAAGAACCCTTTACCATAGCAACTTGCCAGGTAAATCTAGTCTGAGAGCTGTTTCCACAGCCGAGTCTGTCAATGCACTGTGGTGAAAAAATGTCTTCAAATCCACCTGCTACACACCACTACAATGCATTATGAAGTACACATACTACAGACTGTAAACTGTATTTGGTGGCAGTATGTAGTATGGCCGTCAAACAGCCAAGCACATTTTTCTTTGTCTTTTTTCTTTTGTTTCATGGTGGGTGGTGAATACCATACAAATCTCATTACTATGCTTATGCTTTCGTTGTAACAGACAAGTAAGGTTTTTATGTTCATACCTTTACATGTTTCGATGGAGCTCTTCCGCCTTCATCAGAAGTGTCATCTGAAGGTCGTGTATCGTGTCCTTTTCAGCTGATCTTACACACACTACCATCAGATAACACTTCTGATGAAGGCAGAAGAGCTCCGTCGAAACATGTACCGCAACCACAGCCTCAAGAATAATCTGCTGTTCAATGTAGGATTAGTTATCATATTATTTTTACTTGGATTGGTGCACAGGATGAAGTTTTCAGCACTCCATTTAGAGCATAAGATTTTCTTTTGAAGGAGTCAAAAGATGCTCTCTTCTTGCTGAGGACTGCACACAAAAATGCTGTTTTCATACCTCTTCCTTGTTCTTTAGTTTTAGTGAAAACATTACCCTTAGAATAGTAAAAAAGTGTACTTTTGCTTCCCCGGAGACTAAAGAAACTATCCCACAGCGTTCCTGAGTGAGTTCACAGTTTGCGAGCTCCCCAACCCAAACTACAGCCCCTCACCTGGATACTGCACCTGCAGTCCCACCACTGCCAGGATTCATATTCAATCCAAATGCTTGTTAAAGTGAAAATTTACCGAGAACACAAAATGATAAAATACTTTTTTATGCTTGTTTGTATCTTGCGATATAGACATAAAATGTGAAACATGTTTCTGAGCCAATTACAGTTTTGAGACCCCTTTGCACCTTATTGTGACCGTCCAGCATCAGGACCCCAACTTAATAAATAAAGACAGTGTTAACAGGTTTTCTGGGGCTTTCTTATTGCAAGTGTTTATTGCTTTAGCTCACATACATTTTGGTGAAAATTGATTGAAAAGTTTCATATGTACTCTGCTTTAGAAATAAAGTTGAAAAAATAAGAAATACTAACATTGTGTGCTCTTTCTCCGTTACGGTTGTTTGATGTCATTTGCAAGTACTCCTCGAAAAATTGCAAAAACTACATGTTGAGTTATGATGAAATAAAATTTAAAAAATGCCCACCTGTAATACCTCAAAAGACCACAAGAAGTCACTGTGTCCTGCAGTGTGTGTCCACGCATCAGGAATGACTGGGAAATCTTTAAGTTTAAGTGTAATGTGAAGTCAGGACTAAAAACTGCTTTGCATTTGTTATTTACTGATACTTCTTTATAGAGATATCTTCTGTCATGCACTTCTGAAAGAACGATGATCATCTACACCACAAAACCAATGGCTGACAAGTGCAGTTCCTGTCCGACTTCAAAATAAAAGCATAAACAGACGGGGTGGAAACTAACTAAACACTTACTCAAGATACTGAAATTGGGTATCATGTTGGTGTATTTGTAATTTTTTGATTAGATGTCAAAATCAGTAAAACTTAAATACGTTTTTTGGGATGTATGATACTTACGAACATTTGTCACAGCTTTAGATCAGTGAGTAAAAAATGAATATAAGGCAAAACTGATTTAAGTTTTCCACCAGTTTGTGTTTTTATGACACCAGAATTGTACCTCAGTAATGATATCATGTTCAGTAAAATACTCAAGGCTGTGATACTACTGATACCTATGTATCAGAAACACGTTGTTCCCAGGGGTTGGTTACATTTTGAAATTGAAAATGAATTATTCAGTCAGTGAATAAATGCATTTACAATGAAGTTTAAATAACTATAAAATGATCACTATAAATTGTTGGTCTGTATTTGTATTTGGCATCCATGGTTATTTGGTCAGTACAGTTTGTTTATTCCAAATTATTATTCAAAGTGCATAAAACACACATGAATTACAACCATAATGTTTAATTTCATATATATCAGAGTAAATTCTACTCTGTGGTAATATTGTATCATTAAGGTTAATTTTAAAAATTAGTTATTGTAGCTCAAATAACTATTTGACTCTTCACACTCCAACTGCTGTCCTTTTTGCACAACACAGAAGATTGCACTCAAAATACTGTGTCACTTCTTGGTCAGCCAAAATGGCATCTTGTTCAGGAGGCCACCCTGACTTTACGGTCATGTGGGAAATTTGTGACAAGTATAAAACTGTGTTTAAAGCCTAGGTCAAAAATCATACCAATTCTATGTTTATTAACTATATAGTCATATACAGTGCATTCACAGTGATTTTTTTTGTTGAGGCCTTTTTTTTATTTTACTGTTCGTTTATTCTTATTAATTACTTTCATTACACCACCTCCCATCATTCCTGGGTAGAAGTTTTTTTTTCCAGGCTCTCAAGACATTTCTTGAATGTAAATGAATGAAAGAGTTAACCTAAAAGTGTCATATGTAGAATAATACCCCTGTGGAAAACATTTTTCAAACTGAAACTCAAACAAACTTTTTTTCTTTTTAGACTATATTTTATGGGAGTATTTTAAAGAAATGCTTCAGATATTTATCTGAATCACACACAGTACTTTCGACAAATATAAAAATAGTGTTTGTTCCAGAATTACACACAAAAAACAAGAAGATGAAAGGGACCTGGTCACATTTATACAAGTTAACACATTTATCAACAGGATACAGGCACTGAAATAATGGTCTACTAAAGGAGTGAAACTTTTAATACCACATTAACAGAAAGCCATCAGTCAGTCATCTAAGTTCATTGACCTCGATGACCTCTGCAGCCATTTTGTCCCTCTTTCTGTCTCCTCTCCACGTGAAGAATCCAACTACGAAGACCATGACGGGCAGAGCCGCACAGAGCACGATCCGGCTGACGGGCAGCCGCCACGGGCACTCGCCGTCAGCTGAGGGAGTCTCATTCTGGACCGCAGAGTCTCCAAACAAAAAAGTGGGTCTGAAGTCCAGAAGCACGGCCTGGGGGTTGTTTTTGGTGTTGACCTGACACCTCAGCCTCCTGTTGTTGTCTTTTCTCTGAAGGTTGGAGACCAGCAGAGTGATGCTGCAGCGGCTATTGCTGATCACTTTGTATCTGAAAGAAAGGAGGAAGAGACAAAGAACCAGAATCAGAAAAACTTTTACAATCACCGAAGAGACATTCAGTCATTTCAGGCCAACCAAGTGACTGACCAAACAAACAAATAAACAAAACAACAAACCAACCAACCAACAAACAAACAAACAAAACAACAAATGAACCAACTGAAAAGTAACAACACAAAAAAAAGAGGAAAAAAATTAAAAGAATCAATGAAACAGGGACTGAGGAAACAGTGACACTGGAAGTAAGAATGAATGAAATCTTGTCATAAAATAATAATAACAATAATAATAATAATAATAATAATAATAATAACAATAATAATAATAATAATAAATGCATGAATTAGACATAAATAAATAAACAAGAGAAAAAGAATCAAAGTAACAAATAAATAAAAGTAAAACTTAAATCATAAAATACTTCAGAGATCAAACACTGAAAATCAGTTATAATCTGAAAAATGAAATGAGATAAAATACTAAAATATTGTTCAAAATTAATAAATAATAGATGAATTATGCAAACATCCATCCATTATCTATATTGTCTGTCCCTTTCTGAGGTTGCGTGGGGCTGGAGCCTATCCCAGCTGACATATTACAAGAAGCAGGGTTCATCCTAAATGGGTCGCCAGCCAATCACAGGGCCACATAGAGAGATAGACAACCATTCATGCTCACACTCATACCTACGGGCAATCTGGAATCACCTATTAACCTGAAGGGGGTTAGGGTTAGGTTATGAAAAAAAACGGACAACTCTTTATGCAGCAGGATTCATGAGGTCTTAGATCTCATTTAGATACGATTAGCTTCTCTGCATTGGCTTCCCATAAAATCTAGAATAGAATTCAAGATTCTTCTTCTCACCTATAAAGCTCTCAGTGGACAGGCACCAATTTATCTCAAAGAGCTTGTAGTGCCGTACAACCCCTCTAGAACATTAGGCTCCCAAAATGCTGGCCTGCTCGTGGTTCCATCAGTCTCTAGAAGTAGTCTGGGAGGTAGAGCCTTCAGGTATCAGGCTCTTCTTCTCTGGAACCATTTACCGACCACGGTTCAGGAGGCAGACACCCTCTGTACCTTTAAGGCTAGACTTAAAACATTCCTCTTTCATAAAGCTTTCAGTTAGGGACCAGCTCATAGTCCATAGTTTAGACACATAGTTAAGATGCAATAGGCTTAGACTGCCGGGGGGATCTGGCACATTGGGCTCTATCCCTCTCTCTCTCACACTCTCTCTCCATATCTGCCTCTGCCCCTTTCTGTTTGCTCCTGTACTCGTCTCTGGCTCTGGTCTTGTAGGTGGCCTGGGATCCTTGGTGTAGACTGCCTGCTGCTGTGGAGTCACGAAGCCTCAATAACTACAATTACAGACATAACACATATTTGGCCATCTCATTCCACTTCATAACCATTATAGCTGTTAATGTTGATATTAACATGATCTTTCTATCCATGGTTGATACATCTATAGTAACTATCTTTAGCTCCACATGGACATGAGATCCCTCTTGAAAATGAGGTGTCACATCTCAAGAGGTCCACCATTAATACATTTATACTTAACAGAGACAAATATGGTAGGGACGCATTTGTGGTCTGGGCACCCATGAGTTCGACATAAATTCTTATTTTCAGTAAGACTTTTATTGATTATACTTCTATAAAATTATCACCACAACCATACAGACATGAGGACCCTCCAGGAAAACAAGATGTTGCATCTCAAGAGGCTAACCTCGAATAAATTTGTTTCCAGCAGAAACAAATTTGATGACGACAGGTCTATGATTGGTCCATTGATCTGTCACTAGCTTTAGTTCTTACTTTAGTCCACTTGTCTCCACTTACCTCCCTCCCTTTACCCACACACCCAACACAGCATCGTGTGGATTTGCTGTTCATCATGAGACTGGGGTCCACATTCAAGATTTCCTGCTGCTTAACAGAAGGTTTTTTCTTGCCGCCATGATGGAGGGATTCATGATTTGCTATTGGTTTCATGTTGGGTGTTGGATGTATATATTTGTATATATATGTATATGTGTATTTTTATATGTATAAATGTATCTATGCATATATGTGTATCCATAATATGAAGAGCTTTGTGCTCTATTGTAAAGAGATAACACTTGTTATGAATTGGCGCTATACAAATAAAGATTGACTGATTGATTGATTGATAAAATATATTGGCACTTTTTCTGAAGCATTTTTGCATTTGTTGAAACGAAATGTGAATGGAACAATTCTTTCAATGTACTTTTTTGTCAGCGCTTTTCGTGTTTCATGCCATTAGTTTCACTTTTTTAAAAAATACAGCAAGTTTAATTTTTATTTATATTTTCAAAATATTTTGCCAATTCGATTTTTTTCTTCATTCAGATTTTTTTTTATTTTTAGATTTGATTTTTTCTACAGTTTTTAAAACTAATAAATATTTGTGCAATTTCCAAATTTTTTGGGGCATTTTATTATACTTATATTCTTGTCAGAAAAAAGTTTTAAAATAAAAAAACTTTTTAAAATAAAAAGTTTTTATTTTTATTGTAACACTTTTTCATTTGAAAAACGTGTTGTATTTGTTGTGCCTTTTAATTGTTTTGATAGTTTTTTACATTATCTTAAAAAAAGGGCTTTTCTGAAGCATTTTTTAAAATTTAGTAAAATAGTTTAATGTTTCCTTTAATTTTTACTTTTGCTTTCCTAGAATGTCTTTTGCGTTTATGACCTTTTCGTTTTTCAATGTTTTTTTGCAGTTTCGAAGTTATTTTGGTATACAGTGAAATTTCTTAATTTTTCATAAAGTATTAATGCATTTTCATTTTTTTTTTTGCTTTTTTTTCATATTTCTTTGTAAATTGTAGGATGGCTTTTTACACATAACACTTCTGCATTTTCAGAAATGTTCTCATGTTTAATTTACACATTTTGGGCCCCTGGTCAACACTGTTCAGCATTTAATATGTTTCATGGTTATTGAGTTTTGTGATGTAATTTGGCACTTTATTTAGTGATTCTTTGCAAAATGTGAAATGTTTGTGCCATTTAGCAGCAGAGCCAAAGCATGTACAAAAATTATATCCGAAAGTCCAATCAACAGGACCGACACTCAGAATAATGATATTAAAGCGTAAACCTGGGGTCCTGGAGCAGGGCAGTCCCGTCCTGGACAGTCCAGCTGAGGTTAAAGGTGCTCGAGTACGGCTTACAGCTTCCTGCATCAAAGTAGGTGAAGATGACACAGCTCAGGTTGAGGTTCCCTCCAGGCTGCAGCTCAGTGATGGTGGAGCCTGAGGTGATGGTGAGGACAGACAGGTAGACGTTTGTGGTGATGTTTCCGACCTGCAGGCAGACGTAGGTGCCTGCATCTTCAGGCTGCAGGTCCTTCAGCAGGAGAGTGCAGTTGGACATGAGGGACAGCCGTCCAGCCTTCTCTGAGCCCTTCATCACCTCCCCCTTTTTGATCTGCGTGTTGTAATCCACTGTACGACCTTTATAGAAGAAATTCCAGGAGACCTGCGAGCAGTCTGAGCTCAGCAGGTCATAACATGGAAGGTAAGCTTTACCTCCAACTGTGCTGAGGGTGAACAACGGCTCTCTCTCACACCGGACACCTGAAACAGACCAAGTCCACATCAGCAACACGGCAGAGTCAGCGATTTGTGAAATGATCAGAATATTCAGCTTTTGTCTTTCAAGGGGACACAAGAATCTTTTTTCTTTACTTATCTCAAGCTTTAAAACAACCAAAACAACAAAGTCACAATAAAATTTCATATGTTCACCAAACAATGACCTATATATTTACATATCATATAATCAGTTTATACGTAAATATACTTATTTAAATGTACACTTCTGTATTCATAACATCCATCTCATAACTAAGTTTACCCATACAATAAGCTTCTTTGCAATATATCTGTTCTAAACTACATTTTATGTTACTTAATATAATTATTTGCAAATGTTAATAATAATAAGTGCTATCAAATTATTTTGTCATGAGTTTATGTTTAAGTCATCAGGATCAAACTGCAGAGTCATGCAGGGCAGTGATTTTTAACTGCTCTCACATCTGTGCCCACCAACACGTCCTTAACCAACATGTTAACCACCTTAAAACACATGATAGAAAAAAACATGTTATATATTACATACATGTACCGACTGATTTCTTAATCAGAAACCTTAACGTGTGGGGACCCTTGCTCATATATTTACATTTATCTGCGATATTCAAAATGCTTTCTTGTGAATGTCCATCATGTTAAAGCCACAAGAGTATTAATTAAGGGATGCGTGATATAATCGTAGCAGAATCACATAACTGCCTGTAAAGTTGATTGACTGTGTCGATGTACAGCTGGTATTTTGTGAAAAATTGGGAGCACGTGTCCCATATTTGCTGTAATGTTGGCAGAATTTACCACAGTGGTTTACCCAATCATCACTGAATGTTCACTTTTATCAATAAAAAGTTTAAATATTAAATACTTTTATTCTTGCTTCACATCTTTTTCAAACACTAGAGGACTGTCACCAATAAAGGAAAAAAATCAATGTAAAGTTGACGCTTTGTGCTCTTGATGAATAAAAAAGGTATTGATAATACTGGATTCAGAAATATCTACATTTCAGATTATGTCACAAATCCCATATTATGCAAACGTACAGTCTTACAATCTCATTACTTTTCTGAATTTTTTATGTCTTATGCATCTTGGTGTTTTTTTATCTCTGGTTTTCATGTTTTTTCATCATGTCTGCTCTTCTTTCGATGTTCTTTTTAGTTTTTATGATGTCAGTATTTTTCTGTATTTCAGTTAAGATTGTAGGTTTTTAGTGGCTGTGTTTTATTTTTCTGTGTATCTTCTGTCTGTGCCAAATCTTTGTTTCAATGACAGTGTTTTCTCTTACAGTTCAGATTATATTTTTAAACACTCCCTATCACTCTTTCAGCCCCATACATCCCCAGACTTAAGGTTAGATAAATGTACATTATCCAGATCCAATCCAATCTATTTTATTTATGTGACACAATTTTAAAAAAATGAAGTCTACCAAAGTGCTGCACAGTGACTACAATCAGAAATGAAAACAGATAAATAAAATAGGGCAGAGATTGAAATAAACAATAAAAGATATCTGTGTAAAGACTTACAAAACACATACAAACATGCTGAAATTTAAAGTTTTTAGCCTGGCCTTAGATGTACAGATGTAAAAATCTAGGGGAAGTCAAGTTCGTGACATTATGCACATTCTCTGCAGTATTTGTAGACATTAATCCCTTTTTGCCATGGGCAACATTTCCTGAAATTTCATCAAAATCCTTTCAGAGTCATTGTGCTCACAGGCAAACGGATCAAAAGACGAACAAACAAACTGACAAACTTTGACAAAAACATGGCCTGCTTGGTGGAGGTGATGACATATTTCACCTACTGTTGCAAAAATATAAACATAAAAAATAAGTTTATGTAACATGTGTCCATAGATATAAAGTCAAATTAAAGATGAAATAGGAAATGCATAAACAATCCTTACATGTTTGTCTATTTGGGCTCTATCTACTCCCTCATCTCCTCATACCTTCACAGATTTTCAACTGTTCTTACTGAAACATCTGACTTCTCCTTTCCTCACAGACCAAATCAAACTCGTCCTTCAGAGCAAAGTAGACCTCACCTGTAAGAATCAGACAGGTAAGCAGCAGAAGTCTTGCTGGGTTTCTGACTCTCTTCATGTTTTTGTGTTCTGTGCAGCTCCACTCTCTGTCTGTCTGTCTGTCTGTCTGTGCCTCTGCTGCACCCCTTCAGCACCATCATCTTCATTTCCTGTATGACAGAAGGTGAGCAGGACACAAACATCAGCGTTGTCTCTGAGTGAGAGGGACACAAAGTCTGAGCGTCATCTTCATTTTCAGTATCATGTTTTACAGATTCTCATTTTCACTTTGGCACAACTCTTACATTAAAAACATTCAGCGAAAGTGTGCAAAAGATTTCGTACAATTCACACTGTCCATTCAACTGATCATTAAAAAAACTAATATGTTAATCACATGGCAGCAACTTAATGCAATTAGGCATGTGGACATTGTCCAGTTGACCTTCAGAATGGAGAAAAAAGGTGATTTAAGTGACTTTAAACATGGTACGGTAGGAGATGGTCAGATTGCTCTTAGCAAAAAGTAGTACACTTGAAGTTCATTTTAGTAAGTATACTTGAGTATAAGTATAAGTATAGCAAGTATACTGTAGACCATGTACTTGTAGTGTACTACAAAGTATACTAATTTAATACTACTTTAGACTAAATTGGAACATTTTTAAGTTTATAAAAGTATACTGTAAGTTTACTGTATCGGGTCATTTAAGTTTACAAAAGTACACTTTCATGTATAAGACAAGTACACTTATCTTGGCTACCTGTATCTTTCAGAATTGATTTTAAGGTTCTTTTACTAGTTTTTAAATCCTTGAATGGTCTTGCTCCTTTTTATTTATCCAATTTGCTTTTACCCTATGAACCAAGTAGAGCCCTCAGGTCTTCAGGTAGTGGCCTTTTGATAGTAACCAGAGTTAGAACTAAAACATATGGTGAAGCATCATTTTCAATATTATGGCCCTCGTCTACCTGAAGACCTGAGAGCAGCACCTACTGTTCATATTTTTAAAAGCAAACTCAAGACCTACCTTTTTAATCTGGCTTTAAGCTGATTATATTTATTATTATTATTTAATCGTATTTATGTATTCATTTTAACCCTCTTAACATGTTCTATTTCTCAATTTTAGCTCAGATTTATTGTTCGGAATTTTATTATCTGTTCACTGATTTTCTTTCCACTATCTTACCTCAGTACATATTATCTCATTTTACCATATTATTATTTAAAATT
This sequence comes from Cetoscarus ocellatus, assembly GCA_037902135.1. Lineage (NCBI taxonomy): Eukaryota > Metazoa > Chordata > Actinopteri > Labriformes > Labridae > Cetoscarus > Cetoscarus ocellatus. The sequence goes on along the minus strand of JBAMNC010000189.1, from coordinate 1,142,946 downwards.
GCATTTTATTTACCTATTTATATTTTCCTATAGTATTCTTATTTATTATTTTAATCTAATTTCTTATCAGGATTTCTTTTTATTGTTATTTTAGTCTTAGCTCCATTGTTTCCTCATTTTTTATTAAATATTGTGTTTCCTCAGTCCTCTTATTATGTTTTCTTCTTTGTATGTGTGTGTGTTAGTGAGGGCATGTGCTGTATGTGGTTTGTGAGGGTGGAGGTGGGTTGTATTTTTCATTGTAATCAATTTTCTATTTTTTATTTATTTTAATTTATTTTCTTTCTTTATTTCTATGTGAAGCACTTTGTGCTACAAAAGTTTGTATGAAAAGTGCTATACAAATGAAGTTTGATTGATTGATTGATTGATTATCTATACACTACTAGTGTACTAGGTACTGTATATACTTCTAGTCCACAAGGTCAAGTCAAATATTTCTCTGTTATTGGGGATGTTTTAAGGTACATAAAGATAATGAAATTGATCACACATTTTATTTTCTGTAAACTTTTAAACTCCAGCACTATATGATCTTGAACATGTAACTTTATAACAGTGGTAATACCTCAAAGCAAATGTGTGTAGAGAAAAACATTTTTATTCTGCTAAATTAAATGTAAGCACAATGAGTTGACCTTATTCTGTGCCTGGATAAATATATACTAATTATTAGTACTTTGTGGCAGAAAGAAGTAAAAAGTATATTAAAGTACAAGTATAACTTTTGGGGTTAAAGTATCAGTGTAAGTCTAACTAGTAATGTACTTAGTCTTAGACTTTTCTATATACTTTTCAGTATAACCCAAGCATACTTCACTATACTATTTTTAAGTATATAAAATATAATTTATAAAAAGTAAACTTTAAGTATACTGCTTCAGCTTTAGTATAAAATAAGTATACTTTTAGTACACTTGAATAAACTACTTTCTTGCTAAAGGTGAGACAGCAGTATCCAAAAACGTGAGACAAAAGACAAGGTCGAAAAACAGGTAAGATAATACACGGCTTGACTTGACTATGAAAAAACGCTGGGACGAAGACTGTGAGGTACAACGAACAGGCTACAAGACAGTGGAAGATAAGAGGTTAAATACACGAGGTAATGAAGGGTGGTGGGAAACGGTTGGGGTGAAACAATCAGGAAGCAGGTGCGACAAGACAGGGGCAGGGCAGACAGGAACAAATCTGAAACAGACATGCATGTGCAAAAAGTAAGGGCAACTTGACAGACATGACACCACAGTCACAGGCGATTCTCATCATGGATGTGCAGCCAACAAATCTGCCACAAATGTGTGATGCTGTCATGAAGACAGAAAGTTAAATCTAAATGTCTCCAGCACCTTGTTGATTCTCTGCCACGAAGAATTAAGGGAGCTCTGAAGGCAAAAGGGGGTTCAACCTAGTACTAGCAAGGTGTCAGGTGAGTGTATCTGAAAGATAGTTTGCAAACCATCCAGCAGCATGGACTGTGATATGATCCAGCAGAAAACAATAGTGACAATGTCAAAGATTGTAAAAAAGTGATTGTAAGGCTTCAAGAATGTTTTCAACCTTTCCAGCCGCAGTGATGGTGCTGTGGATCTCCCTTAAACTGGACTGACAAACAGACAAAAACGAGTTAGCAACCGGGGTTTGCTTTACTTGTCTGATCTATAAATTCTGCTCCCTGCTGATAAAGATGAGCCATCGTTTATTAAACACAACAACAAATGGGGGATATTTGGAGAAAGCTACAGTCAGTTTTATACTAGTGCTAAAATCTGCAGTGTAGACGGCAGGAAGTTTAAAGAGTCCTAATTAGAAAATACAAACATCAACAACGCGACTGTGGTTGTCCATCAGTAAAACCACTGTTATAGAAACAATAGGACTGAATTGTGATGGTATGTGAACCTTTTTTGTCATCAAGCTAATGTGGCCTTCAAGCGGAAGTTCTGCTCTGACATGTTGTGGTAAAATGTGCTTTTTCTCACCTGACGTTTCTGTGAAGAGGTGAAGAAACTCGCTGTGGCCTGAATTTCAGGAGCACAACAACAACATTTATGTTGCTTGGTGTAACTATCACACACTCTTCCATTTAAATAGAGAAATTAACACAATCATCGCAAAGACAACAGATGGAAAAATAGATCCAAAAACAGATTCTTCAAACTTTGCACAAATGTCCACATGTTGGAAGACAAAGGTGAAAGGTCAAGGCCATGAAGTTGTGTAGTCTTATTAGCTTGCAAATGTGATATACCCAGAAAGCTTTAAGAGATTCGTTCAGCTTCACAGAATTGTTTTTCCAGGCTGAAAGATGAACTGTAAGGGTTTCAGGGTTCTAAGGTCTAAGGCAAGGGTGTCCAAACTATTTAATTGAGGATCACATAATGAAAAATACAAATATGGCCGGGCCACATTATATCTCTACCTAATTGTACGACACTTCAGGATTTTGGGGAGGCCAGTTCAATTTTAAGTGACCCTGGTTGGCCCTGGTGATAGATTGGCTCCTGTTCTTAATAAGAAAGATGCTTCAGTGCAGAAGAAAACACTGACAGCTCATCTTCACATCCAAACAAAAAACAAGAACAAACTGCCAAACTTTGTACATATTGGTACTAAAAGATGATTAAAAGTATTTACAGAACATGCTTTGTAAACCTTGAAATGCAGCAGAGGGTGGAGAAAAGATTAATTTATTTATACTCCAAACAAAGAAAGCTTCATGCTATGATGTGGGCCTGCGTGTAATGGACCAATTAAAAGTGACCCAAGGGTCACAATTACCCCTGGGGTCAGACTTTGGACACACCTGGTCTAATGTCATTGAGTGTCATTTTCACTTTGTGCTTGTGGATGGAATATCTTAAAAGTTCTTGGAGGGATTTCCTTCAAACTTTGAGGAAAAAAACCCACTTCTTTTTGCCTAAAAAATAAAAGCTGATGATTTTCAAGGAGCAAAGTCAAACAAACTCATGATCATCCCGTCTTATAAGTGTGACAGTGAGGAACTCTTCAAGGGATTTCTCAGTCTGAACACTACTGTCAAGACAAAAGCCTATTTGCTGTTTTTGTGCAGCTATGCTGTTTTTATACTTGTAGATCAGATTTTTTTTTTATTTTTCTGAACTTTAAAGTTGTGGTTGAATCAACTTTGTAGCAGCAGAGAGACTGTACCTCACATCCTTATAGAGACATTAGAGAACAATCATGATGATCTATCATCCTCTGGGGTGTTATAAACATTTTAATGAAAATAGAAAGACCTTTTTTTGAGCTATTTTGGTCTTTATCTCAACACCAGAGCAACTGATAGACCACAAAAGTTGGCCTGATTGTCGGGTTGTGTGTAACCCACTTAAGAGAGAGCTCTCTGCCCTGTAAATACTACAATAAAAATGCCTTAATGAATTCGACCTATTACCCTACAATGATATTTGCCCCCTTTTATGGCCCCTTAGGTTGTCAACACTTTGGCATGAATGTTGAATCTGCTGCTGACGTGGGAAACTATCGGTATGGTTTTTAGCCGATCTTTGTGTTCTCTTTAACTGACCCAAATGTGGTGTAGGAGACAGATAAAGACTCAGCTTTTCGAACCTCATGACTAAAATAATCTACATGATGTCAGTAAATAGAAAATACAGACATTCAGTGTTTTTAGGATAAATTAGAAAAACTGGCAGATAAACTAGAAGTGCTACAGAGTGAAAACCTCCACCAAGGCACTTCTGAAATTTTAAGGCGAGTTACTGTAGAGAATGTGGAACAAGTAGAACACAAAAGTGCCACCAAGAACATAATCTCCCTGGTGGAGGTAACTGCAAGCATTTCAGATTGGTAAAATGTTGAATCAAATGGGAGAGGATTATTTTAATCACAGCAGCTGAGATCTGGGTAGAGCAAACCAAGAGACAAAAATGGAGTCAAGGTAGATGGAGTCATGAACATGGAGATTTTCAATCTGCTGGGTAAATCAGATTCAGAATCAGAAACACTTATTAATCCCCAAGGGGAAATTCAGGTGTTTCCGTTGCTCTTATAAACAGTATAATGGTAGGAATATCAAATAAAGACATTAAAATAGTTGAGCATTAAAATTAAGTTTGAAAAAATTAAGCAAGCAGGTTGCAACATGCAGAATCTTCAAGCTGTATCAACTTCCCTATGAAGGAAAGAATAAATAAAATAAGTAAAGTGAGACTACAAACAAGGCCATGAAATTTACACTTTTAACATTAACAACATTTACAATATGGCTATAACAGGACAGCACTGTTTGACAGTAGACCACATTTGACCTTAAGGCAAAGTTTGGCAGTAAGGATATTGCACTGCATATAAAGCTTGCTTATTTACTTATTAACAAATATCAGAGGTGAAAACAGTGAAAAGGCTAAGAAAAAGAAGAAGGAAAGGTCCGGAGACGAGTGTTGGTGCCACTCCTGTCAGCTAAGAACTGGAAACTAAGGCCACAATTCACAAAGGCTCACCAAAACTGGTCAGTAGAAGATTTCTAAAATGTTATCTGGTCTGATGAGTCTGGATTCCTGCTGCCATGTTCAGATGCAGGGTCAGGATTTGGTGTGAACATCATGAAAGCATGAATCCATCCTGCCTTGTATCAACACTTCAGGTGGTGTGAAGGTGTGGGGGACATACTCTTGGCAAAAGAAGTCCCACCTGAGCATGGCTTGAACCCCACAGCCTACCTGAGGATTGTTGCTGACCATGTCCATCCCTTTATGACCACAGTGGACCATCTTCTGATGGAGACTTCCAGCAAACTAGTTTCTTACACATGACAGTGAGTTCACTGTGCTCCAGTGGCCTCAACAGTCACAAGATTTCAGTCCAATAGAGCCCACTTCTGATGTTGTAGGACACACATCATTTATGTGCTGCAACAATCATGTGATGCTATCATGGAGATATGGAGGGATGTTTCAGCACCTCGTTGAATCTATGGCAACAAGAATTAAGGAGCTCTGAAGGTAAAAGGAAGTCCAATCTTGTATAAGCGAGGTGTACCTAATAAAGTGGCAGGTGATTGTATCTGCAAGATAATTTGTAAACCATCCAACAACATGGTCAACAAACCCAAAGGCTTTGATACAGCAAGCTGTACCCAATAAAGTGGCCAGTGAGTCAAGGATTTTGCTGGCTGTCCCCCCAGAGCTCTGGTCTCTGGGCTGCAGGACAGTGTTTGCACTGACTGTTCTCTCTGTTTCATGCTCTGCTCGCACAGGAAGCCGTCTGACATTCATGTGTGTGTTGGTAGACGCCTTGCCCGGCTCTGTGGTGAACACTGAGGACGTTGCTCCACTTTCTGTTGACATGCTTAATCAGCCTTTTTGGTTTGTGACCTTCAATTTTTTTTTTCATCTGAGTGGTGGAGTTGACAGTGTTGTTTGTTTGACGCATTATTTTCCTCTACCGCTGGACTTTCCCTGAAGTGTTCATACAGCAACAAAGAGGTTTGACAGTGGCATGCTGGCCTTATTTCGAGGAAACAGCTCAGCAGATTCTGCCTACAAGAGCGAGTGTTACAAATCTAATCCATGTCAGGCCATTTAATTTACCTCATTGTGTTGTTCTGGTGTTCATATCACGCCTTTAACGAGTCCTGCAACAACTCGTCATGAACAGAAAAATGAATTTTATTCATGTTATCTGCTCCTAAAAAATGCTGTAAAACCACTCAGAGCGCCTGGCAGGCTTATAAACGGCAAAGCATGAGAACCAAAACCCCCACCAAGGCCTGATGCATGTATCCCAGATCCAGACTGAGGTCCGGATAAAAGATAAAACCAGATCTGGATCCAAATCTAACAGTTGTTTTGCATGGACCCATGTTTTCAAGCATCAGTGACATTGCAAGATGAATTATTAGTAAAAATGTAGACAGCTGCCCTATCTCCTAAGAAATGGTAAGAAATCCTTTTGGAAAATTCTTGGCCCCATATCTGAAGTCGGATCACTTCCAAAAAACAAATCCTGAGCTGCCCACCCTCATACCCCCAATGATTTATTTCCTGAAAAGCGTCAGTGGGCTGCTTTTCTTCCCTGGATTTCACAGACTTAATGTGTCATTGATTGACAAGGATAACACATAAGACCCAGTGTCCAAAAAGCTTTTTTTTTTTTTTTTTTTTCTGGGACACGCCATATTTTAACGCTAAGGTCAATTTAAATGTATTTTATTTTAAGTACAGGGCCAGCTTTTAAGACCAAGTTTCCAAAAAGTGGAAAGGCTAGAGCAACAAGCCAAAACTTGTACTTAATGGAAATAATTTTAAGTCAATATGCTTCAGATCTTTGAAAATTTGAACCCTTTCAACACCACTTTGAATACGCAAAGCTTGGCATATATCAGATGGAAAATAAAGAAAAAAGATTTATTTCCTAGAATGAAAGAGCCAGGCTTTTTTTTTCTTGATTTCATGTTCTGTGACATATCATAGATTTACAGTAATACTGATTTGAATGTATTTTCATTTCTTGTACAGGGTCAGATTTTGACTAAAATGTTACACATAAGTCCCAGTTTCCAAAAAATGACAGATCAGAGTAACAGGTAATAATGCTAACTTTATATAAATAACTTTCAATCAACTTTGTTTCATTATTTCCATAATCAATATTTTTTTGCAGTATTAAACACACTTAGCACATAATGCTCACTAAATTTGACATAGAAACTGAGAAAAATGATCATTTCCAATAATAAAAGATCCCGTTGTAATTGTGTTTTTCCTCAGGTCTGGGACATGTGATAACAATAATATTGATTTGAATGCATTTTTTGTGGAGGGTCAGATTTGGACTAAAATGCGACTCATAAGACCTAGAGTCCAAAAAGTGGACACGCCAGAACAACAAGCAAAAATGATTACACAGTGGTGACAGTTTCGTTTTCTATAAAATGACTTCAGTCTTGTTATTGACTTAAGTCTTGCTCATTATTATCACTTTAAAAATAAAATATCACATTTTTAACCCTTTTAGCTGCCACTGACGGTGATACTCCCAGAGCCACAGTACCAAAACTAAATTACCCACAATACCAAGCAGCTGCACGTGAGAACCCAACATCCAAATCTGAAAGAACACACATACAAGTACAAACTAATTTATCTGTACACATATAAAGTCATCTCAGAACACAGATCACTTTAGAGGCACTCATTCATTATTATGAGCTGTAGAAACACTGCCCCTAGTGGCTATTAGACAACATACATCTGTTTGCCTTTGAGGTCTTCAGTGGGAAGATGGTTCAATATTATTAGAAATGGTAGAAGTTACAAATCTGAGGCCCTAAAACTGCACATAGGATATTAAACATATGTTCAAATAATGCAATCAAAATGGGTTTGCAAAGGTCCAAAAAGTGGACATAGGGTCACCAAAGGAGCTTTTTTTTTGACAGAACACTGTAGACTTTCAGCTGGATAAAAAATACATAGCTGAGTGAAAAACAAATGTCACAGCATTAAAAATGACAAAACATCTGACACAGATAACGTTTGGAATTGTCTGAAAAGAGGACACTGAGGGTAAAACGGCTCGACAGAAAAACTGAGTGAAAAACTCTCGGACTATAAACAAGTTTAATTTATCAAACAGCAGTTTAAATATGTACAGTTTAATCCCAATTAAAAACAAAAGCAGCCCTGTGATCACCACCAGGTGAAGGTCACCTTGTAGAAGAAGTCGTAGGTCTTAGACATGAAGCCCTTCTCCATCACGTGAGGCTGGATGCTCACGTTGTAGCCCTGGCCCTCGATGTCTGTCCTAATACAGTCCAGCAGGTCTTTAACAGACGGGACGGCCTTCCACGGTCCAAACGTCACCACAGACTCCTTATCCTCACCCAGGCTGTTGATGGCGCTGTCATACTGACTGAAGTCCTCCTCCGTACGCAGCACGCAGATCATAATGGTGGACTGACGGGCGGCGATGGCCTCGGCTCTGGCGATTCGAATCAGCACCTGGAGGGAATGACGGCGTTTAACAGGAAAACAATGGGTCAGGAGAGACATACTGCTTCAACAAATTACTAAAAAAACATCTGAATACAACCAGATAAATGATAAAAATGTATTCAAGTGGATTATCAGTGGCCAAAAACACCTAACGTATCAAATGAGATACAGAAAATATACATATTAAATTTTATTGAAATTTTGATTATTTTAGGATTTCAGTAGAAAGTGAAATAAACACTTAAGCTCCAAAAAAAAAAAGAATTTTATGACTATAATTTGTGTTTTAGGCATTAAAGGGTTAAGGTCTTAAAAGGTGATCATCAACGCATGGTGCCATTCTACTGTGGAGTCCCGAAGTCCACGAGGGCTCTGATGCAGTGTTAAGTCTGTTGACTAATTATCTTTGTTGTAATTTTTGTCAACACCCATTTTCCCCAACAAAAACTAGACAGTAACTAATAAAAACAAGTGCACATGGTCATGTAGAAAGTAGGGACAAGTTAGGAATATATCCAATCACAGCTACTTTGGTTGTGTGGAAAGGTTGGATGAGTTCAGAGGGACATCCAATCACAGCTGCCTTAGCTTGGTGGCGGTGGGATAAGTTGTGGAGCGATCCAATCAGAGCTCCTCTCTTTATGAATTGATATATTCATGTAGAGCAGGTTCACTGTTTGTTGTCAGTTCTGGTATTGTAACTGAGATGCTCTGCCAGGTAGACTAAATAAAGGTGACTGCATTTCACACAAAAGTTCAATTTGTTTCTGTTCATTTATACATTCAGACTTTACCAGCATTCAGTAAAGGGTTATTAGACGTTTCATTTCATCCAAGTGTAAAACATGACTTCAGAAATTCAAGGAAACATAAAAAATGCCTTACCCTTTACACTTCATATTTCAGTCAACTAAACTTACAGTAGATTTCATCGACTAAAATGTGAAATTTCATCAACTAAAACTGGACTAAAAAATTAAAACAATTTAGATGAGTAATTCTTGACTAAAACTAAAAGATACTTTAGGCAAAAAACTAAAACAAAATTAACTCTGGATGACAGAGACATGGTCCCCATATTATCCTGTGAATTTGAAAGCGAACCTGTTTTCTTTACTTTTTTTCTTTCTTTCTTTCTTTTTTTTTTTTTTTTTAAATTTGGCTCAATGTTAACTTTTGGGATTTTTTATATCTGGATCACCACCAAAATGTAGTGTCTTCTTCCTTGGACCAAACCACACCTCTGGTGAAATTTTCATATAAATCCATCCAGTAGTTTTTTCTGTAAAGTTGCTAACAGACAGACAGACAGACATACGCCAGCAAAAACATAGCCTCATTGGTGGAGGTAATTAGTGTGTTCAATCCAGATACCATAGTTGCTGTCAGACTCTTTAATTAAAACCAACTAAAATCTACAGCCGTGCTCTCCTTCAGAGAGAGAGAAATGTACTGATGCAGTCCCACAACTTCCTGCTATTTAAGTATTATCAGTATGCCAACAGGATCTTAACGGTGGTACAGAACATTTTTAGACCCTCTATAGCAGAAGCCCTCTGATCCAGAGTGACTCCAGTTTGATGACCAAATTACGACTAAAACTAAAACATATTTTAGGTAAGAGACTGTAACTAAAACTAATTAAAAAGTGCTGTCAAAAAATAACACTGCAGCAGAGTGTGACTGAACATTAAGTGTTTCATGGCTTTCTAAGAACTGTTCATACTGCTTTATTTTTTTTTGTTGGAGCAGGTTTCAGCACTTTGTGGATGTAGTGACGGACCTCGATGCTTTCTTTGTAGTGAGGGACTCTGGAGAGGAACTGCTGCCTCGCCACTAGCTCTCCGAACAGCCAAGGGGTTTCCTCCAGACGTTTGATCAGAGGCTTGATGTTGTAGTACACCGCCTCCCTGTGAACCTGCACGAGCACACACAAACAGGATAAAGGTTTTAGGGCCTTAAAGGTTTCAGTCTCTGTTAAAAACCTGTGTGCTTCAGACCTCCCGGATGTTCTCAGCGGGCAGCCAGTCTGATCTCAGGAACTCCAGGACGGCCCCGAAGTGGGACCCGTTGCGGTCGATGAAGTAGCGCCCCTGGGAGTCGGTGTGCAGTTTGGGCTGTTTGCTGAACATCTCAGCCAGCTTGGAGTCGGGGTGCTTTCTGAGCGTGCCCAGAGAGGTGACGAAAAAGTGACCCCCAACGTTCAGCTGCACAACCGCAGAGTTCTGGAGGAGAGGATGGTCAGTTAACTTCAGCCCGGGAAAACAAACATCTCACACTTTACATGTGTGGCAGTTTGATTCATTTGGACACCAGCTACACGTGATTGTATAACATGTTCATATAATTCATTTATTTAATCATCACTATCATTATTATTATTATTTACCCTCTAGTTTTGAGCATTTTACTCTGACCTCCAGTGTTGCCTCCTTTATTGTTTCCTCACTTCCTGTTTTGTCCTTTGTTTGATTTCTTAGGTTTGGTTTGTTTATTTGATTTAATCTGTTTAATTTGTTTACATTACACATAATCAGGATTCTGGTTTATGTAAAGCACTTTGAGGTACATATTGTTTTGTGAAAAGTGCCACACAATATATATATCTTTTACCTTTACCTTTAGAAAACTTGATCTGATTTAAATAAAAACGAGACACGTGCAGCATCACATCAACAAAGGCTGCTTGATTATGGCAAAACTTAAAATCAAGATTATTTTGATAGCTACTGGGATCACTACTATAAACTTAGTGATTACAACAAACAACTTAAGCTATAATTTAACTTAAACAATATTTAACTCTATTATTCTGAACATTCAAGAATAGGATGAATGTAAATGTGAAAAGACAGAAAAACTACAAATAGCTTGGACAAGTAAAAACAGGTGCGACATACCATGTGGCAGAGTAATCTTTAAATCTGATTATTCATTTCTTATCAATGCAGCACGCAGTAATTGTGATTTTTTAACACTTTTCTTTGTTGGAAATAAAAAAAAAAAACACATAAAAATACATGACAGCATTAGAGCAAAGGGAGCAAATTATAGCCAAGTAGTGTGAGGCAAGACCAGCAATACTAAACGAAAACGATCAAAAGGCAGTGGCAAAGTACTCAACTCCATTACTTGAGTGAAAGTATAGATACTCCTGGTCAAATATTACTCCAATACAAGTGAAGGCTGTTCAGCCAGTTCTTTACTTAAAGTACTGGAGTACTGGCTTTTGCTTTTTTTGTAAATTTTTGTTTTAATGTTAACATATTATTGTATTGTTGCCACAATAAATTTACAGAACCTAATGACTGAAACAACCGACTGAATGCACTGACCTGCTTATAGTACCTGTAGAATAAAAAGCTTGTAAAATATATTACGAAGCCTACAGAAATGCCTTTTGAAACACAACTGAATCAACAAAAGGACAACCATTGCTGTTTCCTCTTATTTTTTTTAAATTTTTACTTAAGCTATATACTTAAAAATAACGAGTAATGAGACCCTTCATAGAAATGTAGTGGAGTTAAAGTAAAATATTTGTCTTTCAAATGTAGCGGAGTAAAGGTCACAAGTTTCCAAAAATAATAATATTCAAGTAAAGTACAGATACTCAGAAAATGTTCTTAAGTACGGTACTCAGTTAAATCCACTTTGTTACTGTCCACCTGCCAAAAGGACAAATGCATGAGTTCACACGTTGCACTACAGCACTACACCTTCTTGCTGCGAGGCATGAGTGCTACCTGCTGCGCCACCAGTACTTGTGTTTTATAATTAAAGTTGATTAATTGCCCAGCTGTAGATGCTCCTCCACAAAAGTCATACATTATCATCTTGGTTGTCTCTGATTGTTTTTTTGTTTTATGCAACGGTAAAAATCAACCAGCAGAACTTTTTTATAAACATTTAATTAGTAGTTTTTGTTTGACTGATAGTTTTGAGAGTATAAAAAGAGAATAAACCAAAAATATGTCAATATTTAATTTCCCCTATCTGTGTGAAGTTTGCATGTTCTTCCCGTGCATGCGTGGGTTCTCTCCGGGCACTCCGGCTTCCTCCCACAGACCAAAAAACATGCTCATTAGGTTAATTGGTCACTCTAAATTGCCCTTAGGTATGGGTGTGAGCGTGAGTGGTTGTCTGTCTCTACATGTTGCCCTGCAATCGACTGGCGACCGGTTCAGGGTGTACCCCGCCTCTCGCCCAATGACAGCTGGGATAGGCTCCAGCCCCCCGCAACCCCGAAAGGGATAGTCGGTATAGAAAATGAATGAATGAATGAATGAATAATTTCCCCTAATTTGATCACTTAATTTCCCTGAGGGAGTCACCCAAAGGCATAAATAAAGTTCTTTCTAATCTAATCTAAACTCATCAAATATCATTGACAAATGACATTACAAATTATATTTACATTACACTTATCTGATTAATAAATGCAGAAGGGTGCATACACAAACAAAAGTGAACAAACTGAAAGAAAAAAACAGAAAAGGACTTTTGTAAAAGTTATACATTGACACAAATCCACAATTTAGGCAATTACTAAAAGGCAAGAGAGGAAGAAGGAAAAAAAAGAAGAGCAAACAAAACCGAACAAAAACAAGCAAACAGACATAAAACAGTGCTGGCAACATAAATCTTATATATTTAATCTTTTTCTGGAGGTTTTACTCATTTTCCCATTACAATCCATGAATTTCAAGTATTTTTTATGATTGCTTTAGTCCATTCATCTTTTCTATGTGTAACTCTTTCCATGTTGTATATTTATTTTGTTGACTTTTTCCGTTTGTTTATTTGTGGTGGATTTGGCTTTAACCAGTTTTTGTCATCTGTTTAATTTCAGTTATTCTTAAGATTCTGTACAAGTATTTATCTGATTTGAGGGACAGTGCCTTTGGGGAAACCAGCAGAACTTTAGCTCCACGGTTTGTTTGCCTTAAACTCAGATCATTAAAAAGGAAGAGCAGCTTTTATAACTGAACAGCTGTGAAAGACTTCAGGAGGCGTAGAGGTTCATTATCTGATAAACTAAAGAGGAGTTAATAATCCTCCTCCAGCAGGAGCACAAACTCTCCCTCCTGTCATTTATCAAACTGTAGTTTCCTCTCTTTTCTGTAAGTTACAGCAAACATGCGGATTTCTAAGATCATCCAAACACACGGTTATCCCCATTCTGCTGCCGTAAGGCCAAACCCTCCGCACACCTGCTGGAGTCTCTCCTGACAGACAGGTAAAGCTCCGAGCTGTCCCTGTGGAGGTAAAGAAAGTCTCTTACTGGCACTGCGGGCTGTTTCTGAGGAGACTTGAAGTCCGGCAGACTCATCTTGGCTCCAGAGCTCGTCCAGGTGGGAGCTGAGGAATTTTACCACAGTCCTCTCCAGGTATGAGAAAGGGGGCGTGGCCTAACCCGGACATGATGCTCCTCTGCTGAGAAGATGACTCACTCTGGAGTGAATTGTTGTCCGTTTTCTTGGCCTCCAGTCACATGTTGGTTATGTCAATATTTGATTCAGCTGATAGGAAAAAAAAATGAATGCAGCACAAAACTTCCTCCAAAACACCTTCATGACCTGAAAAAGATCGACGCACTTACTGACCCCTTTAGTTTGTAATCTGATGAGTAAGACTTAAATAAGGATGCTCTTTTAACGACTTCATCACGGATTTATTTACAGCTGCAGTTTTCACTCATAACTTATCAAACTGTACCTGAAAAACTAAAAGAAATGGACTAATAAATCTAGTTGAATTCTGTTTTAATGGTAAGTTCCACTGAACAGAAAATTAGACTACGATTCACCCACTGAGTCCCATAAGTGGAGGCATTAGGATTAGGATTAGTCACTTTTTTCACCGCAACAAGTATTTTCACTGACTTTAGTTCAGTTTCTGTTCATAATAAATTAACAGCATTAGTAATTATCAACTTTTTTTGTGTTTCTGTAATGGTTAATAGACCAGTATGTGGAAGATCTTTGGCAAGTGATATTTTCCATGCTAAAATATAATTACAGTTTGACAAAACAAACAAAAAAGAAACTCAGGAAAAATAGTAAAGCACGTTTTTTCTTGATTAACATGCCAGATTATAGTTATTTACATGCACTCCTGTTTTAGTGGTTGAATGTTCTACCTGATTGATTACTTTTTGACTCGTCGGTGAAGCCCAGTGAGCGGCTCAGATTTTGGTCTAAAAAGGTGATTTTACTTTGAAACTCCTCATCCCTGTTCAAAATGTATGTCTAACAATTATAACATTTTCAGTTTTAAACAAGATATAAAAAACCTTTCCAATCTCAAATATAAGCTCAAAACAAACCAAGAAACCCACCACAGAAACACCTCACTGCTCTCAGAGGGGACGAGAGCTCGGACTCCGATTGGTTTGATTCATACTTTTCCCAAAACATGCCCGACTACAGTCATCACACATAATCTAACCTTTTCCACGTGCCTGTTTTTGTAGATACAAAATAAAAACTTCTCTTCGCTTCACGTTCAGACTGAGGCCCTCTCACTGTTAATACAAGACTCATTCTTTAGGGGACAGTTTTTGTTCTTCATGTGGAGCTTCTTTTGTTCTGTTTCCAGAAGAACCCTGACAAATGGACCAGAAATCAATTTTAAGATAAATATAGAAATAAAACAAACTTTCATTTTCTTTTAGGGTTTGTTCTTTAAGTTGCTGAATGACTAAAAAGGTATATCAAAACATAAGTTGGCAAAAATACATAAATAAAACTAGAGAGCACTCTGAGAGTGCAAACCTCCGCCAAGGTAGGTTTTTGTGGAATTATATGCACAAATGCCAAAAATGGTCCCATCTCCCAATGTTAAAGAATCCTTTATAAAATTCCTGGATCCAGACGGTGATCCGGATCACCCCCAATATTTGACAAGTTCTCCATATCCCATTTCCGACAATTCCTGAAAATTTCATCCAAATCCGTTCAGAACTTTTCAAGTTATTTTGAACACCAACAGACAGATAAACACCGGCAAAAACATAACCTCCTTGGCGGAGGTAAAAAGACCACAATGTCAGAGTGTATTTTCCAGATTTTATTCTTTTTGTACACAAAAATCAGGGTCTTGCTTCCATGTGGTGCATGTTTGAAAAACCTGCAACAGACAAAAAAAATTATTACAAACTGTAAACACTTCAAACTTTATTTTTCCCTCCTCTGACCAGAAGGGAAGTTTTTGTCCTCCAGATGTGACAATATGCAAAAGTTTAGACCCATGTCCCAGTAAAAAGCATTTGTGGTTTGAACCCTTCTCAGACAAATGCCTCGATGTCTTCAACTGAAAAGGACCTCCTGCTCTGAGGGACTGGAGCAGAACCACAGAACGTGGACCTGAACCAGAAACCAGCAGAACCAGAGGAAGTCCTGTTCTGACTCGTCATCGTATCATCACTGAAGGGACAGAAATGAGGCTCCAAAATGTTTTTTAATCACTTTTTTATTATATTACGGCTTAATTATTTTTTCTCCGGTCATGGCCTTACGACTAGGGATGGGAATTTATAAGATTTACTGCTACCAACCCCATTAACAGTTCTGCATATCGATCTGATTTTTTATTGATTCCAGTGGATTTTCTGGCCTGCGTGGTCTTCAGTGGCAACAATATCAGACCCCTCACTTCTGATATTCAATGCTGTAGATAACATAAATGCTAAACTGATAAATAGATGATACATAACAGAAATGCCCCTGCAGGTCGCTGGTGACTCTGCAGACAGAAAGTTGCGCAGTAAGCATCTTTTTGTGAAATATTAAGACACAATTTTGACCACTTCTGCTCAGTCTGCCATGATTTTTATTCTTTGTCTTTATTTCTGCTGACGACCTCTGATGACAGCGGGACGTCCTTGACTTGCAAAGCATGCAGAACAAACTGGGAGGACTTGATGAGCTAACCACAGATTCCTTGAGGGAGTTGTTGATTCTCAGCTGGAGTTGGTTTTTGATTCCCATCCCTACTTAAAACAAAATCAAACATGTTTACAATAATCTGAAGTCTTCAGTCTTGCCTTTTGAAAACTGTGCTGTTCAATGATCTGCCCTCAGTCTAAAACCAACAGCAGCAGGGAGAGGACATTGTGAGGACATCGGCACAATATCGAGCTAGCTCAAGGGCTTTCGCACGTAAGCCAAAGATTTCTATTTCCACTAAGATGGAACAATATTATTCTAGCATTTTAAATGCAATCTGCACGTGCTGCTCCAATAAGGCAAAAATCACAACTGTATTTTTTAATGGATATTGAAATCACATTTATGAAGCAGCATTCCTCAATGATATTAAATGCTTTCATTAAACATAAATGCTTGGCACTATTATTTTGATCATTGACGGATAGGAAATACAAAGACATAATGTGCAAATACAAATCTAAAAGTAATGCTAATAACAATACTGGAAAAGTAAAAACAATCAACGTATCACATGACACGGCTATCTTTTATCTTCAATTACTCAGTTCTCATGACTGAAAATCAGGAATTGTAATTTTGATTAAAAGTTGATTAATTCCCCAGCTCTAACAATTATTAATCTAACTGCAGATCAGTCACATGACCAAGAGTACGTCATGCTGCCATTTGTTGTTTGATCACAACAGTCCATTTTTCTCATTTTATTGAATTTCAGCAACATCTTTTAGTCCAAAGTCATAAGAGCACGTTGTGCGAAGTTTGTGCAATATCTGCATTCAAATATGAAACCACAGTTCACAGATGTATAGGCGCTACCATTAAATAACCATATTAATAAAGCCCTTGTTCTTATTGCTCTCTCTCCATCATTTTAGTGTCTTAATTTTATCTTTGGTACTCCAGGTCGCAGTGCGCGCAGTCTGGCTTTGTGCTGCGTTCGTTCTTTGGCCTCTGTTAGGTTTTCATGTTTCTTGTGTCTTTGCACCAGGCACTTAGTAAACGGAGTGACGCATAAATACACTCATCCTAAAATTATCATGACGTCTGACAAGCAGACGGTGCCCTCTGCTGGTAAAAAAAAAAACAACTGCATTAAATTTGTCAGTTTGATTTTATGTTGACAGTTTGATTTTTTAAGACTGTAGCTGTTGAATTATTGCATCCTCAGTGTGATGATTATCCAATAAAACCAAGGAACAAATGAAGAGTGGACCAAACTCGACTTTTCTTTCAAAGATAATTGATGTTTTCCTTGATCGTAACCTCGAAGCTATGATCTCAAATGAACAACAAGCCAAACGTATGAATGTGAGTCACCAAACATTGTGCCAAGACTTGTGAAACTACTAAAATTAATAATTAAGTTTACTGTGAGCTTAAAAGATGACCGAAAGCTCCACCTGTTCAGTCTTTAGAGAAAGATCTCTGCTTAACACTTGATAATGAAGTGCAGGAAGCTCTCCCTAAACCCCTCATGGTGCTGATGGGACCCTGCTGTATCTTACCCTCTTATGCGGTGGGTACAGGTGTTCCCTGGGGCATAACGGGCACCTCTGGCTTGGCCCCCTTCTGCTCAGAAATGGGTGTGGTGGGAAGCTGCTCCTCTTTAGGCTCCACGATGCTGACATGGTCGGGCAGGGGCTTCTTGGGGCCGATCTTACCGCTGGGGTCCCAGGGCAGCATGATTTTCACCTTGATGCCCAGCACACCTGAGACGACCGACAGTCAGATAAATGAACGTAAATAAGCCTCGAACGAGACCAACGGGCAACATGTCATTTACCATCACCAGAGGCATCACAACAACAGAGGCTTAAAGTTTTCAAGACAAAAAATGTCAAGATCCAAAATCTAAAGGACAAAATTCAGTCTCAATTTGTTTTACATGCAGGAGAAACTTTCCACATATAAGGCATATCATAATCTAATGTTTTAGTGACTGAAACGTGCAAAACAAAAAATAAACAATAACAGAGGCAGATAAACTTCACTAAAGCTTTAAAACACACCATCGGGCTGTCACGGTTTTGACACCATTCACTCAATGCAACCCTTCTTCATAGGGATGCACAATATTATTGGTTTGATATCAGTATAAACCAATATCAGCCTAAAAAGTCAAGTATCAGTATCAACCAATATTGACATTTTTGCAGATATTTGCAGCCACTATATCAGCCATATATCAGCTGATATGTACAATATTGATGCACCTTTTCATCACTGCATGGGTACATTACATACACCTACCTTTTTAATCTGGCTTTTGGCTAAATATATATGTTCACTTTTATTATTATTTCATCTTATTTATGTTTTCATTTGAACCCTCTTGATGTTTTATTTCTCAATTTCAGCTCAGATTTATTGTCGGAATTTTATTATCTGTTCATTGATTTTCTTTCCACTATCTTACTTCAGTACACATTTTATCTCATTTTACCACATAATTATTAAAAAAAAAATTTATTTACCTATTTATTTTCCTACAGTATGCTTATTTATTTATTATCTAACTTCTTATCAGAATTTTTTATTGTTATTTGAGTCTTAGCTCCAGTGTTTCCTCATTTTTAATTAAAGATGGCGTTTCCTCAGTGTTCTTAGTATTTTCTGTTAGAATCTCTTCCTCGTGTCTTTGTGTGTGTGTGCTGCATGTCAGGGTGGGGTTTTATTTTTCATTGTATTCAATTTTCGGCTTTTTATTTATTTTAATTTATTCTGTTTCTTCATTTCTATGTGAAGCACTTTGTGCTACAAAATTTATATACAACAAAATATATCGGCAAAAATCCAGTATTGTGCATCCCTACTTCATTTATGGATTTGCTGCAAAAAAAGCCAAACTAAACAAGCGATTATAGAAAGACTAAAACCATATCCACACTGACGGGATACAGTATATTTAATGACGATAACTTTTGTTTGTCACCATTTAAAATGTGAGACTATCTAAAAATAATGCTCTCAAAAGCTTCACATTTAAAAATCGAATTGAAGATTGTTTAAGTGTCCACGGGAGCCCTGATACCTACGAGTGGTACCATGAGTGGACTAGATAACGGAGCCCTCCATAGAGCTGTACTCACCCTGCCTCAGCAGGACGTGGCGGACGGCTGTGTCGACGTAGTAGTTGACGGGGTCTCCACTGTGGATCATCAGGCCGTCCACGAACTTCATGGACTTGGCTCTCTGACCCCTCAGCTTGCCGGAGACGACGACTTCACAACCCTTGGCGCCGCTCTCCATGATGAACCTCAGAACACCGTAGCAAGCCCTGCAATTGAAAAAAAAAAAAAGGAGTCAACATACAACCAGACAAACAGAAGTCAGGGGACACACAGCTCTTAAATCAATACAGAACATTTGGGTTATCAGTGAGGCATGATTTGGGTCAATTACTGGGTCATGATTTCTATGAAGAGGGACATCAAGGTCAGATAGCTCCAGAGGTGAAGCAGGTTTTATGTTTCCTGTTAAATGAACTTTTCTGTAGCTTCTCTCTGGAGTATTGGGGGTCAAAGTATCACCTAACTGGCTCTTGGCTGAAGGCACTGCGAGCTAGCACTGAGTCGCTGATCTGCAGGCTCGAGAGAAAACATCGAATGGAACGTGATCACATGAGATGTAGTTTTCAGATCTAAGCTGGTGAGCTGGTGGATTCTAGTATCCATATCCTACAGCCAGAGGCCATTTTATGATCAAATCATTGTTTTAATCATCATGAATGACCTGCTGCTGTGGACCTGCTCAGCTCCATGTGCTCTATCCTGCATCGACCATCAACAGAAATGACGTTTAACATAAAGTCATACTTTTAGACCAGTTAAACCAGTTTAAGGGCAGTTCAGCCAGATGCTGCTATATTAATCAACATCATTCCTCCACAGATTATATTCATTATAGATATTAATGTTAATATTAGACTGATTCCTCTGTTCATAGTTGTATTGATTAATCATCCATAGTAACTTTCTTTACAACCATATAGACATGAGGACCCTCTTAAAAATGAGATGTCACATCTCAAGGCAGGGTTCCCACTCTTTCCTAGAGATCATTTTCCAGGACGTTTTCACCCCCTCTTAAAATTTATTTCTTACTCTCTGGCATGAACGTTGTCTGCTAGCTCTTTTTAGTCTGACTTTTATGTAGTGTCTTACTATTTTAAATTTATGGTTTATACTTATTTCTATCTTTATTTACTCTGCCTTTTTATAAAATATTTTGCTGATTAACTGTTTTAGTAGCCTAAATTTTATTTTGCCATTTTTTATTTTTGTCACCATTGTTTTAACTTTTTATATTTTAATTTTCATTACTTTATCTACTCATATTTTATGGCTAAGTGTGCATTAGTTACCAAGTACATTTTTACTTCAAATCCTATGTTTGATTTCTGTTCTCTAACAAAGTAGAGGAAGGTAAATCATTTTCCAATTCAAGCTTTTCCAGAACGTTTTACTTTTTCCCCTCATTTTACATAAGTTGTCCTTTACTGGAAAGTTAGTCAATCATTTTCCAGGTTTTCCAGGACGTGTGGGAAAACCTGCAAGGGGCTTACCTTAAATACATATATATTCAATATGCTGCTATATAAATAAAGACTGATTCTATATTCAGCAGAGACAAATGTGATTTTAGTCCCTGTGTCTCCACCTGGATGGACACATATCTGGAGTTATGTATGTGTATATACAAATGCATTTATTATATGAATCTAAGTATATCTATAAATGAAGAGTCTATCTTCAGCCTGCTCTGTTGTAAAGTGCCTCGAGTTAACACTGGATATGAACTGGTGCTATACAAATAAAGACTGATTGATTGACTTGAACCCTTCTCAGACAAATGCCTCGATGTCTTCAACTGAAAAGGACTCTCTGCCCTGAGGAGCTGAGACAGAACCACAGAACGTGGCTCTGAACCAGAAACCTGCAGGACCAGAACAAGCCCCGCTCCGACTCGTCATCGTATCATCACTGAAGGGACAAGAACTCCAACACTGAAGAGATCAGCTGTTGGTCTGAGCGCTTCACTGCCTGATACAGTCTGGACAGTCAGTGCTGTTGGAGCCCTTTAAGCCTCCAGAGCCGAGCTGGATGACAAAGCCCGAGTGGGTGAAAGCTCGTACATACCTGCGCACGGCGAGGCCTCCCAGCAGCTTGTAGCGCAGGGACTCTGCCTGAGCGATGGCACACAGACCACGGGTGGCAACTTTTTCAGCATACAGCTAACAGACAGAGGAAAGAACAGACGTCAGTCAGACTTCACGCATGATGATCAAGTAAAGTCCAAGTGAGTCCTAATCCTTCCAGGTCAGTCTCTCTGACAGCACAGATTTAATGACCTTTACTTTGTCTGGAGTGAAAAGTTTTTAAGTTTGAGAACCACAGCTACTGAAGCGCAGGTTTAGAGGACCCTTCTCAGACAAATGCCTCTGTGTCTTCAAGTGAAGAGGACGTCCTGATCTGAGGAACTGGAGCAGAACCACAGAACGTGGACCTGAACCAGAGACCCTCAGGACCAGGCAGAGTCCTGTTCTGTCTCGTCATCGTATCATCATTGAAGGGAGGAAACCAGGCTCTAAATTCATTATACTGTGTTAACCTTAAGACCACATGCATGTTAGAATCATATTTACCACAAGTAGGGCTGGGATGTATATATTGATTAAATTTATTAATTTAAATTACTTTCTGCAGAAAATATAAATACTGAAAATTTACAGTTCTCATGATGGTCGGCACTGTCAGGTTTTGCATGAGCACTTCAATAGGCTTGCATTTGTTTTTTAACCCTATAATGCCTGTTGTATCACATTTGATACATACTTTTATGATAGCTCTGTCTAATCAATATGATCAACAAATTCTAAAAATGTATCAAATGATACAAAGAATATATGTGTACATTTTATGGAAATTTTGATTTTTTTAAGGATTTCAGTAGAAAGTGAAATAAAC
Organism: Cetoscarus ocellatus; assembly: GCA_037902135.1. NCBI lineage: Eukaryota > Metazoa > Chordata > Actinopteri > Labriformes > Labridae > Cetoscarus > Cetoscarus ocellatus. The sequence goes on along the minus strand of JBAMNC010000189.1, from coordinate 1,121,046 downwards.
ATTTCAGCTCCAAAAAAATTGAATTTTCTGGTTACAATTTGTGTTTTCAGGCATTAAAGGGTTATAACATTAAATATTGATCAGAGTTTCATGTAAATATTCGGTATGTAGACAGCCTGCCAATGTTTGAACTACACAATCACAATTTTATGACACACACCTTAATTTTAAGAGGGAAATTCTGTTTGGTTTGGAAATTTATTTTAATGACATAATGGCAAAACTTGATTCATGTCACTTTCGTGTCACTGGGTTTTTATTTTTGAGAGGGAAAAAACTGATAAAATTGTAAATCGGTGAAAAAAATCAGGGATTTTATTTTTAGGCTATATCACCCAGCCCTAGGTAAAAGGTTACTTGTTAGAGAGAAAAAGGACATTTGTGGAGCTTTAAAACAGAGGACGGACTTCTGAAAACATGGAACAATATCATTTTCACTAACAGCCTTCATGTATTTAATGCCATGGCAGAGTTTAGCTTGGCTGACATCAGCATTCTGTAATTGATCAGAATATAAACATGTTGTTCACATTAGTGAGAAGAGCAAACTTTATACACTAAACTACTTTTTCACATGGAGGTACAACAGCTGCTTTCAGTACAACAAATCTGATACGACATTCAAAAACCGAACAGGCAACAGAACAGGGTGAGGAAGGTAAAAGGCTGCAGCACCGAAACATCAAACTTTGGACTTTAAGATGAATAAAAATCATGGTGACAACTTTAAGACCAAACAGGTGACAGAAGAGGAGGATGATTTCATAAACTCGACATCCCTCTGCTTGGGAAATTGCAGGTTTTTGTTGTCTTTTGGATCACGGTATGCCTTATCGTGTTGCTTTGCATGCACACAGTTTCGGGGGTCCACGGGGAGCTTGGAAGTGCTTCAGTGAAAAGAAAACTCCTTCCTGCAGAGTGTGCATATAACTGTATGTCGGTCCATGGTTCTGTCTTAGCGTCTTAGCATACATTACGGTAAGTCTACTGGGACAAACTGCCCAAAATGCGTTGCTAGAGACATTTATGGGTTAACTGCGTTAAAATTTTTTAATCAGATTTATCATGATGATGAACTAATCCAAATTAACGTGTTAAATTTGATTAGTTTATATCTGTCTTTTTTATATATCTTTTTATCTGCTACACTAAACTGCTACTGGGATCTTAATTTTTCCTGAGGGAGTCTCCCAAAGGTAATAATAAAGTTCTATCTAATCTACTGTACTCTAATGTAATCTACTGACAGCAACAAACAACAAAAGAAACCCTTCGGTACAAACAAGGCAGAGTGACCTGGGTGTAAATAAAAATAAACCTGAGTATAAAGTTACTGCTTCCCCAACAAAGAGAGAGCACAAAGGCTCATTACTCTTAAAATGTTGTGATTGGGGTCAAAGAATAAATGGATTGGGACATCCCTAACTTTACCCACTGCATATTTTGACTGCCAAAATCTTACCTCAACGCTGCCCTCAGGGAAGCCGAACCTCTTCTGGACCACAGCGGTCAGCTCTCTGATGCGACGGCCCTTCTCTCCGAGAACATTCTGGGTCCTGAGGACAGAGATGATGTTTGAGGTTAACACAGCTCTCACTTCTTCTGGAGATCCAGTCATCTCCTGATCCTTTGACCCTTCTCAGACAAATGCCTCTGTGTCTTCAAGTGAAAAGGACTCCCAGATCTGAGGAACTGGAGCAGAACCACAGAACGTGGACCTGAACCAGTGACCCTCAGGACCAGGAAGAGTCCTGTTCTGTCTCGTCATCGTATCATCATTGAAAGGACAAATCCTTACATGTGTGGGGAAACTTCTTCAGTTGTTTTCAAAGTGATAATACAGTGAAAATGTTTGACATGCACATAAACTGTGGAGCAGTAACAGTGTCTTCAGTTCAGACACGCTAAGGTCACTTTCCTAACTCTAGTCTGAACTCTCACCTTGTGGCCAGGATGATGATCTCGGTCCTGGTTGGAGTCACACGCACCTCCACACCAGAGTAACCATCCTCAGCAAGCTCACGAGTCAGGAACTCGTTCAGCTCGGCCTTGAAGATACCGTCTGAGACGAACTGAGGGGGAAGCAGAGGGTAAGGTTAGTGTCCCAGGGTTACAGCATTTAAAGACAAGAAAAGTCACACAGTTTAGATATTCAGCATTTTTATCAGCCGACTTCAACAAAACAAGGTTACACAGCGGACAAGCCAACACAAAACTTTTTACGCTCAAATATTTACGCTCAAAATAACTAAAGCTAAATAAAAAAACAGGGAGGAAGCAGCAACCAAACCAAGAACCACCTCAGCTCAGAGAGGCTGCCTGAAAGGAAACAGTAGCAGGTTTACAGAGCTGACCTGAGGTTAAATCTTTGAATGGCACAGACACATGGCTGTTTGACAGATTTAGAGATTTCCTTATTAAATTGGCTCAATTCCAATGCCAGTTTCATTTTACAATAGGTTCCTGCAACACAACACCTGACAGATTTGATCAAGTGTTGGGCCGTCCTAAGCTACGTCCACAGAGAGCTGGTATTTTTAAAAACCAAGGTTTTCTGTGTGAAAACAACCCTTTGGGTGTGGACAGGACAAACAGCGTTTTGGTCTTGAAATGTGTCACTATGCACTGACCTCTTCGCGGGTCAATTTCCCTTGACACCAGTAGGGATGGGAATCAAAAACAAATTCCAGTTGAGAATCGTAAACAGCTCCATCAAAGTATCAATGTCATGATTCTTTTTGCTCATCAATTCCCTTATCAATTCCTTCCACTGACAGGGTTCAGAAGCGGTCCGAATTGTGGCTTAATTTTTTACAAAAGGCACCGAAAGCACAACCTTAAGCGAGTGGAAACACCAGCAACTTGCAGGAGCAGTTAGCTATGCTGTGACATGTGTTTGGCATTGCTGCCACTGAAAATCTACAGGCCAACATTTGCCCACATGGAAAATCTGCAGGAATCAATAAGGAAATCGTTAAAGTATTGGATCGATTAGCAGGATCGTTAATAGGATTGGTATCTACAAAATCTTATCAATTCCCATCCCTAGCCCAGAAGGTGATTGACAGCATGCCAGGGTGAATTACAGATCTTTAAAAAGAAAGGTCAACACCGCAGATACTGACTTTTTGTGAAATATTCAAGTAATCAACATTAAAAGCCTTTAACAAGTATGAAATGCATATAACTATACTACAGTGTACCATAGAAACACAGAAAATTGTTCTTTGTGTCAAAACTTCTGGCCATGGCTGAACATGTGGACTCAAATTGTCCCTCATGGGTTTTGACACTAATAAACTTGCTCTCCTGGGTGAGTGTCTAATGATAATTGTTCACATTGAATTGTAAATTGATCAAGCTTGAAGTCACTTCGGTTCACATGGTTTCAATCTCAACTGTTTTCTTGAAGGATTTAACAAAACGTTCAAGATCAAGTTAACCATGACATATCTGGTCCAATGCTGTTCTAAGTGTTTTAAGGGCCACATTTTTAGCTGTGGGGGACCTAATGTGGCCCTCAGGCCGCCGGTTGATGATCACTGTAGTTTGGGGCTGCTCTTACTGACACTGACAGCTAAGAAAATGACAGAAATAAAATACATCAGCCAGTAAAATGTTAAGAATGTACTACTATTAACATATTTTATCTCAACTACACACAGATTTTTACCTGACTTACTGCACATACCCTTCATTATACCCGCTCAGATGTGATAAACCAGAATTACACTGTCACAATCCCCGAACCACACAGTCAACACCTTTTATTCTTCACCATATTTCCACAGTGATTGTAATAATCACAAATTAATCTCCGTAATTGGAGCAGAATAAAACAATCCGAGTATCTGCAGATCAAGACATGGAGGCGAAAGCTAGCCTTCTTTAGCTTCAGTGCTAACACACGTTAACAAACACTGAGGTGTATTTACTAAATTACAGAAAGACAGAGGTCCGAGGTCATGCAGGACCATCCTTTAATAAAAACGGCCGTGAGGGGCCCGGGACGAGGGGCCTCCTGTCTCTGGGTCCCCGGGCTCTAACTCATGCCCGGCTCAGAGCCATGTTAGCTCCACAAATGAGGAGGACGCAGCGCCGGCAGCATCTGGACCAATCCTCCCGGAATCAGAGCGGGACGACATCATCTAACGCCGCCGAAGCTGCGGAACAACTGCCTTCCTACACTGGAGGTTATATTTCGGCATAAAGTCGCTGCCTGTGGGACAAAACGAGGATAAAACAGCGCTAACCTTCCTCTTCTTGGAGATTTGCACCGCCATCTTCCAAAAGGCCGTAGACAGGAAAGGACCCTCTGCGGATGCGGAAATGAATTTATACCAAGAGAGCTCACTTCCGGTGACGTCGAGTTCAAGATGCTGCTGGGAGTTGTAGTCAATGCTTGAGTCAGCGTTTACCTGAAAACTGCTTTTAAAACGTAAATAATAGATTTATTCCTACAAGTACGCGCCATTTCAAGGTGCTTAAACATGTTAAAGTTTCCATAATTTAATAACGCCATCATAAAGAGAGGTTTGTTTTAAGTATGAGAAGAAATAAAAAATAAACTCGTATCTCTGTTTAACCCTTTGACTTCCAAACTAAGAAATACATTTGCAACAAATTATTTGTTGGCGTGTTCCCGCCTCTTCATTTAGCAACATTTCAGCTTCTATTTTTCAGATTATCCCATCAGGAAGCAGATAATGCAGATCAACCTGCTGGTTGGCTTGCCTGTTAAGGGTTATCCTGGGTGTGAATGGATTTATTTTATTTCTGCAACAGAATTTTTGTTTTTTCATATGAAAACATCACAGGGAACAAAATTTAGATATGTAGAGGTTGACCCCGTTTTCTGAGGAATCATAGATAATTTTTTTCACCAAATTTATTTCCTTCAACTAAATTATGATTGTTCGAGGATCTGGGAATAAGTGAAAAAAAAAAAAAAAAATTCTTACTTATGTCCGCTCTTACTGTTCAATTTCTGAGACGCTTCCAGCAACGATTTACTTCTGATAATTTCTAGTTTTCCAACAGTTATATTCATGTACAGCAGTGCCACCCAGTGGATAAATATTGGTGTCACAAATGCTATTCAGAGAGGTAAATAGGAAAACGCAGACAAAGATGGGTTTTCAGATTTTTACTGTGGTATGGCGGCAAAAAGTCAACCGTACGGTTACAATGCTAGTCAAAGGGTTAATATCCTTTAGAGTGTACTGGGATCTTTATTAATTACATTGCATTACAACTCTAATGCCCCCTTTTACCCTGCATATGTATTTCAACAACACCTTCTTAATTAAGCACTTGAAAAATAAGATTTGTTCTACTTTCAAACACAATGCTACTTTAGTGACCTTTTTTTAAGAATAAAATGACATTTTTCTGAAATTTGAAAAATGTTTTTTTTTTTTACTTGATTACACTTTTTCCAATTCATTCCTCAAAATATCCACATTTATACTTTTTTTTTTTTTTTTTTTAATTTTGAGAGATTAATCTTTAAATAAAAATAGAGCGGTAACATGGTAGACAGAAAGTATCAGTGTGGACACTTATTCATGACTCAGTTAATACTATGTAAAAAAAAGCAACTTTCTGACTCCCACTCAGACTCCTGAACAACACCGCCACTCCAAAAAATAAGGATTGTTGCACATTAAACTTCTACCCTCAGAGTTATCTCTTATTTAAAGGAACCTCATCTAACCAAGCAACAAAGAACAGAACTCCATAGAAAAGTACTTTTATGTTAAGTTTTCCCTATGAGAGTAAAAGGGTGGACATGTCAGCCACAGCCATATCCAGAAACATAAGAAAATCAGTAATACTTTATATTTTTCCTGTGAATGAGTTATCCTAAGAGGTGTATGATAATTATTGATGGCCATTTTTGAAAATGTTTTCTTTTATATTATAGATTATATTGGCAACTGAAGTTGGGCAAACATGAGCCGGGGCATTGCAGTTTAGCTTACTGGCCCACAAATCAATACAATTACTAAAAAACAATCATTTAACTAGTATTTATTTCTTTTCTAGTGAGGCTGAAAACGTAAGAAAAGCTTTTTAGAATAAATTCTTAACAAAAGATACACCATATTATGTCCTGGGGGCAGAGATAGCACCAAATGCTTGAAATGACCCATCTTTATATGAAATATTGTAGACTTGCAATGATAAAAAAAAAAATAACATTCTTATCAAGAAATAGGTGTTTCTTTGTGGTTAGTTTTTGAAATAATACTTGAAAATGTGTCAATAACTTTTATTGGTGCTTTAATGAGTGTGCACTGTCCTGTTAGCCTGATAATCATTAACTTGAACTCTGAAGTGTTTGAGGTTGTGGGTAAAATGCCTAAAACTGAATAAGTGTTAAATTTCAATCATAGTTTAACATTTTAGGGGAAATTTTGGGGTAAACTGGGTAATATTACTGTCTTTTACATAGCAAGAAGAAGTTGATAAAACACTGACTGAAAACATTTATGCTTAAAATTGTAATGTGATGTTTGAAAAGTATTCTTTGGGTTATCCAATCAGAAAAATAAATTAAAGTCAACTCTCACTGGGCTATAAATATTATACACAATGATTTTATTTAGACTGGAACTGATGCTCCAATTAAAGTTTGTGTTTAACTGACTGTAGGAGGACGAATTTTACAGACTATTTGCTAATTAACTCGCTCTGCCTTGACAAACCTGATGGTCAGGGTGTCTACTGCTCCCTAGAGGTCACGCGGAAAAGTGCCTCACTTAAAAATCAAAATACAGTTGGTTTCTTCAGAGGAGTTTTTATTAGTATTATTATTTTCTCAACAAGACAAATGTATTGTTTTTTTCTTTTCACATATAATTAAATTAGAGGACACCTTTAACACACACACACACACACACACACACTGGCAAAGAAAATAGAAACATCTATTTCACTGATTGACACTAGATGGCGTCACTTTTCTTTGTTGCATCATGGGGACAATGAGGCCTACGAACCCCTTTAGCCCTCCAGAGTCACAGTCAGAGTTTGGTTTGTCTTCACAAATTAAGGATTTTACTGGTTGCTTTTTATGCTAAACAAAAAAACATGATACCACCTCCAAAGTCAATCCAAGTTTTTGATTTTACTTTTATTGTCACTGACAGTGTTGGTCCCTTTGGGATCGGCCCTCCTGTTGTCTAAGGGTCAAACATAAAGTGAAAGCATTTTCAACAGGGACAGAAGCCCCTATTTAATAAGCCTGAAAATGTATGGGTACCTTATGTGGCCCTGACTTTGAAAAAAGAGAATAATTGTATTTGTTGATATTTTAATGGGCGCTGTACACAACCAGCGTGCTACTATGACCTTAGGGTATTTTAAAGAAAAAATCTATTTTATTGTGTTTGTGCATAAGATTTATACAAATGAGAACACAAGGACATGCAAAAAGCACAAACTGGGCTTAAGACACCCCTAAGGGCTTGTAAAAGGGCCCACCCAACATTTTAAATGACATTCTTATTACAAAATATTCTATAAAGGCTAAAGACAGAAACACACAACAACAATTAACATTTTACAGGATCACATTGTATTCAAATACTGCTGTATGCTGTTAAAGAACTTGTTATTGATCTTTTTTTTTAACTCAAAGTAGAAAAATGGTTGAGTAGGAAAGCAGGATTTATGTCTTTTATAATAACAGCATTTGATCAAGGTAATCAGATATGACTCAGGTTAATATATAAATGAAGAGATATACCTCAAAATGACTGCTCACTAAAGTTAACACTACAAAGAAGATGAGGACATTTATATGTTCTGTTCCTTGCGATAACCTTAACAAACAAACTTAATATTCATATTTTTTAAGCATAAATGTAATTAGCAAGAATAAAAAGCTGTTATGGAACTACAACAAGCAGCACAGTGGTGCAGCAGGTAGTGCACGTGCTTCACATAAGGAAGGTTGCTGGTTCAATTCCCTGTGTTGGTCAGGGCCTTTCGTGTGGAGTTTGCATGTTCTCCCTGTGCATGCATGGGCACTCTGGCTTCCTTCCACAGACCAAAAGACATGCTCATTCGGTTGATTGGTAAATCTAATCGCCCTGAGGCATGAGTGTGAGCTGTATGGATGTCCGTCTCTCTATGTGGCCCTGTGATTGGCTGGTGACTGGTTCAGGGTGTACCCAAACTCTCGCCCAACCCGGAAAGTGATAGTATAGATAATGAATGGATGAAACTACAACATGGTGGTTCGTCTTAGAAGCATCTACAATTTTTTCTAAGTATAACATCTTGTTGTGAGCTCTTCTTAATCATAACAGTGACCTGATCAATTTGGTCCTCGTGTGTATGTATGAATATCTGATTATTAAAAAAATCAGAAAAGCTTACAGTAGGTTCCCTGGCCATTTTTGTAGTCCTTGTTAGCAGTTTGTTAGCAACAATCATTTTAAAGACACAACAGTGGTTTAAGATTTAAAAGCTGGAAATGGCAGATGCATTTCCAATTGAACATTATAAACTCAAGTGTGTGTTCATCACAAATCTTATTTCAGGGATTCATTTGAAGCCCATATTCTAAACCTCATACTTCAGGCTTGGTAACCAGGAAGTGCTAAATTCTAACTCACTACAATGTTTTTGGACTCATCCCTGCACCGCTCTATAAACAGAGCTTAAGCCTCAGTTTTAAAGTACCTGCCTTTGTGTGCACATTGCCTGAAAGGGTTACATTTTAAATTCAGTTTGCAGCACAATTAAAACTAATGCCAGCTCTATGTGCAACATATTTACACCTATTTCATGGAGCAACATCAGCAGGTTTATCTGTGACTTCACTGAAATGATCAAGTTTCCTCCTTTGTCTCTACTGGCAGAAAATAATGCCACACCTCCTCTAAACTTTGGCCAACATCATCACCCCTCCTACGCCATCCCCTTAATCAATAATTCTTCTTCTTCACCTCCCTCTCTAAGCCTGGCACAAACCCTTTACTGCTGAATTCTCCCAAATCACTCCATTCAGCCGCCCCTACACCCACACACACATGAGGCCGCCCCTCACCCTCTCTCCCAGGATGATTCAGTCCATTCCCATTGAGCTGCATTAGCATACAGATGTTAGCCTGAAAAGGGAAAACAGGGCACACAAAGGGGCCTGCATGACCAGGAGGGGAGGGAGGGGTCCAAGGGGGCTGCACGGGGATGGCCCTTGGCCTTTTTGAGGTCCTACACACACATAGACACACGGGTCTTGAATGGTAAGTAGCCATGGGGGCTGTGGGAGTCTGCTCCTGCTCTGCTCTACTGTTATTCATTCACCAGAGGGACGTCCTGAGCCTGCACACAGCTGAATACCAGCACACACACACACATGCACTGCTTTACAAACCCTTGTGCTGCGTCATTTTCCTCTCTGGTGCTAGCTCCCATGAAAGTTGATCTACATTTTAAACTTTTATTAACAGAACACAAACCAAAAGACATGCTCTGTCTCTTTGTCTCGTGACCTGTCTCTATTGCTGCGTTCCATTTACATCGGAACTGGGAAGACGGGAATGGGAATGGCGTCATATCCGAGTTATCAGCGTTCCAGTTACAAAGTTGGAAAAAACTTGTCGGTCTACAAGGCTATAGGTAGCTGTTGTTAGCACGCCCTGCTTTGTAGTTCGTACTTACCACATGAAGAATGTAAATAACACTATGGCAGTATTTCCCTATATGTCAAACAATACTATATATATGATTGATTTAGTGCAACAAAAACTAGTCTTTCTATCCAGTAAACGGACAGCTTTCACTTAACTCATTCTGGCCAAAATGGCACTGATGTAGATGTACCACCAATCCAGCCAATATGGCGTCAATCCATGCCTATGTAGAAACCTGAAACCTTACTTTAAACATCTGTGGGACAGTGGAACGTCACAGTAAGGGACAAAGTTTGAGCACACAACCACATAAGGCAAAAACATAACTGTAACAATGCATCCTGTCTTCCCAATGGGATTTGTTTAGCACTTGGCACTGTGCTTTGATGCATGACTTGATGCCTCGAAATAGCTATGAGGAGTGAAGGGTTGTGTCTTCTGTTTTTAAGGAGCGAAAAAACCCCCCATAAAAATCAATTCTGCTGCTTGATGATTCACAAATTCACAAATTTTCCGGTGACATGAACAAATGAAGATGCATCAGCCTGAGTGTGCTGAGTTGTCTGAGACATTTTACTGATTTACTAGCTGAAAACTCATCAGACTTGGTGAGCAATTACATAAAAACATTAAAAACGTAATGTGTTCTTTCTTTAATCTGAATTTAAATGTTTCACCAGACAAAAAACAAAATTATCAGTTAAACTTGATAAAGAATGAACAGTTTGAACATCCAACTGTTACAGTGGCTGTAAGAAGCTTTAACGATGTCTGAAACAGTCTTCATTTAGGTCTTCAAGCTCACACTCACACACTCAACACACACAAACACCCACACACACACTGTGGGGAGGACTTCGACTTCTGCTCCACTTTGTGTGAATAGATTGAAATCAGTCACAAGTATCTCTGCCCCCCATTGTATGCCGGGAAGTCTTTGTTCAAGCATCTGTTGCCCAAACATTCTCCTCAGTGTCTCTCCGTTCAGACGAGCTGCAACAAAACTCACTCCCCTTCCCACACACACATTAACACACACACACACAGGCGGAGGGGAGGGCTGGAAGATTCCCTGGACGCGAGTAAGAGAAAGAGTTAATCTTTGTTTCTTTGTGCCTCAGTGAGACGGATGATCGTAAAGGGCCTGGAAGCAGAGGCAGGCTCTCAGAGTGATGCTCGTGGGAACTACTGGACACAAAAATTAAACATTTGTCTTAAACAACAAAGATTTTCTGCAGAGAATTTAAGAATTCTTTAATTCAATTTGATGTTTGATTAAGTGTGTCTATACTTTTAACTGCAATACAAAAGAACCTTAAAGTATTCATTAGTACATTTAACAGTACACTGTCCTTCCCACAGTTTCCAATGATCTATTTTCTGTGTCTGTTAATGTTCATATTTATGTTTTAGTTACATGTTCCAAAGAAAATGCAAAAATATGATCAGACTCTTGAATAAACTCCTGGACTGGAAACATAAGTACCCTTAAATCAACACAACTAATTAAATCCCTGAGGGCTTAACTCTGTAAGACGGGGGTTCACTTTTTCAGATTAGCAAATGTTTGCTCTCTACCCTGGACCCAAGCCAACAAAAACACTTCACAGAATCTAAATCTTAAGGTATAAAGTTGTAACTAATTAATGAAATTACTACTAGCTTGATCAAACTACTCTGACTTAGGTATTACAGTAATCTAACACACCAGATGGACCATTCAGTATCACTAGTCCATCTGGGAAAGAGCCAATAAAAAGTGTTTGGGGAGAGCAGAACCTTTCAGAACTATATCAAGCAGGTGATTGGGTGATTGTTCTGTCAATCATAATCATTACAGGCCTATCAGATAATGTAGTAGGTGGGTGCTACTGTCAAGACATAAAGCACAAAACATAAACCCCTTTATAAACAACTAAATATGTACTTATTTAAGCTCAATGTGTTCTAATTATTTACCATTCTGTGCACATTTTGTATTGATTAACTAATATATATGTACTTCTGACCCAGTTAAACTTATGGAGTGTTTGTAATCAGTCATTATCTGTGAACCAGTTGTTGTGAACTAGTTATTGATATTGGTGTTAAAAAACAGTGAACCCTTTAATTCACATGAATATTGCTGTGTTATTAATTATTTTCAGAGGGTCTTGTTGTATTTTTGATGGTGGTTATTAAGGAAAATGCAGATTATAGCCTGATTTATATTTAAAAATAACTAAACAAACTTTTGGAGTCATGGAGTTTTGTTTATACTGCAGCATTCATTTCCCTAGACCAGTGTTTTTCAGCCTTTTCTGAGCCATGGTACATTTTTTTCATTGAAAAAAATCACGAGGAACAAAACCCAACAAAAAGTGTTAAAAAATGACAGTCTGTAGCCCCTAATACAGTATATACAATGACAATATAGTCTCAATTGTTTTATACTCACTCAGTGTGTAACCTGAGGCTGCAGATTACAGCACAGGCATTCGACAATGGCATATTATTTGCAGATAAAAAGTAATTCATTTGCGTTTTTTAGACCAATTAAATGAAATTGTATAATTTCTCATTGTACACCTCTCATAGCACACTAGTGTGCAACGGCACAGTGGGTGATAAACACTGGCCTAGACCAAGGATTGAACCCTATAGTGACTGTAACACTCTATCTTTGATATTTTATGTTTATTCAAAATGAGAATGACAAACAGGTTTTGTCTAAACACACAGTTTTAGCTTCTGTTTCACAGTTGTTTCTTCCAGCTTTTAAAGTGACACTTCAACTAGTAGGATGATCTCATTGCACGCAAAATTTGCGTGAAATGAAAGCATGGAAGTAATTTAACTGAATTATTTCGTCATTTCTTGGTAAACACTGTGGACATTTATGTTTAAATCGTTTAGTGTCAAATCAGCCATCTTTGTAAGACTTCTCTGAGTTTTGTGTCGGCAACAAGCAATAAAACATGACTGAATGTCCTCAGTGCATCATCATATCAGATACTGATCTTTTATTTTAAGACTGATTTACTGGTGATGTCTTGACTTTTATTATAAGTAAAAACAAAAGGAATAGAAAGAAATGGATTTCATATTCATCATTACCTGAATGTTTATCTGATACCAGTTGCAGCTTTTTCTTCTTTATAACTCTGATGTGTCAGCTACAAAGTTTTCAGCTGAGTAACTGCACTACCCTTAGTGAACATTATTACCTAACAAAACAAAAAACGTGAAACTTTAAAACTGAATTTATTCAATGGTTTCACTTGAATAAATGTCCTGCATGAGCCTTTATTAATCAAAATAAAAAAGTATCTGAATTTCATAGAATTTAAAACAAAAAAAGGAATCCTATTAATCATTATTGAAGAAGACGGCCAACATGTGAGTAACAGAGGGTGTGCTTTTCCTTTAAATAAACAATGTTTTCATGACATATTAATGAAGTGATACCACTATTTCCCTCTTTAATATGACAATTAATATATAATTACTCTTTAATTAAATTGATTTAAGCAATCTTGTCCTATGAGATGAAAATACAGGACCAGGTGGTTGTATTTTGAAAAAAAGTGGTTTCAGTACATCTGAAGTTTATTTTTTTAACCAACATAGTCTGACCACATCATCTCACACCTCTCTGTCAAGTGAAATGCACCAAACAAAAATTAAGAAAGAAACAAACACAAGGACTCCAGCTCATGCTTCTCAAAAACTTTATTTGAAATCAGGATGGACAAATATATTAAGATAAAGAGCTAGGATATCAAGATAACGCCTGGAATGTAAACAATAAATGCACTTAAATTATGTAAAACAATAAACACAATATCAAACAACACAATATATGTTTCACTTTGAGAGAAGAACGAAATAAATAAGACTTTAAGTTAACAAAAGGAACAGTCACGGCTTGCTGTGAAGTCAAGCTGAAACATCAAGCGTCTCTGGACTCGTCAGGGCAGGTTGAGTCGATTTTTCATCAAAAACGATCAGACAGGGAATCTCGCCTGATTCTTTTGAGCTCACTTTGATTTCTCCTGCCGCTTACAGAGTTAGCTAGCAAGCTAGCGTGCAACAGTTGGCCTGCAAACACATTGTCTTCAGGGCAACTCTGATAGATACAAATCAACTAGAACAAAGGTCACATTTTCACCAGTTTGTTGACAACTCAAGAGGAAGATGGACGAGATTCAGGCAGGCTGGGTGTCCTTCACATTAAGGCCACGGTGGTGGAAACTCCACTTGAACATTCTAACTAACAATGTAGATGTGGAGCTCACACGGGTGATAATAGATCGTCCATTACTTCATACTGAGGCCTTGAATGAGCGGATACCTCTCCGTTCGGTTTGTATTCACTTAATGGCACTTAATAATCAGATAAAGTCATTTCAGTCAGAGATGTGAGGCTGAATGAAGAGGAGAGTGGACTCACTGCATGTTCTCACCAGCCAAGGACCTCAGTCCAGGTTTGATCACAGAGTATCTGATTCACCGTCATTAGCAGGAGCTAACAGAGAAATAATTGTGCAATTATGGTGATCAAAATGCAGCGAGTCCTGATTTCTGCCAGGCCTTAGAGCCAGTAAGGCAACATACAAACATAAAGAATGCCAAAATGTGTTTCTCCCTCCCTTCCCCTCCTCTCCTTCAGCCATTTTAAAGCTACCAGATAGCATGAAAACCAGACATAGGTCACTTGTAATGACTAAGCCCCACTTCAGCTCCGCCTACCTCCACTGCTTTGGGTACTTTTTTCATCTTAAATGTAATTTCTGTTTGAAGGGTTGCATGTGAGAAAAGGCTTTCAAATTGCACAGCATGTGGTACAAACTGTTATAATCAAAAAGACATTTTTGTTTCATGGAATTCTTTCACATGATACGGTAGAAAAGCTGTTAACAGGCAGCAGTGCCATCCTGAGTCATGCTGTAAGCTTGCAAAGCAGTTTTGAAGCTCTGACAGCCTGAAGCAGGAAGGCGCTGCAACCTAATAACAGCTTTCGTCCTCATCCTGAGAATTACTCCCATGAAACAAAAAAGAGGCTTAAAATTGGAGCTCAGAGTTTTTTCAAGCATTACAGTAGGTAAGCAGTGGAGGCGGGTGGAGCACAGCTGCACAATTTAACTAAAGTGGGGCTTCACCATGCAGCAAAGTTTGCACTGAAATGTAAAAAAAACAACCACAAAGCAAACTCAAACACAAAATTCTTCATAAAGGACATTAAATAAATTAAAAAAAAACTGTTAAACTAAGCCAACAATAAAGAAAACACTGTTTTTATCTGTCATGGCTAAAGGCTAGGCTAGGTGTTAGCGGTAGGTTTCTATCAGGTTAGGGGTAACTTTGGTAACTAGAGAATCAATACGTCGCCTACATTTGTGCTATTTTTGTTGCTTGAGTCAGTAAAATGGCTGACAAATACAATCAATAGACAACTTAACCAATTAGATAATCAATTAGTGACAGTGTACAGTTATCAGCCCTCTTACTCACAACAAGGGGTCTGAAAAATACAGTCATGGGGCCCTTTGACTGAAGCGCTGCAGGCTGGCAGTGAAACTGTAAGAAAAAACTAACATGGCAGTCATGAAAGGGCAAACAGCGCTTCAGGTCTAACTTAAAATTAGGATACAAGAAATTCTCACACAGAACTTCCCACTGAGCAGGATCAGCTGAAGAGCGAGCTGCCAAGCTGAGTGAAGTACCCTCTGAGTATCTTTAATGGGTATACAACAGTATACAGCAGTAACAATGGCATGTAAAACAAAATAAAAAAGGGAAGTCAGCTAAAACTGGACAAACACTGAGCAGCGCTACAACTGCTTGGATGAGAAATGCAATATGCACAAAGTAAGGTATGTTTTTTTTACCCGGCTGGATTCAGGAAGGAACTAAAATCTTAATGTTTAATCATGTGACTTAAATCAGTTAAACGGTAGATTAACTGTCTGGTTTGGTTCAGACCTTTGCACGCTGAGTCCATTAATTTGAAGCATCTTTCAGATCACAGTCGAAAGAAAAATGTTGAGAGAGAAAAACCCTGCACATAGAGCCTGACATACAGAAGACTTTTTGATTGATTGGCTTATTTGCACTGACTAGATTGTGATGTTTAAGTGAAGTTTCAATAAAGCAAGAGACAAAACTTCATTTCCAACAAGCGGTCTGGTTTTGATCAGTGTTGCTTGGTACAACTTGGTACAGTCAGTTTTACTCTGGTTTGCATTTGTCATATCCCTACATAAGTGATGGGGTGAAAGCTTGGGGCTGATAGTCACATAAGCCACATAAATTCAGTGTGCCACAGAAATCAAAGAGAATGGTAAACATCTGCTTTCTTCTTTGCATTTGGCTACTTATCACAGCTAGAAAGCTCGCTTTGTAGACAGCAGAGAGTTAAGCTACGACATTTTGGGTTGGAGTGGAATGCTTGATACCACAAAAGAAGGCTGCCAGAAAAGTGTGACTATTTGGGTTGTTATTTGGATGCCATTTCAAACACTTACTTTTGGTGGAAACAAGATTATAGTGGACTGTACAGAAGCAAACAAAATTTCTTGTTGGAACTACATCATTAAGGAGCTGCAGTTGCCACACTTCCTGTTTTTTTCATTGGGTTCTGATTCAGTTTGTTTTTGATTGTACCCAAATAACTGAGCTCTGCTGGCAAACTTTTTTTGCAATTCATTGTTGGGTTGACAATAATGGGTTTCTACTGAGCAGTCCTGTTTGGCAATATCATTTGGTACAACTTGATACTGTAAACCTGATCTCACTTGCTTGGTAGTTGGTCTAACTCCACCCCAAAGGATCAGATAGACATGCTTGGTATCCCAACAGAAGGGAAGCAGAATAGTCAGACAGGTGTACTGGTTATTTGCTGTCCCACATTCAAAAGCCAAGGATGATCTGTCCCACTTTTTGGCCCCACCTCTGCAGGGATACCAAGTGTACCTGTCCATCCCTTATTGTTGCAGCAAGACACCGTCCTAGAACAATAAAACAAGCTAAATCAGGGTTTACCATCCCCAATTGAGCCAAACCATAACTGAACAGAAGAGGACTGTTAAAAGACTTACATGTACAAAGTCGGATTGTTTTGAAAAGAATAATGTTTGTGCTACATACTGACACAAAAGATGCATGTCTTTATGAATACTGTGGAAATCTGATGAAATACAGGCCTCTGTGTGCAAAGGTATTTTCCTCTTTTATGAGGGTTATGAGCATCAAAGCTGCGGTTCATTGTGATCATTCGTCACATGGATTAAACAATGAAGACGTCTATCCCTGATTAAATTCAGCCCTACAGTAAAACTCTTCCTACTCGTCTGACACAGACAGGCGGCTAAAGATGGGCAGGCGCCGGCCCTCAAAGCTTGGCGATTCTGTGCCGCTGGAGGAAGAGCTGAGGGAGCAGGAGGAGGTGTAGCCCTCCTCTGAGAGCGAGTCGGCTGAAGAGCAGCGCTGCAGACCAGGGGGGGCGTTCAGAGTGACTGGCCGCTGCTGGGGGAGCTGGAAGGTGAGGTTTTGGGTTTTAGAGGGGAATGTGGAGGTGGGACACCTGGAGCCGACCGAGTCAGACACGGCGTAGAATCGCAGCGCCGAGTCGCTGTTGTCACCGGCCAGGTCTATGCCAGAGAAAGGGTACGGGCAGTGCTTCAGAGTACCCGGCTCGGGGAAGAGAGGAGAGAGGAGCTCGGGGCTGCCTGTGGAGGACGGAGGAGGGGACACCGAGGAGGCTCTGGTGAAGAGGAGGTTTGATGGCTGCAGGTCCTCCACCGGTTGGAAAGTTTGAGGAGCTGAGGAGAAGCCGGCGAAGCTGAGGCTGTGACGCAGCAGAGGGGGCCTGAGCTTCTGCTTCTGAGGAGCTGGCGTGGTGTTTCCAGTCTGGAGCTCGTCAGCGTTGTGGATGAAGTGGCAGCGGGCGCCGTACGGGCAGAAGCCGATGGTGTGGAAAGTGCGGCAGGGCTCGGTCTTGTACTTTGGGTGTCTGTTGAGGCCTCTCAGCTCGTCCATGCCATGAGCAAACTGGCACTTTGCTCCGTACTTGCAGGTACCGCTCTCTTCAAATGTGCGGCAGAGTTCGGTCTTGTAGCGGGTGGAGATGTGAGGAGCAGGGGCAGAGGGCCTGGTGGTCGAGGGCGAAGCAGCAGAGGAGAGGGAGGTGTTGCTGATGCAGAGCCCCGGCGGAGGGAGCAGCAGCGGCGAGGCCATTTTGTCCTCCCTCACTGATGCGCCGCTGACGTTTCCCTCGATCATGCTGACCGAGCGGTCCACTCTGAAGGGGATGTGGCTGAGCGAGGAGCGGGGCAGCTGACCCTCTCTGCTCCACTGCTGGGCTGAGGCGGCCATGTTGAGCCCCCAGGCCGAGTCGGTCATCTCTGAGCTGCTGCCGCTGTTGAACTTGGAGTTGGGGAGGGTTACAGGGCAGAGGGAGTGCCGGCGCTGGAAGCCGAGGACTCTCAGACTGTGCTGCTGCCGTTGCTGCTCTGGGCCGGCAGGAGAGCCATCTGTTGCCTCCAGGCCGCAGAAATTCTGTCACACAAAAGAAAGAAAGAGGGGGATAGATGTGAGCGACTGCATTCCTGGAGCGCTGGAGCGAGCCTGGCAGGGCCGAGGCCAGAGGAGATGGGATTTCAAGACTAAAAATAAACAAAAGACATTTGGATATGAAACAGTTTTGCTCCATTTTCTCTTAAATACTATCCTCAGTTATACCTTTAACATTGGCACTTTATAGTTATTGTATAAAAGTGCATGATGACACTGTGTTTACTGTTATCCTGATCACAGGGTTACTAAAAAGGCATTAAATTTGTTTTGAAACTTAAGACCATAACAACTGTGAAAAGTATTATTTCTGCTTGTTAGAGGTCCTAAACTTTGGTGATCATTACTCCGATTGTCTTTGGGTCTTATTGGATAAATTTGGTGCTCTCAAACAAATGCTCCAAAAATATTAGGTATTACAGACACCATAGAATCAATTATATGTTATGCATAAAAAGTCCTCTCTCTATGTACATGCACATATTATGTTCGATTCTCTATCCTTTCTCATGAGAGATATTGGCTTTGATATTATGTTATCATATTTTGCACCCTGACTTTTGATTTTGAAGCTTGGTAGCAGTCTAAATAAACAGTTATTTTGCCATTCAAAGGAAAACATCATTCCACAACTTTGTAGACTGAAATTTGTGTAAAAACAGATCTTCTTCTTCCAGTCCGGGCCTTAAAAGAGCTGTCTTACGAAGAATAAATCCAACGTCTACATCATGGCCAGAGAAACAGATTTTTTAAGTACATTAACATTGTGTATTTAAGTTCTGAAAATATGTAATAACATGCATGTCTAATTTACAACTAATTTAATTATTTTTGTACAACTATCACAGTGCAAGTCAAATATTTTCAGCAGTTTAACTCTCAAAACATAATTATGTTTATTTATGTATATAAATTTTGCAGTGATGGAATGAAATATAGATAAATGGAGTGACAGACATAAACTTGTTACTTAACACACAGACCGATGTATGATGGCAAAAAGTACAAGTACAGATATATTAGGATTAACTGAATAAACAGTTAATTTAACAGAAAAATATAGTCCAGGTTTGAAGTGATAACATTTTGAACATTATGAAAAAACACATTTTTAAAATTTAGAAATTCTGTGGAAGTTAAATTGACACAATAAGCACTTAATTCACTAAAGTACACGAATCATGAAGTGTTAAATTTCCCTGTTAGGAACTCATCTACAAATAAATGTTTGTCAAATGTGACTATAAGGCAGAAACAAGTATAAAATGTTTTGAGTGAACTTTTCTTCTTCTTTTCTTCTTTCCTCATTTATTAAAACTAGTTTTCAGTGAGATTGTTTAAGGAAATGTATCAGATTAAACTTGTTTTATGTCAAGTCTTTGTCTCTTTGTTTGTAAGTCACTGGACCTCTCATATTACTATAATGATTTCATAAAAATAAATATTCAAGCAACCATGTGTAACTGAGCCAACTAGAAGTTCTGGATGACAGAAAATTGAACAATATTTTCATATTCAACACATAAAATGTCATCTGTGCGATTATTGTCCTCTTTAGTCTCTTATCTATTCTGCTGAAGGCCGGATTGTGATCTGATGCCACAAAGCTCACTTCTCGCGAGACAACAGCAGCCTGTGACCAAATGGCATGGCGGTAAAAGCAGGCGACCATTGTGCTCTGTTGAAACCAGATAGCAGCAGCATTGGCAAAAAACATGATGTTGTAGCTTTAAGTAAATTTTCCTAACCCCTCGAAAATATGCTGGAGTGAAGGTGCAGATCACATTCAACAGTTCACATCCTCAGGGGTTGATAGATCTACACATTTATTTCACTTTAGTCAAATTCTTTCCATACCGGAAAAAGTAAAGGCTACACACTCTGACATATTTTATACATGCAGATATTTTACTTTGTGCCTTAATGTCAGTTTCTTGTTGAAGTATACCTGTGTATGTTTCATTTGAATGCATTTTTGCTGCTTTTAATGATAAAATGTTCAAGTTCTTACTCTGTAAAACTCTTAAACTTTATAAATTAAAAACAAACTTGTATTTTACATTCAGAGACAAAGTTCCCATCTCTTCTCTTATTGTGTCGGTTGAAGGTATAAGCAGGGCTGTATGACACTGGATATTTGCAGATATCCAATATGCATACATTTCAGAAATCATATTATTAAAATGCTGATTTTTTTTTTGTGTGAAAAATAAGTTTCTTCCAATACACAGCTAGACAATGTCTATAACAATGAAAGCCTATTTGATGTTTTGTTTTTCAGTGGTATTGGTACATTTCTCAATTTCACATGCATTAAATGGTGTGTTAGACCAGGGGTCTGCAACTGGTGCCCTGGGGACAACATACAGCCCTACTGCTCCCTCCCTTAGCCCGCCAGCCAGTTCAAAGTATCGAAAGATGCATGCACATCCAGAAATCTTGCTTTTAAAATAACAATATTTCCAGACTTTCAGATATTTCAAGACTTGCAAAATGTCTTAGCAAAACTCTGTTTTATGCTTTTGCTGATGAGGAAATAATAATGTCTCTAAAATGCACTTTATGGCCGGAAAATGCTTCAAAACTTTAAAAACTACTTCAAAATTAGCTAAAACTGGCTTGGACTCACTATCTGTAGTGATGGGCAATAACAAACGTTTTGGAATAGCTACAATAACAATACTTATAGCTCTAATTATTTTGATACCAATACCAATGCATTTTATCTCCAAAAAGACAGGCATCAAAGCATCAAATAGCCATTCAAACATTATTTAAGTTATCCAGTTTTCAATTCAATATTGACCAGAAGCACATCAAGCAAACACAAAGGAAAATGTGGAGTCCTAGTGCCAAGAAAAAACTTTTTGGAGAACTTTTTAACAGAGACTTCATTATGAGCTGATGACGGTTTCATAAATACAAATACAAACAATTGAAACAAAAAGCACTGCCTCAATGCAGAAAGAGACCAAACACAGTTGGAAAAACATTTTGTTAATGTGCTTTTTTCAAAATCAATAGCACACTTGTAAAAGTACTTGTAAAACTACTTTGATAGTATCCAAACTCCCTTTTAGTCCTGTTAAGCCCATTAGATCACATACTGCTGCTTGTATCTGACAATGGCATCAAATGACAGCTTTAAATATTGTCCCTTATAGTAAATAAGTGATTCTGCTTGTCATAATTCAAAGATCTGTCTCTCTGACATTGATGATAGCTGTAATGTGGCCCTCCTTGTAACCAAAGTTTTCCAATGCTGTTCTCGACATTATCTTCTTACCAACATTGTCTCCTGCACCCTTTAATGTAAATGAATCTCACATGAGTGACCTGCATGCTGGTGGATGTTTAAGTCGTCGTTCTCACCTTGCAGAATTCTTCATCCAGCTCAAGGAAGGGTGTTAGAAAGTCAGAGGGCATGATGAGCTCCACCGTCCTCGCTGAGAGAAGGAGCCAGACGTCTGATCCCACCGAGGAGACGAAAGTTTCTTGTTCCTGGAGTTGAGAGTTTCTGTTAGAGAAGAAGCAATGGAGTAGCTGTTGGGTCTGTTGTGAGGGAGACGGGGAGATTGTGAGAGAGCAATGAGACCCTGAGAGGAAAGTTTTCAGACCATCTGTTGGAATCTGCTTAAATAGTTGGGGAAACCCACCCCTACACACCCACCCCCTCCCTGTGTTGTTCAGGGGGGAGGGCAGAGTGTGTGTGTTAATGTGTGTGTGAGTTGAAGGGGGAGGGCGGGGGTGTTTGGGGGAAGGGGTCCTGCATTGTAATGGTGTGCTGGGGGGCAGGGTGGGCACAGAAATGAGAGGAGGGGGATCTGAATGGAGCTACTTTTCCACCCATTCATTACCAAATCCTTAAAGATGCATTCTTCTCTTCCTAACTGGGCGTCCACGCACTTTGTGTTGGATCGATACAGCTAAGCACATAATGACAAGTGTTGCAAATACCAACACATTCACCCACATCAGGGCTGCAGGAGTGAAGAAAGGCCACTGGACATTCAAAAGACATCCGATTGAGCAAGAGGCAATGATTTTACAGCTCTGTTTACGCCAGTGGCATGATTTTTAATATGGTATTTGTTATTTTATGGTGTAAAAGAAAGTTCACTGGCTATTTTTAGAGTATAAAGGTGCCCTGATAAAGTTTGCTGATCGCCTGTGAGTGAGATTATTTGATTCTGATACATATTTAGATCATTGTAAGCGTTTTGTAAAAGCATCTACTCAACAGATCAGTGCAGAAAAGCCCTCAGGGAGCAATGCAACGAGTATTCAACAGCGAAGATGAATGAGTTAGCCTCTCTACTTCCAAAAGTTCATTTCTGTGCAGCATTATTAGAGGGTGCACTCAGACTAGGCCTTCTAAGGGTGCTTTTTCACCAAGCAGCCAAGTTCAGTTTGGCTCGGTATGGTACAAAACCTCAGGTGTTTCCAAACAAGGAGGAAAGGTACCAAAATAACTGATATGAACCAACCGTCCATTTGCCATAGCTGTTGTAAGTAACATCCATGATAGCGTAACTGATGGATGCAACAGAGTGTGGTGTGCATTGTCTGTTTTACCTATTGTATATTTTGTATAATTTTTTTTACATATGCCCAAGTCAATTTTGCAGTATTTTCTACTTTATTTTATTCCTCCTTAGCCTTATTTTTATTCTTATTCTAATTATATGTTCATTGTTTTTGCACCAATTTATCAAGTCAAATTCCTTGTATATGCAAATATACTTGGCAAGAAATACAATTCTGATTCTGACTCTGTTATCTGCCATCAAAAACTGGATGCCATTTCTGGTCAAGTGATGGAACAGTAAAACCAAAAATGTACATTTTTTTAATAATCATCCATCAGCAATTTTTGCTTGTTGCAGATGCAAAGCAATGCCATAGATTGAAGGGGATGTTCATGGGGTTGTTAAGATGCCATCAGTGGTTCTGATCAGCCCCCCCCTGTGAATCCGTGTGGATGATAGGCTATGCACTTCATAGGATGGGGCCAAGAGCTCAGTGCAACTTAATTCAGGTAAAAACAAACTATGGTAAAAGTGTTGGTCTGATTGTTTACTGTATTACAATTTATGATTCTCGTGACCAGTTGACAGAGCACAGCGTTTGTAGCTCCACCTTTTCGGGTTGGTTTGGTATGCTCAACACCTCTTCAAAGGGTTGCCAAAATGTGGGATGACACAGATCAGTTATTTTTGTACCTCTCTCCTTATTATCATCGGTGGAAACACCTGTAACTGCACACTGAAATGAGTCAGACTAAACTGGTGGAAAAGCAGCAGATGAGTTTATCTGCCTGGAGTGTAGTAGCACTAAAACAAAGTGGAGCTATTGGCCCCATCCACAGCAATGTATAACTTAACTTCTTCAACAACATTAAACTGTCTCTTTCATCATGCTGCTTGCCTCCAACCCCCATCCCCCGAAAACACACAGCCACCACAGGCAGACATTAAGAGGTAAACACTTTTTGACCCTACAGCAGTGTCCTGATCCACATTCCTCCCTCTCTTGTTCATCTCCCGATGACTTATAGTCCAACAGCCATTTTTGTTCATTAAATTAACTCTTGCCATTTCGTGTTTGTGGTTTTTGCCTCAGGATGATCACTGCTGATGTTTTAGTGGTGCAGAATACTGTGAAACAGCAGCTTCACTGACAGATCAGCAACATCAGTTTATACTGAACGGGAGATTTTTAAAAACAACAAGACCAAATACGAGAGCTCGATATGTCGGCAGTGTGTTCAGCTGAAGTTATTTAAAGATTACTCGTCAATATGGAAAACAATGAGGAAAAGCTGGTGTTCGCTGGTCCATGAGGCTGCTAAATCAAGAGAGGATGAGACAAGGAGGAGTGTAATAAACCCATGAGGACAATGAAAGAGACAGACTCAGAGTTCTGAGATGAATATGACAATAGAAACATGTTTTAGCCTATTTTAAACCCCTCATAATTTGCCAACTTGTTGTCATCTTCCTTTTCTGTTGACATTTTTTGGGATGTGTGTGGCCAGGTGATAGTCCGGCACGTGAAGGGCCGTGTGTAAACATGTGATGTCTCGCTGGCCGTGCAGATGTGTCAAGCATAAAACAGGCTTTACTTCACTTTTGTAGTATATTTGCTCCTATTAATCAAATATTAAACCTGCTGCTGTATATATAAGGATAAAATTAAGTGTCCAAATGGAGCATAAATACACTGAGTGTTTAAGAGTCAAGCCCCTCTGCAAGGCAGCAATCTGTCATAAAGACCGGGAAGGCTCAAGCTCCTAAAGTCACTGCTGCGCTGGTCCACCTTCATGGCATCTTTGCCTTTAGCAAGTTTTAACATCTGTCCTGCCTGACATCCCCCCATACCTTGATAAATGTGCTACATTTTATTCATTTGGCTGCTAAATGCATAAGGTATATGTAGCTGAAAACATTAACCTCCTGGACAGTGTTGCCAGATTTTTCTTCTGAATAAGCAACCAGGTCGATAAAAACAAGCCCAAAACAAGCAACCTCCAGTTTTTTTCTAATGCAATGAACTACTTCTTTTTTTGAAAGAAAAATCTACATAAAGAGTGCTTTAGTTTTCATCTTCAATATATTTCAATTTCACAGTGACATTTTTTCTTATTTGTCTCTTAATGTACTTATTCAACATCCTTTTCTTTACACAGAAGTGAAGGGAAGATCTACTGTTATTTATAACTCTGTTATCAGTAAACAGTCTATCTACCCTTGATTTTTGTAACCAAACAGACATAGTCAGGCATTTATCTGAGTTTTATGTTGATCCTCTACAGATTTATTATAGTGAAAACAATAATGGCTACATTAGAAATACATTTAATTCTGGTTTTAAGGATTTCTTTTTGGTGGAAACATCATGTTTGCCTCATTTTACAGTAAACTTTATATTTGTGTTTGGAGTGGGACAAAATAGTTAGTGTAACTGCTGAAATGAGGTTATATTGGTAGTACAGTGAGCATCAGATCCCTCCAACAAGCCCAAAAAAACATGCAACCCACAACTGTGAATATTTACAAGCTACTTTTCAAAAAGAGAAGCCCAAAGGTGTTTATAATAAGTGGACCTGGCAACTCTGCTTCTGGAGGGACAAAAAGGGCGCGTCCACACCTGCTCGCCGCTGGTTGACTCCCCTGAACTCCGCTGTCATGCAGATTGAAAACTCTTTAACGTCCACAAGTGAAAATGATGTGTGAAGTGTCAGACGGGTGACCTCTCCGGGTGGACCCCACCTAGATTTGAGACAACAGTTTGTGTTGAGATGCCTCAGGGCAAAGTGATGTCACTGCCAAAGGTAAGGAGAGCACAGGTGAGTGAAGAGATGACACTGTCCATAAACCGTGGACTCAAACCTTCGTCTCTTTGCCAAAGTCCAGGCTCCATGTTTCTGTCTGCAGCTTCTTGAGTCTTCAGTGAAGGTCCAGACTCTCTGAAACATGTTGACTTGTTTATCTGAGCCTGTTGTTGTTGTGTATTGTGTGTAGTGACACCGTTTACAGAGGGAGGGAGCAGTTCAAACAGCACGGCCGGTGTGTTGTTTGGGTCTCATTGTGTCTCTGTGTGGACACTGAGGGGATGTTTCAGACGGTGTTAACGTTGTGCTCTGTTGGTGTGAGTCCTGCAGGAAGAGTAAACACTGGGATGTTTACTGTTTGCAGGATTTAACTGTTAATACTGAGACTGATACAAAGACAAGATACAAGGAAAGTGTTTGTTTGGGGAGAAAACAAGGAGTTTAAATCAGGGGATGGGAAACTTTGGTTAACAAGAGGGCCACACTGATTGATGGCTTTGTGACAAAAGAAAAGAAAATTACAAATAAATGAATAAATCAGGGCCAAAAATAGAAGAAAGACCAACAAAGTGAACCTAAAGATTTTCTGAAGAGTTTCTGCCACAGCAGTTTAAATAAACCTCACGGCTCCTGCACATTTAGGCCCTGTCCACACGGAGATGAAGATGTTTTTGTACTGAAAACATTCTCTGTGAAGACAGAATCATTTCAAGAAATGCGTCCGACCACATGAAAACACTGACTTTCCTCATACAAATGTGGTTAAGCATTTAAAAAAGAAAGAATTATATATATATATACACACATAGACTGAGAGAGACAGAGATGAACTGTAAATGTGCCAAATACATAAATAATGGAAAACACACACACCTATTTGATTTACATGTTTAAAAGTAGTGGAAAGAGGCAAAATTTATGAAATCCCACCCCTTTGCCCTTAATCAGTGCTAGCTAAAACTTTTGACTGATTAATTATAACATACCTGCATATCAATAAATTCCCTCTGACTTCGAAGAAGAAACATGGTGACACGAAAAGAAAAACAAACAATGAAGTAATCAAGAAACAGTTATTCAAGGATGAACACCCAGTGATGGTCAAACACTCTTTTTGTTTCTATAATCATGAAAATCATGTCTTCATATCTCTTTCTAAA
Source organism: Cetoscarus ocellatus (assembly GCA_037902135.1). NCBI lineage: Eukaryota > Metazoa > Chordata > Actinopteri > Labriformes > Labridae > Cetoscarus > Cetoscarus ocellatus. Next base: position 1,094,353 of record JBAMNC010000189.1, on the reverse strand, counting down.
GTGGGTCATGTTTGGAGGTTCCTTCAGCTCCAAACTGGGCCAGAGTTTGAGCGTGGAGTTTCAAAAATCTGCTCAAGTAGGATAATGAAAATAAAATCGATTAGCAGAGTATAAATTCCAAACAATCAATCTGAACCGGTTTCTCAGACTGGTTTGTTGTGTTGACATACATGTGTTTGTTCATATTTGTTTTCAATTATTCTGACGGACATGTACAGTCATCTGGTGTAAATATGCATCATTTTGTTTGAGATAAATTAGTAAATACATTGGCTGTCCTTCATACATGGTGTTACTTTAAGATGACAGGTTAAATTCTTCTTGCAGATTTAATATTTAAAATTTGACTCATGGGTCACAGTAAGTGAAGAAGCAGGCCACATGTTGACCCCGGGACACCAGTTTCACTCCCCTGTTTGACTGTATTCATACCATCATCACAAAATGAGGAAACATATTACTTTGACTTGAGGATTGATGTTTGGACTGTTAAATCTTTGTGACAGTTGATGTGTGAAGTCTGCAGAGAATAACTGTAAAACACACTCAGGCTCCTCTTATCAGAACTCCTCACTGATTCGTTACTATGGTGTGTGTTTGTGTGTAGTTCAATAACTGTAATCCAGTGTGGTTTCCTCCCTGTGGTTGGTCGGTTTGGTAACACATTGACGGTTGTTATGTCTCTGTCTCTCTTCATGTTTCTTTCCTTTTATCACTGTACCCTCCTCTTCACCCCGACTTACTTTTTTAGCTTTTCTACACTTCTACATTATTACATAAATGTAGGCAGACCAGTTTTCCTGTCAGCTTCTTCATCCTACATGAATGATTTTTTCAAATGAAGAGTGAACTATCCTCCCTTTCTCTTTCTTTTTCTGCCTGACACAGGTGAAGGAGCTGGTCTAAAATAACCCGTCAGAGTGAATGGGACTGGAGTATTCAGTGGTTCTTATGCTGCAGATGTGCACTGATGTAAACAATGTTTTTAGATTTCATTTTTTGGTTTCAAAGCACTCAGGGGCTCAGCCATACCAATCAACAGTCACGGTAGCTACACAGTGATGATAGAATTCTTTCACACACTGGTTAAATGTTCTTACAGAATATATATCAACTTAAAAGCTCACAGCTGCTCTCCAAGACCAAACTCATTATTTTGAAGCAACCTGGACCCCCCTCCTCTCAGAGCCCTACACTTAATGTCTTTAATGTGTTTTTGCAATCATCTTTTTCTTCCTTGTATTTTTGTTTTTCCCTCATTTGCTTATTAGTTAGTTTGTTGTTGTGGTTATTTATTTATTTATTTTTATCATATTTATTTATGTGTCCTTATTATTCTATATAAGGTTTTGCCCTTAAGTCACATAAATTTTATTCGCCCACACACTCAAGCAACAGTACTCTTTGTCATATGAACACTTGTGACTGATACCTCCTACTCCTGTCTCATTTGTGTTTTATTGCTTGTCCTGTTTGTCCTTTTATTCTTATTACTATCACTGTCTTGTTTTTTTGTTTGTTTGGTTTTTGTCTTTTTATTGTTTGTTTATTCATTTTGTTTTTGTCTCTTGTTATTGTCTTATTATCTTCTCCTGTGTTTTCAAATTTCTTGTAACTTGTTTGCTGGCAGTGCCCAAGTCAAAGTGCAAACACTGGGGTGACAAAGCCTTTTCCGTTGCTGCTCCCCGCCGAAATGCATCTTATTTCTGACCTGGGCCTTTTCAAATCTAGACTGAAAACGTATTTATTTAGGATGGCTTTTAATACCCAGTAGCTCGGTGGCACTTTTACTTAATTTTTTATTGTTTTTATTTATTCCTTTTTATTTACTTTCTATTGTAAAGCACTTTGGTTCACTGAAAGAGTTGTTGTAAAGGGCTGTATAAATAAAGAACATTTACATTTCTGTGCACTGTTCGTATTGTACTTTAATCCTTTGTATGTCTTGTTAAATGTTTGCAAATAAATAAATAAATAAAAAAAGAGAATTCTTTTACAGTGTCATTAAAGGACATGATATTCAGGCCCCTGTGAGGTGTTAGCTTAACGTCACAAAAGCTGTCCAAGCAGTCTGGTTCAGTTCAGCTTGGTACAGTGAGCAGATTGCAGCGCTTTTAGCTCCACCCTTTAGGGTCGGTTATTTGGGATTCTTTCTCTTTATCCTACTGTGGAAACACCAGTAAATGTGTGCCGTATCGAGCCTAACTAGACCAGACTGCTTGGTGGAAACACAACTAAAAACAATCAATTCTCATTGGACAGCCTAAACCGAAAACACAAACCTCACCATGTTCAAATAAGCCATGGACTTAGAGAGATCTGTAGCTGCAACTCTAAAGACTGTCCTCATGGAGCGATGCTCCAGCTCAAACTGCTGAGATGGGACGCCATTGCGTAGCTGGAATGACCCTCTTTTCCCAGCTCACATCTCCGCCCTTAGTGAAGGTACAGCTGGTGGTAGAAATGTACACAAGATCAGGGTTAACTATTCTAAACTGTACCAAACTGTACAGAACCAAACCAGACCACTCAGTGGAAACTAGGCTTTAGGGAACCGGTGTTGAGCCATGTCAAGAAATTTCTGGCTTGGTGTTTTGTTGTAAATGTCGTCTTCTTCTTCTTCTTTTTTTTTTTTAATCTTATTGTTATTATATGTTGATTGTTTTTGCACCAGTTTACCAAGTCAAATTCCATATATGTGCAAAATGTACTTTGCAATAAATACCAATTCTAATTCTCATGGTGCAGTAGGCAAGGCATCTATTTTCTGCAACGAAAACCTAAACATCACACTTTAAAAATATTGTCCACATTTTCTTTGGAAGATTTACCAGAATGGCTCAAAACCTTTACATATTCCCAGGCCATATAAGGTGCAAAAGCAGTTAAATAATGTTTACGTTTTAACACATTTCAGCTTATGTCTGCAGAAAACTCACGATGGTTCCTCAAACTTAACATGGAAACGTCCCTTCTGTGTCAGTTGGCAGTGGTTTGGGTGGAGACGAGGGAGGAGTGGGTTAACAGAGGAGACATTAACACAGTAACAGCCTTGAATATGAAGCTTTATTATCTGAAGGACGTTGAAAACAAATAGGAGGTATCTTTCATATGAACGCAGCAGATTATTATTAGAAAAAAAAGCTACAAAAGTAAAATTGGAACACATCTCGATGATATTAAATCAGGAAAGATAATAGATTTATAGTTATTATAAATCATGAGACACTTCAATATATCACTGACCAAAAGACACATGAATGCTGCCTCTCTCTCTTTTACTCCCCCCTCGCTCTCTCACACACTCAAACACACACACAAGCACACACACACACGCACACTCAAACACTCCCGGAGCCCAGCATGCTCGTCGGCCCCTGTCTGAGCCTGTCTTGGCCTCTTTGTTGAGGCCAGCATGACAAGAGCTCCATTGTCCGCAGGCTCCTCCATATGTTCCCATGTACAGCCCAGTGAGGCATTCTGGACTAAACCAGCACACAGGATCTGATCTCACTGTCCGCCACCGACCATCAAAGGGCTCAGTCCAACGCTCACATGGCCGAGTTACATTACACGGTGATTGGTCAAATTATATTCAAGCTGCACTCCTACTGCAGTCCTCATGGTTGGACAGTTGGTCGACTGTTGTCATGATACATTTACAGAATGATGATACTTTAGCTTCATGTTGCAGCTGAAACAAAACCACCAGAGACACTGCTGACACAGAAAAGAGCATGAATGCTGATCAATAGTAGATACAGTCCCCCGTGAGGGAGATGCCCAGGTAAAATCCAAAGTTTATAGTTTCATTTCTGACCAAAGTGAAGCAGAAACAGAGTGGAGGCTCATTCACAGTTGCCAGTTTCATGTTGAGAGACGAGCACTGTGTGACTTCACAATTAGTGCTGTGTAGGTGCACGATAGGATAAATACTTAGGATAAATGTTATATTTCTCATGAGGTGTGTGTATGTTTTTTGTATGAAGTTGTTGTACTTTATATCTGATGTTTGTGGTGGTTCAATATTTACCTTCCATTGTCTCTTGGGTGTTTTTTTATATAAGCCATTTGCAGGCTTCTACCACATACAGGCTTTTTAAAATATGTTTTATGTGCATTGTCTTACTGTGTAAAATAAATAAGATAAATAAAAAATAAATAAATGTTCCATGTCTTCTTCTGTGGTTTTGGTGTCTGTTTGCAGCAATGTTACAGCACCACTCACAGGCCTGGAATATATACTACAGTGTTTTCAGTGTTTTTATGTGGATGGATATTTCTTGAAATAATGCCGTCTTTACAGAGAACTATTTCAATACAACATTTTCCTCTCCGTGTGGACAGGGCCTGAGTTGACCAAGAGGGACGATCAAGGGGTGTGGGGGATGCTGCGTTATCCTCTTTCTTTTTTGCCACCTTTGGAGGTTGCAAGAGTGGTATTACAGAAAATGGCATCAGCAGAGCCAGTGAGGGAGCACAGCGCACTTTGTGACTATAACCCCATTCGTGCTGCCATTTTGGACAGCTGACATGATCAACTATCGTGTCCTCACAGAATTAACATCTCCAACTAATGTCTCCAACCAAGGTGTAATGACAGCAGCGCCTTGTTGTGGCCTTTTTGTGTAAACGCACTGTAAATGGGCTAACGCATAGCTTCTGCCTCTCCACATTATTGCGCCCCATCTGCAACCTCCACCAAAGAAAACTGAAGCCACTGCATGGGTGCCACAGAGTGTAGATGGTTCCAGAAAAAAACTGTGTGAAAGGATTCATGCCTTTATGCCATCACTTTGCAGGAGAGAGGGTTCTGAACCCACACAATTTGATTTTATTAAGAATTCCAGTTATGCATAATTAGGGGCATCGTTAATGCCATGCCCCTAATTATGTTGCTGTTTGTCACTCAGGCTTAGGCCTGATAACCAAGCCTCTTTGTCTGTTATTAGGTCAACAGGAAGTCAGTTTGAGACATGAAGGCCCCTGTGGCTTGGACCCAAAAGCCCCTGTAACATCTGAACAGCAGGCCACACTCAGGCTTAGTCCAATAATCTCAACAGTCTATGGATGTACCACATGGTGAATCAGCACTAATACAAACCTAGAGCAGAATCAGTTGAGAAGTATAATGACTGCAGAGCTTTTAACACACACGCACAACAAACCCCATTCTGTCTGCGTGACCTCCTCCCCCTAATATTTCACCTCTGAAGGAGGGTAGGTTTCCACAGGAGTGCCCCCAAGAACTGGACTCTAAAGCCCCTTTAGTAACCAGTCTGCAGACCTCACTCAGGTTCAATAACCCAGACGAACTGTTCAATATCTTTCACTTGTCCACCTGGGAAAGAGCCCGTAGAAAGTGTTTGGGGAGGGCAGAACCTTTCGAAGGAATATCCAACAGGTGATTGGACAATTGTTCAGTCAATCAACTATTATGGGACAATCAGGTAGTGCAGGAGACGGACGCTACTGCACTACAGAATGTGAGCCACTTTGTAAAAAAGACAGACATTGAATCAGGAGGATCCAGCTGCTGTGCAAGGTTACAGGTTCCACCCAATTCAACAGGTCCATTGCATAGTATACAGGGGGATGGGTAACTTGGGGGCCCAGGGCCGCTTGCAGCCTTCTTACTCCCTCTTTGTGGCTCCTCAGTAAGTTAAAAACAAAAAAGGTCTTGACAAAATCTGCCATGCCACAATGGAAATAACAATATTCCAAGGAAAAAGAGTTCCTATAGGCTGTAACTGTTTGTAGTAAACTCTCTGCATGTATTTTTCAACAATGTAAATTAAATAAACTTCAACAACCAGAAAATTTCAGTCTCTTTAAAAAAGCAGCTGAATTTTTTTAAGGTCATTAGACTCAATACTGCTACTTGCATTTGAGTTATGATATATGAGTTGATATGTGTTTGTGTAAATACTGATATTATTTGGGCAGTTATATTTATACTTGTAGTTAAAGTATAGAAACTGTTTTTAGGCTGAGAGTGCCCTTCAAATGGTGACAATCTGATCCCCTGGCAATGATACCTCTGATTTGGCGTTCCTGTTACCCAGCGCTGACCAAATCCTGGTATAGACACGTGTAACCCCATCACAGAATCAACACTGAGGCTTGAGGCCTCATAGGAAAAAGATACAGACATAATTTATATTTGTAGCCTTCACCATATAAAGGTCTCTGTGTGGATTTTCTGATCCACATGAGGTGGATGGCTTGCTTACCTCCTAAAAAAAAAAAACAGTTTCTGTTTTGCATATTCGTCCTCACCTCCCTCCTGCCTGCACTTTGTCATGGATGTTGGCATTTTGAGGCCATTTCCATCTCAGGGTGGGTCCAAACAGTCGTTTGCAAAGCCACGGTCTATTGTTGTAACCTGCTGTGGTGTTTGTCATGGTGGCCCTTCGCTCCTACTCCACTTCCTCCATTCATAAATATGAGGGCCGTAACTATCAGATGACCCCCACCCTCACATGTTTTTTGTGTAAATAAGCAGTTAATGTTCTTCTCAACAACAAGCATATTTCTGAAGTACTGGTGAGCTTGATAAGTCTATGAAGTATGAAGTTGGCTCTCTTGGTATTCCCCCCTGACATATTTAATCAGTTATGTTAGAATGCTGTACAATGTTAAAGGTGCAGTGTGTAGAATTTGGCATTTGAGCGACATCCATCGTTCAGATTCTAGAATGAGCCCAACTGTAACCAAAACGTCACATCGCTGAGCAACGGAAGCCTGCGAAGACCAAAAGGGATCGTGACCACGGCATCATTTACTAAAGTGACAAGGTTTTTAAGCATTATTTTTATAGATTATAGGTCAGTTGTTAGCTGTCTCAGCATCCACCGCCGTCCTTTCTCCTCTTCTTCACCTGCATTCTAGGTAGATTTCAGAACCAGTGGACAGATTTGCGTTTCCTTCTTTTTGTCCCTAAATCCACCCGTAGACAACATCGCAGATTGTTGTGTCGGCCTACATGAACGCGGCCTGCGGTAATGTAAACTTTCTGAAGCTTTTTCTAACTAAATAAAAATAAAACAAACGTTTTATGGGGATGATTTTACTCCTATTTTGACTTTACATACAAATAGAAACATTATATCCTATATTCACCGTTTCTGTTCGGCGAAATGCTGCCAAATTCTACACACTGCACCTTTAAATACAGCTATAGTTACAGCTCTACTCAGCTCTTTTTCTGAATCGCTCTTCTTGCTCTCATGCATAAGCTCAGAGAGGAGATCTGGTTGACTGACAGAAATCTTTCTGACTTTGCCTCCAATTAGCCAGGTATGATTGGACCACAGAGCCTTTCCTGTCAGTAAATATACAAACAGATCAGCAGAGGCAGCAAACATTCAGATAATTATCTGAAGTCTGTTCTGTGCGCCATGAATCAACCAATCTGAGCTCCATCCTTTTCGTTTTAAAGCAGTGTGCTTTTTGGCTGGAGTTTAGTTTCCTTTGCAGGTAGGTTATTTTTTGTCCTGCTGCTGGGCAATTTGTCTGTGAACAAGATAACTCAGAAAGTTGTAAATGGATTTGATTAATAATTTCAGGGAATATTGGCCATAGTATAAAGAAGAAGTGATTCACTTTGGTGGTGATATGTAAATGGAGGCAGATTCAGGATTCTTTTAAAACATGTTGACATTTCTGAAAATAACTCCAGAAGTTTTCAACAGATTTTGATGAAGTTTTCAGGGAATCAGGGTCATAGAAAGACGTTACAAAAGTCAGAGCCAACTTGTGATATAGACCAATGTCACATTGGTGACGTGCTCTAGAGCATGACTGGTGGCAGTAAAGATACCTTTTTATTTGCAGTTTTTTGCTCAGCCCAGTGGTTTGGCTCCCTTCATTTTAAGCTCTACCAAGGAGGTTATGTTTCTGTCAGTGTTGTCTTTCCGTCTGTCTGATTTGTTAACATTGCTTGATGGGTGGTTCTACATGTTTTCCAGTATAACTCAGCTAAGAATGTGAGAAAAGCCCAGGAGGTATTGTTTTTACCTTCATTTGTTTGTTGTTGTGTTTTTTTTGGTGTAAGATACCTTAAAGATACATAACTGAATTTGATGACTTTTCAGGGTATGTTGGTCATGGCAAAAAGAAGAAAAGGTTAGATTTTGGTGTTGATCAAAATATAGATCCATTTTCATGAAATGTTTGTTACAGCACAAGGGAGAATTGATTGATGTTTGTCTGTTTCTTTGTGCACAAGACAACTAAAAATTTTTGAACAGATTTTGATACAATTTTTGGGGTCATCACACCAATGTGGATCCTGATTTTTTCTTTTTTTACAGGGTTTGTTAATGTTGTGCCACGGGGTATTTCTCTACATTTTTGAGAATAACTCAAGTAAGGATGTCAGGAAGGCCTTGGCAGAGGTTTGTGCTCTGGGAGTGTTTCTAGTTATTTATGTTATTTACTTGATAATTTCCCCTAAACTACAGCTGAATCATTTAACTCCTCTTCTAAAAATGTGCCTTTAAACAAACAAGACACTGAGCCCCAGGGCAGTCACAGGACTTGCTGTTGGCATCATTCTAATGTTAAGCTTGTCTTTTTTTGGAGGTGCACATCTGGTAACATGCAGGCCTCTGCATATGTAGGTCCTGGGCCAGCAGCAGAAGTATGAATTAGGCTTGACTGTAGGTCCAGACATTCATTTAGTCTCACTGCAAATATAACACATGCTGAGGAAGGATGAGCCTCAGAAAAGTGATTTTAAAGATGTCAGGAGGAGTGCAGAGTTTTTGGTCCTCCTGCCTTGTGGATGAATGATGCTCCCTCCCTTGTGTGTGGACACAGAGTTTTCCAGGTTTAGTACCCAGCGAATAAAACCTTCATGACTCTGTTAGTGCTAACAAAGCACACAGGACCACAGTGACTCTATCTGCTCTGAGACGGTGATTTATGAATCCTTCTCTAAGGTGCCACAGAATATTTCCAGTCCTGATAGAATGAAACGGTTCGAAACGGCTGATAAAACTGAAATGTTATGAAGATTAATGGAGACTAAAGTTGAGAAACGGACATGTCGTTGGAGCGGAGAGATGAATGTTGTCCTCAGGCTGTGGGTGAACGTTGTACAGAAGTGGATAAATCACTGAGTGAGCTCCAGTGTGGCTGCATTAGAAAATGTGTCACATCCAGCTGCCAAACAGGGACATTTTACTTGGTCTCTGGCCTCATTTCACCCCTGAAGTCAGCTTCCTCTTTTCTCTGTCCATCAGATTAATTTGGTATTAAACAAATCTGCTCTCCAGTTATGCAAACTCAAGTCAATATTATACAGTTTTCACCTTTTTGGAGTCTGAAACTACAGTCTGTTATACATCCAAAACACTGAAAGGTCATAAAGTTATCCTGCATTTTTTTGTTTTCATCAAGACTTTTTATGTGCTTGTGTTTGGTCCCCATATTTATCTGGAGACATACTTTCATTCAGTCTTGTACTTTTTTTTTTTTTTTTTTTTAAAATGAAGCATCAATAGAAGAAATACCAACAAATTATGTCTATCATACTTGGGTTGATTACAACAATTCTACAGGCAGCCTGTACCCACCGTCTGGCTGTCTCAGGATGCACAAATGTTTTAGGTGAGATATTGACATCAGCAGATAATTGCTTCAAATACTAAATGTCAGAATAAAGGTATGACAGTTTCTGACAGTATTTACTGCAGATATTTTAGTGTCATGTATCAGCATGTAAGGTTTTTGCATGTTGATTTTAAATTGAAGTATAAGCTCCAAAAACAGGGGTGAGCAGATCGACCAATCAGTGTCTGTTGCTCTTAATAGGGCACATGAAGCATTAACACGAAAATGAGTTCACTGTACTCCAGTGGCCTCCATGGTCACCAGATCTCAATCCAATAGAGCAATGGTTCTCAACTGGTCTGGCTTTGGGACCCACCATCCCTCCTTAATGATGAGCTGTGACCCAAATGGAGGAAAACCTTCAGCTTCTCAAATGTATTAAATAAAAGATGTTGCACTTTGAACCTGAGATAGCCCAGAATATCACAGCATGCCAACATAAAAAAAGTTTAATGAGAAACAAAAATGACCAAAACTAAAAAAGTAATCGATCATGAGGCTGTCACAAAACACTTTAGTAACTTCAGTCTTTTTTAACAGACTCAAAAGAGCTTTCATGAACGAACATGAAGTGAAAAAGTCCACATACTCAAAGGTTGCTTAAAAAAAAACTTAAAAACATATTGCTAAAGCAGAGTACCAACTTACTTAATACATCACAAAAACCTTACTGCATAAAAAGTCCCCTTAAAATAATAGCACAGGATTTTTTTCTAACATTTTTTTTTGTAAAAGCAAAGGCTCGCTACCCACGTTTGGGTCAGGACCCACCATTTGAGAATCACTGCAATAGAGCACCTGTGGGATGTGGTAGAACAGGAGATCCACATTGGGGATGTGCTGGTGAAAAATCTGCACTAACTGTGTGATGCTATCATGGAGACATAGACCAAAATCTCTGAGGGAAGTTTCAGCTCCTTGTTGAATCTGACAGTGAGAATTACAGCAGTTCTGAGGGCAAAGGGGGTCAAAACTGGTACCAGCAAGGTGTGCTTAAAGTGGCCAAAACCAGGAACATATTAGTATTTAGGTATTCATCAGGACTTGGGACCCTGAACTCCAAAGGTGGCCAAACTGGGACCAGTGGTCACCCAAGATTGGTGTTCAAGACTGTAGCTGCTTTAAAGCACCCATTACACAGCCGTAAGAAGTTTGATTAGTTTCTATAACTGTTTTAAGTATTTTCTTTACTGTCATATTTGATTTATACTGGAGAAATCAGTCCAGTGCAGCAGCTCTGATTCAGCTCACACTTGAATCTGTGTTGCTCTCTTTCTTCTTACAGTCATGGTCACCCTTCATCCTTCAGCTGACCAACTGGACCTGACCACCACCCAAAACACACACAGGCCGGCATGTTTTCCCATCCCACTCTCTCTTTCTCCAACAACAAGGAATCCCTCACTTCCCCTCTTCACTCCACTCTTGAGGAGGGAAGCAGCAGCCGGCGCCGCTTCCTGGAAAAATGTCACGTCCAGAGAAAGAAAGGCTGAAAGAAGGAGAGCGTCTGTGTGTAAGTGTGTGTTTGAGAGGAGGGGGAGGCAGAGTGTTAAGAGCGTCCACTGGATTATGTTTTGACAAAAGACCGGACCCCCCGCTGCTGTAATTTTCCCGCCAGTCGGTTTCCTGTTTCCTGGAATCTGGCAATGTGTCACACAGGCACACAAACACACACAGGCACACACACACTCACATACACACACAGGGGCCATTTGGTGCCAGCTGCTCCCCATGATGCAACAGCAGAGTGACCAGTGAGCCCTCAGGGCATCTGCTTAATAAAGACTTCCTTTCATCTAATCCCCGGGAACATAATCCATACATTATTTCATTACAGCCTTTGAGAAATCGCCTTAAAAAACGCGGGAAGGAGAATCTGCTGAATCCATTTATTTTGGGACAATAGATCTTTTTCCACATTCGAGCTGACAGCAGTGTTTTTGAAACGCAGCATGTTGAACACCTGGTTTATCGCGTGGATCAGACTGTGAGGATGTAAAGCAGAAGGCAGGACATTCAGATATTGAAAAATTTTTTGGCTTAAACTAAGGCTTAAAAAGAGAGAAATATGTATGACTGCTCTTAGATGTTCATCCTTTTTTTACTACATTAGGGCTGAACGATTTCAGGGAAGATCTAATGGCGATTTTTCTGGGAGATATTGCGATTTCAATTTGATTCACAATTTTCTTCAAATCAAGCTTCAGTGCAATACTGACTTTGTTTACGGTATAGACAACAGTAAGGAAATCAATGATGAAAAGCACATAACATTATTCATCATCTAATATTGATGATAAATAATTAATAGTTTTCATTATTAAAGGAATACTCCAACTTTTTTTTTCTTTTTGTGTCTTGCCTCACTCCCGACTCCACGTCGAGCAGATAGACACCATTCTTCAACTGTGCATGCAGTATCAAGTAATAGATGGACAAAGCTTGCCTACTGCTAACTAGCTAGCTCAAATGCCTGGGAGTCAATGGAAAGTATTAGCCCGCCTCTGCCCACAGTCATCACATAAACTCTTCAGCAACTCTAAACGGTCCTGAGTGCTTTTTGTGACTTGTTTTTTTACCTCGTTATGTTACGTTATCTTCTACTATCATCATATTATCTTCTTCTGCTCCTAAACAGAGTTGACTCTTTTGAACAGCTCTTTTAAGTGAATAATGACAACTGATTTGCAGTTGTGACTAAGCTGATCATTTGCAAATTTGTAAAACAGTATGTGTAAAATATTTGGCATAACAGATACTGGGTCAGTCAGGAGTGCTACAAAAAATCGCAGCTTTGGCAATCACATGATTGCGTTGTCTGAAATCGCGATGTGGATCCAAAAACAATCAATCTTTCAGCCCTAAGCTACATTATTCAAGGCTGCAGCACACAGGATTTTGGTGAATATAGAAACAAAACAATGCTCGAGGTTATTTAGGACTCATATAAGATTTAATGTAAGAAGCCTGATTTTGTCACTGACATGCACACGTGTCACTTTCAGTTGAGATGTGGTGCAAGACCAACGTGATTAAAGCTAATCAGCTAAGCTAAAATTTGTGATGCATTTGTGACCCAGCCAGTAACAGTATGGGCATTCATGCTGGCTCAGTGAAATGAGACCTTAATGATGGTAGATGTTTGTGTTCATATATATTTTAAAGAGATGACTTTTCAGATATTGGCCAGAAAGCTGATTAAATACTTTTGTTTGGAGGTAAAATTTGTTTGTTATTTTAAATATGAAATACAAACCCCAAGTTCAAGTACACTGTAACACACAGAAGAACACAACAATTTGTAAATCCTTTTCAACCTACATTCAGTTGAAAACACTACAAAGACCCGATATTTCATGCTCAAAATAAAAAAACAAAACAATATTGTGTCTTTGCTAATGTTAAGTCATTTTGCATTTGATGCCTGCAATATGTTCCAAAAAAGCTGGGACAGGGGCAACAAAAGACTGGGGAATTAAGGAATGCTCAAAAAACACCTGTTTGGATCATTCCACAGGTGAACAGGTTAATTGAAAACAGGTGAGTGTCATGATTGGGTATAAAGGAGCATCACACAAAGGTTCCGTCATTCACAAGCAAGGATGGGGTGAGGTTCAACACTTTGTGAACAACTGTGTGAGCATAGTCCAACAGTTTAAGACCAACGTTTCTCAATGTAGAAATTTTAGAAATGTAGGGATTACAAGATCTACATTCCATAATTTCATCAACAGATTCAGAAAATCCAGAAAAATCTCTGCACACAAGCAGTCAGGAAGTAAGCAAACATTGAATGCCTGTGACCTTCAATCCCTCAGGCAGCACTGCATTATAAAGCAGCATCATTCTGTAAAGGATATCAGCACGTGGGCTCAGGAACACTTCAGAAAACCATTGTCAGTTAACACAGTTCATCTCTACATCTACAAGGTCAAAGTCAAACTTTACCATGCAAAGACAAAGACAAATATCAACAACACCCAGAAACACCGCCGGCTTCTCTGGGCCGAGCTCATCTGAGATGGACTGAGGCAAAGTGGAAAAGTCTGCTGTGGTCTGAGTCCACATTTCAGACTGTTTTTGGACATCATGGACGTGGTGTCTTCCGGGCTAAAGAGGAAAAGGACCATCTAGACTTTTATCAGAGCAAAGGTCAAAAGACAGCATCTGTGATGGTATGTGGGGGGGGGTTAGTGCCCATGGCATGGGTAACCTGCACACCTGTGAAGGCTCCATTAATGCTGAAAGGTACATACAGGTTTAGGAGCAACATGCTGCCATCCATCTTTTTCAGGGACTGAGTGTTGTTAAAAGGAAAGGTGATGTTACACAGTGGTAAACACGACTCTGTCCCAGCTTTTTTGGAACATGTCGCAGGCATCAAATTCATAATGAGTAAATATTTGCACAATAACAGTATGTTTATCAGATTGAACATTAAATATCGCTTGTCTGTAGTGTATTTAGTTGAATGTAGGTCAAAAGAAATTTGCAAATCATTGTGTTCTTTATTTATTTGTTTTTAACACAATCTTCTTCTATTAGAATTGGATTTTGTTTTCATGAATTGATTTGAAAAAAAACACATTAAAAAAAGTGATAAATCATATTGTGTAAATCAGTCATTCTTCCTGTTGGAGACTTGCTGCTTTACTCCTTCAGAGCTTTTTTTTGATTTCTCTGTTGATCAATATTGGTATCTGGATCAGCTGATCTCCCTAACAGCTGATCATTGGGGCATCCCTTTTAAAAAAACTCGAGAATGATCGTCCAAAAGCTGCAGTGGTTTTATGTTCATCTGCAAATGGATGTCCAAATGTCTGATTTAGTCTGAGGATGCTGCACGGACTCTCAAATGTTCCCCACAAATGTTTGTTAGGTCAAAAGCCAAACTCTCTCCCACACACACGTACACACAGACCCACACACACATACACACTCACACACCAGCCTCCAGTGCCAAACTGTCAACTGCCACAGCTGGTGGACGGTTGCTGAGGTGTGTGTGAGGGGGACAGGCTGGACCTTGTTCCCTCTGGTACAGTGTGAAGGGTCTCACACACACTCTCATGGTCGCGGAGGTGTTTCAGGGTGTGAATGAGAGCGCTCTCCTCAGCAGCTGCTGTCGTGTTATTTTAACAGGAGCAGTCGTGTGTGTGAGGGTGTGTGTGTGAGGGTGTGTGAGTGTGTGTGCACCTCTTGAACCCTCAGCTGTTGGCGGCTAACGCTCTTTTGCTTTTGAATTACATCATATAGACGGGACAGATAGACGGAGGGGGGTGCTGATCTTTAAGGAGGGTTTGATGGTCATTTGGAGGTGATGTGAGGTCATTGATGAAGTTTATTTGTCCTCGGCTCTGAGACATTTTTTTATGTTTGGACTCGCTGCCCCTGAATTCTTCAGTTTGTTGCTCACAGATGCACCTCACAGCAGGAGACCTTCCCTGATTGGCGAGAGGGGGGGCAGGCAGTATGAAACAGTCCATTAATAACACATTTATGAGACAATGTATATTTCATTATGATGGTCTAAATCTGGGGTGAGTCATTCAAGATCGGAAAGGAAGCAGCTCTACTTCCTCCTCCGTTTCCTGTTTGGCCTCTCCCCTTACGTTTACTCTCATTAGTTGTTAGCATGGGCTACGATATTAAATTCAGTCCAGCCACACAACGCCTGCATTCATGATACAACAAACCAAACAATCAGCTCAACCTGATCACATGGCAGGAGAAAATGTGCAGCCTCAAGGAACAGAAGACAATGTGCAATGATGATGTAAACAGCTTCCATTACAAGCTGAAGCAGTGAGCCTGTAGCTGCTATCAGCCTCAGTCCTCTTAAAAACTACTGCCCCAAAATCAAGAATCAAAGCACGTTTAGGTATGATGAGAAAAACATGCCCTCAGCTCACCTCCATTAGAAGCACTGACACCTCTTGGTCCTGTTTCAGACCAACGCAATCGCACAGTTGTCTCCATCTTTCACTGTACAGATGTTTACTCTCCTCTCATTCCTCCAGCCATTGAGATGCCTCTGTCTTCCTTTTCTTTAATTTAAATGTTTTGTTTGTTTGTTTGTTTGTTTGTTTGTTTTTGTTGTCTTGTTTTTGTCATCTGTATGTATCGCATGCAAAGTGTATCACTTGTCATGATCTGTTTTGCATCTCACAATAGAAAAAAAAAAAAAGATTTTAGTTAACTTTACAAACTTTTTCTTGAGGTCCGTTAAATCCATAAATGACAGTCTTTTAGAAATACACTCCCTACAAATGAACTTGCTACCCTTTTGTTCAAATGTAAAAATAAAATTAAAAACAAAAAAAAAAGTAAATAGTTGTGTTGGCAGTTGTTGCAGTCGATTTTGGAGCCCATGACCAAAAACACTGCCAAGGACGTACTGAGGATGCACAACAATTGATTCTGTCGACATCTAATTTGACCATATTTCTGATTTACCTTGATGCTGAGAAAAAACCTGTTGATAGCCTTCAGTCATTTACCAAGTGTGGAGAGCTGGAGGGTGTGTCAGCCACCACTGACCACTGTCAAGAGCTGCGGCATTTGCTTTTTAGTTTTCAACTCCAGACATGACACACGTTTACATCCAACGGAAAATGTGGAAAAATGAGACATTAAAGAGCCCATATCACATTTTTACTGTTTTATTTCCCTTTAGTGTGTTTAGCATGTCCCCTTCTGTGATAGAAGACTTCACACAAGACAAACAGATGTACTTCTCCTCATCCCTCTCTTTACAGCACCAGTAGCTGCATGACCACCACCACCACCACCACCCAGATGGAGCTACTGATGGATCGTCCTGTCATTGTTCATTGTTTCCTCTGAAGTTTGGCTCAGGTTAGCTCGAGGGTTTTTGCAAACATAATCTAGAAGCCATCAAAATTGAATATATGTTTAAAAAAACGACCTCTTTAATCTTGCAAAGCACCTTAACTTAATAGATTCTGCATCTGTCATCAGGATCCACCACTCAAAGCTTTAGGTAAGAGCAAAGTGAGCTGTCAGCAATAACACAGCTCTCCTTAATGGCATTATTCTTTCTCTTTGTCACTAAACCAAAAAATCAATTTAACAGTGAAATACAACAAGGCCTACAATGAATGAAGAGTTGTTGACTATACAGTGCTGAGCAGAGCTGAACTGACCAATCACCACAGAGTAAACTGGTCAACCAATCAGAGCAGACTATGGCTACATGGTGAAGGGATGAGGCAGGAGCTCTAACAGAGCATCTTAGACCGAGAGAGAATACAGCTGGATCAGGGGCTCATGGCATATAAAAACTAGGATGCTTTTTGAATATCAGTGATTGTAAAAATACTCCAGCAAACATCAAATTGGATATATTAACCAGAATCTTAAGGAAAAATATGGCCTCTTTATTATAAACTGTAGTTAAATCCACTTTGGATCCTTATATAGCACACTGCAGATTATTTATATGACTAAAACAATCTTTGCCAAAAAATCCCTCCAGGAATGTTTAATACCATAATACTGGAGAATAATTCCCATTACACCACTGCCAGGATAAAACTCCACATACATACGAATGGTTTTATGTGTTTCTGATGTGTTTTGATCAGTAATTCTGTCTTTTAAAAAATGAACATAAAAAGCTAAAACTACAACTAATGGTAAAAAACAACCCCTAACACTTAGACTAAAATGATTTAATAAACATTCCCCTTTAAACTGAAGTTATATGTCAGGGATAGCATAAATGTGTAATTACATGCAACTGCAGTAAAGTGTAACAAACTGCGTCTCTGAGCAGCGAGCTGGATGTTCAAACACCTGCATTATAAAGTCCTCGTCACAGTCTGTCCTGCAGCACTGCAGAGCATTAAAACTGAACATACTGAATGTTCAGAAAGTCCTGGAAGTCCCCAGTGATGTACTTTCCCTTCAGCACTCAAGAGGACATTTGATTTGATTTGAGAGAATGGGACTTACATGCTAAACTTAATAAACGCATGTTTGTATGCCAGCACAGAACATGAAGATTACGGAGCAGGAAGTGAGCTTTTATCTCATTAACACACTTATGATTGGACTTGGTCAATAACGGTCTCACCATAGACACATTGTTTTGTGCTACAGCTTTCATCGAGCACTTCTTTTGGAGATAGATGGAAGTTTGTGAAGCTGCTGAAGCTCTGATCATCAGTCTTTGCGTGCTTTATGCAGGACGTAAGCTGGTATAATGATGTATAATATGAGGTCAGAGAGGTTAAAAGTTATCCTTTCATATTTATGAAAATAGCCTTACTGTCCCACTCAGGCTCTCAGGCAGCTGCTGAGATGTTTTCCACTCTTGGCAAAATGTCTGCCGTCGCTTTGGAAGAACAAATTTAGTCCAAAAAAGGAGTTCTTACGGCAGTTTCCCAGAATCAGTTCTAGCTGCGATGTCCGCATGAGTGTTGATTTTGGCTTATGCCGGCTTTACACTTCATGATTTTAATGTCACAGAAACATTTCCAAAGTGGGAATCAAACCCTAAACGTTTAGCAGGAACTGAAGTACACTGCCATGATCTGGGTCGTTATGGGTTTGGTGCACATTTTACCACAGGATGACCTACAGAAGAACATCAGGTCTGTGATTAACACTTCTCTTGATCCCCTTTCATGCTGCCGCATGCAACTACTCACCAAAACAGATGTGCACGATCACTTTGACAGAGTGGTGAGTTACGCTGAGGCAGAAGCAGGCGTCAGGTATGTTCGTTGATGGTTTAAGGGCTGAAAACATTTCACTTTTTTAGTTTCTTTTTGTTTGAACAATTTAGCAGGTATCTCAAGATTTTCCCTGGTCTTGAATTCAAAAATTAAAATTAAAAGTCTCTTTTACAGATTTTTAAGTATCTGCAGGAACACTGGATCGGCAGGATCTTATTTTGGAGGGAAGCAAAGATGAGATGCAAACAAAGAACAAACAAATAACTACTTACATTAAAAAATAAACCAGTGTCGGATTTATAATGCGCTTATGTTTTACACTGAAAAAAAAGTCAGGGTGAGCCCTAATGCAGCATTTATGGATAATGAAGATTTGATAATTCATGTATGAAGTTTTACATGTGATAAATATGAAAACAGAGAGTAAGAGGCCTGCAAAAATATGGAAAAGGCAGACTTTTTGGGGTTTTTAAGTTTCTTGAACACTTTTAGAAATCAACTCAAGACTCTGTAAGACCTTTTTAAGGAGCTTGGTTGCTTTTTTGAGTTTTATATGCCATTGAGTCTGTTCAACATGGCCCCTCCCTGTGATTGGGCAACTGTCTGCACAGGATCTTTGTTTTTTTGTCCAAAATAACCATTTTGAGTTGTGAGAAAAAAACTACTAAAAATAAAGACCATCTCAGGCAGGATTCAGACCCTGGCTGGTTACATTTGGTATTTCAGATTCTTTACCACTGCATCAGTCTTGCACTCCAGAGGTTTTTTGGTCTTTACCTGAATGATGTGCTCAGAACTTTAAGTTTTTCCAACTCAAGTTAAGAAATTAGGCCAACTTTACATAAAACAAACTTTTGAAGACAGTTGAAATAAGTACTTTGAGTGTATAACATAAGTAATTTTGTTTTGTTTACTGAAAATGTATTTAATGTCAGGAATTTTAAGTTTTCATTATTACAGTGCACTTCTATGGACAAGCAAACTGCATCAGGATATCTCGCTCTCCTTGTCTTTACAGCCATAGCTGCTTGAAATGGCTCATGATTGGTCAGCACAGTTTGGTTTGGAGCAGTAAACCTGCACTTGAGGAAAGGATGTGAGCCGGGACGAGAAGGTTGCACCAGCTATATAATGCTTGACATCACAGCAGCATGACATAGGGCAACTGTAAACGAAGAGCATCGAAGGAAGAATTCGGCACTGCAGTTCTCCACGGAGCATGGCTTTATGAGGACACTCTCAACAGCAAGTGTTCAAGATACTCACTCAAATTCACGGGTCCAAAACATGGTTCATTTTAGCTGCTGCTGTAAGGTTCGTGATGATTTTATTGAGTAATCAATGGACTGTAAAGCGTTTGGCTCCACCCTTTTGGGCAAGCGTTATACTTCAGAGGGGTGCCAAGAAGCAGGGTGGCACCGATCAGTTATTTGGGCTCCTACTGTGTGTCGTACTCAGCCAAACTGAACTGGACCGCCTGGTGGAAAGTGACCAAGTGACAAGAACTTTTGTAGAAATGCAGTGTAGTAAAAGTGAAAAGTTTCCTCCAAAGAAATCCAGACATTAAAAGTGTTTAAATGTTAAAAATGAAGAGCAGTACTTACGTAACTTGACCTTGTTACAGGCCTTAAATCTGCATGTTTACATGAGGATATCTATTTTTCACAGTCCACGGTCCAAACCGTTCTCTAAAAACAACAAAGCGTGCATAGACTGACTGTATTTATTGTGGATAAATGGGGTCGTGGAGGCTCAGCGTGGAAAACAAAGCAGGAACAATGGCAGCATGAGGAGTAGAGTTCAGTGGGCTGCTGCATTAACTCTGTGGATCTTTATTGAAAGGAAAGAGGGCAAAAATTCCAAAGGGAATTACTGTTTGTCATGGTAATGACGCTGTTAGATATGGATGGATGGCTGCGTCCATAAACACATTTATTTCTCAGACATGATGAAGATCACGCTATTGATGCTTTAGGCGTAGAAGAACAAGATGTATAACCTCCTCATCTTCATCACAACAAGCAACCATCAACAATATTTACAACAGAGGCCGACTATGACAGCATATAACAATACAGGGGACAATGTCTGAACACTGACTTACTTTAAATTTGTTTTTCCTTTTTCGTTTGATGACTTTGTTAATCACATAACAATTTACTAAATAAACTTAACAAATGAGAAATAAAGATGAAATGACAGCAAAGTATGGACAGAAGGCTCCATATGTATCTTCAAGGGTGTCCTGCAAAGAGCATAAAGGAGCCATAAGACTTTAATTTCTATGTATAAGTCAAGAAACATTTGGAATGTTATTTGGTCAGTTATTTCTCTCCTTTAATAACATCAATTTATTTTGTATTTATATATCTGGAAAGGCTGATTAGCCACCTTTACAATGATGTACAGCTTGTAAGCATCATGCATGCATGGAATAAGCAACACAACCAAATGTGAAGGTAGTGCCCACCATAAAAATGCCCAAATCCTCTCTTTCCCTGGAAGAAAGCTTAATGGTTCTTCAGTGAAACAAGAGTCTGGAACCAGTCTACTTGGGGTGTTGCCTTCCTGGGGCGCCCACTTCGCCGTCTGTCTTTGACTTCACCATTCACAAAGAACTTGGTCCGAAGTTTGGAGATGGTACCAGGGCTGACACCAAATAATCCTGACACTCTGCAGCCCAGAACACCAGATTCTAGTTGCAGCTGATTTTTTTTTTTTGGCGTTTAGCTGTGTTGCTCATTCCCTGAATGCTCAATGCTTACAAGTTGTACATCACTGTAAAGATGACTAATCAGGCTTTCCAACAGTATAACAATACCAACTGGAATTATTGACCCTTCAAACTCCATGGGATCCTCAATGCCCCCAAGCAGTAAAATTCGCACATTTTATCAACGTTCCTGAAACTGTTCAACAGATCTTTGAGGAGAAAACTGTTTGAGAGCTCACACTTCTGTCAGTCATTTAAGGACTTTACGTCAAGTCGATCCATTCTAGAAAGTTTTTTAACCAACCATGAAATGCAGTAGATTTCTAGATACATTTTATTTGTAGATTTATATTCATAAATCTGTGATCAGTATTTTTTTTGGCACATTTTCTTTTAAAAAACAAAGTCATATAATTAGACTTCCATTTATAACATTAGATAACTTCCTGTCAATCTATAACCAATCAGATGCTCCTACCTCTATTGTTATATTTGCAGTAGCATCCAATCAGGAGCACCTAAAGGTCAAAATAAGAACAGATACCAGCTCCAAAAAGAGTGATAGAGCAGTTTAATGTGGTCCTTTGTAACATTTGGGTCAGCAATTGCTTAAAGAGCAACACAAATATCCATCAGAAGCAAAAATAAAGTCTGGAGGAATGAGTGTAAATGTCAGGAAGTTTTGCTTCAATACTCTGTTTTTCTCTTCATAGCCAAAGCTTGACAGACCCTCATCAAGACGTGAAAAGGTGTTCATCGTTGATCTCATCTTTTTCACATTCTGTTGATTGTTTTGTCTTGTCTTATTGATCAGACAACTTTTAATGTATCAATCTGACAACATCATCGCCATTAGATTTTATTACTCCTCCCTGTAATGTCACTGCTCTGTCAGGTCCTGGAGGCTAGAATGTTTTTTTTTTTGTTTTTGTTTTTTTTACTGTTTTTACCTCTGATATTAGTTAATATATTTAAATTAGCTAACATAATATCCAGTGCATTACCTAGTCAAATGTGGTCTACTGTCACACAGTGCTGTGATGTTTATATTCATATTGTCATTGTTGTTAATGTTAACAGTGTAACTTTTTGGCCTTGTTCATGGTCTCACTTTACTTATTTTACTTATTTTTCCTTCATAAGGAAGCTGATATAGCTCACAGATTCTGCATCTTACAACCTGCTTTCTTATTCATTTACTTAATTTTTATGCTCTTATCTATTTTAATGTCTTGAGTTGATATTCCTACTGCTATACTGTCTATAAGAGCAACAACAGAATTTCCCCTTGGGGATTAATCAAGTATTTCTGATTCTGATAGCTCAGGTTGTCCTGGATAAAAAGATGCCTTTAACTTGGTTGTGTTTGAGAGGGTTGCGGTTTTACATTCATTCATGTAGACAGCAGAAGATAGCATGGAGTTACAAAGGTTAAAGGAGTGAAATAATCACCTGACATACGTGTCCAATCTTTTTCTTGAGGAGTATAGCACACAACCAGTCTAAATAAACTAAAACAACCTGCGTTGTCACCTGACCGAGTGTTTCTTCTCTAAATTTCTGTTTCTGACTTTTGCTAAAAAGTCAGACGTGAGCTCTGAGAGAAAACATGCCGACACACTCACAGGGTGAAGAGAATGATACAAACATGTGCTTTTATGTGTGTTCACAATAACACGTGTCTGCTGTCAACACGTCTGCACACCAAACACACACCGAGCCGTAATGACTTCAGGAAGAGAAACAGAGGTGTGTTTGTGTTTGTGTCAGAGGTGGTCTGGACCAAACCAAGATGGCAGACTCAAAACAAACAGGACCCTGCACACTGTGTCCTTATGCCCGGTGTGGGTCTGTGGTTTTCATGTCTGCCACTCACATTAACCAGAGCCTGTGTGTTTATCGTGTTGATAAGAGAGCGAGCGGCTCTGGCCACGTCCTTTGCTCCATGTTGATAATCAAAGCAGTTAACGAGACACAACGAGTGTTCCTCCACGTGAGTGTGTGTTCATGTGTGTGTGTGATTGTGTGGTTAGCCATGTTGTAATGTTGGAGCAGTGAGGGCTTAACGAACACAGCTGCCGTCAGTTGGCATGTACAGCGAGAAGACTGGATGTGGTTTACTGTTAACTGTTTGAGTGCGTTTCTCCACATAGCGTGCTTATCAGAGGAGATGAAGCTGGAGCCTGCAGACATGATGAAGAACGTTCTCCTCTCCATCAGACATTGAAGCTCACTGGCTGAGGGTGACTGTGAAGTTTGATGTGTACCATAAGTATAAATACACTGCAAAAACTCAGATCTAGGTGAGAGTATTAGTCCAATTTCAAGTCGAAATACCTCACTAGACTGATTCCAAGCCACAATTTCCTTAAATGTCTGGATTAAGATCTTATTTGAAGACATAAAAACTAAAAACAAAGCCTGAGTTGCTTGTAATGGGTAAATCTGCCAATGAGATGGGACAAATTTAACTTAAAGGATGTCTTAAAATGTTTTTTCTTTTATCCAGGGCACATCCAGAGTTAAACTTGCTTGTTTCACTGGCAGATATTTTGTTATCATTACAAGCAGTTCAATTCTTTTTGCATTTTATTCCTTGTAGTAAGATATTTATCTGGACCTGCTAAATGAATGTGGATTAGAATAAGTGTTTAGTGTATTAAAAACAGACAAACACTGTTTGTTTGTTGAGTTTTGCAGTGTATGAAAGTATTAAATAACTTAAAAGCACTCGTAGAGCACAAACCTCTGCCAATTACCAACATCTGAAAATTCAAACAAAATCTATCCAATAGGTTTTGCATAATCTTGCCAAACAAACAAACAAACATACACTGGCAAAAACATAACACTTGTTTAAAGCTCAGCAGGGCATCACAGGAAAAATAAAGGAGTATTGATGTGAGCAGATACAACAGCATTTATTCACCTTTTGTCCAGATGAAGAATATGATCAGATTTAAACATTTATTTGAAGAATTAACATACAGAGACAACAGAAAACCTAAGTTGTCTGTCAGGATTGGTGTGTCTTTGTATGCATGTGTCCTCCATCTCTCAGTCACAGCAGAGGGGCTCTCAAAACATGAGTGTCATGTTGCTTCCTGTCTGTAAAGTGTGAGACAGAGACACAGACACGTAGACCCACTGCCTGTTATGTTAAACACACACACACACACACTCTCACACACTCTTCAAATACCTCTGCCTGGTGTGGACAGCTGGTCTGTTGGCGGGAAAGCCGAGGCCAGCTGTCTCTAAAGACAGAGAGAGAGAGAAGAGCGGGAAAGTGAAGGGCGGAGTCATGGACACAAAACGATGAGAGCGAGCACGACCATGAAAAAGGATCAACACACGGGAATCGGAACATGTTTATAAAGACACGCAGATTTTATATCGTCTGGGACCGGCTCCAGCATCATCAAAATGCCGCTCTGCTGAATCATCTGCTTGGAAATAAAGTGCTCCCAACAGCTGCTGAAGCACAAATACAATCCCCAACTCCAATGAAGCTGGGACATGTGTAAGACAGAAATAAATAAGATACAATGATTTGCAAATCCTTTGACCTATATTCATTCTAATGCACGACGAAGGGAAGATATTTAGTGTTCAAGCTGATAAACTTCACTGTGTTTTTGCAAATATTCTCTCATTTTGAATTTGATGCCTGCAACAAGTTCCAAAAAAGCTGGGACAGGGGCAACAAAAGACTGAGAAAACTCAAAAAAACACCTTTCACAGGTGAACAGGTTAATTGGAAACAGGTGAGTGTTATGATTGGGTATAAAAGGAGGATCCCTGAAAGGCTCAGCTGTTCAAAAGCAAGGATGTGATGAGGTTCAACACTTTGTGAACAACTGCGTGAGCCAATAGTCGGACAGTTTAAGAACAACGTTTCTCAGTGTACAATTGAAAGGTAGGTAGAGACTTCATCATCTACAGTCCATAAAATCATCAAAAGATTCAGAGACTCCAGAGAAATCTCTGCACAAAAACGATAATGCTGAAAAGTAACACTAAATGCCTGTGACCTTAGATCCTTCAGAAGGCACTGCATTAATAAAACAACATAATTCTTTGTTGTACATTTTGTAAAAACTCTTTTAGAAGCTCAAAATATCATGGAACAGGAAGGACAAAGACAAAGACCACAGATCTATTTAATGAATAAATCAGATCACAAATAAAGTTCCTCAGCTGAGGTCTCTCTCTGGGCCTCACATAGGAGGAGTAACGTCAGAAAAAGCTCTGGATTACAGTTGCAGAGTTCCTTTATGAAACCTGGGCAGGGACATCACACTATACAATAATTTGTGTCGCAAGGTCTTCTGATTCTTGACCTCGCCTATTTCTGACTCCCTGGTGACTGTATATTCATATCAGCAGTCAGTAACAAAGGCAGACATTCAGCTCAGATCTTGACCAGACCTTAAGCAACAACAACAGGTATAAAAACACATCTCTAAATATGGGCATGTGCTATTCTATCACTTGGACTGTAAGCTTGTTTTAATTAACCACAGCCTGTGTGTGTGTCTCACTCGAAACTACTGATAACACACACATGACCCTGCCTTTATGAAGAGGTATTAGCAGATGTTTGAACCTTAGCTTTTGAAATATTTACAACTCATTTGTTGTTTTTGTCATGGAAATGCTTGAACTCCTGTCAGCATAACGGATTTACCTTTAAGGTATCTACAAATATACCTTAAATTTCAAACCGTTACTGTGAACCTCCTCTGTTCGGTTTGGTCCAACTACATAAAAATAGGTCAGTCTGTAAAGCTGATCCTTCCTGTGTCACATCCTCCTGAAAACCAAGAGCACAGAAAAAAAACGTAGAAGTTTCTTTATCTGAACAAATAAGAGCAGCTTGTTGTGAGGGGAAAGTCCTGCACTCTGATCTGGTAAAATTTTATACAAAACTGAAATCAGGAAATTAAATTTAATCTTGGTATATTTCCTGGAACAAGGAGCTGTTATACAGCAGGAGAAGATGGTTGGGCGATGGATCATAGCAGTCTTAGTCTCATCAATCCATCCCCTTGTTTACGGACCATTTAAATAATTATTAAGCTAAATGGGATAATACATGCTTTCTTGCCAAAGAGTGTTTGTAACAGAGGCAGAGAGGTCAAAACACTCATATACTGCTCATTAGCCATGAGGACAACTCTCAAAACCTGCATCATCGTCCACAGAGAAATGCAAAAATGCACAAACACACATTAAACACTGTTTATTACCACATAACAATGACCCTGACAAGCAATAATTTTTAATCGTTTTTTGTCATTTCTATGTTGAAGCAGTTTTATTTTCTAATCTATTCCAACCACAAGACTGAATTCTGTTACAATTTAACTTGTGTCAATGTGTTTGCTGGCATATTTGGCGATTATTGATTAGTTACCTTTGCCCAGGGTGGACGTGTTTTTGCCAGCGTTTGTCAATTTGCTTACTTATCTGTCTGTCTGTCTCTGAGCAAGATAATGCAAAAAGCTCTCAATGGATTGTCACAACATTTTCAGGGAATGTTGATCATTGCACAAGTAAGAAGTGATATGATTTTGGTGGGGATTCAAATCTGTATTCTAATCCAGGAAACTTTCAAAAGATTTTTCAACGTTGTGCCAGAGGGCAGTTCTCCACATTAAAATAATAACTCAGCTAAGAATATCAGAAATCCTGGAGGTTAGTGCTCTCTTAAACATTCAGTGTCATGATGTGTTGAAGGTCTGCTCAGAAAAATGACAACAAGGCAAATGTAAGATTGTTTTTTATGATATGTTAAAATGATATATCTATAACAAGAAAATGCACCTTTTGGTGAGTCACTAGAATAAATTCAGTTATTTAGAGGTATCATCTGTTCATCTGTTTGAAGAGATTAAAAAAGAAATTAAAGAATGACATCGTGAGCCATTTTTTCCTGGCACATCTTGCTCGTACTGGAGATGCTCAAAAAGCACGAACCTCTGCCAAAGCATTCTGACATTGTTAGCCGTGTTACTGATGAAAATATGGAAGACTTCATTCAGACTCAATTTGGTGGTAAATCAAATCTGGACAATCCAGGAATCTTTCAAAGGTTTATCTATCTTCATTTCCAATAGTAGCTTAGATTTAGTTTTTAAATTCAAATCATTGCTTCACTGCATCTTGTATGTTTTCTTTGTAAAACACGCCAAGAATCTGGAAGATAGAAGGCTTTCTTGTACTTCCAGTTGGCCATGTGTCCCTCTGCCAAATTTGACAGAAAAATGATGAATGCAGAGCTATATGTATCTTGGTTTAAGCAGATAATTTTGCCCACATTTGTAGACCATGTCACGGGCAGGACAAACACAACCCCAGTAACAACCCCGCTGCACCTTTACAAATCCAACCCTGCTTTGGCATGTCCGAGGACACACTTTCCCCGTTCTTATTCTGCAGTTTTCCCATAAAAGTCAGTTATACAATAAATTAAATCATTTGCGGGGGGAGATTTCTTGTGTACCTCCCTGGAGAGAAACAATCAAAGAGACTCAGCCAGTGCACAGCAAACAAACATCTGGTATGAGCTGTGGTGTTCAGGTACGACTGCTATATCAACACATCCAGTCTGCTGATCGCACACGCCAAACTGAACATGGGGGTATTCCACGACGCTGGCTTAGCTCAAAGCCTGGCTTATTTCGGTTAGCTTAGCTAACTTTAGTGAGAGTTTGGTTCTACTAACGAGGCTTAGGGCTAGCATGGCTTGGTAACCATGGTAAATCAGCCAGAGCGACAAGCCTGGTCCCGGGCAGACTTACGGTCAAGCTTACCTTAGCTGCGTCTCACAGAAGGTCCAACAGGCTTCTGAAAGACACCTTGTGAACTGCATGTCTCACATTAAATTCATCTTCATCTGTAATGAATGATGTTCTGGTCCGGAAACATAAATTGAGACCTTTTTTAAACAACACCGGAATAATTGTGAATCAAGACATGTCAGATAGTACACTATTTACTACCCTCACAAGAAAGTAAATGGGTGAGTGGTTAGAGTGTAGGGTGATGAGTCGTAGTAGGCTGTGCTTTTCACTGTGCCGTGGGTTCAATCCCACCAGCGGTAACTGTTTTAAAATATCTGATTTTATTTCTTCTGTCACCCTAAAAGTACAGTCAACACATAATAGAATAAAGGAACAAATTGTCTAATACAAAATAATAGAAGGTGACAACAGACACAATTTTCCCTAAAAAATACCTTCCTCTTACCAGCGGTCCATTCTGATCATGACGATAATCTAAAGGTGATGCCAAATGATGAGAAAACTACTTTGTTTGTGTACAAGCTCATTTATGTCTTCTCCCTTATTTAAATGTCGGGTACTGCAGCACAATCATCCTTAATAAAAAAAAAGTGACATCTCTCCTCTATACATGTTTTTTCTATTGTTTTATTCAGTGTTTGATGAAACTTCACCACATGAAGTTGCCCATTTTTTTCTAAGTTCACTTACTTTGGTTTAGGTGTTACCTATGTTGCTGCTATATTCATCCATTATGGATATATATTTGTCAAATGAAGAACATGAATTAGGCCTACATGTAAAATAGTGAATACCACCATCAAATTACACAAAAACTATAAAACAAACTATGCTGTTTCATCCATGCATACATACATATATATATATATATATATATATATATATATATATATATATATATATATATATATATATATATATATATCAGGGACACCAAGACTATTTTACCCACTAAAACATCACAAATTAAATAGACAAGCATTGCAGTTGTGGGTTATCCCTAATCAGTGCTCAGAAACATGCCCTCTGAAAATCTAAATTTTCAGACGTATGCGTGTGTACACATAGGCTAAGTGCTTCATTAAAAATAAAACAAAAAACAATTATTTACGCATTTAAATGGTCTGCAATGCTTTGCCAGGCAGCGTCTCTGGCTTTATTAATTGCAACCATGTTGCCCTTTTTTGTGATTTTCCCCTTGTAGTCCTCATACAACTCAATGAGAAGTTTTTGCTCCGCTGAGGAAAATGTCTCCGCTCTTGGTTTTGACATGATCTCGTCATTTCGACAATCGACACGTCGGGGCTTTTTATCTACCCCAGACGCGCGCTTAGCCGCAGCTTGGATCAGCCTGGCTAGAATAAGCGTCTCTGAAAAACAGCCGAGCCTCGTTAGTGGAACGAGTTGCAGCTGAGATTAAAGTGGCCGCTTCTTCAAGCCACGCTTACCGGCGATAGCCCAGCCTTTTTTAGCCAGCTTTGTGGAATACCCCCCTGGTCAGATGGAGCGACACAAGAACACAGGGAGCATCAAATGTGACCAACAGCAGGTACAGCAGCCCTATGACTTATCAACATTATGCCAAAACAGGACGCAAATAGGCAGAGAACCAAACTTGCATATTGTTATCTTTATTACCACGTGAACTTGTGATTTAACTGTTTGTGTTTGTCAGTATGCAATAGTGCACACCATCAGGCATACTGATGGAATGTGCAAATTCATGCTCAAGTTCTTCTGTCAGTTTTAAGCATTTAGCAATCTGAAATAAACTGATCTATGTTTATGTTAAAGGGCTAACGGCTGCATGAGAGAAAGGAAATATGGAGAACATTTTCTGCTGTTCCCCCATCTTTCTCTCTCTCTCTGCACAAGAAGGCTTTCATTCAAACCCCAGCTTCAATGAGGTTAATTATCTGTACCCTGATTGGCCTGGGGGCCGTCCCCTGCACACACACACTGGGAAAAGAGCAGTGATGGAGTGACTCCGCATAAATCTTCAATACCAGCAGAAGTCTGCAGACACACCAGCATTTATGATATTTTACATTTTAAAGTGCTTTAGTTAAGTATAATCCGTATTTTGTTTGTGATACATCAGTTGTTTTCCCTGAAACTAAAATAAATACAGAAAAAGAAAACAACAAAAACAAATCATGTTTGAAACCGTAGTTTCACGTTTGTTTTCTTTTTTGATTCAGATTGATGTCATGATAAATCAGCTGCTCAGTGCCAACAGGTGTTTTTTCAGCTTAAAATCTTGATCTATGTCTGTATAGACAAAGAACAACATGTTTTCAAAGTCGTAAAGACACACACACACACAGACACAGACTCACAAACAAACACATGCAGGAGCCAGGGAGCGTGGTAAAATAGGGGTGAATAGTGAAAAGCACCTATTTATCCCCGCTCCCTCAGGTCCCCAGGGACGCACCAACAATGACCGGGTTTAACTCCATCCACTGACCCACACACACACACACACACACACACACTTTGGTGTTTACAGCCAGACTCACACTCTTCAGTCTGACTTTCACACACAAACACACACATTTGCTCCTACACACACACACATTGCTGGTCTTTCTAACTGATTGATGAACAGTGAAGAGACTTCATGCTTTAAAGGTGCAGCTTCATGATTAATTCATGCACAAACACAAGTCCACATGTTCAAAACTTTTTTTGTTACAAGGCACTGCTGTGAACGGGCTCACACTGAGTCCTAAATTAACAGGATGTTGTGTCGCATCTCAAGCCTGCTCTCCACACTGCATCCATTAAAAATGTAATACCGGTCAGATATGGGAGCATATGCCTTCATCCAGGCCTGTGCCAGCTGACCCCTCCACAATGCACCCAGTTACCCCTGTGGTCGGGTCCGACCCACCAAGTCCCAGGCACCAAGTATGAGGTGAGCTGGATCAGATTTGGGAAAGCACCAGGGGCCCATAGGAGCCTTTCCCATTCCAGCCCTCCTCAGCACATCAGCATTGGACACATGGTCCTACCAACAATACACAAAATGTTTCAAGGAGACATAGTCACAAAGGGGTCCAGCTGGAGTCACTGACAACTAGTCAGTGTCCAGGTCAAAAGAGAACAGCAAGACTGGTAGGACCAGAGACCTCAAGACTCATCTTCAGTGCCATCCTGCCTTGTTCAGTGTACATATGTCTGTAATTTTAATGTATTTCATGCCCTTTATTTCCTCTCGTAAATGATACATCAAGTGCTTTAACTGTCCCGTTGGGAAAAAGGTCACCAAGATTTTCAGTAGGAGTTAAAAGTGAAATTATATCAATTCACCCACCAAAATAGTGAGTAGTAGTGAATGCTCCATTATCTCCAATTTGTTTGATAAAGAAGCAAGCAATCCCTCCAGCTTTCCTTGCTCCATGTCTGTATCAACACAAGCAACAGAAAGGAAAATAATGTGAAAACAAGTATTTGAAATGCCTACATTGCATACACGTTAAAAAAATAAAAGCACAAAGTTACAGAAAACACACAGTCCAACTCAGACTAATGATAGATTTTAAAGTTAAGCTGCCTTTTTTTTTTCCCCAAAGATTAAACTCAAACACTTCCCAAACATACACACTAATAACCCAAGATATTCATCAACATACAATAAATGTTCCAAAAAGTGATCTGATTCATTGAATAACCGACCTGGAGAACTTTTAGAATAAAAGCATTATGTATGAACAAGGAGAGTTTCTCCACAAAAAAGGCAAACTGAGCTTTAACTCTGACAGGCACAGATAGAAAGTGTAACTGTATGGTCCTGGATATTGCCTGTGACCTCGTCTACAGCAGTAGACATTGACATCAGCTGAGACGAGGTAAATATGTCTACATATTTTCAATATTCATGAATGTTATGGAGGAGATTCGCGTGCGGTGAGCCTCCTATTCTGAAGATTTTGGCGTGGGAGACGTTCAGCTCATGCTGGTAGTCTGAAAGCTCTGACTTGAGAACACACTCACCAAAATTAAAGCAAGCACACACTGCTGCAAACAACGGCTAGATTTTTAAACAGTAAAGCTCATTATTATCACCTTAAATCAATTAAACATCATAAAAACGTAAATGTATTCTTTAATTGTGCATGTCTAATAGAAGAACATTAAGATTCTCTTCATGATAATAAATGTATTCTCCCATCAGTCTTCTGTGTACTCCCCACAT
Source organism: Cetoscarus ocellatus (assembly GCA_037902135.1). NCBI lineage: Eukaryota > Metazoa > Chordata > Actinopteri > Labriformes > Labridae > Cetoscarus > Cetoscarus ocellatus. The sequence goes on along the minus strand of JBAMNC010000189.1, from coordinate 1,062,310 downwards.
TACTTAATTTGGAGTCATGTGCACTGATCTATCTGATTAGCTTCAGCTCATGTGCATGTGTCCCTCTGTAGTCCAGCGTATGGCTTAATTTCCCTTTCTTCTTATTCTGCCTCTCTCTCCTCCTCCTCTCATTTTCCCACCCTTCCTCTTGCTTTCTAACCCTCTCTCTTTGTTCATTTCTTTCTCTCTCAGTTCTTTATGTCCTCTCTTTCTCTCTCCATCCCTTCCCCCAGTTTTCCCACCTCCATGCTCCATCGAGAGCTCCACAAAGACCACCACTGCCCTGGCAACCACCGCGCCACCGCCTCTGCCCCGGCAACAGGCCGTCGTCAGGGCTTCTGACCCCTGACCCCATCACAGCTGCTCAGCCATCGCATATCCCACAATCCCCTGCTCCCTGCTCCCTGCTCGCTCCCGTGACCAGGGGGTCAAACACGGGGATCGGGGAGACGAATTAAACCGCATCACTTTCGCTTTGTGTTTGTGTGGACGTTTCTAAATAAAGAAGGAGAGGAGATGAGGCAAGGAAAGGAGAGAAGGAGTAAGGAGAAAAGACGGAAGGAGGGATTGGAAATCTTGGAGAATGGAAGTCAAAAGTTGATATGAAAAGAAAGGTGAAAAAAGGAGATTGAAGAGACAGAAAAAATATAAAAGGAGAACTAAGACACAACATTACCCACTGCCTAACTGTTTGTCAAGGAAAAGTGAAACACTGAAAAATCTTACTGAAGCACCAGTGCAGTGTTTTGTGAAGTTTTAGCCTTAAAGTGGGTTGATTGTGAGGCTTTCGTGGCACCATGTCCTGCTATATATATATGCCCGCATCTGCCCCTGGATGTCTTTCATTATTGACTAAGTTCACCAGTTGCTCCTGTGACAATCGTATCAGGAATGCACCATATTTGATATTTGCTGAAATCTCATATGCCAATATATTTCTGAACTCATTATTGCTGATACCAATACCAATATTTCTGTCAAGAGCACAAAGTCTTTACTTTATGAAAAATGAATTGTAGCTTTAAATGTGTGAATCTGTTTGTGTGAGGAACAAAACAAGTGAAACAGCATTTAACTCTTGAAAGAATGAAACTCTTGATTCCTAAAAGCTGTAGGCAAGCTCGATGGAATGTTGCACCGGTGAAATGTTTAAATGACTGAAGTATGACTAAAACTGAAAGATATTTTAGGCAAAAGACTAAAACGAAAACTAAATTAAAAGTGCTATCAAAAGTAACACTGCACATGTCAGAGAAAGCAGGACAAAAATCAGTCATGCTCAGAGGCGGGGAGGTGTTTCAGGCATGGCCCTGATTGTTATTCTCTATGAAACAACTTATTTGTTTGGCTTAAGGGTCCCTAAAGCCAACTACTGTTATGTCAGGCTATGAACATGCTGACAGTGTGTTGTCTGAGTCCTACACAGGTGTGACCTGCAGTGCAAAAACCACACCGAGCAGACGGTTGACTAGAAAAGTCTGCTTACTATTTACTGAACACTTAAAATGTGTTGATTGTTTATTTTACTTTCACTGGACTAAAAAAATTAATCCACAAATTTAATATTTCATAATCAACAGAGACCACACTAACTCTGTAGAGCTGTATATGGCGTCCCCGTGTTTACAGTTTGCTCTGCTGCTCCCTAGTGGTGGCCTGTGGTCAAAACCTTTTTTCCTGCTTTTCTCTGTCGAGACAGACTTCCTGTTTATGGAGCTGCAGAGCTGCTATCTGTCCACTAAAGTTTGCTGCCGTCAGTTTAAAAGGATGCCAGTCACAAACAGAAACACAGTCCTCAATCTCACCATCACACAAAAACAGATCACCACAGATTAAAAACAGTAAAACCATGAGGGCAGCTTTGTCTCAGAGTGCTTTAATAAAGCATTTCCAGCGATGCAGAGTGTTGTAGAGTGTGCGTGTTGTGTGTGGATCCCAGGTGCTGTCCCCAGTGTAACCCGAGCTGGACTTTATTAATAAATTATGCATCTGAACCAGCCAGCTCAGACTGAAGGTAGCTCGGGCTTCTCCTAACAGTTACCCTCTGAAGGACGGATCAAACCTAAAGACCCCGAAACAAACAACATCCCAGACTCTGACTTTATTGGACTGTTTCTGGCTTGAGGACTGAATCTGTTTCGTTGTGTCTCCTGGAGCATCATCATGAACCCTGAATAGTAAGTGCTGTTTCCTTCTGTATGTGTTGTTTTACATGTCACCATAAATATTCAGTGCATGTAAAGACATGCAGCTCCAGAGGAAGACCCTGAACCCTGCTCTGACAGACTCCTGACATGAGAAGTAAGACTACAGTTTGTCCCACATCACTCTGTCCTAGTTTAGTCCTGGATGTGAGGAGATCAAGGAATCATACGCGCAGTCCTTCGCAAATTTGATCCGTGGACTTTTAAGCTGCACTGCTAAAAGTAAATCAAGATCACGGTGTATCCTTGTTAACACCAGAAGAGAGTTCATTTCTTTTGCATAAACAGTTTTATAATTGGATGGCTCGACCCCTGTGGCTTATGAAGTCACAGCACTAATAAAAAAAGTAATTCTGTATCAGCTCACTGTGAGGGGCACAAAGCAAATTTTAATTTTTATTAAACTATATTTTATCTTATAATGCCCAAGATTTTGCTCTTTTGATGCACTTGTAATTCTCATGAACTGGAGTGATGTTTAATTAATTGAATTGCAGTTCAACATAGTTTCAGTACAAGACATGAAGCTGATGTGCTGCACAGAGTTTGCAGGTATTGCTCCAACTCTTGTCCAAAGTTGGGCTTTTAAATGTACAGTTTTGAAAATACAACATTAGAAATAAAAAAAATCCAGCACTACACATCAAAATACAACAAATCCATCAATACATGCATTTCATAAACCACCAGAAAGCACTCGAAGAGCACAAACCTCTGCCAAAGGTAGCTCACATATTGCTGTTACATCTTCAAGCAATGATAACATGATAAAGTTAAAATCATAATATGAGCCTGAAAACACACACCTAACACTCAGAACCATGTTGTTATCTTTATTAGTTAGACAGTTAATGAGCAAAAATGATTGTTCGCTAATGGGGGTTTTCTGGATCACCACCAAAATGTAGTCATTTCTAAGTTTAGTCATTACCAACATCTCCTGAAAATTTCAGCAAAATCTGTCCAGTAGTTTTTGTGTAATCTTACTACCAAACAGACAAACATAAGCCAGCAAAAACACAACTTCCTGTGTGGAGGGTGTAATTATACAATAGCACTATAAAACACATCGATCTGAAAATGATTGCAGCTCTGATTTGTTTTGATGTTTATGTCCTGACTCTTAGGAGGCTCATCAGTTACAGCAACATGACTTTAAGGTCCCACGTCTGCAAAAATCATTTTTTTTACTTCAATGTTGTCAGAAGGGGCTTGCAGAGCAGAGAAACATGACTCCTTTTATTTAATGCTCAGTTGACAGAGAAATGCTCGACCCCTCTTTCAAGAAAATGCCCTTCAAAACGCTGTTTTTACTTCCTGTGGTTTATGATGTCATAGCTATACAGCCTCCACCTACATGTGTGTTTTCTGCTCATCACAGGCAGATGCCATGACTGTTTTGCAACCTTCAACCCCTTCTCTCCCCTTACATCAGACATTGTTTGGCAGCCAATCAGTGCAGAACTCATTATCATAGCCCTGCCCCCTCCAATCAGAGTGTTTTCCAAGGGGAGAGGAAAAGAACTAAATTTTTATTTTTTCAATCAACTTGGACACCATAAGACATGAACGATCAAACACACCAAGACATGGACCTTTAAGGTCTTCTTTGGGCAATAATACTTTTGAATGACTGGAACAGATGACAAATGAGACCAGTCTTTACTGTTAGTTTAGGTTTTAGTTAGTTAGTTTAGGACTTTATTTCATTCTGTCATGAATAAAACATTCAATACAAACAAAAAATCTCAAACGTGAATGAAAAGGAGCAGAAGAAGAAGAAAAATCTTCTGCCCCTCTCTCACAGGATATTAATTAACTAAACACATAATACAAATTAAAACGAGCTGCAGGCCAACATGCCCACTACTGAAATGCTTTTGAGTCACATCTATCATATGTTGTGCCTATTCTGCCTTTATCTTGAGGCTCCATGATGTGTAAGGCCCCTGGCAATTACCTCCCTTCACTTCATGGTAGACCTTTCTGATAAGATTATATGATGTAGATTAACATGCCAAAGGCTCCTTAAAAACTCCTACATATCCATCCTTCAGTGATTACCTCTTCAAACTTCTTCTGATTGGTGACTCTGGAGTGGGGAAGTCCTGTCTGCTGCTTCGCTTTGCGGTAAGTTTGTAACAATGAACAATTTTGTTTTAGTAATAAAGTTCTATGTAAAAACAAAACAAAACAAAACAAAACAAAAAACTGCTTTGTTTCTCCAGGATGACACTTACACAGAGAGTTACATCTCCACCATCGGAGTGGACTTTAAGATCAGAACCATCGACATGGACGGGAAGACGGTCAAACTACAGATCGTAAGAGTTTGTTTGATTTAACCTTCAATACACAAGGGGTATTTTTAGGATTCTAAATTTGGGCTCTGGGTAGAAATTAGCATTTTCTCATGCAGTATATTAAGCCCTGTTCACACATCAAACCCTAAAGTATCACTGTAAAATTCTGGGCTAATAAACCCAAAAAGCTCCCTGATGTCCTTGTTCACTCTTGTCCCTCACAGCTGGAAGATTTGCTGCAGTTAGCATGTCAGTCAGTGGAGGGGTGGGCAAGGGGAAAATACTGGTGGGCCAACAGAGTAAAGTCTTTGAGAAAGTTCTCTCTGTGTTTGTGCTCACATGTATAGCTCATGGTGAACTTCAGGGACATTTCATTGATAACTCTTCACTACCTCTCTGGATGTCCTTGTCCTGTTACAACAGCACTCAGACCATCACAGTATAAACGTCAGTCAGAACGTCTTTATGGGGGAGAAACAAAGCCGCCGGCCTCCATCTGGATTTTTACTGCCATCAAGGAGGTTCTGTTTTAGCCAGTGATGTCTATTTGTTTGTCTTTTTGTGTGAAATATAATTTAAAAAGTAATGAACTGGTTTTGAGGAATTATCTGGGAAATTTGGTCATGGCAGAAGGAATCAGAAATACCTTATTAATCCCCAAGGGGAAGTTTGGTTATTTCAGTTGAATAAGGGCATGAAATTAAGTAAAAAATTAAGTAAGCAGGTTGCAACATGTAGAATCTTTAAGCTATATCAACCTCCTCATGAAGGAAAATAAAGTAAGTAAAAGTGAGACTATGAGCAACGCCAAGGAATTTACACTATTAACATTAACAATATTTAAATTATGAATATAATATGACAGCACTGTTTGACAGTAGACCACATTTGATGAAAGGCAGGTAGGATATTACACTGGACTTTTTAACAAATATCAGAGGTGAAAACAATGAAAAAAATGTTGATAAGTGAAGAAGAAGAAGATGATTGGAGTTTGGATCAGGATTCAGGAATTTATCAAAGTATTTAACATTGCAAGATAGGGCAGTTTTCAACATAGTTTTGATGAGAACTTGGTTAACAATGTCAGACATGCTTTGGAAAATTCATGCAGATGTGCATCATGTAGTCCATACAAAACTTCAGTTAAGTTGGGATCTGGATCAAGATCCAGACCTGATTCTTGATAAACATTTGGAAAAATCAGTTGCTTTTTTAAACCTGGAGCTGACATTGTTTTTGTTTGTTCTTTTTTTCAATGTTGATGTTTAGCCTCTGAGTCTTTGACACACTTCAGGTTTAGGGTGTCAGACTTTTGTTCTGGCCCTCAGGCTGGATCAGGGGTACATGTGTGTTCATCTGAGCAGCCACTGACCGTGCACACCTTAGTGGAGGTTTTCGCTTTCTTTTACCTCTAGTTGTAATTGTAAAGAGATTTTTGTTATTTAGGTGGTTTCAAGAAGCAGAACAATAAAGTATCTAAAGCAGAGCAATGTTTGGGAAGTCCTACAGCATCCCAGAGCTGTTTATCTCTGTGACCATTCAGAGTCTCTGCGTCACAGTTATGGCCCTTTTCCATTAGCCCTACTCTACTCGGCTTGGCTTTCCCCGACTCTACCCGGCTCTACTCTACTCGCTTTGGTCTGCTTTTCCACCAGCCCGGTCCCCTGCCCAGCGGGGGCGGGGTCGCCGTGAAACAGCTGGCGACACTGCGTTCATATCATTTTGAGTGCGACACAACAACCAAAACAATGGAGGACTTGGAGGCAATAGTATACTTGCTGCTCGGTCTGTGGCTTTTTGTTACAAAGAGGAAAGCAGCAGAAGGCTGCAGGTGGTGAGAAGAAATACCCTTGAGAAGTACAGGAGAGTTTTGGAAGCTATACAACAGTTTGAAGCCGAGGACGAGAGCAATAGGGCTGGAAAGAAAAGACGTATGAGGGTAAGCTAATGGAAGCTACCGCTAGCTTGTTAGCTAGCTCGTAATGATAAAGTCCAGTGTTTAACATTGTGATGGCAGCATGTTATTGCCATAAAGTAACAAAGTGTATGTACTGCAGTCCTGTTTTGGGCATCGCGCTCATGACCCATCGGTGACGACATTCTCTGACCAATCAGTAGCCGGCTGTCGGTTGACGTCACCTTTTAGTGTCGACTCAGCTCGCTTAGAACCAGAGCAGAGTAGGTACTAAAACTGGTTTGTTTTAGGAGGTACTGTGCCGGTGGAAACGCAACGCAAACCGGGTAGAGCCGAGTAGAGTAGAGTAGAGTAGAGTAGGGCCAAGGTGGGCTGGTGGAAAAGGGCCATTAGTCTCGACTTAGTGGTACGAAAAATACTTCCAGGTACAAAACACCATCCCTTATGGGAAACCAAAGTAACTGAGAAAAGGCAATCTTGGCTGATTCTGCATTGAGGAAAAGCCTCAAGGGTGGACATGTGAGGAACTACAGTTTTTGCATTTTAACATTTTTTTTGTCATTGAATTTCTTTGCTTGGGAATTACGTGGATAAGAAGTCAGATTTGAGCTTGGGCTGGGAAATCCTGTATGTCAGGACTTGAATTTAAAGTCTGTATGAACAGGCGCAGGGTAAAGACAGAGGGAGATAGTCCACTTATAATGCAGTCTTGGATTGTGGTGATCTGTTGGATGATTAAAATCAAAACTCAATGATAATAAATATATATATGTATATACATATACATATATGGAATAAACTGAAATGTCTCAACTGCTGTGTGAGGCTTTATCAGGCAAAGTCAAAGAGAGGGCAGTGGGTAAAGGTTCTGCTTTATAAAACTCTCTTTCACCTGCAGGCTTGGAATTGATTGATGATTATTTCTTGTATTTTTGTGTCGATCAGTGGGACACGGCAGGTCAGGAGAGGTTTCGAACCATCACCTCCAGTTACTACAGAGGAGCTCACGGTATCATTATCGTCTACGACGTCACAGAGCAGGTCAGAGTGTGTTTTTGTCGCATCATCAACAACAACACAAAGGAGGAGTTTGAACATTAACTCCTCTCCTTGTCCTCTTTCTCTCGTCTCTCTGCAGGAGTCCTTTAACAACGTGAAGCAGTGGTTGGACGAGATTGATCGTTACGCCTGTGAAAACGTCTCCAGGCTGCTGGTGGGAAATAAGTCGGATTTGGTTAATAAGAAAGTGGTGGACGCTGCGACGGGGCAGGTTAGACTCCATATGGCACAATAAACCAGTCCAGTGAAGGTTATACCTACAGATGCTAATGCACAGCCCCCCCCCATTCCTCACTGTGTCAATGAAAGTAAACAGGACAGTCATGGATCTGAAAAGACAAAGCTGCTTTTATGGATCATTTTTCTTTGAGGAGATGAAGCTTAAGCTTGTCCTGAGGGAGATGTTAAGTCAACACAAGGTAACAAAAACTTGGTCAACAAAGTGCATCCTTAATTCAGGGCACATTGGTTTATTTCATTGAACATCTGACTTGTTAGAAACTCTGTTCGAACAACTGGGCTGTATTACCTGTAGATGGCTGTGGCGTTAAACCCACACAGCTTTATCCCTTGTTTTAATTAAATTGCACTCTTAGGCCCTGTCCACATGGAAATGAAAACAGTTTTCATATTGAAAACGTTCTCTGTAAAGATAGCATCGTTAAAAGGGATACACCAACATTTTTTTTTCATGTCTTGCCTCACTCCCGACACCATTCTTTAGACTGTGCATGCAGTACCAAGGAAGAGATGGGCAGAGCTCACCCACTGCTAATTAGCGTAGCTCAAACACTGTGAGTCAATGGGTAGTGTTAGCCTGCCTCTGGCTACAGTAATCTGATAAACTCTTCAGCAACTCTAAAAGGTCCTGTGTGATTGTTGTGACTCATTTTTTTTTTTTTTTTAACCGTATTATGTTACACTATCTATTTTTAGAACTAAGATAAGCACTTAATGTAATTTTTGAAAGAAATACAAAAGTACACCACAGGGCTCATGCTTTGGTTTTGGGATTTGTTTCTGTCGACCTACTTACAAGCACTTCCTCGTGGTTTGTCCATGCGCCCAGTGGTTTAGTTTCATATGTATTACTACAATGTTTCTCTTGTCATGGTTTGCACATGCGGTTTTAGTGAGAGATGGGGCTATGACCTCATAGTTTCTGAAACTATCATTATTTCTTGTCGATACAGAAACACAAGTTCCTTTTTTTTTGGACTTACCCACTCTGGGACCCGTCTTCAAAAATGTGCATTTCCAGGCACCTGAAATGCTGTATCTGCATGGATGCCTAAATGATTAAAAAATCTGGATCAATCTCCGTGTGGATTAGATTAGATTAGATATTACTTTTTCAATCCCTTTGGAAAAAAATTCCTTAGGGAAATTGGGATTCAGTAGCAGTTTAGTATTACAGATTAAAAAACATACATAAAAAAGATACATCTAAAAAAAATATAAATAAATATAGATATAAATCAAATAAAAAAAAAATATATATATATGGCTACTGGCTGGCTACTGCTCCTTCCCGTCCTCTGTCTTCCTCTTACTCTTTAGCCCCCCTGGTGAGAATTACTTACTCATAACATAAATATTGTTACAGTGACCATCATAAGTGATAGAAAAAAATCTTGCAGTCTGACCTTGGGCATTACACTTTTGCTCACATATCATCAAAAAGAGTAAGAACTTCCATCAAGTCTTCAATTTATTATTTTTTTGTTAATCCCTCATCGCTTAAACAGATAATTTTTGTGAGTATAAAGCTTTAAATGATCAAAAAGTATTTATCTAACATATAGAATAGAATAGAATAGAATAGAATGCCCTTTATTGTCATCATACTGAATGTGTAGAGCTTCTCCTTATTCAGTGCAAATAGATAGCTGTAAAGTATAAAACAGTTATAAATAAAGTTTAAGTACAAAATATATACAACATAAAATCCTACAGGACATTGCAATTGACTCTATAAACAAGTATAAGATAAAAAAGTTTAAATATTAAGGATATAAAAAAACATATGTATAGAAATGTATTGCACAGGATGGTTGAATAGTTACAGAGTACTTATAGTGCACATCATTAACAGAGTGTTATGTTGAGTATCACTGAACTCTCTCTTCTGTTTTCATCCCCCTCCAGGATCTGGCCTCGTCTCTGAAGATCCCCTTCCTTGAGACCAGTGCTAAGAGCTCTGATAACGTGGAGAAGGCCTTCCTCACCATGGCCTCTGAGATCCACAAGCGTGTGGCCTCAGAGGGAGGGGGGATGCAGGGGGAAGCAAAGGATCCCCGTTCCCAGAGCGCCAAGATCAACAGCGCCCCCCTGTGGCTGGGAGGGGACAAACAGACGCAGGAGTATGGTAACTGCTGCTGAGAGGGGATTGTTGGTGTGCTAATGAACATAAAATGTAGGAGATGTACACATTTTTAAAGAAGGGTTGGCAACATCTGCAGCAGGCAAACATCAGGACTGTGAATGTGTTTAGGATGAACTCATATTTTAGAATATTTGCTATTGAACAAAAACTTTGATGTAAATTTGACTTTTCTGGATGGAGATGTTATTTTAGCTTGACTAGATATTGAGGTTGATATTTTTGACTGTAACACATGACATGGACATTTTATTAAAGAGTTTTAAAAGCTCAAACAAAAGGGTTTCCTGTGTCACAATATTTACAACAAAACAGGGGATGGAAATGACAAAAAGTGATATTTTTAAGTCTTAACATAAAAACATTAATATTTAAATTAATACAGTTTGCAAATATGGAGACATCCATCCATCCATCCATTCATCCATTATCTTTACTGCTTATCACTTCAGGGTCACATGGGGCTGGAGCCTATCCTAGCTGACACTGGGTGAGAGACGGGGTACACCCTGAATCGGTCGCCTGCCAATCACAGGGCCACATAGAGAGACAGGCAACCATTCATGCTTACACTCATACCTAAGGGCGATTTGGAGTCACCCATCAACCTAATGAACATGTTTTTGGTCTGTGGGAGGAAGCCAGAGTGCCGGGAGGGAACCCATGCATGCACATACACATGTAAACTCCACACAGAAAGGCCCTGACCGACATGGGGATTGAACCAGCAACCTTCTTACTGTGAGGCACATGCACTACCTGCTGCCGCCTACATGGAGAGATATTTTTGTCTAAGGCTGACACAGCCAGAGCAGCTGTTTCAGACAGATTTGGCATCTTCATTGGGTACACCCGTTCAACTAATCATCAACACAAACAGCCTATCAGCCAATCACATGACAGCCATTTAATGCAATTAGGCCTGTACACGTGGTCAAGGCAATCTGCTGAGCTTCAAACTGAGCATCAGAACGGAGAAGAAAGGTGATTTTAGTGAGTTTGAATGAGGCATGGTAGTTGTGCCAGACAGAATGGTCTGTCAGAAACCGTTGATCTACCAGGATTTTAATGCACAGAGAATGGCCCTAAAAGGAGACAAAATCCAGCAAGTGGCAGTTATAGGGGCTGAAATGCCTTGTTGGTGCCATAGAGGATGGCCATAGAGTTTTAAGATGATAGAAAACCATCTGTAGCTCAATTATCAATTGTTACAACCAATGCAGAAAACCATTTCTGACCACACAACATGTCGAATTTTGAAGCAGATGGGCACTAGCAGGACACCACACCAGAAACCAATCCTGTCAGCTAAGAACAGGAAACTGAGGCTCCAGTTCTCACAGGTTTGCTAAAATTGGACAATAGAAGATTGCTGAGGTGTTAGCTGGTCTGATGGGTCTGGATTTCTGCTCCAAATTCAGATGTAGGGTCAGAATTTGACCATCATGAAAAGCATGGATCCATCCTGCTTTGGATCAGCAGTTCAGGGTGCTACTGGTGGTGTGATGGTGAAGGATATTTCCTTGGCACACTTTGAGCCCCTTAGTCCCACCTGATCATGGTCTGAACCCCACAGCCTACCTGAGGATTGTTGCTGACCATGTCCATCCCTTTATTACCACAGTGGACTATCTTCTGATGGAGACTTCCAGCAGCTCCATGTCTCAAAGCTCAGATCATCTCAGACTGGTTCCTTCACTGTACTCTATTGGCCTACACAGTTACCAGATCTCAGTCCAATAGAGCACATTTGGGATGTGGTGGAACAAAAGATTCACATCATGGATGTGCAGCTGACAAATCTGCAGCAACAGTGTGATGTCGTCATGGAGATATGGACCAACATCTCTAAGGGATGTTTCCAGCACCTTGTTGAATCTATACTTGGAGGATTAAAGCAGCTCTGAAGGCAAAATGGAGTCAAATATGTTATTATTAAATTGACCAGTTAGTGCATAATCATGTCTGAAAACATGGGTACACATTGCCCGACCCTCCTTTTAGGCTACCTTAATCATGCTGTGCAGTGAGGACGTGTTGCAGACATCATACTGAAGCTCTAAACAAAACTAGAAGATCTTTTATGGGAACGAGATTAAACTGAGAAAAGGAGGAGGGGTAAATACACATCAGATGAATTTAGTTTGACTTCCACTAGATGTCAGTGTTGCCCTGTGATTGAGCTCTAACATGGTTTCTGCAGAACGTCAGGACCTCTGACTCACTCTGTTCCTCTGCTCTCCACCTCCCTCCTCACTTCATTTTACCCCCTCCTTGTCTGACCTCACCCCCTGACGTAGTTTGATTCATCTGATCTCTTTTGGTTCCCTCAGCTCTCCATCTCCCTGTCCAGCATCCTTTCTTCTCTTTTTTCCTGAAGCTTTTTCCTCCATAATCGTGTTTCCCCTCATCTCTCTTTTCAGCTTCACTCTTGCTGCTTTGTTAGTCTGACAGTTGGTGCTTATTCTGGAGCTATGAGGAAAAACAGGATTAAGTTATGGACTGGTTCTTTAGGTTTCAACAACACAGACAGAACAGAAATCCAAGAGAGGATAGTCCGACAGGAAGGAGAGTGGTAAAAGACAGAAGAAAGCAACAGGAAGAACAGATTAAGAAAGAGTTAACTTATGATCATTCAGAAGACTTAAAGGGATAGTTCAGTATTTTTGAAGTGGGGCTGTATGAGCTCCATATGGCCACTAAGTACATTAGAAGCAGTAGAAAGTTCTCTCCTCTCCTTCAGTAAGCCACAGTTTGTAAAAGTTTGTGACGCAGAACCCATCACAAACAGGGAAGTATTGTACCAAATACAAAGGGTATTTTCTCCCAATACAAGAACTCCCATAAAAAAATAATACCACAGTTTAAGAGTACGCTACTGAGAAATTTTTTTGAGTGCATTAACTTTTTGGAAAAATAAAGTTTATCTGGAACTTGCGGCAGCGCTGTGCGGAGGAATACGTGACGTGACGTGAGTTGGTTAGTGTGAAGCTGTGTTATAGGTTAATGTAAATATCACATCGGGACTTGGTTTAGGCAGTTACTCATTTAAAAAATCTGATCCAGGGACAAAAATGCTCATTTTGACATCCCCATTATTGAATATAATTAAGAGTACAATATTTTGTACTCGAATATCTTAACAACAGACTGATACCTGTGATTTTCAGTCACAGTTCTCAGTTCATTTAAGTTTTGACATCCTTCGCTATGGGAGTGCTATTTTTTCTTCTATTAGATTCTGAGGTGTTAAAGGCAAATTTTACCGGAAAAGCGAGGGGTTATTAGAGAGAAAAGTTAGTATTTTATTCTTAACAAATTTCTCTATTTAACTGTAAAGGAAAGTGCAAATTGGAGGTTGGAGTGAGGACCAGAGAAGCATCATTGAGTTTATTCCTTTGACCCCTGGTTCATGTTTTTACCCAGTTTTGTTTAAGAGCTTCAGAGAAACATGAGAGCACAGAGATGATCTTTGAGCTTAACTCTGTTTCACTCTTCTTCACCCAAACTGTTGCACAGAGCATGACTACAAAACGTTGCTGTGAGGAAGAGAAGGGAGATACTGCCACCAAGAGACAATTATCAGCATTACAAGTAAAAATATCAGACAGCTGCTCAAGGCTGTCAAACACCAATCTGTACATGAGCAACATTCAGGACCTCATGTCCTTTAAACCCTAAAACAAGACATTTCTGAAAAACCATTGACTAATAATTAATTAACATGCTTCAACACAGACTGATTTAGAGCCTCACTTCTTACAGGCTGAGCATTTGGGACATTATCTTGGATGGATGAGACTGCAAATCTGTTTTTTACATCTCAGCAGATGTAGAGGGACCTGCAGCAGCTTTAAAGGTGTCGACAGAGCTCTAAACTCCTGATGCCTGTGTAAATAAGAACGGTTTTGCTCTGTCTTTTAAATGAACCGTGCTCACATTTATTCATCAGGTCGGTTTTGAGAGCACATGCCAGGTCGGCACTTCGCCATTTATCTTTCCTCATGACTCCTCTACACCACCAGCGACATTAACCATTGTTCAGAGGAGTTTACGTGCAAAGTTTAAGGGTGTAATGGTCCAAACCCTACGCCCCGAGGCTCTGGAGGCAAACAATGCCAACGCCTTCAGCTGTGCTACCAACTGCCAAAACCAGCGGCAGCGCCCCAGGATGTCAGCCTGCGTCTCCATGGCAACCAAACCAACTTCAAAGTAAGTTTCCATCAGGACTCGAACCAGCCAACCTCTGGCCCCCAGCCTCAGGCCTTACAGACACAGCTTCGTTCATAACTTTACCATAAGCGTTCACCAAAATAAGATAAAAAAAATATACAAGTGCACTCAGTGAAAACTGCTTATCTGGTATTTTGAGCACAATCCGGGATCAATGTCACCAAAGAACAGCAGAAGACAAATATTTGTACGCAACATTTTTTCACATACACAAAACCAGGCAAAAATAAATGTGCTGTGCATTGGAGTGACACAAATGGGAGATTTTGGCACAAACTGCAGAGATTCACCCAGTGTTAATAATCGAAGAAGTCATTCAAAGCAGAGATGGATATAAAAAGCTTGATCGCTCACAGCCTGCATCTAAATCCAACAATAAGGTTTCAGAAGCATTTTGAATAACGAGCTCTAGGAAATCACTCTGAAACACACGGCTGAATCTGAGCTGCTTCCTCTCTGCTGTTCGTGACGGGGCTCCCCTGATAAGACTATTTTTGGCCATTTAAAAATATTCTTGCATCTTTGGGCCCTGAAGTCAGTTCTGGGAGTGCTGGTGTTAGAACAGAGGAGTAATAAAATGCTTTAGAAGCAGATTTTCCTTCACAAGCTGTTAAATTTTATTTGTCCTTCAGGAGGCATGCAGCGGTCAGGATAATAAGGCTGATTGATGCTGGTGGTGAGGGGTCAGCAAATCCGTCACCAGGAGACTTTCTCCGGCACCGAGGGGGGGCACTGGAAAGCAGGGCGGTTTTAGTCGGTGGTTTTTAATGAGTAAAACTCATTAGAGGGTTTATTAAGAATAAATGTGGACCAGAGAGGGAAGAGACTGGAGGTTTGAGGGAGATGATGGGACTGATGTTATATCTTATTTTCCAGAGGTGACATCACCAAATATTTTTCCATCAGTTTTCAGAATCTGAATCAGAAATACTTTATTAATCCCCAAGGGGAAATTCAGTTGTTTCAGTTGCTCCCATGTAAGGGTGGGCAGAAATATCGATTCGTCAATGCACTGCAATATTTCTCCTCCCAATTCAATATTGAATCAGGAGATCTTCTGAATCGATTCACCTCCTGGGCAGGGGAGAGGAAGACATGCTTGCAGAGTGATAGGATTGAGAGCCAGACATGAGTGATTTAACAGCGGTTTATCAGTATTTTTTGTGTTAATAATGTAAAATATTAAACACAATAGCATTAATATCTTTCTGGAGTGTTTTCTTGTCGTTCTTTTGCTGTATTTTCTCTGTGTTTTGCTGTCTTTTTTGTCATTGATAGTCTTTTTCATCATAGTTTGTTTTATTCTATAAATAGTAATTTTAGAAATATTGGAGGAAGAAATGTTGAGATCTCTGTCTTCAGCTTGACAGGAACTGCTTCAGGGACTACCATCAGTAAAAAAACGCCTGGACATGGTCTAATATAACAGGCTTTAACATGGACAGTAAGCGCTGTAGGCAAACAAAAATGTTTGAGTTTTTGTAAAATATGTGAAGTTTATTTTTAGTCGTCTCAGAAAATTTCTACATGTTCATTTGAAATTGTTTATGAAGAGAATCCTGTTAAAAATTCAAATCCATTTTTATTTCTTTTAATTACACACTGTTTTAAGCATTTATAACATAATAATGACAAGTACTTGCAAGAATTGTTAACTTTTATTTCTCGTGAACAAGGGTAAAATGTATTCAAAGGACAATTCCTGACACATTTATTGACAAAAAGACCAGGTGGATGTTAGTGTTAACTGCCATGTTTTTACTTTTGTACTCCATATGCACAAATAAGTTATTACTGTGAAAATTTTATTCTCAGATGTTTGCTCAAAAATATGAGGTGACATACCACATATGTTCACATTGGCATCAAAATAAAAATTCAAAAATTGTCAACAGGTACTCTAATTATTTGTGTATTTCTACTTCTTACTGAATCGATACTGAATCGAGTCGCCACCAAAGAATCGAAATCTAATTGAATCTTGAGGTTCTTAACAATGCCCAGCCCTGCTCCCATACATGGTATAGCAACAGGAATATCAAATAAAGACATTAGAACATATAAGAGCATAACAAATAAGTAAAAAATTAAGAAATCAGGTTTCAACATGCAGAATCTTTGAGCTTTTTCAGTCAGAGCATCACTAACCTTTAGAGGCTCTGCAGGCCTTGTTTTGTTGTGGCAGCTGCCTTGAAACACAGAGACCGTGTTGAAGACGTTTGTTCTGTTTCTGGGGCTCATTCATATTTTCTGAATTGATGACTGATGATTGACCTCAACCGTTCACTGTTATGGGCTGTGAGCCCATGCTCATCTTAGGTTAAAGGTCAAGGTCAGGGAGTCTTAAGGACACTCTTATCTTGTTAATGCAATAACAACCCCTATTTATACTATTATTGTCTATTTGGGGATTTCTTGTCTTTTGAGTTGAGCATGCAGCTATGTCTCACAGATTTTTTTCTCTCTTACCAAGTTAAATTAATCCATTAAATGAAACATGATCAACGGTTTTCGCCCAAGATGAGAAAACATCAAATTGAAATAAATGTTACTGACAGAATTATTTCTGTCTTCATCTCTCATTCGTTAAAAGTTTTTCCTGCTGAGAGTAACTTTGTCTTTAATGACTAAATGATGATGGCACTTCCTCTTTTGCTTTTAAGCCAGTTTTACTTTTTTGTTGTGAATTTCTCATGTAAAGTGCTTTTTTGTCTTACATATGCATTCTCCTTCTGTCTTTCTTAATGCGGGTGCTGGAGAACAACCTGCTTTAATGAAGTGCTTTTTAAAATTCAAATTCTGTCTCACCCTTTCTAAGTCTTCACTTCTGTCGCACGCTGCTTTAGAAAAGTCATAAAAGCAACAAACTCCAGTTTTTTTCTTTCTCCGGTCTTAAACTGGGTTATTTCTTTGTTCACTGATGACTCTTGTTATTCAGATCAGGTCTCTGTCTCAGGTTGTCTTGACATTTACAAAAACAATCAGTCAAAAAACCCAACAGGCGTGTTTGATCAGTTGGTGTCTGTTTCTTAATTTTCCTCCAGCCTCTGCCGCTCCACCTTGTCTTTATTTTTCTATTTCTATCCTTCTTAGTGAACACGGTGCAGAATCAAAACAGAAGAAAGAGCAAAGAAACCCTCCTCTGTCATGTAACACCGTCCTTAATGACTGCTGATGGAGCAAAATGAAACTAAATTACAGCGTCTACTCTTAGGACGCTTACTCAGGTCCTCTGTGAGCTTTTGATGATTTTGTAATATGATCAATTTTCTTCATTTCAGAAAATACTCAATTAGAAACTGTAATATTCTCCCATTAAATAGCCAGAACTGAACTCAGGACAGGATGAGATTTTTAACAGCAAAGACACAACTGTTGTAGCCAGTCTCATGTCAAAGGACGTATTTACCTGTCCCAAGTCAAAGGACGTGTTCACCTGTCCCAATTCAAAGGTTGTATTCACCTGCCCTTGTCTAAGGTAGTATTCACCTGTCCCAAGTCAAAAGTCGTATTCACCTGTCCCAAGCCAAAGGTTGTATTCACCTGTCATGTGTCTAAGGTCTTATTCACCTGTCCCAAGTCCAAGGACGTATTCACCTGTCCCAATTCAAAGGTCGTATTCACCTGCCCTTGTCTAAGGTAGTATTCACCTGTCCCAAGTCAAAAGTCGTATTCACCTGTCCCAAGTCAAAGGTTGTATTCACCTGTCATGTGTCTAAGGTCTTATTCACCTGTCCCAAGTCTAAGGTCGTATTCACCTGTCCCAAGTCTAAGGTAGCAGTCACCTGTCCCATGTCTAAGGTAGCATTCACCCATGTCACCAGTGAGCAGCTTTTTAATGCCCAACGATGTACTTACTGCCTCTGAAATGCCCCTGTCTGTTATTTTTATGAAATATGTCTGTAGTTTGGTAAACTGCTTGTCCTATGGTGTGAATCATGTCTGATTCTGATTCCTTGGCCGACCAACAACATTAATATTACAAAAGTAAGACTCATACCATTTTAAAGAAAGGAGGTGTTACTTTTCATACAGGCTACAACAAAAAATGTGCTTGTTTTTTGCTTTGATAATAATTTAAAGTATTTAAGTTTTACAATAAATGCAGTTATTGCCTGAATTGAGGATGGATGTCTTTGCTGACCCTTTGTGAGCCCCTCCATGACTGTGGGAAAGTACCCTTCAACCCCATCATGGGCGTTCTTCTATAATCCCAATGATGAAGTCCAGAGTGGAGAGAAGTCCTGAAATAATTCAACTGTTTCCAACAAAATTTAAGGTCCCTCTTGGACCACAGACGAGGACTGGACACACTTTTTTATTCATTCATCCTTAAGTGTTTTTCAGTGTGCAGTTTATTAGACCATACAAATCTTTTAGCATGTGGCAGTCGGGAATAAAACATAATAAGCTCAATATACACAATAATTTGATGAATGTTCTGTGGTCAGGGTGCTTATTGGTGCCCTCATGTGGCCCCTCCAGGTAATGAAGCATAGTAGAAAAGCACTCAGAGAGCGCAGACCTCCACCAAGCAGCTTTGGTCCACTTTGGCGAAAATGGTCCTATCTGGCAATGTTAAAGAATCCTTTAAAAAATTCCTGGATCCAGACGGTGCTCTGGATCACCCCCAAAATTTAATAAGTTCTTCCATATCCCATTTCCGACAATTCCTGAAAATTTTATCCAAATCCGTTCCGAACTTTTCAAGTTTTTGATCACAAACAAACTGACAAACAAACAGACAGACAGATAAACGCCGGCAAAAACATAAACTTCTTGGCGGAGGTAATAATACTGTAAAGGCTATTATTGTCTTTTACAGACAAACCATGAAACAAGCAAATAAAAAATGATATGATGCTTTCAGTGAAGGATTTTAACTTTCTCAGTAAATCAATGCTGTTGATACAGTCGGCGTTCAAATTGAACTTTGACTGAGAATCAAACATAGACCCCAGATATCTAAACAAGTTTCAACAGCCACCATGAATGAAGCTCACTTGAGCTTTATCACAAGATTTCCTAAAATCAGTGATGAGCTCTTTTGTTTTAGACTCAATAAGGTCGAGGAGTTTGGTCGCAGCAGTTTATAAAAGCACTAACAGTACGGCAGTGCCATGATCTGCCTCTGAAAAGACAAGACAACATGATCATGACCAATCACATAAGATCACAACACTCTACTCTGACTTGATTACTGAGCCTGACTTCATATCAACTTCGGCACAGAGCAGAAATTCATTTCTGTACAAAATAAAAAAATAAATTAAAAATAGTTTCAACACTGTGGCCTCTTCCTGACAGAGTAGCCTGATAATAAAGTTTCAAAGGCAGAACAGAGATGATGGATGATTTCAGAGAGCACTGACTCTCAGTGTTCATAAAGTGGATGAGCGCAGAGCCTCAGGACGGCCTCTTTTCACTGTGGCATGCTGGGAAAAATACAGATCGGGTTTCTTTGAGTGCCCTGAAATAAACACACCATTGTCCCTCCTGAGAGGATGATTATGCATATTAAAGATCTTTATTCAGGCCCTGTCGATTGCATGTTTGTTGTAATAAATGTGTGTTTCTGTGTGCACGTGTGCAGGCGTGGACTGGACTGTCACTGAAACAACAACAAGCTGTCAGCACACAGACGCCTCCAGGCTGCTCGTTGTAAAGTCGATAAGTGTGAAATTGATCGTCATCACTTCGCTGCTGAAGTATTTTATCTCCATTTACTGAAAGAGGAGCAAAATGACTCCATTATATGTTTACAAGAGCGAGACGTGTTTGTGTGTATTTCCTTCAGTTTATCACTGACCACAAACACAAACAAATTTATTTAAGCCTAAGAAAGTATTTCATTTGTGGATTTGTGCTTACAACATAATATTAACCCCACCAATCAATCTTAAAGCTTAAATGGTGGATCTTTGTTACATTTTTATCAATGCAGAAAACTCACATCTATAAAACAATATGCTGCAGCAGCAGCAGCAGAGCAAAGGATCAGACCTCATCACTCCTCACAGATTCACAAACCGATACGCTGCAGTATCTTAAAGCCAAAGGTGGATGCTGAGCTGATGGAGGGTTATATGCAAGAGCACAGTGCTGTTCAAAGAACTGGAAGAAACTAGAAGTGCTCCAAGAGCACAAACCTCTGCCAAGGCATCTCCAACATTGTCAGGCAGTGTTACTTTTGTTGACTAATTTTTTTCTTCAACAACCTTTTTAACCTGGAGGAAAACTAGACAGTAACTAATAAAAACAAGTGCACATGGACAAAAATTAAAACTAAATTAACTAACATTTTCGTCAACAAATAAAGACTAGACTAAAATGTTTGACAGAGACTTAATCCAATCAGAGCTAATTTGGTCATGTAGAAAGTAGGGACAAGTTAGGAATATATCCAATCACAGCTACTTTGGTTGTGTGGAAAGGTTGATGAGTTAAGAGGGACATCCAATCACAGCTGCCTTAGCTTGGTGGTGGTGGGATAAGTTGTGGAGCGATCCAATCAGAGCTCCTCTCTTTATGAATTGATATATTCATGTAGAGCAGGTTCACTGTTTGTTGTCAGTTCTGGTATTGTAACTGAGATGCTCTGCCAGGTAGCCTAAATAAAGGTGACTGCATTTCACACAAAAGTTCAATTTGTTTCTGTTCATTTATACATTCAGACTTTACTAGCATTCAATAAAAGGTTATTAGATGTTTGATTTTATCCAAGTGTAAAATATGACTTCAGAAATTCAAGGAAACATAAAAATGCCTTACACTTTACACTTCATATTTTAGTTGACTAAATTTACAGTAGATTTCATCGACTGAAATGTTGTGAAATCTCATCAACTAAAACTAGACTAAAATTAAAACAATTTAGGTGACTAAATCATGACTAAAGCAAAAAGATATTTTAGGTAAAATACTATAACTAAAACTAGATTAAAAACTGCTGTCAAAATTAACACTGTTGTCGGGTAAGTTATTGTCAAAAATGTGAACACTGCCTTATCTCACACTGTTAACAGATCCTTAAAAACATCCAGATTTGAGTCACCACTAAAATTGAATCACTTCTCTTGTGCTGTGACCCACATTTCCTGAAACTGTTCAATCTCCCAATAATAACACATCCTTTAACTCAGGGGTCGCCAAACTTTCTGGGTCTGAGCGCTATGCTAAGATGAGGAGTATAACAGAGAGCTACCTTCTGGATTTGATGTTTCTGACTGACATAAATTTGCATAATTCACCTAAAAAAATCATATTGTGCATTTCAGGGGCTACATGTGACACTGAAAGTTTACATTTTCCTTTAAATGGCAATATTTATGACTCATGGTTAAGAAATAATACAAGAATATTATACTTACATGTATCTTTAATGATTTAACTTATGTAAAACTCAACTTATATACAGCAGTTTTGTGATTTGTTTTTGTACAAGTGACACTGTAAGGGCTCTATAGCAGCAGTGATGTTAAAGGTAAACTTTGACTCTGCACAGGCCAAAGTTTAAAAGAAAAAAAAAAGAATTCTGAAACTTAACACACGTTAAATTAGTTGGTTTTTGTCTTGATGTAGGTATGATTTATTTGCATAATAAATATGAGTTGAATTTCAAAAATGGGGTTTGATTTCAGGCTCTGTGGTGTGACCTTAAGTTTCTTTAGAAAGTCCCTGTGGGCACCTCAGAGGCTCCTTAAGGGTTGCCAGGTGCTTGTGGGCACCCTTCTGGCTACCCCTGCTTTAAAACATCCCTGTATCCACATCTGGATTTGTATCACCAGCAACATCTTATCTCTTTTTCCTTGTGCCATGACAAACATTCCCTGAAGATTTGATCAAAATCTGTTCATAACCTTTTGAGCTATCTGCAAACAGACCAACAGGCAAACAAACAAATCAGAAAATCTTGCAATTTGGATGAATTTGCGGGGTGTTTTTCAGGGGACTGGATCATGGTGTGCACTCTTTGGCCACTTTACTTGGTGCGCTGCTTGTTAGCAAATCAGCCAATCACATGGCAGCAAGTCAAGCCCCTCAGGCAGGTAGACATGGTCAAGATGGCCTACTAAGGGTTGCACTGAGCATCAGAAGTGATTCAGGAGACTTTAAATGTGGATGGTTGTTGGTGCCAGACAAGCTGGGCTGTTAGAAGCTGCTGATTTACTGGGGTTTTCACACACAAAAATCTCTCATGTTTACAGAAAATGGCCTAAAGAAGAGAAAATATCAAGCAAGCACCATCAGATCCAGAAGCCATGTTGATGCTTGAAGTCAAAGTTGAATGGCCAGAGTGTTATGAGATGATAGACAGACAGAGAGTGTAAAGTCTGTGCAGGCTGGTGCACCGCCTGGTGGTTGGGGACTTCTACTATAAAGAACCTATTCCCCCTGGACCAACATGAATAAATGCTTAGGCCCCGTTTACATGGAGATGTTTTCACCAGAAATGCAAAGATTTTTCCTTTGCGTTTTCAAAAGCAATCCGCGTTTACATGGAGACGCCAGAACAACTAAAAATGCTGTAGCGTGCATGCCAGTCCAGTAGATGGCAAAGTACTGTAGGTTTGCAGAGAAACAGCGGTGTTTTACAACACACGTACGAAGAAGAAAATTTTTCACAAACAAAAATGGCGAGTGGAAACACGAAGATGCAGGAGTTTCTTGTCTGGACAACAAATCTGTCTGGATAGTTTTGTCTGGATAACAAACCGAGCACGGTAAGCAGCACACATGGCTCGGTAGACGGCCGAAGCTGTTGTTGTTCCTGGTATACGCGCGCGGCCTTCATGTGAAAGAGTACTGCGCATGCGGTGAATCCCGTCTACATGGAGCCGAAACGGATCCGTCTTCAAAACTTTACACTCTGCACACCCTGGTCTCAAAAGTTTGCAGATTCAGGCACTCCAGGAACTGTTCTCGTGTAAACAGGAGGCGAAAACGCAATGAAAACTTTCCGTTTTAGTCTGAAAATGGAGTCGAGTAAACACCACCTTGATCTACATGTGGATCTAATTTTTGATATTTATTTATTTTTCCTTAGTTAAATTCCCCCAAACCCCCTTTTTTCCAAACAAATCACTCCCAGTTGCCCCTTCTGCCTCTACCATCACACCAACTCTGATTCCTCATAGAAAACAAAAGCAACAGAAATAAACCTGCTTCTCACAATAGATCTGCAGTGGTTTTTTTTGTTTAATTCAGCTAAATGTTAGGAAAAGCTGTTTTCATCATTTAAACATCTGGCCCCTGGCGTTGATGAATCGCAGCTTCAAGAAGTGAGTGGAATAAGCAGTCTCGCTCTGCTCATACCTTCAAAACACTGCAGCACACCTCTGACTGAACTGTTTTATTGAACTTCCTCACAGAATCTCAGTTGTGAACCTATACAGAGTTCTTCATGCATCTGGGCCTGCAGAGCAGAGATGTGAAGGAGACAGAAGAAAGTGAGAAACAAAGAATCGGTGACAGAAACAGACGTGAGAAGAGCGAGAGAGAGACCTCCATCTGCAGAGCAGAAACTTCAGCTTTCTTCAGCATAATTGGTTTGAGAAGCTCAAAGCAGTCAGAGGGTCACTGAAACTTTATTATCAACAAAGCAGAGACAAGGACCCCCCCTCGAATATTCTCTCTGTGTTTCTGAAAAGGGTTTTCATGAGCCAGGCTGAAGCTCCAGCTCTCTGCAGGATTACTCGTCTGCTTGTGTGTGTTTGTTTGTTGTTGCCTCTCGTGTGCTTCAGCCTTTTCAGGAGGCCGGAGCACTGGATGCATTATGCAGGAGGCGGGTGATGAACCCTCACAACGGGCCGTCTGAGTCGGGATGAGACGCTCCATGACCTGTTTTTATGGGAGTCTGAATTATCCAGCACCGGTCCTCACGCTCACTCTGCTGTCAGAGCAGCTGCAGGGTTTATACAGCCGAAAACATCACAAAGACGACCTCCGCTGGGGAATCGCTCCAACTCTCGTCTGTGCTGCTGCAACCCCCCCCACTCGTGTCCCAAAATACTCGCCTCGGTCACAACATCTCATCCAAAGAGCAGCGCCCTGCCTCCTCTCCTGCCTCCCCACATCCTCCCATGTCACCCAGTCCTCCTGGATCTCCCTCTGCAGACTGACTTCAGTGCTTTGCTTCATTTTCTGAAAGCTGATGTTGCCATGGCGCAGTCCCACAGGCCCGCTGAAGCTCTGCACAGCTGACTCAACGCAATTTAACACAAATGATCCCAAAACACAGTGTAGTGTTACACTTCTGTGTTCACACACCGTCGCTTTGGGAGAATTCAGCAGTTTCAGCCTTCAGACAACACAGAGTGGCATTTGAGCTCACACTTCCTGTGTTCCAGTTGAATCCGAAGCCATCCAATGTTCCTTTTTTCCAAGTTCATCCATCCAAGGCAATTTATTTACTAAAATGTAGAAGCAAGAGGAGTAGAGGTTGATCCAGTAGGTCCCTTTGACTGTTTCTTACAGGTTGAGGTTTACTGCACAGATAAATTGAGTTGACAAATAAAATAAAAATATTTAAACCAAAGGGTTTTTATATGGCAAAATCCCTAGCACCAAGCATGATCACACATTACACGGCTCACAGTACAAGGTCAAAAAACTGTATGTCTTCCTCAGCCATGCCCAGATGCTGTGGCTGCCTGTTCTTATGCTGCGTTCCAGCTGTACTGAGAAGTCGTGATTTCCGAGTTACGAGTGGGAAATTTAATCTGGAACGCCCCCTGAGGTCAGAATTTCCTACTGGGAAGTCTGGGGATCTTCACCACCCCTGAGCTGACAATCAAAGATGGCTGTCCCCTGGTGTAAACAGTTATTAAGCTCCTGTAATACTCCATTTATTAGTACTTCTGACTAGTGTTTGTCGCCACTAATTCAGCCTTTCTTGATGTGGTATGTGCACACTACAACACAGTGCGTGATTAAAATGGCAAACAATAGCCTGGTAGATCAGCAAGTGTTTTTTCCGACTTTGTACTGGAACACTGATAACTCGGATATAACGTCATTCCAGTTCTGATGTAAATGGAACGCAGCATTAGAGGCCTTCCCCCCTTGGGCTCTAGCTTCAGTCTCTCAGGCAGCCCCTCAGGTCTCTAGGTGGAGGTAGACACACCTGTGGCCATGCTGCATCACTCATAAGATAAGATAGTCCTTTATTGATCCCCAAAGGGGAAATTCTGGTATTGCAGCAGTACAGGGCAAATACAGGGATAGTAGCATGCATAAGACATAGATCAAAGAATAGGAGATATTTACAATTATTAAAATTAACTAACATACTAAGCACTAAATTAACAGAGTAAGTGGCGTTCAATTATCAAATTAACTAACATACTAAAATAATGATTTAACACAGTACAAAACAGCTGAGCCTCCTGTGCAGTGCAGTAGAGATAAAAATAAAGTGACAGTGATATTAAAGTGACAATGTGAAATGTAGCAGCGCTTATTGACCACACAGTAACAGTGCAAATTATTTACCTAGAGTAATGAACCATGATCAGGGATATAAATCAATAGGGGGGGGGGGGGTCAGTGCAGTGACAGACTGTGGCCTCCGCTGCTGTTGTAAAGTCTGATGGCGGTGGGCACAAAGCAGCGCCTGAAGCACTCAGTTCTGCTTCTGGGGGGGATGATGCGTTGGCTGAAGGAGCTTCCCATGTCCCACAGCTCGTCGTGGAGAGGGTGAGAGGGGTTGTCCAGGATCGACATGATTTTGTCCTTGATCCTCCTCTCAGCCACAGTCTGTAAAGTGTCCAACTGAAGGCCCACCACAGAACGGGCCTTCTTCACCAGTTTGTTGAGCCTGTTGACCTCACCAGTCTTGATGCATGCTCACATACACACCTGCACTCACATTCGCATGCACACAGATGCATACAGACACACTCACATTGTCTCTCACATAGGAAAGGAAAATGGAAAATGAAGAATGTAAGAAAATCAACATAAAGCTCAATTTGGCTCCTACAAATAGTATATTTAGTGGCCACTTCGTTAGGTACACCACGCTACTGAAGGATTGGTCCCCCTTTTGCCTTCAGAGCTCCTTAATTTTTAATGTCATAGATCCAACAAGGAGCTGATTCCTCAGAAATGTTGGTCCATATCTTCATGACAGCATCACACAGTCGCTGCAGATTTGTTGGCTGAACATCTATTATGAGAATCTCCTACTCCACCACATCCCAAAGGTGCTCTGCTGGATTAAGATCTTTTGACTATGGAGGCCACAGAGCACAGTGACCTTGTTGTCATGTTGAAGAGTTTGAGAAAATCTGAGCTTGAAGACATGAAGCTGCTGGAAATATCCATCAGAAGACATTGTGGTCATAAAGGGATGACACAGAGATGCTCGATATTAATCGATATCAACAGATAATTACCCAAAAAGCTGATTAACAATCTATAGCTACAGATGTGAATTTTTTTGCTGATATTTACAAAGATAATTTGACCATACAAAATGGCTGTGGATATCCCAAATACTGGCTGTAATATTGGCAAAATGTAAGAATGTACCATAATGGGTTCCTTCATCATCACTGAATGTCCACTTTAATAAATCAAAAGCACTTTTTTATTAGAATGAAATATTTTTCTTGTTTCACATCTGTTTGTGAATTTTCTTGTGACCTCTAGGAAGCAGGACTCAGATTAAAAGGTTTGCTTTCAATGTTTTCTACTGGACCATCTGAATCTTAGAGTCTGAAGTGACATGCTGGCTCTGCAGCCAAGAAGAACTTTTACTGAACATGTGAATCATGGTGCACATTTTAAGACCCTCTCCCATGTGACAATAACAATGTTCAAGTCAGCCCTGGTACCATTTCAAAAGAGAGAGACTGATAAAATCATAGACAGACCTCAGGAAGACCGGTTCCTCACCCTTGCTTTACTGAGGAACTCTTGGAAAGAAGGATATTTGTGCTTTTTTGGGGGGCTATCCACATGTTTATCTGTGTCACTCACTCCATGAGTGCACAACACTTACATGTTGCCCCTTGTTGTAAAGGCTTTTCACTGATACACAGTAAAACATCAATTGTTCTTACTGAAGGGGAGAAATAATCAACAGAAATCATGTTTCCATACTTTTTCCCAGGTTTTGCATGGTGCATGCAACATACTAGCACGACATGTCAGCAGGTTAGGCAGCTCAAAGCAGCCATGCTTCCTTCAGTGCTATCCAGCTGAATATGGGGCCCTGTTTGTCTCTAATGTTAGATTATCTGGTTAAAACAGCTCTCTATAGTCTCTCCAAACTCTGCTGTTGTTCTTACAACTCTGAACTGTCCTCATCTCTTTGGTAACCAAAAGAAAAACAGGTATATGTGACACTTTTATTGACGAGTGAATAACTGTGGCTTTGTCATTGGAGAGAGCCCATGGGCTCAAAGTTTCTGTAACTCTGAGGTATCACTAAGACATTATTATATCCCACCAGTCAAACTTAATAAGCTCATGGAGAAATATCGAAACACTTCAGGACAGTGACTGTTGTGTTCGCTCCAATTTAATCAGAGGTCTGAAGTTTTCATGCTTTATAAATGATCTATCAGACAGAATCACAGATGCTCTTTCTTCTGTCTTCACCCATCATCCTCTGCTGCCTTTTTCCATTTTCGTCTCCTCTGTCTCTCACCATCTCTGAGGTGAGAAGTTCTCCGTCTACTTTCTGCAAAATGCTCATTATCCTGGTGACATTTCCACTGGGGTACAGCACGTTAACTAGCAGAGCTGCAGGATCACTTCATCTGATTTACGACTCTTGTCACCACCGTGTCAGAGAAAAATGTCAGCCTGTTTCTGTCTGACAAACGCTCCAGTTTGGAGATGCAGAACCTACAGTCTGGGTGATGCAGAGGTCAGAACAGAAGGTATAAACATCTCAGGCTCTTGTACGTCAGAGGAATGTTTCAAAATTCTTCTCATCGGTTCATGGTTTGATCCCTCTACCAATTCACACCTGCTCTGGGGTAAACACTTGAACCTGAGAAGAACAGGGCGGATCACCAGAGACGTGTTCTGTGTCCACACGCATGAGGCCAAACAGAATCAGTGAAAAAACAGGTATGAAGCAATACAAGCTTCACAGTGTAAAGCCCTTTCTACATGCTCCAGTGTGTAGGGTTAGACAGTCAGATAACAGTTCAAAAAAAGTCTCCAATAAAAACACAAGGCTTGACTTTTCTTGGGTTTACTGAAGCTTGATGTGATAGTTTTTTACTTTTTTTGAAAACTGCAAAATACACAGAAAATGACTCTTAATCAGTAGAGACATGAAATATATGTACCCGTACCATGTAATCATCATAAACAGTGATACACGATATGAAACATTTCAACCGATACCCGATTATTTCCTGCTTCTCAAGGCCGATACCGATAACCGAAAAGTTCATATTTTTATATTTAATATAATCTTTCTGCATGTTGAAATCTTGATCCAACCACTGAGCTGTTAAGCTATGCTTGCTGACCGGACTAGCGTCAGATGTACTTATGTCTGTGGTAAAACGTATGTGTAGTCTGATCTTGTTATGTGTTATGTTATCAAGTTATGGATGTGTGTGGCAACGATACCTTAGAGGGCAGGGAGGGATACATCCAAGAAGAAGTGACGGCTTGGGAGGATGTAACGTGGCTCCAAATGTGCTGTTAACTTTTGAAAACTCGGGCTCTCAACGACAGAAAAGGGCTGGTCGTCGAGCGCTATGAACTACATCAATTTGTTGTAAATGGCTTTAGCCTTTTCACTGTCTATAAAAAAGTTTTTACAGTTTTCAAACCCCTGTTGAATGGGGACATCCATGCTTCGTGCTGTTGTTTTTAGCCTTAGCATGCTAGCTGCTACCGCGGCTGCTTCGTCTTCTTTCAATACCACTTCGCCATGATGACGACTTTTCAGGTGGGCTATAAGATCTGTTGTGTTAAAACCTGAAGTCCTCTTTCCTCCTCTCAGAATTCTCGCCGAACAGGTTGTGTAAACAGCAATGCTGTTGTTATCTTCTGCCACTGAGAAAAACAACCACACTGAAGAAGCCATGTTCACTTTCGGTCTGCCAGAGACAGGGGCAGGCTTGAGTCCTTCTTGTAAGGCGCGATAGGTGACATAACCAGCGCGACATGGCTTGTTTGGGGCTACATGGCCAGCAAACAATTTCCCTAATTTAAGTAAATTATCAGATCTTTTTATCGGATAAAATGTATGTATCGGGCATCCCTAGTCATAAAAGATCATTTTAAAGCATGAAATAGTAGCTAACTTGGCAAGCTAACCTAGACCACAACACAAGGACAATAGCTGCTATCATTAGCATTAGCAAGTGAGTGCATGGCAAAATACTAGTCTAATTAAGATCTTCTTAAAATTCTTGGAGATATTTATAACTATAAGACAGTAAAACTTACAAGACAACTGTTCTCAAGGGCCAAAGCGTGATAGAAAAGGACTCAGCAACATCTGAATATTTCCCTGCCTCTGTGAGACTGCTGCATGTGACTGAGGGGAAATGAAACTTAAGCCTTAACCCTGTAAAGCCTGTCCTATATTTGACACATACTTTTATGATACCTCTATCATCAATATGATCAACAAATTACCTAAAAAACATCTGAATACAATCTGTTAAATGATAAAAATGTCCTCAAATGGATTATCTGTTGCCAAAAACACCTAATGTATCAAATGAGATACCAAAAATATTTATGTTAAATTTTATGGAAATTTAGATTTTTTGGGTTTCAGTAGAAAGTGAAATAAACATTTCAGCTCCAAAAAATTAGAATTTTCTGGCTATGATTTGTGTTTTCAGGCTTTAAAGGGTTAAAACTACAGTTCAGTTACAGACAATGCCCACCAGATGGCAGCAGACACCATGAACTGATACAAAGAATGAAATGTTTTTACCCTTTGACCTTAAACTTATTTACATTACTTTTTAAACTTATCTATCACAACATTTTTAATGACAGCTGACTTTATATTAAAGGCGGCACACACAGCATTCATGTCTGATCACTTTTTCCAGGCAGATCTTCCAGTTTCTGAACGTTTGATTTTTGTCTCATCCTCTCCTGTTTTTCCTCAGGTAACACCTAATGGAGCCTGGAATGAGGTCTTCAGTTTGTGATGCTTACACACACTCACACACACCTGTAATAGATTTAGAGAGGGAGCGTCCCTTCGTCTAAGCGACCTAACTTCTCTCATTTATCTTTGTCTGGCCAGCTGCCCAAAGTAATGGCGCAGGACGTGTCCTAACGAGGAGCTCTAATGAGCTGACCTAACGAGGAGCCCGTCCCCACGGTGTGACGGTCTCCGCTCTGCCTCAGCGCTCAGACGTCTTTCTTGTCTTTGCACGGACAGCAGCAGAACAAGCCGTCCGCTCTGCTCTGTCTCTGTGGGCCGGGCCAACGTCTGACCGCTTTCTGCCTCACTGCCCGGGGCGATGATGTCCCGGCGTCTCTGAGCGACGACCTCAGGGTCAGAGGAGAGTTTATGTGATGGAGTGTCTCTGAACTCTCTGTGATAACTCTGATCAGTGTTTATGTCTCTGGCTCTGTAAAAAGTGCTGGGGTGAGCTTGAGCAAACACAATTACACTGATATATAATGGGGATCAAACGAAGCAGGATGATACGTGTTTAAAGAGTGAAGTGATGACTGAAGTAAGAGTTCGGACTTGTCTTTTGTGTGGCCACATTTGTCTCACACCTTCTTAAAGACGAACAACGTCAGCTCGTAAAACAAACAGTTTTTTCCATCAGCTTCTCAACACCATAACAAAGCCCAAGCCAGAGCCGGCCCTACCCAAGGTGGTGCCCTTGGCGAGATTTTATTTCACTTAATCACTTACCATCAGTGATTTACATTTGCTTACAAAAGAAATCAAATAGCAGCACAAACTACAAATACATACAAAAAAAAAAACTGGAAATCCAATATAAATATCCTTACCACAAAATGAAAATTCTGTAAATAAGTGAATAAATAATAATAGTAATAAATAATAAATCCAACAATTAACATCAATTTAAATAACCAAACAGTTTGCACACAATAACTCTATACATAAGCTACATATACACTATGCAATAACTATGTACAGAAACTAAATAAAATAACTATACAAATATACAAATGCTATAAAAACTAACTTTATGCATAACTATTCATAACTGGTGACAGGTACAACACTCATCATTGCATCCACTATGAGAAGGTTGGTTGGCCATCACTTGAGCAGAGAAGGAACAAACATTGTTTTTGTATATTTTCAAAGCCCTTACTAACAGGCTACCATCCTACCTCACAAACCTGTTGAAGTGTTATGGTTGCTCCTAGTCTACGCTGAACTCGGTAAATTAGCATTTTCCTTTGATGCCCCTCACTCCTGGAATTTCCTCCACCAAACTCTAAAGATAACAGCCTTTCCCTCTCATACAGAGTTTAAGACTTTGATTACTGACCACTGTTCCTCTGTAACTGTTTTAATTGATACCTTTGCTGTTACAATTGTTTGATTGTTTGTGCTTGTTTATTGTTCACATAATGTCTGTGATCTCGACGGCATTGAAAATGAGGGAAACCTCAATGTCTTTTCAAGAATAAATAAAGGTTTGAATGAACTATAGTTGGGGGGGCTCTTGATCTTTTCGGGTACAAAGCACTTCTTCCTCGTGCTGTGACCGGCATGCCATGAAAACATCATGAAAATCTGTTGAGAAGTTATTGAGTTATTAGCAAAAACCTGGAAAACTCCCCTGTCTTGCAATGTTAACGAATCCTTTAAAGAATTCCTGGGTCCACATTGGGATTTGGATCACCACCAAAATCAAACCACTTCTGTCTTGTGGCATGAATGACATTCCCTTTATGAGTTTTTGAGTTGTCATCTTCACAAACTTGCAAACATCAGCAGAAGCATAAACTATGTGGTGCTAAAACTATTTTCAACAAACCTGAGACTGTGATTAAACCATTTCTCCTCGGTAGCACTGCCGCTGATATAGAACAACTCAGAGCCGTGCGAACAGAAAATAAGACACAAGTATTTATCGCTTATCTGAGCAGGAAAGTCATGTTTTCTGTTGGAGCGAGCACCGTGTCAAGAGTCCCTAAAAGTCTGGTTACACAAACTTAACAGGATTGTTGTTGGCCAAACACTCATCAGTAGATTATCTAATTTTTCCACTTTGAATTTGGCCCGAGGGCTGAGAGAAATGAGGGTGTAAGAGAGACGTGTTTGAGTTCTTTCAGGGGTAAAATTTGGATGTGACTGGGATCTAAAGCTGTTAGCAGCAGAGGACGATGATGTGTGACTGAGTTAATGGATCATTTAGGGGACATATGTTTGGTCAATGTGAGCTGGAAACACTCAACGTGACATATGGGTTTAGATGGTGAGCTAGTCTGAGAGCCAGTGGAGGTTGTGTTATGACAGATGGTTTGGGTCAAACTCAGTCGCCCTGCAGCTAGTTGGCTGAAGAGATGCTGTTTGATACGACTGTTAGACTTTGGATTTACAGCTGATACCATGTTTGTGGGAGTTACTTGCTCTCTTTTAGTGTTTGTTCCTCTTTATGATATCTTCAAATGATCTCATGTCATACTCATGTCATGCCTACTCTCCAAGCTGTGAGCGCACACAGGCTTATGTGCAAACCTCAGCAACGGGACCAACGGCACAAACAAGTATGTTCTCTCTCTGAGGGGAAAAAGCATCAACACATTAAAAACAAGTAAAATGAAGGTGTGAATAATGCATTGGTGCTTTCAGTTCACTTCAAACTATTAAACTATTTTGTCATTGAGGCTGCAACATTGTTGATCTACTGTTCTGGAATTTTCTGTACTTTGGAGGCAAATAAAGGAACTTTTATGTAATTTTCAAAAGAAATACATACAAAACTAAACCACAGTGTGCATGCATGCCAGTAAACAGCTGAAGATGAAAGCAGAAGATACATAAAGTGCTAATCTTAGTCTAAAAACAAATAACATAACACGGTAAAAACAACGGGTCATAACAAGCACACAGACCCAAATTAAGGCCGTTACTGGTGCTGACTGCTGCCCAATAACCATCAGACGGCATCATTGAGGGAAGGGCTGAAATACAACAAACGTCTTCAAAGTCCATGTCTCCTTCAATTCCACAAAACTGCTTGCCACCAAACATGGGACACTGAAAGGTGGAAGAAAGTTTTTATGGTGCTGATGGCTCCAACGTTACTGGTATGACAAGGAGATCCCACTTGAGATGCCAGTCGGCTGGAAACTAGAGCTGAAATAAGGGGGAGGGGGAGATGTAGATAATGCAGAGTTCTTGTTTTTTTGCTCAGAAGTTCTCTATCACACAAGGATGAATGTTAAATACACAACAGGTTAATCATAATATGGGCACTTTAATGTCCCAGAGCTGCTTTTGGACCAACAGTGGTTTTGTGGGCCAATCCCAGTAGAGAGTAAAGAAGATTTTCTCTCTGGTCTTCATGAGAACTTTCCTTTATCTGTCCTTGAACAATAGAGACATTATTTTTTGGTAATGTTAACTTCTTTGTGCAGTGAAGCGAGTTTGAACAACAGCCCCGGACTTTTTTAAAAGTTTGTTCGAGATGTCCCGTAGCAGATAAACTGACTTGGATCAGTGTCAGCGCTCTGTTCCTCTGTTCAGACTTGTTCAGGAGAGAGTGGTGGGATGATCGGACAGCTGTGTGCTGCATTTTTCATGAAGCAACTCTCATGAAATGTTTATTGTGTCTGAGCACACGTAAGGCTCCTGACAGAAAGTGTCAGAGGGAGGGGGGGCACAGGCAATAATGGCCTGTTTGGGAAATGAGGAATTTTCCTTGATTTACTCTGAAGTTATTTTTGTTAATGCAACACAAAGTCGGGTTCAACCCAAAAGACAGAATAAAGTTCCTTAGAAGTTTACCATATGCTTTTTCTGTTTAATCAGGTTTGATAACACTGTGGTCTCCTCAGTGGACGCCAAAAAGTATCATATCATCATTTTAATAAAATGTCGACAGCTCAAACAACAAGTTAGTTCAGTAACCAGATGAGTTTGACAGCGTTTCTTTAGGTCTTGCTGCTTTCACCTTCAGTGTGTTTGCTTTGCTCTGGTTCGGGTGATTAAAAGACACACTTTCATATCTTCTTTTGGTTTGTTTCATGTTCACTCTGCAGTTTTATGCAATAGGCTGAATCACAAAGAAAAGCAGGACTGTCAACCAACACAGCTGACTCCATGTTTGATAGAAAGGTCAAACAAATCTGAATAAAACAAAGGTCCTCTAACACTACTGTTATCACAGAGGTCACCAGTTAACATGGTAACTCTTTACACTGTAACACCTGCAGGATCTTCAGAAGTAGTGAGTAGTTTTGTAAAAATAGAGGTTTGACTCTGGAAACAGTCAGTGCTGTGAAGCTCTGCTGTGATCTGCTGACAAAACACTGAAAAACAAAAGCTGACTGCTGTTTTATGGTGATTAGTGTCTAATCATTAAGCAGAGCCAAAATCCCATCAGACTGCTTTTCATCTTTTATAGAAATGGTTTCTATTATTAAAGGGACTTTGATGAATAGATGCAGCCTACAAGACAAAATCAGAACTTTTTTTTTGTTTTTTAAAAGCTAATCCAACACTATAATACTTTGGTTCCCAACCCGGGGTCACATCAGTCTTGTAAAGACAAAGTGTTTGGGAGCTTTGAGCATGACAACAGCAAGAGGCAACAATAAAACAACATAGACGCTGCAGCTTTAGCGGCAGTTTTTTCAGTTTTATTAAAACTTGAAAACATTTCTTTTTGTCATCAAAATTTGGTTGAAATATATTTACAAATACAAAGACAACAAACTATACAGACATGTGTGAAGGTCCATTTTGGCAAAAATGTAATGAGAGAACAGGTGTTTCCTCGTTAATGTAGTTTATCTTGAACAGCAATGTATCACTTTTCATTGAGTAAGTTCTTCATTAGAACAATTCCTCTTTGGGACAGTTCTTCATTATTCATTATTCACTCATTTTCAATTATGGCTGCAACACGTTCCAAAAAAGCTGGGACAGGGGCAACAAAAGACTGGGAGAACTGAGGAATGCTCAAAAAACACCTGTTTGGATCATTCCACAGGTGAGCAGGTTGACTGAAACAGGTGAATGTCATGATTGGGTATTAAAGGAGCATCCCTGAAAGACTCGGTTGTTCACAAGCAAGATGGGGCGAGGGTCACCAACAAGAATGAACAAGAGCGAAGTTTCTTAATGTACAAATGCAAGGACTGTAGGGATTTTATCATACAGTCCATACAATCATCAGAATATTCAGAGAATCTGGAGAAGAGATGAAATGATTGGGACAAGTCTGTGGCTTAGCCCAGACCCGGATATCTGTCTCTTCTTACGTGGCCTCTGTTCTTCACTGACTGATTTTGTGCTAAACCAGTTGAGCCGTACTCACTTCAGAAAAGAAAGAGGCCAAGAGCTCTTGGAGGCGCTGTGTGGATGACATCTGTAACGTCGATGTCTTCGGGATGAGCTGCAGAGGCGATAATGAGCTCCACAAACACGAGTAATAGGATGTGAACATGTGGTTTTTGAAGCAGTTGATTTCCTGGAAGGGGATCTCATTATGTCACGAATGCACTCCTCAACGTCCCCTCGCGTGTCTTCATGAGTCTCTGTGACTCTGCAGCGTGTGTGTGATGAGCAGGTTGTGTGTGCCAGAGCTGTGATAGGAAGTGGATGAAAGCGTCTTCATCTGACAGCCAGCAAGTCGTCTGCCTGTGCGGAGGAAACTCTCCTTATACATTTGATTTTCTGTTTTATTTAGTCACATGGCACATGGCTCCAAGAATATGATCACTCAAAAATGTCACATTCAGTCCTTTAGTTTAGGGAGATGTTTCTGAGCATGACACATTCAGTCAGTTTCGTGAAATCTGTGATTTGTCGTTGTTTTAGGCAGAATTTGGATGGAATTATCAGAAATAGAAGCGCAATGAAGGTAAAGATTCACTTCTATTTAGCAAAAGAATTGTCAGGGATGCACATCTGTAGAGACCAAATCAGGCTTTTATTTCAGGAGACACCATTAAATATATTCATATATAAAGTTTGGCAGATTTGGCTGGAGATGAAGTTGCAGCATCATCGTAATTCTCATCTGATTTGGTAATTTTCACTCTGCAGGTACTGACTAATGAACTTGTTTAGCTCAAAACAGTTCATCAATGTTTTGGGTGAGAAGTTAAAGATAAAGTTATATTTAGACTACAACAGATTTCTCAGGCAATTGTTCTCTTTTTTCAAAGTTTGGGTGACTTGAAGAAAAGTTGAAAGCTGTTCAATAATATCATTTAGAGGGTTTCTTCGCCTCAGAGATGCTTTTTTTCTACTACTTTACTGGTGTTTGTATTTTTTGAGTCAGCATCTTACCTCTTTGGTCTGGATGTGTGTGTTTTTTCTTTTGAAGCAATAGTTGATCACAAATGTTATCTTGAGACACTCTGCAAGAAAAGAAAGTCTAGATAGAGCTCATTCTTATGTTATTGACAAAGACCAAACTTTAATTCACTGTGAGCAAAATGTGAGGCAACATTCAGCAAAGTTTCAGTGTCAAGAAACAGTCTTCTACTGAGCGGGTCAACGGTAAATAATCCAGGAGAAAGAATCCAGCAACATGGAAGAAGAAGCCCAGAGAGTCTCTGCCAGCTTTGCAGCTAAAAACATCAAGCAGGTCCTGCACGTTCAGTCTGAAGGTGGATGTAAATGTCAATGTAAAAAGTCATGGCTCCATCATGTCATGTTTATGGTTACAGAATAAATGATTTGACTGACCGGCTCATAAATGGATCCTGAAGCTTCTCTGTGAGGGAGAGGGTGTGTTCTCTCTCATGTTTTAGTGGGTGAAATGTATGGAAAGCCGTTTGGGCATGAGAGCAGCTGTACTAGTACTCAAATTTGGAGTACATGTACTCAATTTTGGTCAACTAGTGTGCAAGTAGACTTCACTAGTGAAGCAAAAAGTGTCACTAGTACTACTAGTAAAGCTTTGAGTTTTTACTAGTAGCATTTTTTAAGTCCACAAGTACTACTAGTTACACAAAATTGTCTACTAGAAGATGATTTTGCTTTACTAGTAAGGTCTACTAGTATACCAATTTTATGCTCAAACTGCTCTCCATATAAGCCTAAAGCCAAAAGAAGCTGCCACACTTCTCATGATGTTTCCATGCATGATCCCCTTTGGCTAAATCAGAGACATCTACATGTGAGGGACCATCACATCACACAGATGAGGACCAAAACGAGGGGCCCAGTTCTACTTTACATACTTTTCCCTCCACTTTGTTAATCTCATTACATAACACTCGTGTTCTTATCCAGCTGGATGGCTTAAAACGAGCGAGCAGGCACTTGGTTTCTGCCTCTTGTGGGAGAACAAACATCCACTCTGTGTCGCTGCTGTTTAACTTCGTCCTGCTGCTGGGATCTCTGTCCTCGTCCTGTCCTGTCCTGTCCCAGCCCCTCTTGTTTTGTCTGAACGCAGTGGTGGACTTGTTTCCGTGCTGGTCAGCGATGTGCTGTCCCGCTGAGAGCGCAGAGACAGAAGTTTCTGCTCCTTTAATCCACTGACTCGTTTGGTTGCTCATGGTGAAGCTTCACTTCCTCGCTGAGCATCAGGACAATCTGACGGTCATTGATTCCCATGATGCACCTGCAGAGACCAGCAACCTCGCAGCAGCAGGAAAGCTGGTGATCAAAAGCCCCTGATCATTTGATATCTCAAACTTCCAGCATGTTGACATCCACCTTTGGAGACTGCTGCAGTGCTAAATGTCCCTTTATCTCATAAAAGAGGAGAACAGATGGAGTTAAAGGGATACTTCAGTATTTTTGAAGTCGGGTTGTATCAGGTACTTGATTACAGTCAATGACGTGGCTCCCAGAAGAGCTGCAGCTTTAAAAAAAGTGAGATGAACAGTAAGGTACGCTGCTGTAGGCAGATGCTGTTATTTTGTGTAATTTCATGAATTTTACTTAAAAATTGATGATTGGGGGATTGGTCTTTAATCTTCCTTCAGGGAGTCTCTGTGTTGGCACTATTTTACAGTGCAGCAAATGGCTGTGTTCCTCCACCTGTGCGTATTGATTCAGCGCTGCTGGGACCTCTTGAGTCACTTCACTGACTGAAGTCAAATAGCTGATAAAACCCCCTTCAAAAACACTGAACTACCCCTTTAAGGAAGCTTAAATCAGCAGCTCCCAGCACCACAGCCAGGCCTCATGTCAGACCACATATTCACAGATTTGCTTGGTTGGCTTTTTATTATTAATACTATTATGCACTTACTTACAG
Organism: Cetoscarus ocellatus; assembly: GCA_037902135.1. Lineage (NCBI taxonomy): Eukaryota > Metazoa > Chordata > Actinopteri > Labriformes > Labridae > Cetoscarus > Cetoscarus ocellatus. The sequence continues at coordinate 1,023,821 of JBAMNC010000189.1, read as the reverse complement.
GATTTTTATTTTGTGGTAAGAGTTTTTACATTGTATTCATTTGTTATTTGTTATGCATGTAAATTGGGTGACATGTTATCTTATAAATGAAAGACAATGGTAAAAGCAAAGTTACTACATTCTTTTGTAAGCGTATGTAAATTGACGATTGGGAGGGTCTTTGCCTTCAAATATCTGTGCTCTTACAACCTACAAGGCCAATGAAGTTGGGACATTGTGTAAAACATAAATAGAAACAGAAAACAATGATACTTTTCAGCCTATGACAAAATATTCAAAATGATAATCTTCATTGTTTTTTGCAAATATTCACTCATTTTGAATTTGACGCCTGCAACATGCTCCAAAAAAAAAAAAAAAGGCTGGGACAGGGGAAACAAATGACAGGATGTTGAGGAATGCTCAGGGCGCTCCGTGAAAATCTGTCACTTAGCGCCCTGTTCAGGTGCTGCAGTAAACTCGAGTCTCCCTGCTGGGTGTTGGTGAACGCTGTTTCTCTGACATGTTGATGTGTTTGTTAAATTAAAATGCTGATGACAGCTCATCACTGTTGTCCCTCTGGGCTAGATTTTGGGGTTAAAGCAGCCTGAACTGGGACGGTCCAAACATCGCTCTGCTGGAGTGTATCATCATGTTTCTAATCTCTACACGGCTCCGATGAACATTAATAACTCTCTGAGTTTAATTTCAGAGGTGTTCTCAGCTACCTGTCCTCAGGGTGACAGCGTCAGAGGACACAGAGTGTCTTTGTTGTGTTAATTAAGATTCAACAAAAACAACACTGATTAAAATAAGAATGGCTCTGAGCTTCAGCAACACGTTCAGCAGAAGATAAATAAAGAAGTCAATAAAAGTTTGTTTTCAGACTCAAATATTTTTAGTGAGCAGAAGGCTGGTCACACTTTTAAGATCTCAGTTTGATTTATTCACACATTCAAATGCTTAATCACACACGGGGGCATAACCGATGAAAGATTTATCTTCTGCTCTAAAATATAACTGTTTATCTGAATTAGGGACAGAACACATAAATAAACATAAGTATGTCAATATGCCTTTATTTGATACCTCTGGCTATTTTTAATCCAAAGTATTGGGACAGGTGAGTGCTCCTTCAGACACTTTATTTGAAGCAGAACTGAACTGAACAGAACCAAACAGGAGCAGAACTTCCAGACACAGCTTTCCAAGGCACAAAGTGGGGAGAAACAACAAACAGGAGCTAGGAATGACATAAAGCTCTCCTGTGAAAAAATGTGCATGCATCTGACTGGCTGTTCTTGTTAATATGTGCCAGAAGAAGAAGAAAGAAGTTAGCGGAAACTACCAGCTACAGGGAAGAAATCCCCTTCAAAATAAAAGTCCCTTTTCACTTCCTGATAACGGAACATCACAAGAGGAAGTATGACAGTTTGTAGAGTTTTTTTCAACTGAATTGGAACAAAGCAATGGCACTGCAGGTGTAAAATCCACCTCAGCCTCCAGAGTCACCACATCTCAGTCCAGTAGAGCACCTTTGCAATGAAAAAACTCAGATCTAAGTAAGGGTATTTGTCTAATTTCAAGAAAAAAAAATCTCTCACTAAACTTATTCTAATCCACAATTTCCTTACATATCTGGAGTAAGATCTTATTTAAAGATATAAAAACTAAAAATAAGGCCTAAGTTGCCTGTAAAAATAAGTAAAATAATCTGCCAATAAGACAAGACAAATTTAACTTGAGCAGATATTAAATCTGAATTGAAGACCCTCGCTGAGTCAAACTTTCATTGTTTCATTGGCAGATATTTTCTCTTCATTACAAGCAATTTAATGCCTTTGTTTCTGTATTCATCATTAAAGTAAGATATTTATCTCAACTGGTTAAGTGAATGTTGGTTAGAATAAGAGTTTTGGAAATTTTTGACTTGAAAATAGACAAACACACTTGCCTAGATCTGAGATTTTGCAGTGTGGTGGAGCAGGAGATTCTTGTCATGGCATGGATCCTAAGCCGATAAATCTGCAGCAGCTGTCTGATGCTGTCATGGAGATATGGACCAACATCTCTGAGGGATGTCCAAAGGAGGAGGAGAGGAGGTCCAAATTGGTACTATTGTAGCAAGGTATACCTAATAAAGTGACCTGTGAGTGTAAACTTGTTGAAAAGCCCCCCGCCCCCAACCTTGCAAACTAAATGTGGCCCTTGCATACTAAATGAACATTATCTGATGCACATATTATTTTTCAAATCAACAAACAGTGTCTCTCGGGAGCTGGGGGTGTAATGAGTCATTAGTGGAGCTAAACAGGAAGTCCCCGGGTAAATCTCCCTCCGTAATTGAGTGACGGTTGCTCATGTTGGAGCAGCGATGATGATGAGATCTGATCCGACATACGGCCTGATAAAATAAAACTCTTCAGAGTTTATTCCTGGAGCCGAAGGCTGTGTGAGCTCGGTGGCACATGGTGATGTGAAGGTGACATTTCGTTAAATAAAAGTGAAGGAGGGAGAAGGTTAATTAAAAGACAGGAGGATGGAGAAGTGTGGAAGAAAAGGGGGGGGGGGGGGGGGGGGGGGAGAGAGCGCAGGGTGCTAATGAAGAGAAGGAGGAGAAAATAATTTTCTAATTAACACTCCACCAGGTTGTTCCCAGCAGAGATCTTTTTACAGGCTTTCTGACGCACCGCTCCCCCCCAAACTGGCGCATTTAATAAAAGTCTCTGCTCCGACCCTCCTACTCCAACAGCCGATAAACCCTCTACATTTTTCATGCTCCTTCTTTGTCTGTCCATGCCAAATAAAGGTTAAATAAAATAAAATAAAAAATCTTTTATTTGAAAAGCATTATCCTTTTTTCCCCTAATTTCTCCACCTATCTACATCTTTATCTTACCAGCTACAGATGTTTGCTGTTAATAATGATCATCAGCTTCCACTAACCGAGATCAGCGTTAGCATTTTGTATTCTGACCTTTAACCCTGTAGTGAGTCTTCTTAGTGTGCTGGAAGCTCCTTTAGGTGACATGCTATTTCATTGCCGGTGATACTCAACTGTATGTATCAATGCAGCCAAGTGGAATAAATCAGTTATCTAAACTGATAATAACACACAAATCTTTAAATTACACAATAGATAAGAATTAATAGATTCATACAAGTAATTCTACAAAATATGGTTTTATACCTAAACAATTTAATAGCATATAAGTCATATAATCATGCTAAGTAACGTAAAATGTAGTTTAGAACAGATATATTGCGGAGAGGCTCATTGTCTGTATATACTTACGTATGAGATGGATGTTTATTTTAACAGAGGTGTACATTTAAAAAAGTAAGTTTATGTTCACAGTGTATATGTAAATATAAATTTATATTTTCTTAAGTTCTTACTTATTATTAGTGTGTTTTGTTTGTTCTCTTTGAGGTTTTTGTGAAGAATGTGCTTGTGCTTGAAGAAGAGGCAGGACTGGATAAGCTCTTTGCTTCTCAAACTGGTTGTTGTGTAGATATATGAATGTGTGTACTCACATGTGTAAATATGTTTCTGTCCAGTTGTTTGGTGTACATATATGTATTATTTTGACTTTATGTTTGTATTTTTTTAAGTTTCAGATAAATAAATAAATAAAGAAAGAAAGAAAAGGATAAGCAGAAATGTTCTTCTTAACTCAGACAGACTGAGGTGATAATATAAGTGTGATGGATGCATTAGCCTGGCACCGAGCACAACTGTTAGAAATCTTGGGTTGGTCACATGAAACAAATTTCAAGAACAGCCTTTTTTCATCTTTGCAACATCCCTAAAATCAGGCCTATCCTGTCTCAGAGCGATGCTGAAAAACTAGTCCATGCTTTTGTTACTTCTAGACTTGATTATTGTAATTTTCTTTCATCCCAGCAAGTCGCTTAAGACGCTTCAGCTGCTTCAAAATGCTGCAGCACATGGACGGACTGAGCTCCTCTGCATTAACCTTGCTCAGCAGCTGGATCCTCCTGAGGTAGATCCAGCTGCTGAGCTCCAATCTATAACATTTGCAAGCGGCCCAAAGTGGCACGGCCCAATCAGAGTCCTTTACAGCAGGAAGAGGTGGAGCTATTTGTCAGATCTGAACTGCATTTCTTTATTAAATAAAAACAAACAGAAACACTGAAAGAATTTATTGACAGAAATCATATTTTCACTCCACTTCCAACATGTTTTGACAAAAGTTTGTTTTACGAAGTGCCTCATGTTCTGTAGCACAATATCATCCACCTACTACATGATCTGATTGGCCTGTAATGAATGTGATTGATGGAACAATCATCCAATCACATGCTGGATATGCTTCTGAAAGGTTCTGCCCTCCCCAAACACAAATTTTAATGGGCTCTTTCCAGATGGACCAGTGAAATAAACTGAACAGTCCATCTCATGTGTTGGGGTATTTCTGCATTGGCTTCCCATAAAATCTAGAAAAGAATGGTGGTTGTTCAACATGAGCCTGTCCAAGATCTCCTGCTGCGAAACTGAAGGTTTTTTCTGGTCACTGTAAGTGCTGCCAGCTGTGGCAAAGTGTTGTGTTCATGGTATATTCATGTTTGGTTTGGGGTTAAAATCAAATCAATAAATACATTCAATATAAAACATATTTACAAAAAGAAGAGTGTAGCACTGACCTACACTTTTGTCAGGTGTCCTCAGAGAACATTTGCTATTCCATTCCTCTTTTACTCTCCTGATTCTTCACCTTCTTCCACATCATATATTTATGGCCACTGTCTCTCTATACACCAACATCTCCCTCCCTCCCTCCCTCCCTCGCTCCCTCTGTCCTCCAGGAGTCGACAGGCTGGAGCAGGTTGTTATTAATCCAGTCCGCTGTCCTCGAGGTTTTAACAATCAGACTGACAGGAGGAGTCTGCAGGAGGGCCTGAACACTCTCAGAACTGACACATCCAAGAGGAGAAGCACAGAGAAGGAGCAGAGAGATGAAGGAAGGGAGGAAAGGTGAGAAGGGGACTTCAGAGGTCCTTCTCATGTCATTTACGTTTCCTTGTGTCCCTCCCACATGTTGTTTCCTTCTGTCTGAGCTTTACTGGAGAAGCACATCGGATATAATATTTTATCAACATCCGACATGCTGATACTGAAACATACTCATTATCACTGATACTGAAATGTTTTGGTTGAAAGTACTCAATCTTTGCTTAAAGGAATATTTCACTATTTTGAATTGAGATGCAGCAACTGGCTGTGTTCTCCTCTGCCAAAGAAAAGTTGTTCATCATTTAAATGCAGCTTCTGTTGAAAAAAAATCCTCAATTTAACACAAGTGCACAGTTGATGTTTGCAGAGCTGAGAGCACCATGTCTATCATATACTGTGGGAAATACTGAATTCAATCTCAGGCTTTGAGACATGGAGCTTTAAGATGGTCCACTGTGGTCATAAAGGGATGGACATGGTCAGCAACAATACTCAGGTAGGCTGTGGGTTCAGACCATGCTCAGGTGGGTCTAAGGGGCCCAAAGTGTGCCAAAAAACACCATCACACCACCAGCATTAGCCTGAACCGCTGACCCAAGCCTGAGTTCCTGTTCTTAGCTGACAGGAGTGGCACCTGGTGTGGTCTTCTGCTGCTGTAGCCCATCTGCTTCAGGATTCAACATTTTCTGCTTTAAAAAAATGGTCTTCTGCATACCTAGATTGTAAGGAGTTATAATTATTGTTGCCTTTTGATTATCCTGATCCCCTCATTCTTCTCAGACCGTGGGCATCAATAAGTCATTTTTGCCCAGAGAGCTGCTGCTCACTGGATATTTTCTCTTTCTCAGACCATTCTGTGTAAACCCTAATGATGGTTGTGCATGGAGATCAGACCAGCCCATCTGGCAGCAACAACCACGCTGCACTCAAAATCACTTAAGCCCCATTTTTTCTCCAACCTGATGCTCAGTTTGAACTTCAACTTTTCACTGTTTCAGTGAAAGTGAAAATGGCCTCAGCTCTCCAGCCCTGTGCTTGAATGTTTACTGTGGCTGCCTGGACATACCAAGACATGTTTTTCCTTAAACTGAAGCTGTTGGTTTAACAAACACCTGTGGCACATCCTGTGATGAAATCATTTGGAGAATATTTTTAAACAGACTGTAAGAGCTCACTTTTCTAAAAGGGGAAGCAGACAGCAGAGGGAGAGATCCAATAGCCTTTATTGTCATTGTATGCCGTACATACAACAAAATATAAAAAGTTTGAGAGGTTTACCATGAGTGCAGAACAAATAAAAAAGACATTAGAAACACACACAATCAACCAACTATTTAAAATTATAGTTATATATATAAGATAAAAATTAACCAGCAGGTTCGAGACTTTCCACCATCTCAAACCACTCTTCTCTGACCTCTGACATCAACAAGACGTTTCACCCAGAGGACTTGATTATATTCTCTTTTAAGACCATTATCTGAATCCTGGATATAGTTGTATGTGAAAATCCAAATAGATCAGCAGTTTCTGAAATACTCTGACAAGCCTGCCAGGCTTCAACAACCCCACCATGTTTAAATTCACTTAAATCAACTTTCTTCTCCATTTTGAAGCTCAAGAAGTAAAACCCATATACCTAATTAAGTGGCCAGTCAGTGTAGAAGCAGTTGACCTCGACATTTTAGAGCCGGATATTCAGAAATGCTCCTTAAGTGTGAGTGATGACTTGAGTCTGCAGTTCTGATGTGACCTAACATACAGAACATAGATCAGAGTGAAGTGAGAGACATGCGGCTTCAATATTTCTGCAGTGGACAGAGAGAGAGAGAAGCTTTAGCATTTAGGGGGAGGGTCCTCTGCAGGCTGAAGCGAACTCACCTGACAGTGACTCAAACAGGGTTAAATGGGTCCCTCTGGGGCAGAGGGTCATGTGTTTGCTCGCCCTCTCTCTTCAGCAGCAGCACATTAAACTGTGGCCTTCACTTTCCCTGATTTATGCTGTAATTGAAAGTTTCCATGTTCTTTCAGGAGTTGACTGTCACGGCCTCTTAGTCTTAATCCTCTGTGAAAAATTTCCAATCTGCAGCACAAAGACAGCCATCCAAACAAAAACAGTTTTTTATTCATGCAGAAAGCTCATTTATTTCTCTTAGTGTCAAAGCAGGCAGACAAAAAAGTGGAGCTCTGCCAGAACGCAGCATTAGCTGAACTGAGCTCAGCGGAAGGCTTAAGGTTTTTTAATCCATCTTTAATAAACAGACCTGTTTTTACCTTGTCTACATAAAAAACTCGGTTTATTTGTGGAGCACAAACACAGCTGAAGCCTCTGGAGCTGAAAGGAGCGAGTTTAGCGTCTTCAGGGTTTTAAACATCCCCGTTGGTCTCTGACATAAAAATGAAGGCGTCCTGGTTTGTATGGGAGACGAGGATACTTTTATTTCTTTGAAAATTAATTTAGATCAGTGCTGAATCAAGAAGCTTCAGATGAAAACTGCAGAATGTGTCGAAGTCTGTTTCATCTTACAAACACATCCTGACACTTTCTGAATCAAAAGTCTCCCCAGATGAACTTTTCTTCTGTCATATTTCTCTGAGGGTTTTATGTGTCGGGGTATCGAGCCTGATGTTTGAGCCCATTACATTCAGCAGTCAGAGTTTATCAGACTTCATATATTCAAGCTCAAAGCCAGAGAAGCTCAATTTGAGGAGCAAAACAGAATCAAGGCCAAGTAAAAATACTTCCTTAGCATCAGTTATAAGAGGCATTTGTAGAAATCTGAGTCATTGCTGCTTATTTAAGTTTATCTGACCCAATTTTTTCCACAAATGCAAAATAATGTTTCATGAAATACCTTCACATAAACCTTTATTACCTTCGCAGAGCAGGTCAGGTTTGTGATGCACTGGACCATTTGTTTGTATAGATGGCTGAAAAAGTTCTCACTAGGTTCTGTTGATATTTCAGAGAATGTTGGTGGATCATGGATGTTTGTTTAAAGGATTTAAGCTGTATTATTTGGTGATATTTTGAATGCCTGAGGCTTGAATTATTTGAGTTCATTTTTGGAAATGAAGGACTAGATAAGTTCTGTACTTCATCCTACACCCTTTTGGAAAAAAGGAAAGAAAAAAAAGGAGGACTCATTGTAAAAAAAATCTGCACTGTGTGTCTTCCAGTGTATGTATATATATATAATTTTTAAGATGTTCACTTAATAACTTGCCTAAAATTTCAGACATGCCTTGGCAGAGATTTGTGCTGCAATTGTGATTCAATAAGTAAAACTGGAATTGTTCTGAAAGCACAAAACTCTGCATTACCAGCAATGTGGAAAACTGCCTGATCTCACACTATTAACGAGTCCTTTAAATAATCCTGGATCTGCATTCGTACCCGGATCACCACCAAAATCTAATCACTTCTTCCTTGTGGCATGACAAACATGACCTGAAAGGTTCTTGAAGGTCCACTGATATTTTTTTTTGAGTTATAAGCAAAAATGTGATCTCACAATGGTAACAAATCCTTCATTCTTGATCCACGTCTGTATTCCAATCACCAACCAAATCTTAGCACTTCTTCCTTGTTCCGTGACCAACACGCCTTGAACAATCATTCATCACTTTCTGAGTTATCTTATCCCTAAACAGAGCAGAGATAAACCATGCCAAAGTGAACAGACCACAGAGAGATGAGCTGAATCATATCATTTTTAAATAGTCCCTCACTCTCTTAATAATTTCTCTTATTTTTAAAGTCCACATTTAGCTTTCATAGCTGACCCATTTTTGCCTGTTTTATATTTTATTGCTGAAAAATGTCCTCACTTCATCCTAGCTCCCACTTTAGGAGGTTTTTCTCATGAGTCTGTAGAAAAAGCCCAAACAAACCAAACAGGGTGTTTGAAGCAGAGCGTGAGCCTGGAGGATGTTTCTTTGTTCTGTAAACGTGGTGGGAAGCAGAGGAAGTGCACAGCAAAGCAGATCTTTGTCACTTCTAACTTTGTTGTAGAGGGAAATTTTACATTCTGGTTTAATTCTGGGTATAGGATGTTAATTGAATTAAAGTGGCAGCTACTGAGCGTTTCATTTTGCTTCTGTGGAGTGTTGGTTAGTGTTTGTAGGCTGTAGGAAGAGTGCAAATGTTAATTTATGGTGTGTTCAGTGTCAGAGCTTCTTCTTTAAAACAGGAGGGCAGGTACAGATTTGTGCATAGATACACAAAAGGAGAGGAAGAGCTGTGAGAGAAGCCACACTTTATCCTCCAAATATCCAGTGTATGAAAAATTAGGACACACTTTCAGGACCAGATAAGCTTTTCATCCTCTTCCTTTTGAGCCATACTTCTGAATATTTCTCCTCCTCTGTACTGCTTAAAATATCTCATTTGACTTTCAGACTTTTGGAATTCTCTGCATGATTCAGTTTGAATAAAGTGATATTTTAACAACGCCTCTAAAACAAAATCACACTATGTTTACCAGTGTGTTTAATATCTAACATAAAATGATGTAGAGAGAAAGCACTGACCTGTCAATCAAAGCTGCATGGACCCTAATTAGCTGGACTGTTAATATAATAAAGCAGAGCCAGAAGTTATTTTGGATTCATTTTTTAAAGAGAGAGCAGGAGAAAAAAAAAAAAACAGCAGCACAAGTTCACGAGTGGACTTAATATATCCTTTTGGCACAAGACAGAAGTTCAGACAGAAGTATCTGAAAAGCAATTAAGATCATTTTGAACTTGGCCATCAAGAAAAAAAGATTCATTTTAAATCAGCTGGTGCAGCTTGACTACACAGACTTTACACTCAGGCTCTCTGTCTCTGTCACCGCTGTGATGATTGAAAAAGTAAGACCAGAGATAAACTCTTAGTTTCACCTTGTGCTCATGCACTCGTCTGCCTGTGCTCTGGATGTAATTGTAGAAATACTTACATATGTATATGTGTATATATATATACACAGTACATACATATACACACATATATGTATACATATACACATACACACCAATATACATACATACATATATCAAAATAAATAAAAACTCAAAGCTCCATTATTCAATTTGCTTCCGTCTCAAGAATTTCTAACAATGACACTGAAACTGATGACCTTAGAGAATGAAACCCAAACTGCACACCACAATCTGAAGATGTTGCAGTTTTAATAGTTACCATGTTAAATGGTGACTCCCAGCCGACTGTGTTCCTAAATGTCATAGTTAACCAGCTGATAAAAACAGAGTGAGTCCTCATGAATGTCCCTTTATAAAGGTTTAAAAGCAAGCCCTCACCTTCCTCAGATCCTGCATTATATTGAATTATTCCATGTGTGTCAGTGTAGCTGACCCCACTTCCTCCAGGTCTATGATGTTTTCATTTATAAATTCATTTATTAATTTGAATCCCCATTTATCACCACCAGAGTGGCTACTACTATTTCCCAGGTCCACACCAAACACCACATGGACTCATCACTAAAACGACAACACTAGAAGAGCTCAGAGAGTAAAGACCTCTGTTGGATTTTGGGGATGAAATGGGCTCAAAAATGTAGAAAACTGCACTTTCAGCTTCTTGTATTTTTAACATATCCTGGAAACCTTCCTGGGTCCACATCTGGATTCAGATTCAGATTCATATCACTCTTAAAGTTGAATCACTTCTTCCTTGTGCTATTACCCATGTTACTTGAGAATGTCATTATAACTTTTTTGAGTTTTCTTGTCACAAACAAACAAACAAACAAACTCCAGCAAAAAAATCCCACACTGGAGAGAAAGTTAAGACAATGACTTAAGTAAAAGATAAAAACAGCAGGAATTTTAGCACATTTTAAGTAAAAATAGCAAGAAAGTGACCAAGACAAACCTAATGATGATGATAGAGGTCAATAAATAAATAAATAAATAAGCATTTAAACTAACACAAGAATGACAAGAATCTAAACTAAACCATAACCAGAGATCCTGAACTTCATGAATTACACATGAATGTCTTTTAGGGAGCCCGATGACATTAGATATTTATCGAACAACAACCAAACCTGCTGACTGAACATGATCACAGCCGCTCTGCTCTCAGAGAAATAAAAACTCATTTTGTGTTTCCTTTTTCTGACTTTCTTTCAGACTTAAATGACAGATTCAGAGCGTGAAGCTGACGGATTCTGCTGCTGAGGGAGGACTACTTGCTGAGAGGGTCCAGGAGGCTTTTAACAGTGTGTGTGTGTGTGTGAGCTGCAGAAGCACATGCTGATGAAAATCACCTTTGCATGCACGCAAACACCAAAATGACACGTCATGTTCCTGCTATGCCGGTACCATCTGTATTTCTAATCTCACTGCACTGAGCTCAGCAACATTTGATTTCATGTCAGTCTGATTCTGTCATTAAGTTTAATTTGTTTCTTTTTTTTGGGTTGGGGGAGCATTTTGTGCCTTTATTGACAGGATAGAGAAACAGTGCATAGACACTGCAAACTGGCCACAGGCTGGATTCAAACCCAGGCTGGCAGAAGCATGTATATGGTTCGTGCTTGGTTGCTTACCACTCTGGCAAACCAGCGCCCTTAGTTCCTTTCTTAAGACCTTTTGTTTCTTCTGAGATGTGATTGTGAACAGACAAACTTTCACAAAGTGAACACCGGCATGTTTGTATGTGAATAAAATGGTAAATGTTCTTATCAAAAATAGAAACACTCGCAGCGTCTACAGTGGTAACATCTCTCAAAAAGCTGGAATTTTCCAACAACACAATAAGCTAACTGTTGCTTGATCCTTCTGTCTGATCCACTTCCATCCATTATCTTACACCTCTCGTACCTTATAGCATAGCTTTCTCAAAATAGACTCTTTTTTGGTCAACATTTGTGCCTTTTAATTTTGAGAGCATTTTAAATCAAGAACTAACTGTTAAAACACACATCAGCAGACACTGTTTTGGATTCATGTCAAAGAAATGAAACCTGTAAACGGATTTTTTAGGTTCTGTTGTTCCATGTGCTCACAAACTAAGACGCCAGCTTCACATCCAAACACTCCTCATTTTGGGACAAACACATCCATCGGTCCTAACAGGCACTTGTTCATTTGCTGAATAAATAACGGAGTTCTGGGTGTATCAATCAACATCTCTGCATACCAGAAGGCTTTGCTTCCAGCCTATGAAAGTGCTTACTGCATCTCAAACTCTGGATTTTAGTGAGACCTTACTCATCGTGTGAGTACCCTGACACTTCAGACAGACCAATTTATTTATTTCACGAGCCCATCAGGGCAACGGCTTGAGATCGGACTATTTAACAACTCGTCTTATTGATCAGACTATTTAACAATTCCCTTATTGATCAGATTATTTAACAATAGTTTTTATGGATAAGACTTAAACTATTCTTCTTATCGATCAGACTTTAACGACTCTACTTATCAATCAGACTTTTTTATGATTCCTTTATTGATAACACTATTTAACGATTCTTCTTATTGATAAGACTTTTACAATTTTACTTTACGATCAGACTATTTAATGATTCTCTTATTGATCGGACTCTGTTGATTCTACTTCTCGTTCGTTGGCCTGCACAGGTTTATCAGTGACAACAATATCAAACACATGGCGCTCCTGATGTTAAATGACATAATGCAAAGATAAATGATCAAATTCGCTGAACAGCACGATGGCCCTGGCTCTCCGTGGGAAATATGAATACAAGAAAACTGCAAGACTGAACCGTAGACCAACAGTTATATGCAGACTCTGCAGGAAGGAGTTTTCTTTTCACTGAAGCACTTTCAGCTTAAAGTACCACATTAACACGAAGCATGTGTCAGATGATCAATCAAAATCAATCCACAGCAAACCCTGTGATTAATCTGATTAAAAATTTTAATCGTTTGACAGCCCTAATTTTTATAGGACCAGAACTACAAATTCAGTAAAACAAACAGAGCCCAGAGGCCTTGACACTGCTTCATCTGACAGCTCTCAGGATGTGAGGGAGGAAGAGAGCATCCTGAATGTTCAAATTAAAGTCAGCGTGTGAATTGTTTTAATCTCCTTCATAAGAACATTTCTGCTTACAGCCAAACTATCAGAGCCGAGATCAGACGAGAACAAAACAGAGTCATTAACAGATGAATAATATCAGCTAAATAAAACCAGATGAAAGAGACGTAAAATCAACATGGTGGCGTGTTTTCAGGCCCGGAGGAAACTCCCCGCCTGTGAGTTTGTTTTTATGACGTAGAACAAAAGAAAAGTTTTCAGACTTCTTAAACCCTGTTGGATCAGCAGAGTTCACAGGCTGCAGAGGGACCTTTAAAGAAGAGCTGCAGTGAAGTTTCTTACATCCTCAGCTGTTTGTCTCCATGTCAACAGCTCCTTCTGCCTCCCGTCTGAATCTCGAACTTGATCCGGTTTTGCTTTGTAACTGAGAGAGCAGTGAACACTGAATAAATCTGACTGATGGGACGATAAAGGGAACACGAGAGTGAGTGAAACCATGGAGAGCTATTACAGCCTGTAATGAATGAAATATTCAGACTCTGGTAATAAGGCTGACAGCGAAGACGGCAGCATCAGAGCTTCATGCATAAACATACGAGCCCCCCATCAGGGAGCCCTCCCCATGAGTCCTCGTAGAGTCTCCAGTCCTCAGCACTTATGCCTTAAACCACAGTGTCAGACTCCCTGCTCCCAAAGCTCAGCCTGCAGGCCTCAACAGATCAGCTGGAGGAGACCCTGAGAGGCTCTGCTTTGTAGTTCTTATCATTTTGGAGCTGCACCTCCACCCCTTAAGGCCTCCGTTCATCTGACCTCTGAGCGGATGAACGGAGCAACAAGAACAGCCTCTCAGTGGCAGCGCAGATTTCTATGATGAACCACAGAAAAGAACAGAACAAGCTCCCAACTGGACTAAAGACAAATACAAACTGTAGAGTCTTCTCCAGAGAAACAAAAAACTGGATTATTAGAAACCAACCCTGTCAGCATTGACCAGTCTTTTGGCACAATTTCTCCTATGCCTCTGAGTGAATGTATTCTTCTGTTTTAAATCTGTGTTTTTGCAGTATAATTGAATGTATGCACTGTCTTTGAACAAAAATGTATTTTTCTATGCTTTTATACACTTTCTGTACTGTAAATGCACTTTATATTTATACCTTAATGTCTCTTGCCTGCCACGGGAATGCAAATGGAAATTAGATAGAGAGCTATAATCTGGTGCAGAGCTTTTCTACTCTGATGAGTTTAAGGTCTTTTCTGTACATGGTCCCTAACAAATCAGATATAAAAATGTTTTTAACTCCTTCCTCTTTCATTGATTTCTTCTGTGTTATGTTAACATATTAATTTCATTACTTACTTTTAATTCAGATTTTTTTTTAGAAATTCATGCTTCACATTATTATACTTTTAATCTTTTTATAGATTACCTTTTAGGCTGTTTTATTGTTTTATCTCCTACTCATGTCAGTTGTTCTATTTCAACATTGCAATTCTTCTTCTTCTTCTTCTCTTTATTATTATTATTGTTATTAATTATATTGTTATTATTATATTATTGTCTTTTTGTATTTGTTTTGTGTGTTTTCAGCTTTCAGCCCTTTTTTATTGTCTTATCTTTTTCTTACTTATTTTTAATGTTTTTAGCTTTTATATTGGTCCTCATGCTCTCATTATATGTTGCAGAGTTCTTGTATTGTATGGTTCACTTCATAAATTTCAAGTGATAGTGTCTGTTATGTCTTGAAGTGTTTGCCTGTGAGGGTTCTTTGTTTTTCATTCGGCTTTTCATTCTTTTTTTATTTCCTTTTGTGCTTAAGCTCTTGTGCTTCACTGTCTGTATGTTCCTGAGTGTTTGTCAAAGCACTTTGTGAAACTCTTTCTTTAAAAGTGCTGAAAAACAAAGTTATTATTATTCATTATTATAATTATTAGTGATCATCCTCTACAGTTCAAATAAGTAAAGATGAATAAAATAAAACCTTCTCCTGATGGAACCAAACCCTGACTAATAAAGAAACTGTAAAAGTAAAAAAAAAGAAAAAGTTAAAAACCCTGAGTCATCTCTTTAAGATCACTTTATGCTTTTCTTTCATCCTTCTCTCTGTCAGGTGGACAAAAGCCTGTCAAATTATCTGTAATATAGCCTCCTGCCACTAGTTGGGGCTGTAGCTGCTGTCTTTGTTCCGGCCATTCGGTCAATTGATGCACTTTGACCTGAAAAAACACAAAACTGGCTTTGAGAAATAACATTCAGCCTGAAGCAGTTCGGAGGTTTTCTGTGCCATAAAATAAAGATAAAGCTGCATTTAGGCTGCATCAGGTGGCACCAGCATATTAACCACAGCGATGTGTGACCATTTCCTAACACACTGTTACATGAGAAACAGAGGCTAAAGGTGCAAGCAGTGCTAATGTTAGCCACACTATCATTGATATTGCCAGTGAATGCTACATAAGCTTTCTTACTGTTGTGATTTTTGGTCAAATTTAAACCACATTTCACTGCTTTTTGTTTTGCTTCCCTTGTTTGGACCTGATTCAGTTTGAATGGCTCTCACACCAATACAAACCAAACTCTGGTCCTAGACTTTATGTGAGCTCTCACATAACCACAAATCAACTCAACTTTCCAAGAAAGTGAACGGCAGTAGGTTTAAAGTGGCCTTAGTGCCTCTGTGATAATTTGCAGAGGATTTTGCTCTGTAGGTAACTTCACTGAGGTTGTTTCACACCTACAGCACGGTTGTTTTGTTCTGATAAAGTTGAATGAAAATGCTACAAATTTGTATATTTCCTCTGGATTGTTTCATGTTTCACTCCACTGGTTGATTGAAAGCAAGTAGGCACCACCTCTTTCAGGTCAGCGCAGTTGCTTGTATTAAAACAGGGATCGACCGCTGTGTTCATATAAATCCAAACAAACAGAGCAAAACAGGAAACGCCCACCTGTACCAGAACAATGATCCTGGTGTGAAACAGAAAGTATCCACCTGGCTATAATCCCAAGTATTTACATGTAAATGTTCATTAATGCATACTGTCCTATTTTAAACTTGAACTGGTCATTCACACCAATGTGCACACACATAGAAACACGGCTGTAGATGTTTGTAAAGAGGGTTAAATGTTTGTTAAAGTTCTGACAGATGAGCAGAAAGGAAACAGGCAGTGTGTCAGTAAGAGTGTGTAACCTGGACCTCTGATCCGTGTAGGAGGTCCCTAAGCTCACACCCTGTATTTAAGTCAGCGTGTCTGTGTGCTGATTTTTATGAAACAGTCGTCTGTTTTAGAGGAGGCTGCTAAACTTCAGCCCTCCACCTGCTGTAGCACCACAGACAGCGACGTGCTGGTCAGAGCTGTAGTTTCAGCACCACAGACAGCGACATGCTGAATGGATCTGGAGTTTCAGCACCATGGACAGCGGCATGCCGATCAGAGCTGTAGTTTCAGCACCAAGGACAGTGACGTGCTGCTCAGAGCAGGTGTCTGAGAGGAGATTATGTAAGTTAATATGTCTGTGTTATGATGTACACATTTCTGATGCATCAGCATTGTTCATGCTGTCAGTTTTTTTCTGTGAGGGTTATGTTTTTGTTGAAGGGGTAGGCCTTAAATAAGCTTTGGCTTCTGCCTACACCCATTCAGTCACCTTGAAAACTTTGAAATTTTGACTTTGATCTTCTGAGTTGTTTTATTGCAACTGCAGCAAAATAAATTTAATTCATTCATTCATTCATTCATACAAAACTAGAAGACACTGCTCTTCAGTCTGAACCACAGAAACGGACAGACAGGAATCTCAATGTGACAAATGTCTTCAAGTCAAACAGTGAATAGTGTCACAGCTTTTCAGTGCAGATGCTCTGAGGGTTTGATGAGCCCCTCAGATTCTGAACTTAAAGGTTTTAAACTGCCCAAATGCTGCAGACCCTCCATGCAAACAGGGAGGCAGAGAGCGGGGCGAGGATGCGAGGCAACAGAGGACAGGCCCACGTCTCACTGCACTCATCCATCTCAGCATCCTTGTGCCCCCTCACCTCAACTGATATTATGCCTTAAGGTAAGAAGAAACATGCCTTGCTTCTTAGCAAATAAATTTTTAATGTAACTTAAAATATATTTTTTATGTAACTTTTGTAACACGATCACCGGTTATGAATAATGATCCGATCTTGATTTTGCTACATTCAGGCACTTTGAGCTCCTGCAGGGTCCATGTGTCAGTTCTCTCTGTGTCCGTGTTAGAAGGTGAATTACACCAGAATTACATCACCTGTGAGCTTTCAGCGCTCTCCTCCATTATTAATGTACATTGATAATATTAATCATTAATTCAAGGGTCACAGTGGCTCTGCAAAAGGGGCAAAATAATGACTTTCAGGACTGTTTAAGGGTCAGTAATGTTACCTTGAAACATGGACTGGACTCAAAAAGTGACTCAAACTGAAGCTTCTGCAAAGGTGTTTTTCATTCCAGCAGAACAGCTGCTTTACTTTTTGAAAAAAAAAAAAAAAGAAAAGACATTTGGGACGGATACTTCAGGCAAAAGTGTTTTGGGCAGATTTTGGATGGGTTTTTTCTGAGTGCAACTGATGTAATTTTTTCATATTGCAAAGAAAAGGAACAAGTTTCACCACCACACAACATATTTATTCAAAGTCTGCCTGACATACTGTCTCTTTAAATTAAATTTATAGGGTGGCCGAAGCGAGCAAATGCCTACATGGGCTGATGTACTTCAACAAGAGGCAAACACCTGCAAGAGCAGAAACACAGCAGGACCAAGTACAAGAACAGAAGAGCTCCAGGCCTGCAGGGGCGCTGTGGCAGAGAGAGATGGATGAGGGAGAGACAGTATTTGCACATGCAGATTATGCTAACAGGTGGATTACAACAAAGACACACGTCCGACCTTTTGTTGTACACTTGTATAATCATGATAGGACCACCAGATCATCAGTTCTGGTTGATTTTGATGGGGGAGGGGATAAAGTAAAAAATCAGGCCATTTATCTCAGAGTACATGCCCCCTTCATCCATAAAATATCAAAACTTCAATACAAATGCAGTTTGAATAATTGCTTCCATGCACATTTCTGCAAGGAGTGCACAATGATATATTTCCTCATTACTTTCTTGATCCCAGTTCTTGTCTCCAGAGTCTTTGACAGACAATATCCTGCTTTAGACCATCTTTTTTAATCATTTATTATTAATTATTATTAACTAAGGTCTTAGTTTCAGGGTTTAATCTAAAATGCTTGACGTCAGAGATTGATTTTATGTTGCTAGATTCCAAAGCACTTTTATTGTACAAATAGGAATAGCATTTTGTTGTTTGAAATGTTTCTATTTGAAACTTTAGTCCAAACCCACGAAGGCTGCCTCCCTTCTTTCAGATCATATGAATTAGCATCCTGGTTTTTCCCCCATAGTCCCTGAATCAGAGACATTATAGCAGCCAGACATTCTTTACTGCTGCCTGTTAGGAGCTGTAAAGACATAAATGTAGCTTACTCAGGTCATTTGAGACTCAGCCAGCTGTTCCTAAATGTCAGACGATCCTAGCGGACAATAAATATAATCCAGTCTGCCGAAACAGTGGCGGTATATCTGTCAGCTGTGTGGATGTAGACCCAGTTTGGAGACATAATGAGATCAAATTCAGAGACGTTTGTCCCTCTGGACCGTCTGCACTGGAGCCTCCTGGTCTGCCTACGTCCAGGTTTAACTCACAGGCAGTTTTCTCTTTGTAGACGCTGCAGACAAGCTCATAGAAAGTTCAATAAAGATGAGGGATTATTCCATAAAATGAATCTTTCAGAAGATAAATCTCATATGTAATAATGAATTAGCCATGATGTGAAAATTCTTTCACTTTTTATTTCATATATCAAAGAACTTCAACAACATATTGTCAGTTTTTGTCTTGAGCAAAAATTAAAGCCAAACTAAAAACTAAGATAAACTTTTTTACATTTACAGCCTGAGGTGTCCATGATGAAAGACTCAACTTCATTCTCTTCCTCTTTCTGAAGGTAATGGTCATACTTTGGTGGTGTGAAGCATGTTGTTGAAAACTGTTAACATCTAAAATGATCAAGATGATGCTTGACATGAAATAAAGGCACTGTAGCCCTTTTTCCCTGCTTGAATCCTGCGTTCTCTGTAGAAACATAAAACACTGTGGGTATTCAGTGTTAATGTCTGTAAACACAATTATCAGTGGTGCTAATGAAAGAGGCTTTCTAGTTATATCCCTCTGTTGAATAAGAGCATTTAAACGTGTGTGTTTCTGCTTGTTTCTAAATGCACTGCAGAGTGCACAGAGGAGTGCTGTCTCGGAGTCCTCTCTTTTCTATTGAAAACTGAATATATCATTCAGTGGAGATGGCATTATGCTATTGTCTCTGGTACGTGCCATCAGCACAGCGAGTCTATTTTCAGCAGGAGCCTTTTTAATCCTACATGGATCTCTGCCAAGCAGATCGACCCAAAACACAAATACAAGCGCTCAGAGTTTCAGGGTAATTTCAATATAATAATCTGGGTGCAGACAGCAAATTAGCGTCAGGCAGGCTATTTAACCTGTTTACAGGCTGCGTTTCCTTTACCTCCTAATCTCACATTAACTTGTGATTAGGTGTTTTAAGCTTCTCAAGCCTGCGCTTCGCTGCAAAGCGCTTTATAAACACTTCCAGTGGGCAAGGACAGGCGCTGTTGGTCAGAGCAAAGCTGCAGTGCACACAGGCGGAGCTACATGCAAACTGCAGGTAACAGAAGCGCATGTTCATTTGCTATTAAACCAAGTTATCACTCAGCATAAAAACAGAGCTGCATCAGATGGAAAATGAGAAAGACATCTGTGCTTGATCAAACAAACTCTGCATCAATGGGAAGCCGTTTGGGCATAAATTTGTTATCGGTGACTGTCTATTAGCAATTTTGTTTTACCAGTAAGATCTACCCGCGCACTAGTGTGCCAACAACCGTAACTAGTAGGACAAATTTTTGCTAGTACTACTAGTTAACTCAAAATATCTTACAAGTATTACTAGTAGACTGTTTTTAGTCTACTAGTATAAAAGCCAAAAGATTCACTAGTAGTACTAGTAGACATAATGTAAATGAAGTAGGAGGGATTATAACCAAATCCAGCACCCTGATTGGTGGTAACATTTTCAAAAGCCAATGGGAAGCCTGAATTTTCTTTTCCCCACCCCCTTATTAGCATATAAGGCTTACTAGTATAACTAGTGAACATTTTTCAATCAACTAGTACTAATAGTGACCCTTTTTGCTTCACTAGTAAAGTCTATTCATGCACTAGTTGACCAAAATTGAGTACATGTCCTCCAAATTTGAGTACTAGTAGAGCTGAACTACAGTTGATATCACTGATATCAATTTTATGCTCAAATGGTTTCCATACTGCATTAGGTGTACGGCAGTCATTAAAAAAAAAAAAAAATTACATGTATATATATATATATATGTATATATATATATATATATATATATATATATATATATATATATATATATATATATATATATATATATATATGTGTATATATATATATATATATATATATATATATATATATATATATATATATATATATATATATATACACACACATATATATGTATATACGTATATATATGTATATATATGTGTATATATATATATAAATAAATATATATATATTTATATTTTTATATATATGTATATATATATATAAATAAATATATATATATTTATATTTTTATATATATGTATATATATATATATATATATATATATATATATATATATATATATATATATATATATATATATATATATATATATATATATATATATATATAATATATATATATATATATATATATATATTATATATATATTGCATTTACATCTTTTTATGAATGAAAGAATGGGAGACAAAGATCCGGCACAAACATGAATAACCTGTTGCTTTCAGATAAAGACAGAATTCATAACTACATATTGAGAACAATAAACCGTCACACACTGCACCAGACATATTATTTGATAGGAGAAGCTGTCTGATAACACTGTATGAATACATATCTAAAACAATAATAATAAATAAAAGATAACTGGAAATCTTCAAATAAAGCAGTCTCATTGTTACCCCGCCATTCCGCCCGGCGACAGAGGAGATGGAGCCGTCTGATAGGATGTAAATAATTCAGAGGAATAGATGATCAGTTTTATGGCTAAAGCTGTAGAAAAGAAGCAGAGAGGCTGACTGATGAAAACACACAGACAAACACAGAGACCTGTAACGATAACAGTGCTGCATGGAAGCTTCCTGAGGGAACAGAAAGTAAAAGACAAAGTATTTCATAAATCAAACTCTTTGTGCCCACTGTAAAGTAGTCAGATCTTGATTGTCCAATATTTCAGCACTTTTGGACTTTTTAAACCAACTGATATGATTTCATAAATGAGAAACAGAGAACACTGTCAATAGTGCAGGAGTTCATTTGCGATGTCTTGGTAAATAATGTAAATTTTGACAATTTGCAGAAACCTGACTAACACAATGTCACTCAGTTCTGTGGACAGCAAAAGTATCGCTGCTGTCATTAGCCTATAGTGCATTTTAGGTGATATTTACTGCAGAGATGCATTTTTGAGCCACTAAAGTAACAGAAAGTGCCATAAATACAAAACAGAAAGGCCACTGATGAGTCTGGACGCCTTAAGAAGAGTCACAAACAGAAAAATGAGTGTAGACCGGACTGAAATAGCAGCTGCACAGCAATCAGACAGTGTGTGGATTGAGGGTGAGGGTTCACCCTCTGTTTTCTCTGCTTCTTTGACAACAATATCTATGAGCACAGTCAGCAGCAAGTCATCAGATAACACGGTAACTCATTACACCCAAACATCCAGACAGTTCTGAGGGTGCAGGGAGAAAAATATAATAGAAACAGAGTTCAGATGATGCCGATGGAGAGGTCTGACCACCTGTCATCAATTGACTACAAATATTTGATGCTGATATCTATTGTTGGTGCTTAGTTTGTTACTTCTACACTAAGAATTACAGCCATGTTTACTGTTTACTTCTGACATAACAGGTAGTTACATACAGCCTGAGTTTTTTGCTCCCTCTAGTGGTGTCCTCCATTAACATGTGTCACATATAGTTGAGAATTTAAACAAAATTGCTCATAACGCCAACAGACACAAATATGAACACAGGAACAAACTGCAAGTTTGTCTCCAGCTTTGCAATGAGTTGCCTTATACTGCTTGTAGTTGCCTGGAGCCTTTCCCAGCCTTTACTGGTTGAGAGGCAGGCTTCACCTTGGACTGGCAACCAAACACAGGGCTGATACAGAGAGACAGACAACCATTCAAACCCACATCCATGACTAAGGAGCCCCAGTTGATCTAACAAGCATGTTTTTGGTCTGTGGGAGGAAACTGCAGAACCCGGAGAGAACCTATACAGGAATGAGGAGAACATGCAAACTCCACACAGGACGGCCAAGCAGGCTCAGCATCTTTGGTTCTACCGTCTAAACTGTGTTGTGATCCACCTGGTAGCTTTTAGACATGTTGGTAGATTTTGTTACCATCCATTTTATTGATACCAGTGAGAAGAGGAAGTCTTTGAAACTGGGCTGACCATGCGTCTAAAATAGATTTGAACCACATTTCTGTCCACTGTAGGCAGCCATCTTTGACTAATAAATCTCCAAATCGATGCTAACTGGTTTCTCACAGATCTCCAGTACATCAGACAGAGAGGGAGCAGGCGGAGGAATAACTCAGAGGGAACGTAAAGTCTGAATCCTGGGAGGCTCTTCTGATGTGCAGTCAATATGAAATGAGCTTCAGAGAAAGATAAACAGCAGGGCGGTTAACGTTGGCCTCGGTAGGAATGTGAATCAAATCAGGAGACATTCAACCTTCCTGGAAAAGAGTTCAGAGAGGAGAAACACTTATCGCTCCGATGCTCTGAGCCGAACAAGATCAGCTGACGTCTCGAGTGTCTGAGAGAGGCCGAGCCGATCAATGCTGAGTGAATGCTAATTTCTCCCCATTCAATACGCCTGTATCATTAGATAATAGTGAAGGAGCGTGGCCCTGCTGAGGGTGTGCTTGTTTTAACTCCCTCAGATCAGACTGTCAGGTTCACTGAGGCAGAGAAACAGCAGATGCTCAGAGAGGAGAGATGTTTGACGGGAGGAGAGGATTCACACGGTGCAGGAAAATAAATAAATCTACAGTGTTGTGAGGATCTATGTTTCTAAAACTTTGAGGACCAAAACAGAGTCTTCTTGGGACGATCTCTCATAAGGCGTGAATAACAGGAGACTTTCATCAGAAGGAAACACACCAGACAATTTAAAGACAGATTTCTGACCTGAATTTCCCCTCTCTACACTCAAAGAGGGATTTCAGGCAACTAACTATTTGTCCAAATCCTCTTGTAGTCTCGATATGCTTACTTTACTGCCCCAACCTGGACTGTAGCCTCCTGTTCCAAGTTCCAATAAGATGCCACATACTTTAACTGCTCCTAAACAGGGCAGCAATCATAAGTGTACTTGATTGCTGGATCACATTTGATCAAAGGGAAGAAATGCATAGATTGATCATATTCTTGTTTTGTTTTCCACTTTGAAACTTAAAATAAGATGACCCAGGCCTTAGTTTCATTTAAAGTGGTCATATTGTCTTTATCTGGGTTCACATAATGATTTTTTATGACTGCTAGATTACATTCACAATCACTAATGTTCAGTAAGCAGTATCCCTGATCAAGCTCTACACTTACTCTGCTTGATGCCTGAGCAAGATGACAATTTTTATGCATGATTACAAGTTCCCGTCTCGTGTCATAATGACCGACAACAACAGATCAGTCTGGGACGCCTCATAACTAAATGACAGAAAGTCCATCAGGTTCGATTTTTGTCCTCCCTCCTACGATTTGTCCCTCCATGTCAGAGACAAAGACCAATGAGAAAATAAGGAGTTCTGCATGTGCCACAGTCACAGATGTTAACAAACCGAGTTTTACCCATTGAGAGCCATGAAACAGAAAATATTTATCAGGCTCTTAACAGCAGTATCCCTCCGCTGCCACAGTTGGGTGGGCGGCGGGATATTTGTCGTGGATGAGGAGTGGGCCAGCCCTCCATTGGATTGAACAGCTTACTGCTCCAGGAGCCCTAATGTGCAGCTAAACTGTATATTATATATTAATATGTATATTTTCAGATCCAGGGTGGATCTTTACCGCTGTGCTCAAACAGATATTTGAATATCCAGTAAAACGTGACAGCCCTACCTCCCACATGAGTTTATGAAGAGGGCATGATGCAGTCTTGTCTGAAATTATGGTTATTTTTTGATGAAACTGATCAGGCATCATGATAAATTGAAAACATGACAATTTAGTATATAAATGTCTGAAATGAACCAGTAAACAGAGGCCGTTTCCCTCTCAGGTCCAAAGATCGTACCTGTGTGTTAAAAAGGACACTCTGCTGGCCTCTGTCTCCAGAGTTTACTTTTAATATTCTCAGAGAGTTAATGCTGCCTCCAAACTTTACATCTGCTCCTTCTTCTACTCTTTATCTGTCTCCTCCACTCTCTCACTGTTTCTGTTCTCGTATTTGCTCTGCTTACCCTCCTTCTACAAAACTTTTGCTGTAGATTATGCATGGACGCACACACAACCACATGCACACTATTCCGCTTTTCTCTTCCTTCAAGGTTCATAATGAAACCTTATCAAGGCTTTTTAGATATAAAGCACTTTGTTCGTATTCAGCATCCCTCTGAGATTCCTCTGAACTAAGAGGACCCAGTTACACAAGGACGTGATTTAAGTTTAAATAATAATCACCCAGAATGAAGCAGAAAGAAAAGAAACGGCTTAACAATGGAAATCAGAAACCAGGGAGTTTATTTTTAGTATCTACATGTCACTACGGGGACAATATGACACCGAAAAGTTTAAAACATCAAGTTTAGTCAGAAGACTAGAGGACATGATGATGAAGAGCGATCAGCTCATAATAAATAAATGTAGAAGAATGTCTTTCCATGCAGAGAAGTTTTAAATGTTAAAGATCCAGTTTGGAAAGAGAGCTATAAGAACTGGCACAGTGCTCACAGTTTCAGCGAGCCTGAAATATTATTATAATTCAGATATCAGGACACTGGCAGCTGTCAGGGGCCAAGTGTGGGGGGCAAATATCAGGGGCTTAATTCAAAGCATGAGAGTCCTGATGCATGTTTTCCTCTGATTTTATTCTTTATTCATATGTTTTATTTAAATTTAACTAAACCAGGAAAATCTCATTGACATAAGGAATCTCATTTACAAGATCATCCTGTCCAAGACAAGCAGCAGAACTGATACAGAAATAAAATAATAACAAACATAGATGATCACAAATGAAGATCAACTCTGAGTAACAGAGCAAGAAGTCAAGAGTCAAAGCATCTACAACCTGAAGGACCTTCCTCTAATGTCATTAATCTGCTTTTTATAAAGATTTTAAGAGACCAGCTCTCCATCATCCAAACATTCCTGCAGTAGATCTGAAACTTCTTTCACACATAACAAGATGAACTTTTCATCTTCTCTCTCTCTCCATCTTCAAATCCCCTTTAGAAACTCATCTTTTTAAACTAGCATTTTCAGTCCGATTGTTTTTTAATTGGATCGACTTATTTCATCTTTAACCATTTATTTATTGATTCTTTACTTATTGCCATTTTTCTGGCAGATGTTTTGATTTCAATTTGATTCACGATTTTCCTCAAATCAAGCTTCAGAGCAATATTCACTCTGTTTACAGTACAGACAACAGTAAGGAAATCAATGATCAAAAGCACATAACACATTATTCATCATCTAACATTGATGATTAATGATCTATTTTCCTTATTTATGGGACACTCCAACTTCTACTCCTAAACAGAGGCTTTGTATTTACTTCCGTAAATACAAATTACTTGCAAATTTGTAAAATCATATGTGTAAAATGATTGACACAACAGATCCTTGGTCAGTCAAGAGCACTGCAAAATGTTTGTGTTGCCTGTAATTGCGATTTCGATCTGAAAACAATAAATCTTTCAGCCCTATTAAAAACTGCTTAAAAGTGCCAACATTAAGACAGTGACCCGTCTCTTCGGTTAGAAATACTTTTGAAGATTCTTTAGACTCAAAGCCCCTTTAAAGCCTCAAAATGTTTTGTTCATCAGCTTCAACTGCTTCTAGTTAACCAAAGAGGGGCCACATATTGGTCTTTTCCCCGGTCTCTAAATCACACCACCCCCCTTTGTGGAAAAGACAGACAGACAGAAAAGACAGATAACCCTCGTCCTGCTGTTCCGGTGAGTTATGAGAGCTCAGGAGCGACACATTTCTCCTCAGCAGCCCCATTCAGCAGAAGCCCAGAAACCCAATTATGTCTGAAAAGCCTTTAATGTCTCGTATTACACCGCAGGCATCGCTGTCTTTCAGCTCGCTCCTCAAACACACGGCCAACATCAGCCGGGCTGTTTAACACCGGGCCACTATCAGCGTCCTTACGAGGCAGAATGTGCTGTCACCCTTCTGCTCTGAAGACTTAGAGGGCCCGCGGTTTGATGAATGAGAGGTGATTATACAGTTATTCTAGGAGTCTGCAGCGACACGGAGACGGAGAAAAGAATGACAGTCAGCTATTTGTCGGACAGGCCTGATAAGCAGCCGGCTGTCTGAGGGGCTGAACACCTTCATGAGATGATTAATGGAGAAGGAGAATCTGTTTAAACACCTGTTACAGTCTAAGTTACATGTTTCATTTGCATTTGAGGCACCAAAGGGGGTCCCTACACTATTTGTTCAGACTTTAAAGGAACAATTCTCCTGAAAATGAAGTCAGGAACCTCTTCCTCCTGCTGGATCATGTCCTTGAAAACCATAAAGCAAAAACCTTACGGGGAAAATAACATCATTTTGTAACATGCACCCTCCTAATAAGAGTTCCTCAGGTCCTTTAGGTTCCTCAGCGTTATTTATGAGGATGACCTGCAGCTTTAGACCCAACGTGCGCAGCTTAAAGTTTGACAATCTCATCCCTCTTTCAACAAACATGCTGAAAAACTCAGAAAGAGTGAACTTATTGGCCAGTTTCCCACACATCCTCCTTCTCCATTTCTGTTTTATTTATTTTTGTGTTTTATTTTACTTTATCCTCATCCCTCTGAGGGATTACATCTAACTTTTATTCCTTTTGACTGT
This sequence comes from Cetoscarus ocellatus, assembly GCA_037902135.1. Lineage (NCBI taxonomy): Eukaryota > Metazoa > Chordata > Actinopteri > Labriformes > Labridae > Cetoscarus > Cetoscarus ocellatus. Next base: position 996,550 of record JBAMNC010000189.1, on the reverse strand, counting down.
GCAGTCTGACTACTGTTCTGCCTCTGATTAATAATAAATCAAACAACCCGATGGAAAAAAAACACTCAGCATGCAGAACAACACAGACCAAAACCACACTTTTCATGATCTTTTCATGCTTGACTTTTTGAAGGTATCACCTCACTGGTACCTGGTGAGACCCCAATCCACCTCCAGAGCTCCTTCATTCTTCAGGCCACAGATTCAGCGAGGTGCTGGATAATCCCTCAGAGATGATGGTTCATACTGACATGACAGCATCACACATTTGCTGCGGGTTTGTCGGCTGAACATCCAACATGAGAATCTCCTGTTCCACCACATCCCAAAGGTGCTCTATTGGATTGAGATCTAGTGAATGTGGAGGCCACTGGAGTACAGTGAACGCATTGTCATTTGCAAGAAACCAGCTTTGAGACATTTGTGTCATCCTGCTGGATCAGAATGGGTCCACTGTGGTCATAAAGGGATGGACATGGTCAGCAACAATACTCAGGTAGGGTGTGGGGTTTAAACCATGCCCAGGTGGGACTAAGGGGCGCAAAATATGCCAAGAAAATACCTTTTCACCACCACTGACCTGAACACGGCAGAATGGATCCCTGCTCTGATGGTGATGACGCCAAATTCTGAGCCTACAATCTGAATGTGGACTCAGAAATCCAGACTCATCACACCAGGAAATACTTTTTCAATCCTCTGTCTTTGACATGCTCTGTGCTCAGACATGACCTTCTGCAGACTCTGGCTGAAACCACTGTTTCCTTCAAAAAGAGCTGAACAATAATGGGCAACATCTTTTACTACCATAACATATATGTTTATATATGTTCAAGATTATGTCTTCAAGATTTGGTTTCTGTCAAACAACATGCGCTTGTCTTGTGATTTACATTGCACTTCTTGTGATTTAAGTTCTGCATATGTGCACACTGCAATTGCGATGTTAAAACCAAATATTCTTCAGCCCTACTTTCCATCATCTCAAACCTCTCTGGATGTCCTCCTCTTACATAAACAGGGCATTTTTACCCAGAGAACTGCCACTAACTGGACATTTTTTTCTTTCTGGACCATTCTTTACAAACCGTAGAGATGGTTGTGTGTGAAAATCTCAGTTGATCAACAGTTTGTGACTCATGCCATGTTCAAAGTCTCTGAAATCACCTTCTGCTCCATTCTGATGCTTGGATTGAACTTCAGCAGGTTGTCCTGACCATGTCTCCATGCCTTATTGCAGTGAGTTTCTGCCATGTGATTGATTGATAAGCTATTTCTGATGACAAGTAGTTCAACAGGAGTACTTTAAAAAGTAAGGGCTTGGACTGGGTACCGGAGGGTGGCCAGTCCAAGTCCAGATCAAAACCATGCTTTAAAGTTGGTCTGGTAGCTTATTGGGCTCTGCTGCTGGAAACAGCATTTGGTATGCAGCTAAAGGGGTTGGTGTCCCTTGGCTACGGAGCCTCAGGGCATAGTTTAGGGTGAAACTATGCACGTAAAAAACTATGAATGAAGAAGGGTTAATGATGCTGGAGGAATGATGACTAGCGAAGTCTCGTCTTGGCATGGGCACCCAAACCTGACTTTGAAAAGTGGCCAGTAAGGTTTCAGTTGACTTTGACTTCTGGTCATGGGAGCTGACAAAGTGAACTTTATTGACAATTGCTAATGCTTCATCCCAAAGTACCTTCAGCTTTGGCTTCATGTCACATGAACTCTTTAAAGGAACTTTTCAACACCAGCAGCTCTCGTGTCCTGCAGACTGGAACTACTGCTGCTGCTTTGATGGGAGTAATTTCTGTCCATAGTATTTCCTCAACAGAAAGAGTGTGGGGTGCTTTTGTCTTCTTTAGACTCTCGTAGCGATCTGAGTCCATCACTGTAAAAACAAGAACTTCAGCTGATGTTCTTTGGTGCATTTGTTCACCTCATTTGGCTCACATCCTCTCCAGAAGGCAGAATGATGCATCTGATCTTCTGGCGCCCTCAAATGACCGAACATTTCTTCTTCTGTGGTATATTAAGGGGTTTGTTCCACTTTAGGGGCGGTGCGTAAATGGACACACATGCTGCACATTCTTCCACATGATCCGTGTTGATACTGGAGGCTGTGGAGGCACTGGAGAAGCCTCATTGGTGTGACCCCGGCTTGTTTTGTTTGGCCCAGCGGTCGAAAGCGGAGAGTTTTCAGATCTACAGTGTTGTGAATGAAGATGATTACACAGCAGTGAGGGAATGCTCCTCTCCCCGCGGCGCATGTTGTGTTGTGCTGTGGACATGGTGCCGTGCTGAAGCCGTGAGTGTGTGAGTGTGTGTGAATGGAGGGGCTCGTGTTGGTGCTCTCGGGGTGTAAGCCTTCTTTAGATAAGCTATCGACAGCACCCAGACACTGTAACACAGCACCAACACACACTGTTATCTCTGCTACAGAAGACCCCAGGGAGAGAGAGAGAGAGAGGGAAGGAGGGGGTGAGGACAGAGGATGGCTGAGGAAGAGAGGAAAGAGACTTCAGAGAACACGAGGAGAGGATTGTTTTAGTGCAGAAAGGAGAAAAGGGCAAACTGTTTTGTGATGCGTTCTCCTGCATCACAAAGGGAAACCTCTCAGTGTCGTCCAACCATCTCCTCGGTTTAAAGTCTTCGCCCTCTGGCTTTTGTTTATCATGAAGAATCAGAATGTTTAGAAAGTTGTGATTGAAAACAGGGTTGAGCCCAGACTGAGTCTCAGTCCACATGTATACAGGTATCTTAATAACAGAAGTTTTCCTGCTCTGTTTTTCCACACAAAAATGCATAAATGCTCTGTCCACATTAACGATAAACTGGACTGGTCACACAACACAGATGCCCTCTTCAGGAAAGGACAGAGCAGGCTGTTCTTCCTGAGGAGACTCAGGTCGTTTGGCGTCTGCAGCAGGCTCCTGAAGACGTTCTACCAGTCCGTGGTGGCCAGCACACTCTTCTTTGCTGTAGTGTGCTGGTGGGGCGGCATCAAGACTGCTGAGGTCAACAGGCTCAACAAACTGGTGAAGAAGGCCCGTTCTGTGGTGGGCCTTCAATTGGACACTTTACAGACTGTGGCTGAGAGGAGGATCAAGGACAAAATCATGTCGATCCTGGACAAGCCCTCTCACCCCCTCCACGACGAGCTGTGGGACATGGGAAGCTCGTTCAGCCAGCGCATCATCCCCCCCAGAAGCAGAACTGAGCGCTTCAGGCGCTCCTTTGTGCCCACCGCCATCAGACTTTACAACAGCAGCGGAGGCCACAGTCTGTCACTGCACTGACCGACCCCCCCCCCCAAAACAGCAATGGATGTACTCAAGCAATATGACACTGGACTGCACTTTAATAGATTTATAATAACCCTCCATATGCTCCAAACCACCTCTATCCATACTGTACTGTTATTGACTCATATCCCTGATCATGGTTCATTACTCTAGGTAAATAATTTGCACTGTTACTGTGTGGTCATAAGCGCTGCTACATTTCACATTGTCACTTTAATATCACTGTCACTTTATTTTTATCTTTACTGCACTGCACAGGAGGCTCAGCTGTTTTGTACTGTGTTAAATTATTATTTTAGTATGTTAGTTAATTTGATAATTAAACGCCACTTACTCTGTTAATTTAGTGCTTAGTATGTTAGTTAATTTTGATAATCGTATATATCTTCTATTCCTTGATCTATGTCTTATGCATGCTACTATCCCTGTACTTGCCCTGTACTGCTGCAATACCAGAATTTCCCCTTTGGGGATCAATAAAGGACTATCTTATCTTATCTTAAACACTGTCTATACCGTTGTTACTATGTCCATGGTATGAACCTTATGTTGCTTTTTCTCTGCAAAAGTTTTTTTTAATTTTTTTACCTACTCCTACAACCATGTCCGACTGGTGTTATGGTTTCATTTGGGGCTGTGTTAACTGGTGACAGCAGGTATGGTGAGTAAATACTTCTTAAAGATATATTTATATTAAATATTTTGCAGCAAAGTTTTTATTTGTTCTTGCTTTGATTTTTTTTTAATTTTATGATATCGATTTTTTAATATTGTCTTTTGGTTTGTTGCTGCTGTTTTTCTTGTATCTTGTCATTGTGTTATAATATTGTTTTAATATTATTGTGTTTTTTAATATTATTGTCTTTTTTATGTTGCTTTTGTGTTTTGTTATTTGTTGTGTTTCGTGTTTTTTGTTGTGTTTTTGCTCTTTCATTGTAATATGATTTTTTTCTTTTATTCCTGTTTTTTATTTGCTGTTGCTGTGTTTGCTTATATTTTGTATATATTTACTGTTGTGATTTTGGATTTATGGAAGTTTTAAACATATATGTTGAACTGTTTTGTTCTTTGTTGTGTCCTGTTGATTTTTTTGTTTACAATTATTTAACTATGGTTGGTCTTTTTTGATTTGTGGTTGAGTTTTCTTGACCTTGTAATAATTAGGTGGTAATGTATTTTGTAAATTTATTTTTTAAAATCTTGTTTGTTGCTGTTCTGTTTGTGTTACAGATGTGTTTTTTTTCTGTTTCCTCATTTGATGGTTGCTTCTGCAGGCCTGATGAGGGTGCAGAGTAGATGTTATTGAAGATGGAATTGTCAGGAAAAGAAAGAAGCCCTTTAAGTGTTGGTGAGGATAAAGAAAAACAGAAGGAGATGAGAAACTCCATGATACCAGAGGGTGCTGTAGATAAAAACTCTAAGGAGATAAGGATGATGAAAAGAGGAGAAAAGAGGAGGAAATGAGGGCAGAGGAGTCGAGGGAGGGACCAAGGGGAATAGAGATGTTAAAAGAGGAGCGAAAAGAGGGAGAGGGTGACGTAAGATGGTGAGAGAGGGAGACGAGTGGAGAAGTGGAGGAGATGACAAAGAGTGAAGGACAAGGAGAGGAGGTCAAGGAGGGGTGGATGTCAGAGGAGAGAAGGATCTAAAATAGGAGGAGAATTTGGGAGGCAGAGAAGGAGTGAGAGGAGCAGAGGGAGTCTGCAGCTGATGAAAGAGGAGAATTTCGCATTGAGTGACACTCAAAGGTTTTTTGTTTATTTCATTAAATCCTAAAATTTTTCATCATCTCCTGACGAGAAAAACCGTGTCAGACTCTGAACTCTACAGTTTGATCTTTTTAATTTGAATCATGTCGTAGTGAAACCTCCCCCATCTCCATGATGCACTTGAATGAAAATATAATCGATTTGAGATGTTCCTCAGGCCTGTAGCAAACCTGTCTACGCTGCACGAGCGCCAAAAAGCAGATTTTAACAGCAGAAGGCGTCCTTTTACAGTTTCTCTGCACTAGTTATTAACTAAATGAAGCCATAAATGAGATAACTGGATTTTACATCACAGCAACATGGGATTTTTAAGTATAGAGAAAATGCATTTAATATGCTTCTTTATGAGACTTTCCTCAACAAAATTAAGACTCCGTTTAGCAACAGCTTTTTCATCATGAAGCAGAAAACATCAACGGCTCCAGTGAGAGAGCAGAAGGTCGGACGAAGACAAACTCATGAGGCTCCTGTTGATGAATCAGCCCATCTGATCTGTTATTTTTCTGTTATTTTTCTCAGACATGAAAATCATGCCCAAATCATGTGTCATCAGAGACTCTTATAATAATCAGCCATTTTTCTGACTTGGGAAAAGTGGGTCGTGTAATAAATGATCATGTTTCTTCTTCACAGAGCTTGAAGTCTTGAAATTACAGTTTTCACACGCTGAAAAGTTTTTCAATCTACACTTACTGGCCACTTTATAAGGTACACCATGCTAGTACTGGACAGAACAAACTCTGGTTCAACTTTTAGAAAGTTGGATTGATATGGTGTTGTGTGAAAGGTCAGAGGATCTTGGGTGTGAATAAAGAGCCTAAATCTGGTTGGCTTGAACCCAGGGGAAACCAGAGCTGGGTTCAGGCTCTCATACCCAATGGGTTAGCATTGGGTATGACAGCCTCTGAACTCACAAGGCAAGTGAACTGAAAATGAGGAGATTTGTGTCTTGAATTTGTCTGAATACAACAACCATGAGCAAGATAATGGAGCATTTACAGAGGGGCGTTAGTGGCTTAGAGTGTTTCACAGTGCATTGTTTGATCCAGACCAAAATGGTGGGTGTGAAAGCTCCTCCGGACAATGTTTTGGACCAAACACCTGAACTGTGGTCTGACCTTGAGAGTTGGTCTTGGTCTGGACCAAACTGCACCATGGAAGAAAATTTTGAATATTTCATGTTTAAAAGCATCGATCTGATGCATTTTGAGAGAAAAATCAAGCAGAATTACAGGACAGTATGAATATATAATAAAGTACCTATTAAATTCTGGGGGTGACTCTGTCCTTTTGCTGGAAATGCATAAAAGCTTTTATCATTAGTGAATTTGGGAATTGGAAGGAAACAGTGATATTTTCACTTTTTAGATAAAACATACACTGAAGAGACGGCTCTGACAGCTCTATCCTGACATTTACCATCTCAGCTGCACTAGCTGACTGCATTGGGAGCTTGATCCTTTACAGATTGCTCTTATATCATGGAGAATAAGTGATGCAGGTGACCTCAGGATGAATTCATCATTTAGAAAAAGTGAAAAGAAGAGCTGGACTGCTCAGGAATGTTGTGTTTCAAATAAACAAAAAGATGACTTGTCATTTTTTTAATCGTTGTGTACCACGTAAACCATGCACACGAGCCAACGAGACACCGTTTGAATTATAAAAACCACACAAAGTGATTCAGGATCCCTGTCCCATGCGCTGTGCGTCCTTACGCTCACCAGCACACAGAGGGGCCCTTCGCGCTCATATTTCCATGCTCTCGCGCTTGTAGAGTGAATGTTTTTATAGGCTTCCTTCAGGCGCGCACATGTCCGCAGTTCACTGATAATCTCTGGTATACCTCCATGTCCCGTCCATACCCATCAATGTTTGACTAAGGCGGAGCTCAGCTCCCGGGTGGTGGAGCTCAGCTTCGAGGTGGTGGAGATGAGCTCCAAACAAAAGCTCTGGTATACCTCCATGTCCCGTCCATTTCCCCGTCATTTTCCAAATGACAGAAATCTGTCGTGGCGACGGAGAACTTTAATCCATGCACATATTGCGATACAGCAATACAGGTAATCCAGAATACAATCAGACAAAAATAGCTACAGCTCTGGTGTGTTTTTACCACAGGGGTGACAATGGGGCCCCTTTAGGGAGGTATCTGTCAAAGATGTCATTGCAATTTGAGCACTGGTTGTTTGATGGGGTTAATGGGGTAGGTCACTGCAGATGCTATATTGTAAGACATTACTGTGGAGTAAAATTTGTCCGCCCTTGGGGGCCCCCCTTGGGTCTGGGGTCCCAAGCAGCTGCCTGCCTTGCCTGTTGACAAGCTCTGCCTCTGCAGAGAGGTCAGGACAGGAGTAGGACAGATCACAGGTGACCTGGTGGTGCAGATGAATAAGCTGTGAGAACTTCCTTAGAACCTCTCTGGGTAAAATGGGCACTGAAAACACAGAGGGGGGATCACTGGTGCATATTGTAAAAACAAGAGGCCAAAGTTGGCGAAGGCCCATGTCATGTAACTGAAATCAGTACTGTGACCATTTGTTCAGCCTGTTCTGACATGTGGGATAAATACAGGAGCAACCCATCTTCTAAATCAGACATGTTAAAGTCAAGGCCCGCTGGCCAGGTCTGGCCCAGGATGTAATTTAATATGGCTCCTGTGATAATTTCATAAGTCTATCATTAATGGCCCTCAGGTAAATTGGACTCCAACCACTCATAAATCCCACAATGCACTGCAACAGCTGCCATTCAGGACCTGTACACCAACCCCTCCTCCCTTTGCTTTAATATCACTCTGAACGGTGGTCAGCAGATGAATGCATTGGTCAGGGCTCTTATGGTGACTTTTAAGCTGGCCCGAAAAATAAATAAGCAGAACATAATCATATCTAACCTGAGAGGAGAGCGTTGAGTTTCTGCTGGAAGGATACGTAGCCCTTTGCCGCATCACAAAGTAGTTCCAAACACAGGGGTTTTGTCCTGGAAAAGGTTGTAGAGAACCTAAGAATGTAGCATCTCGTCAAGTCAACGTAGTTTGTTTGTTTAGCTTTCAGTGGCACAATCGACTGCTATGCATCACCAGCATCCAAACCAGTCTATCTCCTCGCAGGGGCAGAGCTGGACAGTTGCTTTACTGGCAACTGTATTTACTAGTGCCATGGACCTCGAACAACCCTACTTCACAAAACTCTCCCTTTAAGCATGAAAATTAAAGAACAAATACTTGTTTAAATGATTAAAACATGCATAAAAATGTTCAGGCACTGCTATGAGGTTTGAGTTATGGTGTAGTGTTTTTTTGTTGTCCTCAGCTATAATATCTGTCTGAGACTTTACTGTGGTATTGATGTAGTTTGGACTCACACACAGCTCTTCTCCTGACACCTCCCACTCTGACCTGTATACATCCCTCCGCCTCGTCCCTGCACCATCTCCTCTCCTACACCTTCACCAATTATTCTGTCACATCTCCCTCCCTCTGAGTGTGTGTGTGTGTGTGTGTGTGTCTCTCCCTGACATCTCCATCCTCACAGATAATTGTTTGTGGGGTCATGACATCAAACATCTGCTGGAGGCGCCTGCAGAGCGAGGAGGGAAGACTTCTGAATTTTTCTGCTCTTTAATGCTCACAACAAGACACCTGAAAGAGCTCATCCACTCCCACACACACCGTGAAAACAATAACAGTGTAAACAGGGAACGAGCGAACACAAAGAAGAAGAAGAAGGTATATGCATGAGCCACGTTTAAAATGAAAGTGATCTGGGAATTCAGACGCAGAAAATGGAGTCATGTCTCAGATTTAAGCACAGAGATCCTGCTGATGTAAATTGCTGAGCTTTTTGCCTGATTGTAGGAGATAATTGAGGTGTTTTAGGGAAATTTACACCCAGCCACTTTCCTTTCTTTTTTTGTACATGGAACATTCCTCCTTTGTTAAAAGTACAAACTTTTTCACTGTTTTCATGACTAAGGAAAAGAGAGTTTGTCTGAGTCTCCAGGCTGTTTTATAAGCAACAAAGAGACAGAGTGATAGAAGAAATAGATCTTTACCTCTGATGCACTTGAAAAGAGCTGCCAGCATCGTATGGGCTCAACAATGGTCAGCTTCACAGCAACAACATGAGAGGAACGAGCTGAAATGTCATGGGGAGTAGAATAATTTATGAAGTGTAGAAGGAGCACATCCAGGACTCGAGCAGTGTTTCTGAGGAGCTCTTTAGAGAAAGATACATGCAGGAACTCAAAGGCACGGTCAAGTTTTGAAAGTTCTTTATGTTCACGTCAAGGTCACACAGAGGGCTTTCACACAGCTCTAGATTTTCAGAGCTCGCTTTCATCAGAGTGTTTTTCAGTGTTACTCAGGTGGAAGTAAACAACACACCAGCAAAAACTCAGATCCAAGTGAGAGTATTTGTCCAATTTCAAGACAAAAAAATCTTAGTAGACTTATTTTAATCCACAATTTCCTTACACGTCTCGGGTAAGATCTTATTTGAAGATATAAAAACTAAAAATAAGGCCTGAGTTGCTTGTAATAATAAGTAAAATATTTTAACTTAAGCAGATATTAATCCTTAATTTAAGACCCTCACTGAGTCAAACTTTCCTTGTTTCATTGGCAGAAATGTTCTCTTAATTACAAGCAATTCAGTGCCTTATTTTTGTCTTTCATTCCTTAAAGTAAGGTATTTATCTTGACTGGTTAAGTGAATATGGATTAGAATAAGAGTTTTGGATATTTTTGACTTGAAAATAGACAAACACACTTGCCTAGATCTGAGTTTTTGCAGTGCATATTTAAAGTGTTTGTTGCTTTACTGAAGATTTTTGTTTTCATCCATTTTTATGTTCAACTGCTCTCAAGCTTCAGCTGAAATTCTGGTGATGTCCAAATTGCCATCAAAAATGTCGTGTCTTAACTCGACCACTGCACACTCTTCTTCATTTTCCTCGACTTCCTCGACTTTCTGCTCATTTTATCAACACAGCATATGACACGCCCATGATGACGCAGTTGGCGAACTGGAACCAACTTTCATTGGTTTCCAGCCCTGAACCAACTTTTCAGGTTCTGAATGAAATTTTTGGCCAGTTCAAAGTTAGGTTCAGGAACTGGCATGGAGCCGAGCCCGTGTGAAAGCCCTCATAGAGAAGTCAAAGTGGCTCTTTACATGCTTGATCAACATCCATCCATCATCTATGCCACCTATCCCTGTAGAGGTTACAGGAGGCTGCAGCCTAAACCAGCTGACACTGGATGAGGAGGACACCCTCGCCAGCCAATCACAGGGCCACATAGAGAGACAGAGGGCAATAAAGAGCCACCAATCAACCAAGAGAACTTGCAAACTCCTCTCAGAAAGGCCCTGACCAACACAGGGACCAAACCATCCTGCTGTGAGGCACGCGCACTACCTGCTGCACCACCGTGTTGTCCTTATTCAGCATTTGTCCTTGGCAATAGGATAAATCAGCCTTCACTAAAAGAGCTCTTTAATTTTATTTCCATGTGAGTTTGTAAATCACCAACACCAATTTCATTACAAATATTGAAATAATGGAAATTCGTTGTGGTGAGGGAGAATTTTAATCCTTTTTGACAAACATTTTTTAATTCTTTTCAGAGAAAAAAACAAAAAACAAAAAACAAACAAAAAAACAAAACACTGTTTTGCCTTGTTTCTCCCTTTTCTCTGTCTTTCTGCCCTTATCTCTCTCCCTTTTTTGTTTGCTTTTTGTCCTCTCTCTCTACCCCCTTGTTGTGTTCTTGTTTTCTTTGTTGTCAATTTTTGTCATTGTAATTTTTAATATATATAGAATTTTGTAAATCAACACCATAACTTGCTATGCACATGTGTCTGTTCACATATATTTGTTTGTATGCACTTATTGGTAAATTAAAAAAAAAAAAAAAAAGAAACAGGAAAAGAAAAATTGTCAACGTATAATCTTGTTTCACACCTTTTCAGTCCAGGTTTCAAAGTATGAAGCAAACTTTCTGTCCTCTTTGGGCACCCATCCTTTTGAATTGTTGAAGAGTCATTCTGCGGCAGTAAAAGAGCTGCTGTTTCTCTCCTCAGAGCTGCCAGACAAAAACACTCATTTACTGTGCAGGACTCAGGAGCTTCAGGTCTCTCTGGATCCACAGCCTCACTATTGTCCCTAAAGCTCAGCTTATAATCAGAAGACCTGTTCTATGTGAACTGCAGGCCTGAAATGTGCAGCGTATCTGTTTCCTGTCACGGACAGATCTGACGTGAATGTGAATCAGTGCCGGGGTCCCTCCTGACACAGAGCTGCTCCCATGTGTTTCTGCTGAGCTGGAGTGAAGGAGACCTGCAGCAGTTCTGAGCCTTCGCTGACATGCTTTACCCATTAGTTAAAAACCAGCAGACATGCTCAGCTTTGCCCTGACAGTGCGCAGGGCAAAGCTTAATGCATTACAGGAGGCCCAGATCTGAAAGGGACGCCGCCTTTCTCTATGGGTCACCAGATTTACAGCAGAACAGACTTCAGGTCACAGATTCACTCTCTGAAGGTCACATGAGGTCCTGGAATCTGTGTGATGCTGAATTATTGACAAAAAAGTTCTTTACTTTACAGGCACAAGACACAGAGTGACTGTTTTACTATAATATGAACTTATCACTGTGGACTAAAAACATCAAAAGATTCACAGAAATCTCTGCACATGAGCAGTAAGGCTGAAAATCAACACTGAATGCCAGTGACCTTCAATCCTTCAGGTGTTACTGCATTAAAAACTAACATCATTCTGTAAAGGCTATAAGCACGTGGGCTCAGGAACACTTCAGAAAACCATTGTCAGTTAACACAGTTCATCTCTAAGTCTACAAGGTCAAACTCTACCATGCAAAGTCAAAGCCAAATATCAACAACACCCAGAAACACCGCTGGCTTCTCTGGGCCGAGCTCATCTGAGATGGACTGAGGCAAAGTGGAAAAGTCTGTTGCAGTTTTACCAAGGTCAAAAGCCAGCATCTGTGATGGTATGGGGTGGGTGGGGGGGGGTGTGTGTTAGTGCCCATGGCATGGGTAACCTGCACATCTGTGAAGGCTCCATTAATGCTGAAAGGTACATACAGGTTTGGGAGCAACATGCTGCCATCCATCTCTTTCAGGGACGTCCCTGCTTATTTCAGAGACAATGAAGACACATCCTGCTTGTGTTGCAACAGCAAGAGTGCAGGTACGAGACTGACCTGCTGCAGTCCACACCTGTCTCCCACTGAAATGTGTGGAGCATTATGAAACACAAACAACGGAGACCCTGGACTGTTGAATGACTGAAGTCAAGCATCAAGTAAGAATGTGAAAGAATTTTACCAACATAGCAGCATTTCCATAAATATAAGTCAAACAATGCTATGTATATGGCTGATTTAGTGCGACAAACACTAGTCAGAAGTGCTAATAAACGGATTATTACAGGAGCTTAATAACTGTTTACACTGGGGGCAGCCATCTTCCATTGTCAGCTCGGGGTGGTGAGGATCCCCAGAGTTCCCAGTAGGAAATTCCGACCTCAGGGGGCATTCCAGTTGAAATTTCCCACTCGGAACTTGGAAATCCTGACTTCCCAGTACAACGGGAATGCACCATAACACAGTGTAAACATGCCCCTGTCCCAGCTTTTTTGGAACATGGTATAGGCTTCAAATTTAAAATGAGTGAACATTTCCAAACAAACAATAATGTTTATCTTTGTGGTCTGGTCAGTTAAATTTAAGGTTTTCAAATCATTGTTTTCTGTTTATATTTACATTGTTAAAATGTCCCAGCTTCTTTGGAATTGGGGTTTGTATGAAAATGTAGGCAAGAAAAACTAAATAAGTGGTTATGATTTTGCAGCTAAAATACAGTTGAGAAAGAAAAAGAAAAAATGAAACAGAAGAAGTTTGATTCACAAAAGCGCTACAGTTAAAGCAAAACAAAAAAGGGGAAAACTGAAAGTGGTAAACTAATAACAAAAATATGAATATCATATCTTTTGTTAGGATCATAATGTATATCCTGTTGCTGTAACTTTTCTTGCTATTTTTCATCATGTTTTAGCTTCAGTGAGGTGAAGCTCACTGTAACTGAATAAGGACTTATCAATCAATTAATCAGTCTATCAACCAATCAAGCAATCAAGCAGTCAGTCAGTCAGTCAGTCAACCATTTATTCAGTCATTATTATAACTTTAATCCCACATAGGATTCAGTTGTTTTATTTGAATCAAAAAGAAACATGAAGGACTTGAAGAACCAGAGGTCCTCAAATGGTCTGGGGCACACTGGACTGCCTTAAAGCAAATCTAGGTGTGCTTTGGGAATGTTTTTATCCCCAGGTTAACAAATAATAAATGAGTTTTGAATTTTTTCTGAATACAAATGTTGGAAAGCTTAATTAATATTTCAGCAGTGAAACAGATGTTTGTCATATTCTGATGTGCATTTTTAGATGAAATGAAGCTGCAGAACAGACGGAGAAGCTGCTCTGACTCACATTTGAGAGGCTATTCTGCATGAATGTGAACATGGTGGATTTTTAAATGAAGGTTTGGTTCTAGATGTTTCTTGGGCAATAATAGTTTCAAGACCACAGCCCTAAATTAATGCAATGTTGTCTTCTTTAACTTTACTAAAATGCCAAATTATTGCACAATGCCGTCCCCTGAGCTAAACCCTCCTTTGTTGCACAGAAAAAGCAAAAGTATGAGATTTAGCCATGTGTGTTTGGGAGAAGAGATTTTTTACTTGTATTTTCAGCAGTAAAAATGCACCATAAATAAACACCCTGAAGGATTTAAGTGCTTTTTTTCAGCTGCCATCAATAAGTGAGCACCGCCTCTCCTCAGGACAGTGATCATGAATAATAAACAGCAGGAGAGAGCGAGAAAAAAGTGCTAATCAGCTCATTACTCACCCTGGGATGAAACAAACAAACCAATAACCTCAGCGGTGAAAGCTTTAGAGGCTATCGGCATGCTCGAAAGGACTTTTTGACCAATTAGACTGCTTCACTTGGACCACTTGATGTGTAAATCAGCTCTAAAGGTGATAAAATGATAAATTATCTACAGCAGGAATATCCTCGTGCTATAAGATGGTTTGGAACAGCTTGCTCACATGAATGAGGCTGGAGGACTTCAGTGGAGTGTGGTTTGGTTTGTGAATACATAAAGAGGCTGTGAGAGTCTGAATGTGTTGATGTACAGAGAGGGCTGCGGTCTGAGGCCTCAAACAAGCCTTTAACCATTTATGCTGAGCTCAATGGGATGGTCGCGACAGCAGAATTTCCACGGCTTTAACAAGAGGAGGTAAGACTTCCGCCATGTGTTTCAAAATGAAAGCCCGGGTCTGTTTTATTCAATGATGAGACTTTCTGTTTTTGCGGAAGGCTTTTATTCTGGAAGGGGCTCTGTTGGCAAAGCCTCATTCACACATTGATGTTCTGGCCAATTTTTGTCCACAAAGAGGGAAGCGTCAAGCTTTGTCGTGCTATGTCAGGCTGCAGAGACGTAACTTAATGTCAGAAGGGCAAAACTGATATTTGCAACAGACTTGTAGACACCAGCAAGAGCTGACCTCCACTGGACTATGACTGGTTTCTGTGTTTATACCCTTATACCAAAACGAGAGATTTGATTACTAATGTTTGGAATTATTTTTTAACAACTTAGCCTGACCTGTACGGGACTTTGGAGGTGGGAACCACCGCCCTAAGCTTAGCATGCTATGGATGTAGATCTGTAACAACAGAGGGGCTCTTCAAGAGGCTGCAGAGTTGGCATTTGTGACTCATTACACCTTAAACTCTGTTTGTTTTATGACTCACTTTTCAATAACAGGAAAAATCCAAACACTCGGCACCCTAAGGCATCACAAATGTAAAAATCCAAAGATTTGAAGCTATATTTACCTTCTTAGTTCCTCACTAATGATGCCACCTGAGACAAAGGAAATCAGTCTATAGCCTCCACCGTTTCTCCGCAGCAGGACGAGTCTTTTTCAGATCATTAATGTTCAGGATAAACTGACAGGACGTGAGCACAGCTGAAAGAAATGATACATGACGTGCTGTTCTCTAATGGTGGCTGCTGGGTTCTTCCTCAGAGGACCACACCTGCTCCTTCTCTTCCCTCAGCAGCTAAATTAACGTAAAATCAGAGGAAGGAAACTCATCACGAGCACCATGGGCCTCATCACTGAAGGCTGATCTTCTCTCATTTCCCCCTCAGCGTTCAGCGGTGATCACTCACCTCTAACACGGAGCGGCCCTCATGAGTCAAACCTGAACCACCTCCAACAAAGAGCTCTTCAGAGAGGAGCTCCCTGTCACTCTGCTGCAGCCAAAGAGCTTCATCAGTCACTCCCTGTGTGCTCTGCCCTTAACTTCACCATCCCTGTGCTCCACAATAAGTCTCTTCAGCTCCCCGCGGTTGAGTGTGGGATCCTCTCTGAGGACTGTGCAGTGATTCTTATGCACTCATGAGCCTCATTTCCAGGTTATTGTTGCCAAATTTTGACAAACCGACTTGTTTTAGTTTTTTGTTAGTGGGAATAAAAAAATCCCAGAGGAAAGGGGGAGGCTGAGAGGGACTGTGGTGGTCCTGTTCTCAGAGGAGTGTTGAGGGACTCAAACCGGTACATGATAAATTAAAGTAAATAAGCTAAAAGCTAACACGGCACAAATGTCAGCAGCCAAACATACAAATTACTGATACCCACTTAAATCTTCACACAGCTCGATAACTGTTACTCCCCTTATATGGGCATAAATCAGTTGTGTTTCTTTAAAGTTGGTACAAAATTAAACACTGAAACAAGTGTAAACAACATGCTGAAACATCCATGAAGAGGGTCTTCTGCTCCACCACATTCCAAAGGATCTATTGGACTGAGATCTGCTGACTGTGGAGGCCACTGGAGTGCAAGAAACCAGTTTGAGATGATCTGAGCTTTGAGACACGGAGCTGCTGGAAGTCTCCATCAGAAGATGGTCCACTGTGGTCATAAAGAGATGGACATGGTCAGGCTGTGGGGTTTGAGCCATGCTCAGGTGGGACTAAAGGGCCATCTCCAGCAGCCTGAACTGCTGATCCAAGGCAGGATGGATCCATGCTTTATGATGTTCACACCAAATCTTCTGATGTCCAGTTTTTGTGAGCCTATAACCTCAGTTTTCTGTTCTTAGCTGACCGCAGTGGCCCCTGGTGTGGTCTATCTATATTCTATCCATTTTTGTTTGTCCACATGGAAACGCTCAGCCGGGTTTCAGATTTATCCACTCAGGGATTTTCAAAAGTTTGCATTTTAGGCACCTGAAATGTCGTATCTGTGTGGACGAAACACCTATAGGATTGAAAACTTGTTCGGCTATGCCTAAATTCATCTTTGTGTGGACAGCCCCTAAGATCCAAAAGGTCAAACTGACGTGAGGCTTGATAAAATGTTAGAAGCCCTCTCTTTTATAGCTAACAGGTTCAAAAGTTTAAGATGGTGCCTCTGCCCCACCTCTGCAGGACCTGTTAAAGTCTGTCCATGCTCCTGTAAACATCCTTAATACTTAGAAAAACCACAGCACCTGTATTTACAAGGTCAACTGGAAAGTCAAGCTATTAACCAGAGATAAACCACAACATATTCACCTTGATCAAAGGTCAAACAAAGGTCACATATAAGGTCAAACATCACTGAAACATTCCAATAATAAATGAATATAGTATGAAAAACACTGATGCAAACTATAATAAATGAACAAAGCATTCTTTCAACACAAAGCTAAGATTCCTATTCCTGTGGTTTCCCACCCCCTCCTCTTTCTTCATGAAGCTTTTGAAGTCACTTGTCGCTTTATTGAATTATTTTCTGAGCTCAGTGATATTAGCATGAAGCCTGTCTTCTATTTACCACCTCAGTGATAAAGCCTATTAATTACAGTTCCCTGAAACAGCCGAGGTTTAGACGGGGATTTGAGTAAAGCTGCGAGTGCACACAGACACAGCAGATGATTAACAAGTGTCATATCTGACCTGATTGGTGTTAATGTGAGAGTGTTTGTGAGCTGCTGAGTGTCGGCCATGTAATGAGAAACTCTTCTTGTCTTTCTTTTATTTCTGCTTGTCAGTCTTAACTTTCCTCTGCTCATCTGTTTGTGAGTTTAAAGAGAAATCGGACAAACCTCAGCATCTGTTTTTGAAGAAAGACTTTCAGTTCCTCTGAAGCAGGTCGCAGGGTCCTTTCGCATACGTCATGTCTATAAATCAGAGGACACGTTCTGCACTGAGAGCTCAGGTGGTTAAAACTTTACTGTTAATGATGCAGCAGTCCCGTTAAAGGGGTCTCAAAGTGAGGAGTGGTCCAGTGTCCTCTCCTGAGGTCACAGGCAATGATGGTGCCTGAGGTCAGGCCTACACACTCTCCCAATGGTGCACACACTTACATACAAAAAGCATCATCACCAACTGCCCATAAACACAGAAAGCTATTCAGCCAATCACACAGCAGTGACTCAACGGGAGTAGACATGAACAGGATGACCTGAAGTTCATTTAGAGCATCAGAATGGAGGAGAAAGGTGATTTAAGTGACTCTGAAGGTGGCATTGTTGTACTGATCGATCAGAAATGTAGAAAAGATACAGAGAGTAAAGATAATGGTCTGAGAAAGAGAAAATATCCTGTGAGCAGCAGTTGGTGAAAATACCTGATAATGTCCAGAGTGGTTCAAGAAGACAGAAAGGCAACGGGAACTCAAATTACCTCTTGTTCCAACCAAGCAGAAGATCATTTCTGAACACACAGAACATTAAATCTTGAAGCAGATGGGCTACAGCAGCAGAAGACCACACCGGGTGCCACTCCTGTCAGCTAAGAACAGGAAACTGAGGCCACAGGCTTTCCAAAACTGGACAATAGAAGGTTGTAAAAATGTCTCCTGGTCTGATGAGTCTGGATTTCTGCTCCACATTCAGATAGTAGGCTCAGAATTCAACATGAAAGTGACTTCACTGTGCTACAATGGCCTCCACAGTCACCAGATCTCAACCTAATAGAGTCTGTTCAAAGTTTATTTTAAGAAACTAACACTTCATAGGACATCATAATGAATCCTTTACTATAGTCATACACTATATACAAGCATTAACTAAATAATAAATGATGGTTAATAAGTTAAAATTTAATTTTAGGATTAAATATAAAATACATCACGCACACCAAGACAAATATTCAGAAAAATCTGTTGTGAATCCAGTTTACAAAGACAGAGTTAATGGTAAAATTACTCCTGAGGAGTATGATGGACACGAGGCACAGTCTGACTGTTACCTGTTTTTGGAGGCAAAACTATATTTCCATGTCTTATTAATGTGACTCATTAACACTCAAAAAAACCCAGATTGATTTCACATCCACATGATCACATCCAATCATTGTTAAATACAAAAACCTACATAAATCTGTTAAATACAAAATTTATCTGTGTAATTCTGCATGTATTCTACATGAAAAGTCTGAACATAGCTTGTGTTTATATGTGTTTATGTTCCAGATCTGTCCAATATTTATCAGTGTGAGGCTGTGTGTTCGTGTAAAAGTGTTTAAAAGAGATATTTATTTATTTTTCTTCCTTCGAGCTGTTTAGTTTTACAGATGTGACCTTATTAAAAGGCCCCCTGCTGAGGGAGAGAGACAGTGAGGCACAGTGTTTAGAGAGAAGAGAGGCAGTGAGGAACAGCATCATGAGCACAGAGACGTCGAGAGGCGGAGAAATGACTGAGAAAGACAAAAAAAGAGTTAAAATAACCAGTGTGTTCAGGCTTCATGAGCTCTTCAATGGACCAGACAGTGCAGTGACACATTTATGATACACTTGCTTTTTTAGTTATAGTCTAGTTTTTGTCAGGAGAAAAAAGGTTGTTGATAAAAACTATGACGAAAATAATTAGTCAACAAAATTGACACTGATATGGAGGCCTGCTTATTTGATTTGATGTTTCTAAATATTAAACATTTTTATAGTTTACCTTAAAATATTTAATACTATGCATCTAATAGGTTACATATGAGCTGCATTTTTCCCTTTTGCTGTTAATGATTTCACACAATAATTATCATAGTTGATTAATAAATGGTTTGAGAACATTTTACCGACATACATTTTTAATAGTTTATCTGCTTAACTTAACTGATATATACAACAGTCTGTAAGGGCTCTGGCTTGGTCCTGTGGTGCTAGAGACGTGGGGTCAGCACAGCAAGAAAAACGTAAACTTTGACCCTCTGTAGGTCAAAGTCGAATAGAAAATAGACAGTTTTAAAATATGACACACATTACATATGTTGTTTTTTGTATTGAGGAAAGCATGATTTGTTTGCAAAACATGAAATTCGAATTAAATATGGTTATCTATTTCAAGCCCTATCATGTTAACGGGACGTCCCAGTGGGCACCTCAAAGGCTCCCTATGGGGTACCAGGTGCTCGCGGGCACCCTGTTGGCTACCCCTGGATGAGAGCCTCCCCCTGGGACCAACATGGAGATATACATTAATAACTGGCTTCACAAAATCAGCATTAGCTTCAACCGATTCCACTGATAACTCTGAGATAAAATGGGCATACTTTGTGTTAGTCTTTCTGAATCAATTTTGACAACCACAGAGCTAACAGAGCCTCTCACTCCCTGAGACCCACCAGTGACCCCTCAAAGGGGCTCAAGACCCCAAGTTGGGTACCAAGGTATTAAAGGATCTCATAATAAATGCTTTGGTTATTTTCTCCACCTTTCAGAAAACGTGCTCGACCAGACCATTCTGAAATCTCCCCTAATGATGTCATCAGGGGATACGCTACCACCTTCGAGTGGGAGATGCTGTCTGAGATGTCTGATCAGCCCACAGCCTGCTCCTGTGTGCACAGTTCATAAGGTTTTCACTAAAATTACTAAACTAAACTTAAATTCAGGCAAACAACTTAAAAAAATGTTCTTTAACCTCTGGGACCAGCGTTAGCTTGTTGAAAACAAATAATTTAAGATCTTATGATCAGAGAACTTTTGAGCTGAAAGCTGCAGTCAGGAGAAATGTAGGAGTGAATTTTAGCACTTTTGGTTCAACTGACTCAGACACAGGATTTCTTAAACGGACCAATGGGCTGTTTACAGTGAGGAGGAGGACTGAATATGGCCCACAGGCTTCCAGTTGCCCACCCCTGGCTCAGGGCAAACAGTAGTGTAGTATAAACAGAACTCATTTTGGTCCAATCTGCAGTAACGCACTCCAAAAACCTAAAATCTCAGGAAGTTTATTCATCCCATTTCAATTTAAAAAAAAATTCCTAACACTTACTGTAAGCCAAAATTGCCTGACATGTCCAGCCACACTTTTATTTCAGTATTTAAAATAAAAAAATAAACCCTGGATTGCTTGTAATATGTTTAAATATCTGCCAATGTGGCAGGACAAATTTACTTGTACGATGTCTTTTGAAGTAAGATGAGCTATCTTAAATAGTTTCTATACCTGATTTTAAGACCCTCAAGGAGTAAATATGCTTCATTTCTTTTGCTTGAAATTAGACGAACAAACTAGCTAAGTTCTGAGTGTTTGCAGTGTGTTATGTGGTCTCAGCACGTCCCAAAGAGTCTTCTCAAAAGTTTAGTCCGCTGATGAAGGAGGTGTTGTTAATGGTTATGAAGTCTTCTGCAGGATGTTTCAGTGTGAGATGATTTCTCTGCACAAACTCAGAATTCAAACAACACCATCGGTATAAATACATTTAATGACAGTGGTAGATTCTGCTAATTAGTGTCCCGATGCTCCTGCAGAAACTTACATTCTGCAGCTGTAGAAAAGACAAAAGTTGAGTTATATTTACTTTTATGATGAATGATTTATTCAAAATCATCTCTCACTGGGACATCCAGCAGCCGTCCACTTCAGCAGCTGGTGTGTGTCCTCTACACACTTAAAAACACCTTCACACACTCACAGGACACATCCCCTCCATTACTGCAGACAGAGACCTGAAGATTCTCCGTTCTGCTCATTCAGGCAAAACATTTACTATGAAAAGATTTCTGTTTTCATCACGCTAATTAATTCTGCTCATTAGACATGAGTTGATATACTACGGTTCATGTTTGTTTTGGACATACTGGCTGTGTTTACAAGGACTCGAGTATCACGGTTTAGACCACATTCAAGAATGAAGCAAACTGAGAAAACTAGATATTAGCTTCCCTGTTTACATGATACACTAGTCACAGCAGCTAACTGGAGCAGATGACTGTGAGGTTTGCAGACTGATGTATAAATCCTGCTGCAGCATCCCGGTCTCTGGAATCAGGATCTTGCATTAGTATGGACAAACACCAAACTGGTTTACTGGTACTGGTTTAGATTTACGATAATGTGCATAAAATCACTGAAATGTTGGTTGACTGGAAGCTTTAAAAACCTCTGAAGACAGTGAGGGTCCCCAGTTGATGGCAGTATTATTCCCCAGGGCTGGGCATTATGAAGAACCTCACGATTCGATTTAATTCAATTAGATTTCGATTCCTTAAGTGGCGATTCGATCCAGTATCGATTCAGTAAGAAGTAGAAATACACAAATAATTAGAGTACCTGATGACAATTTTTGAATTTTTATTTTGATGCCGATGTAAACATATGTGGTATGTCACCTCATATTTTTGAGCAAACATCTGAAAATACAAATTTGCACAGAAATAACTTATTTGTGCGTATGGAGTACAAAAGTAAAAACATGACAGTTAACACTATAATTATAAATGTCCACCTGGTCTTTTTGTAAATAAATGTGTCATAAATTGTCCTTTGAATACATTTTTCACCCTTTTTTCACCAGATATAAAAGTTAACAATTTTTGCATGTATTGGTCATTATTATGTTATAAATGCTTAAAACAGTGTGTAATTACAAGAAAAGAATAAAAAACGGATTCAAAGTTTTAACAGGATTCTCTTCATAACCAATAAAAAATTTTCTGAGATGACCAAAAATAAACTTCACCTATTTTACATAAACTCCAACACTTTTGTTTGCCTACAGCGTTTAGTGTCCCTGTTACAGCCTGTTATATTGGACCATGTCCAGGCGATTTTTAGCTGATGGTAGTCCCTGAAGCAGTTCCTGTCCAGCTGAAGACAGAGATCTCGACATTTCTTCCTCAAATATTTCTAAAATTACTATTTATGGAATAAAACAAACTATGATGAAAAAGACGATCCATGACGAAAAAAGACGGTAGAATACGGAGAAATATGTTGGAAATACGGCAAAAGAACAAAAAGAAAACACTCCAGAATGATACTAATGCTATTGTGTTTAATATTTTAAATTATTTTCACAAAAAATACTGATAAACCGCCGTTAAATCACTGTCATGTTCAGCTCTCTTAATCCTATCACTCTGCAGGCATGTCTTCTTCTGCGCCCGGTGACAACTGGATAAACACTGAAAAAGTGCACAGCGCCCCCCACTGGCCAGGAGGTGAATCGATTCAGATTTGCTGGATCGATATTATAGTGGCAGGAGAAATATTGCAATGCATTGATGAACCGATATTTCTGCCCAACCCTATTATTCCTCTTGCTCTACTTCCCACTGCCTGACAATCACAATGTTCCTTTCTCTCCTATGCAGCTCCAAAAATACAATCAAATCTCTAAAACTACAAAACTGAGCAGCTAGACTCAGTCCTGCCATTTCAGTTAAAGAAGTGGGTCTTTCCCTGCCTCATGATTTGATTTAGAGTCAAGTTTTGATTCAGATCAAAGCTATTTTTGTCTTATATCAAGATTTACTACAATGTGGTTTGCTTGAAATTGAAAGGCAGTGCAGAAAAGATGGTTTGAAGACTTTAAAGATATAACATATTTAACAAGTAAAAAGTAGATGAACATAAGAAGCTGTTTTATTTGAAAATGGGTGTTATAAGCTGTTTGCTGAATCTAAATCCTACTTTGTCTACAACGTGGTTGAGGCGAAGGTGTTAAGAAATGAAGCCAACAGTGGATCCAGTCCAGGAGACTGATGCAGGTAAATCTGCGCAGCATGCAGTCAGCTGTCAGTCTGTGTAAGAGTGTAAGATGACAACTTGAATTTGCAGAGTCTGCATAATCATATCAGGCTCTGTTTTACCCAGGACACTGGAGAATCCAAAATGCATCCCCACACATTTGCTTTAAATGATGTAGGGATGGGATGGACCTTTCTTTGCTGTTCCAAACAGAAAATCATTGATGCAACAGGCTAACGGGCTTACTTTAGCAGCTGTGTACAACTGAAGCCTGTGCAGACAAACAGCTGAAGCAGAAGGCACGTGACATAGGACGTTTATTCTATGCTTCAACAAACACCAGTCCACTTCAGCATACTTTGTTCTTCCATAGAGCAGACAAAATACAATTAAACCTCTAAAACAAAACCACAAAGCTTCATAGCTTGGCAATATCTGTCAAGATCAGTGCAACAACCAAACAGAGACCTACAAGCAAGAGACCTACAACCAGAAACAGCTTATTTATGAGCAATGTCCAAATCCTCCTTCAGAACATTTTTATTCTCACACAAACTGATGCTGATATCTGACTGAAGACCAAACTCTCACATGAACCACACAACCATAACAGCACACACAGCACGACGGTGAACAATAATGTTCATTGGCCAACAAAAAGCAGCAAGAAGAGAAAGTGGAACTGGATCATTGGCTCAAACTTACAGTTTTAACCCTAAAAACAGCTGTACATTGGTCATGATGTTTCCACAAGTAAACTTAAGGTCAAAAACAGCAGCAGCAGAGTGAGCTGAACAGCCTCAGGGACCTTATTATTGTAAATTAACTTACTTTCAGATTATCACAGCTCTTGAAGATGAAGTCCAGCAGAGGTTTCTTTCTCAATTACCTCCACCACGATGGTAATGTTTTAGCCGGCGTTGGTTTGTTTGTCGGAGGTCTGCGCTCTCAGAGTGCTTTTCTAGTTTGTAGAGGTAATCCCAGAGTCTTCACAACTTTAATAACGGTCTGTGCTTTCTCCTCTTCATCTGCAGAAGTTTTTCTTTCGTTGACTGGTCACTTTATTAGGCACACTTTGATAGTACTAAAATGACCTCCTTTCACCTTCAGAGCTCCTTAATTTTTGCAAACACAAATCAAAATGTGTTTTTATTTCTTCTAAAGCACTAAATTTGGATGTAGATTGTCTTTTATAAAAAAAATCTTTTTCAGATAAAACTTTGAAAAAATACTAAGGCCCCTCTGAAAGCTTGTGGAGCCCTGATGATTCTCTCATGTCATCAATGTCTTCTTTCCTTCATAGATGCATCTTTTACTCACTGAACAAGGCTCTGCAGCCACCTGCTAAACTGCTGCTAAATTGTTCTCACCTGCTCACACATCAGGACCCCAGGCTGTCCAACAATGTTCCTGTTAGCTGACATTAGGCTGCCTTGCTGAGTGCCTGAATAGAAATAGTACAAACGAAAGCTGGTGTTTAAGAGAAATAATAGAGTTTCCAACAATTACTGCCTTTTATTCTCCCTCTTTTTTTGCTCACTCCTAAGCAGAGCCAGGAATTAACACCCGCCAAGCACCGAGGGCAGGTACATTTTCTATTCAGCGAGTACATTTCAGAGCATTATTCACCTCATGGCAAGGAAATGTACTTAAACTTTTATGCATAAACCGTGCTGAGTTTTAGGTTCTGCAGGAGTGAAAGCAGCTTCCTTGGCCTCTCAGAGTTGTTCCAACAGTGACACACCAACACACACAGAAGAGCCACTTCTACTGTGGTGAAACACAGCTGATCTGATCCAGTCCAATCCTCAGGCTCACTCTTTATGGTATTCAGTCATGGTACAGCTCTGTGGCTGTGACATCTCACGCCCTGATGCTGTGTGAAACTTCTCACAAAGACTTGGTTGAACAGCTCTATGGGGCACCTTTTAGGACACACATCCAGGGTTGGGAAACCTGCAGTCTGGGAGCCACTCTGTGGCCCTGCCTCAAATTTATTGTGGGACTTTTAGTGAGTTACAAATATCAATAAATTATATCCAATAATTAAAAAAAAAACAGACAATCAGCTCATTTTTCATTGAAAACCTTCGAGATGCATGACCAAATGCATTTGTAGATTAGCTATATAATTGTTTATCATTTGGTTAAATTTGGTGTTTAGTTTTAAATAAAGCATTCCTGTTTGCATTTTTGTTTGAATACATTAATACTGACATAAAGCCATATTTGATCCTTAATGCCCTGTACACACTTCAATGTATATGAACTGATGTTGACCAGTGTTGAGTTATCTTAAAAAATTGGTCAAAGGTACGTTGACATGGGGTCAATGTTGTATTAAATGCAGGTCAATGTGTCTTAAACACAGAGAAATATTGTGTTGATGGCGTTTAACCCCCAGTGGCCCCCTGACTTACTACAGATGAATTTTAAACTTTCACTTTAGGGGCACCTTGGCCCAATCGCTTGGCACTGTGAATCTTGTACAAACATATTGTGACATCCATCACATATAAATCTGATGAGTATGCCATTTCACCACGTGCAGCTGCAGTAGGTCCCATTATTTAAACACTATGCCTAGAGGACTAAAGATGATGTCCCCAAAAAGGACGCCTGAAATCATCCAACAGGAATCCAATCCTGAGGAGTAAGCAGCTGTAACTGAGGGTAACAAAGGTCAGCAGAGGTCACCTGGTGGTTCCAAGCATGTTGGATCAAATATGGGAAATTTTTAGGTATGGGTAAAATTTCTGAATATGTCAGTGTTGCCTAACTGATGTTTTCTTAGCTCCGAGTGACCTGACTTAGCTGGACCTGGCTTAACTTTTCCCCATACATCGGTGGTGTGACTAGGGCTAGTTAACTTCAGTTATGAATCTGTCCGGTTGGGAGAACTAAAGAAATAATGTTTCCCTCTGGTAGAGTTAGTATCATTAATGTGGCTGAATGTATGGTCTGTTAATGTAACATGTCGCGCTGTCAAAGCCAAAATAAGAGAACATTTTTATCGTGTGATCATTAGCTTGCAGGGGAATAAAAAAAATGTCATTTTGGTTGGTATAAGATTTGTTTGTCCACCGATTCTTTTGAGTCTACCTGCCGTCTTTGTGATATAAAATCCAAACTTCCGACCATGCTTGTTGGCTTTTGAAGGCACTGGGATTAGTGTTCATTTAGCAAAAAAAGCTTTACAAAAGATTCAAGTATTCTAACATAAAACAGGCTAATTCAGGAAACATGCCCACCCTAAAAATAAAAATGTTGTTTTATTAAAGAGTTGATCAAAAAAAGACAACTAATTCATTTTAAGATAAATTATTTCAGAGTGAATCAGCTCTCTAACAGGGCTGCAGCTCTGTAATATAATCTGACTTTTGGAACATCCAGACATTTTATCAGCTTTGAATAACAAATTATAGATCAGGACTCTCTTTGGAATACCTCATTTAAAAAGGAATAAATCATGCATTATTTCTGAGCTGTAAGCGCAGAAGCGTCCCCTTATTTTCTCTGACGAGGCTGCGGTGACATTTTATTGAAACACGATCTGCAGGATTCTCCGGTGTTTGCAGAGCTTCAGGAGAGGCTTTTCAGGAAAACCTCTCCTCTGCAGGCTGGAGGCTTACGCTTCACATTACTACAGCTTCTCCTGGAAGCTCATTGGTATTCTGCTCCCTCCACGGCGGTGCATATAATGAAAGTTGTGGTTGTTTGCGGGCATAATGAACGAGGTATGGAGAGGAGAGATGGAGGAGTACGGAGAAATTAATCAGAGCAAAGAGAGGAAAAAGGAGGATTAGGAAACTACGAAAACATGAGGTGAGGAGAGAGAAAGAAAAGACGATGCAGGGCTGGGACGACAGCTTGGAGAATAATTTGATATTTTTACATTTTTAGAGTTCAGTTCAGTCTGTATTGTGGTTCAATCAATCAATTAATTAACAAGTGTTTTTTTAGAACAAGTGCTATCTCAAGGCACTTTACAATAGAGCAGGCTGAAGCCATACTCTTCATTTTGTAGATGCAAATATATGCATATATAGAAATACATACAATAAATATACTTGAATATACACATACATACATCCTGAGATATATTAATCCATAAGAATTTATGATAGTGACAAACCCATCGACGCCGAGATCATAAATCCGTCCTCATCTCTGAATTCTGAAGTATTCTAATGTTTGGGTTAAAATGTATTTTTTTTGTCAATAAAAGTTTAATAATTGAATGAGAGAAATATTAGGGGTGATCACACTTCTGTCTTACATCCCATCATATCCTCAGCACATGCTTTCATCCCTTTTCATCCCATCCTCGAACAGTAGATTTGGAAGTGGGAAAAGAATAACTGTTTTCATCCCTAAAATAAAACTAGCATTTGTAGCAGTACAGTATGTCTGCAAGAAGCATAAACACGGACATAAACGGACTCAAACCACTTCAAAATGCCGTGTGAACATAAAAAGGATCCACAGGATAAATGCAAATTTGTAATGTGTTCTTTTTTTGTTTTAGCTGAATCAGAATAAAGCAACAAAACTTCAGGTGTGAAAACCTTCTCATACTTGTAGTCTTCTGTGTTAGGTCAAGAAGTTTGGCCCCATCTGTGGCAAAAGTTATGTTTACTTGACCCTGTTGAGTTTTTCTGTGATTTATAGAACTTTTGGTGCCATCAGGTGGTTCTAAGGCTGTTGTGGTGATGTTTGAAAGACGCCACCCCGGTAATGATTGTGGTTTCAGCTGGGGCTGCCTCATCCTGCTTGCTCTCTTTCCACTTGGACTACAAAGCCGTCCCTTGTCAGTTTGTCTGCTGCTTTTAAATGAATGCATGCTTCTGAAAAATGCAAGATAACTTTGTGGATCCTTCCTCAATGTTATGATCTCATTGTAAAGTCATGCTGGTGGCATTCAGAGCTTCATAATGAGGCTGGAAGAAGCAAAAGAAAAGATGGGAAGGAATCATGCAAGGAACAGAAAAGACAAGGAGAGAGCAGATTGAAGAGGATGGGGAGGTAAAAGTCAGTCAAATGCAAGTGGATGTTGAGTTTTAAAAAATGTAAAAATGAATGAAGCTGGAGAAAGCAAAAGAAACATAAAACAGAGGGTGGGTAATGCGCTGAGATACAGGAAGACAGGGATGGAAGACAAATGTTGGCATACACAGAAGGAAGAAGAGAAAGTGGTTGATCCATGTGGAGGAAGATGAGAACGAAAGATGAAAAATGAATGAGTAAGAAAAAACAAGTGATGCAGGTGAACAAGGGATGGATGCAGTGGAGCGGAGGGCTGGAGGAGGAGCTGGCCTTGGCTTGTGTCCTTGTTTCCTTATTTCTTTTCCTGCAGCTGAATAATTGATGACAGGTCTTAACTTCCTATTACCTGCTGCTTCACTCAGGAGCAGAGACGGAGTGTGGGCCTGCGCATGTGTTCATGCTGAAAGTGATCATGTGAGGAGATGAGTATGTTTTACAGGCTTGGTGTGATTAGGCAGTAAATGTGCTAATTCCTCACTAATCACCACTAATCTGTTTAACACTTGGGTGGTGGGTGGGGGGGGCAGTCATGAGCTGTGCAGTGCCCCCCAGTGTTTCCAGCAGATCACACAAGTACTCACAAGTTCTGTCTTGATTCAGGGTAAGCCTGATTTGAAGGACTTGTCCATCCAGAGTGTGCACCATTGTGAATGACCTAAAATCGATGGTCTGGTCTTTAAGATTTCCTGATTGCATCACTAACGGTCTTCTATCCTTCTCTTTTGATTCTTCAGCCACATTTTCACCAAAACAGTTTAATGTAAGAGCTGTAGCTTCTTGTTGTATTTCAGGCTTTGGTCCACACATCTCGTACAGTCTGTGTCTGAAAATGTCAACTTTGAGAAGGGGACTCATTTCGCTCGCAGAGCAAACGGGAACTCGTAGCTCTGCAAACAAGAATTTACTGAGCTTTACGGCCTGTACTTTGAGAAAACAGGAAACTCATGTCTCAGAAATGGATAAGGTAAGACCAGTTGCACACTGGATGCATTTACTCATTTACAAGATTTCATTTCGTAGTGCATGTTACCAATTTAGAGCTTTCAGACTGGAAGCACGAGCTCAGGTGAATCTCTCATGCCAAAAATCTCGAGAATGGGAGCCTTGCCTATTTTGCCATGAGCCGAGCATGTGTTTCTTGGCAAAAACAGACAGAAAATCATAAACATAGAGCCATATGTACCTTAAACCATCTGGTCTGTATGTCCACAGTGGTAGAATCTGTCACAACCAAGACAGAAACTGTCCAATTTCTCTTCCTGTCTGTGCCTCTCAGAGTGAAAACTAAGATGTCTCCTCTGTGGAGAAACTCATTGTGTTTGTCAGGATGCTTCTTGTCTGCAGGTTTCAGGGTTCAGAGTCTTTGTGGAGGAAAAATAAAGTGCTCTGAAATGGCTTGTTTTCATGTAAAACTCACACAAGTTTGTAAAATGACTACCTGTTCACCGCGGTGTACCTAACTGGAGGTCCTTCTTCTCAAAGGCATAGAGCTGCTGGGAGCCTTTCAGCCACTTCACTGACTGTTTTCAGGCACCCGATACAACCCAACTTCAAGAGTACTGAGCTATCCCTTAAAATCCAAAAGTAAACAACACCAAATACATGTCATAGCATTCCTAAGATTCATGAATCATAAACTGAAAAAAGAAAAATGCTTCACTTCATCAAAATGCACTGAACTGTTGAAAAAGTGAAGTTATACAATTCCAAATATACAATAAAAATGGGATTTTTTTGCAGGTAAATTATCATAAACTAGAAGTGATCTGAGAGCAAAAACCTCCACCAATAAACCTGACAGTCGTAGCTGAACTATTAGCAACAATATGAAAAACTGGATAATCTTGCAAGTTTAACCGATCCTTGATTAAAGTTCAAAATGTGTCAGTTCTCTCCTGTGCCATGACCAACATACCCTGAGAACTGCATCCAAATTTGTGAATAACTTTATGACTTATGAATGAAAATGTGGAAACTGCCCTATCTCGCAATGTTTCTTTGAAAGTTTTCCTAGATCTGCATCCATCTTCGGTTCATGAACAAAACCTAATCACCTCCTCCTTGTGCCATGACCAACATTTCCTGAGAATTGCTTTCTAATCTGTAGAGAACCTTCTGAGTTTTCTTGCTCACAGAAAAATAAACAAATGGGCAAACAGGCAAACACACACAAAGAAGTGCACACACAAACATGCAGCATGGTTCAGGCTTTTCTTTTATTCCAGTAAAGTCAGTTCACTCAGACATTCACAGGCACAAACTCCTGAAACTTTCCTGGAGTTAAAACAAATAAATCATCACGATGCTGTGATCTCACTAACATCCATCACTGATCCTAATAATTAATTGACTATGATTCATTGATTAAGTCGTCTCTTAATTTTCTTTGATGCATTTGCACAAAATAAAAAATAAACCATCATCTTTGAAGCTGCTTCTCATGTTTGCGATGCCTCAGACATTTGTTTTAATGTTCTTCTATTGACAGATTTATTTGATCATTTATTGAAGCATTATCTGTTTTATCATACAAGCTAATGAGCTCTGTGGGGGGAATCTAAGATGTAGATTATTAATCTGGATTACCCTGTAGATACTGATAGAGGGCTTCACTGGCCTTGTTCACTAACCTTTCATTGTTAATGCAGAGACAGAGCCTTAAAGGCTTTTTTTAAGAACATCTGTTCTTTCTCATCACTGCCTGCTCCTCCTTTAGCTCTTTGGAGATCTCTTTGTATTATAATCTCACACATTAATTTCACAAACATGTGACAGAGAACATAAAATGACCTTTTCTCTATCCACCTGCTGCTGATAATTCAAACCACACTCACAGGACTTTTAACATCCATGCCAGGCTATCTGCTTTCATTTCAACAATGCACCCAAGAAGATTTGAAATGAATGAGCATCAAACACGACAGAATCAAATACAATCATGCTATGGGGAAGAATGCACCGCTTCACCCACCAGAGGAAGCAGCTATAAAGAAAAGGAAGCCTGATCGGGGGAGAACTTGTGATGCACAGCAGTTTCATCTGCCAAGTATTTATTTTTACAGACAAATTCAGGCTGTCTCCTAAGGCTGCTCCTTCACAAAAATAACACTGCAGTGCTATTTCAAACGCCCTGTTTTGTATCAGACTTTTAGTAAATCCTGTTTGATGATATTAGGAGAAACAATCCCCTAAATCATGTTGACTTTTCCAGCTGGACTGTCACATCGGTCCCTTCTTTCTTCTTTTACTTCTCTCTCAACATCTCTCCATTTTTTTGTGCTGATGGGCCAGCTGGAGCCTTCAGGAGGTAGAAAACCAGAGAAGAAGAAGAGGTGGGAGGGTTTTCTTTGAGCTGGATTAGTGACAGTCAATTAACTGTGTAAAAGGTAAAGAGTGGGATGAGTACAGCATGGCTTAAAGAGTGAGAGATGATCCAACACCTGAGTCCTGCATCTGAAACTGAACCAGCAGGAGCATTTGATTCATTCAAGATGCAGACGACAGCAAGAGGGATGAGGAAGGATGGTAAAAAATGATTGGATAATAAATTGGCAGAGAAGGAGAGGAATTGAAGGAGAAAAGGAAGAAGTGCTGGGGAAATTAACAAGTCAGTAAAATATACATGTGAAGGAAATATCAGGGAGATAATAATACAGTGGCAGGAGCAGAGGGACGAGAGTGAAGGCCGAGGAGAGTGATGGACGAGAGTCAAGGAGAAGACAGAGTGGAAATGATTTAAGAAGCAATGGTACAGAGCTGAAGAAGAGAGACAGAAAACAAAGTGCACGATATAGCATTAAAAAATGCAGGAGTGAAAACCATTAAAGGTGCATTAACGGGAAGAGCAGAGGGGGAGAGGCTGACATTGAAATACTGCACAGGTTTTTCTAAAATGTGGAGAAAAGGAGACGGCATTAAAAGAACATTTACATCTTTGATGCACTCGTAAAGAGAAGTGAGAGCAAATGCATGAGGCGGGTACTCAGACAGAAAAACGACAAAGGTAATTGGTCTTTAAGACACAACAAATCTGTGGTTCTAAGAAGCCATTTAACACTCAGCACAGCAGGAATAAAAACATTAAAGTACGGCTGTTACAGGATCATTGTAACAGAAGAAAAGTCTACAGTCCCCCGTCATACATCAGTGTGATGTTATGGCTAACCTGACTCAACAACAACAGCAACAACAGCAACAACAATAACAATAGAAGTACTAAATGTTAAATGTGTACTCTTCCTTTTGTGACTTTCACAGACAAATCTCTCTCTCTCTCTCTCTTCATGTATAAATATATATGTGTATACATATATATATATATATATATATATATATATATATATATATATATATATATATATGTGAACCCCATTCCAATGAAGTTTGGAGGCTGTTTTAAACAAATAAAAGACAATACAGTGATCTGCACATTTTTTTTTCCTATATACAATTGAATGCATTACAAAGACAAGCTTTTTAATGTTCAAACTGATCAACTTTGTTGTTTCTTAGCAAATATTCAGTCGGGAACAGGTTAATTAGAAACAGGTGAGCATCGTGATTGGGTATAAAAGGAGCCTCCATAAACAAATAGTTCAGCAGTTTAAGAACAACATTTCTCAACATACAGTTGCAAAGAATTTAGGGATTTCATTATTAATGGTCGATAATATTATCAAAAGAACACAGAATCAAAGAAATCTCTATACTAAAGCAGCAAGGCTGAAAACCAACACTGAATGCCTGTGACCTTCAATCCCTCATGTGGCAGTGCTTTATCAAGCAGCATCATTCTATAAAGGATATCAGCATGTGGGCTCAGGAACACTTCAGAAAACCATTGTCAGTTAACACAGTTCATCTCTACATCTACAAGGTCAAGGTCAAACGTTACCGTGCAAAGACAAAGCCAAATATCAACAACACCCTGAAACACAGCTGGCTTCTCTCGGCTGAGCTCATCTGAGATGGACTGAGGCAAAGTGGAAAAGTCTGCTGTGGTCTGAGTCCACATTTCGGACTGTTTTTGGACATCATGGACGTGGTGTCCTCCGGGCTACAGAAGAAAAGGACTGTTGTCAGAGCAAAGACAGCATCTGTGATGGCACTGGGGGGGGGGGGGGGGGTTAGTGCCCATGGCATGGGTAATCTGCACATCTGTGAAGGCTCCATTAATTACAAAAACAATGGAGAGCCCAGACTGTTGAGCAACTGAAGTCAGCATCAAGCAAGAATGTGAAAGAATTCACTGAAAAAGCTTCAACAATTATTGTCCTCAGTTCACAAACACCTACTGAGAGCTGATAAAAGGGAAAGTGATGTAACACAGAGGTAAACATGCCCCTGTCCCAACTTTGTTGGAACGTGTTGCAGGCATCAAATTCAAAATGAGTGAATGTTTGAAAAGAAGCTGCTGTCACTGACAAACATCCTGTCACAAACTAAAATCTTAGTCCTTGTTTGAATGGACTCTCTGTAACCCCCCATGTCTCAGTTTACATTTTCTTCACACACAGACGTGTACAAGCAAATAAATCAGTGGCTATAAACTGGGACACATTTGGAGATAAATTCTGCATGAATCCATCGGCTTCAATCTTCCAAATAGATTCTTTGTACCGAGCTGATGCTTCTTCAGGGGGGATTTTTTTAGGCACTGAAAAAAAAGGAAACTGCCCTTGGCAATAAAACGGCATTACTCAACAGGAGAACATCACTGATGGCGCACAAACTCTACATATTTCTCTTCAAGAGAATTCAAAAACTTCACATCTTGAGTGCCTTAAGTACCTTCAGTAGGAGTCTCCCTGTGCTGTCAGGCTGAGTCCTGGTTCCTGCGTGCTTCTCTGAACCCTGCTGTGGTTTAAAGTCAGATCTTAATGCAGAGGGGACGCTCTAAACAGTCTGTGATGAGTCTAAAAGCTCCTACGAGGTTTCCCCTTCACTGAAGTCATCCCTGAATGTCCTTGTACTGTCATCCTGCATTTTCATGTCTCCCAGGCTCTCTGCTCCAAAATCTGACTCTAATATATTTGGAAAAAGTCTTGCTGTCATCCGCCTCTTTATTTATTTCCTTTCAGCACTTGTACATGACCGCTTAGTGGAAACATTATTTCAAGGTTTGGCATAAAAAATAAATAAATGAGTTCATGAACTTTACCCTGTAGTTTTTCAGCCTTTCAAGTTTAGTAATTTCCTCCACTTATGATACAGATAACAGGCTCTAATTCAACAGAGTGAAGTGCTTTGTGTAAAAGCATGTGGCCCCCTGCAGGGTCAGGTGAAGCCATCTGCAATTTGTTATCAAGAAGGTGCACAGTCCTGGAGCAAATCCAGGGGAAGAGCTTAAAAAGGATGTATTATATGCTGTGATCAAACATCTTTTTGGATGTCAGTATGTTGGTAGGTCCATGGGGATTTTAAGCAGCTACTGGTGCTGTAAACAGGGGAAGAGGAAAAGTCCTGATTGGGCAGACTTGTTTTATCTTGTGCATAGAATCACTCCATCACTTGGAAAACTTTAAAAAGCATAATTTGCACTTTAATAATTAATGGCATGAAGGCTTTGTTTGTTTCTTATGTTGTGGGCATGCACAGGTGAAATATAAAATTAATTCTCAGAATTGACATTTTATAGTGTCTTATGTGGCCTCTGTTTAGTGGGGATATCAAAAGGAGAGGATCCAACAGGAGTTTAGAACATGTAAATGCCAACCTGCATGTGTGCACTGCTATGAAAGTGGTCATATTTGGCCAACGCTAGGTTCATATTTGAATTGAGGAGAATTTTTCTGACAAAAATGCAGTTCACAGTGTTTATTCTCTTTGTAATTGATCGTTTTAGTTTTATGAATTAATTTCAGGTATGTTGGAAGCGAAGTGCTTCTAAAGAACTGCTTTTACTCCTTCCTGCACCTTCACTTTTGAAGCACATTTCTTGTTCAAGAGGACAAATTATCTATTAAATAGGAACAGTAGTTTCATGTCAGGTTAAGAAGCATATGCTGGTTCGGTACTTCGCAGCGTCAAACTGTACTCTGGTCTCCTTCGTTCAGGCCTGTGCAAGACCCGTGTTCAAACTCTTCAGGTATCCTTTGAGCTGACCCCTCCACGATTCACATGGTCCAACCCACCAGGTCCACGGCACCCAGTGTACAGTGAGCTGGATCAGGTACAGAAAAGCTCCAGGTGCCCATAGCAGTGCATCTGCCACTCTCGTATCCTGCAGCTGACATTTCTTATTCCCCCCTTCCTGAGCATACCATCATTGGACACATGGTCCTACCAATGATACTCAAAAATGTGTTGAAGGGAAACAGTCAAGAAGGCTACTAGTCAGTGTCCAGGCCTCGCAAGACTACGGCAAGACCGGACCAGAGACCCAAAGACTTGTCCTGTGAACTCATTGCCCCATAAGTGAGGCCAAGTCTATGATAGACCTCAGCCTCACAGTTAGCAGATTGATGAATTACCCTGCCAAGGTAAGTGAACTGCTCCACAACTTCCATGATCTCATCACCCACAGGCACAGACTCGAGCAGCATCCAAGGTGTCCCCAAGTTCGTGGATCTTTGTTTCAGCTCAGGAGACCTGCATTCCCAGTTCAGCCTCCTCACTCAGCAATTCGAGAGCCCCCACGAGGATATCTACAGTCCCTACAGTCAGTATCTATAGCAACAATGGCTAAGTCCGAATCAGTGATCCTTACTTCTGAATGACACTACACAGTTTACTGACTTATAAATACACCTTATGGGGTGGAGCTTGTGTTTGAAAAGGCTCCTTCATTCAGATAAAACAGTTGGCGTCAGGGAAGTTGACCTGGTATTGTACGTCCACAGAGAATTGCTGTAATGGACATACAGTCTTATGCCCAATAGGAGCACAGCAGAGGGCTCAGCATGCAGCTTTGGTCGCCCCATTGTGTTAAAAATCACAGGTGCCTCAAGATGTATTTGGATTTAACACATTTTGATGATCCTCCATATATTTTCTCATATGATGGGTTTTCAGGATTCACCAGACCTTCCTCAGCCTCTTACAGATCTGTGAGTGTAACTGCTTCGTCTCTGATTAATAAGACAATCCCACTGAGATTAAAGTGATTCACTTCAGGCTTCTTAATTAAATATGTGACCAGAATGGGAATTAACTCTGCTTAGAGAACAATCGGGTCACCTCTCACACACTTACATCTGACATTTATTGGTCTTAAAGCTCTGTGAGTGGTGTTCATAATAAGATTTTAAAGGCTGTGATTCCATGCAGTGGAGCTGTGTGCTTAAGAAGCTTGTGCAGTTTGCAACCTAAAGGAGGTGTTAAAGGCTCACTGTGCTTTTATTCGAAGTCTATTTTTCTCCTGATGTTTTTCTCCCATGATAAAAATTAGAAGCTCAGCATCTCTTCGTAGGTAGTGTCATCGCTAACAGTGCTAGCAGTTGGAGAATAAAAATGTTTAAGCTTCTGATTGATCCATAAAACACAAATGACCAATGATAGAAGAATAAATATAAATATACTCATCAATCAAATTTTTAACACTACAACTATGAAGCCATCTTGCAGCGTCCCATGCTCACACTCCAGACTGCGTCTGTTAAATGTTTAAAGTAAGTCCTGGGTTTCTCTTTGTTAACAGTACATCAACTCATACAGCACAGGTGGAGGAACAGACATGTAGCACTAACCCTAACCCAGCCCTTCAACCATGTTCATATGCCCGGTTCACACCAAAATCTTTTTCAACAGTTCAACTTCAATAATTAAGGCTTTTAAGCTAAATTTACCTGTAATTAAATAGCAGAAACCTGTGCCTTTGAGACCGAATTGGCACATCACCGAAGATTGTTATATAACGAAACAAGTTGAAGTTTCTTTGTACGTCCAACTTTCCTCTGCACTGAGTTGTACCCCTGCCAAAGAGGTCATGTTTTTATGCTGTTTGTTAGTTAGTTGAATTGTTGATAGGATAACCAGGAATATTTTTAATGATTTGTTAACATTGTGAGATTATAAGATTAAAGTGAGATTAAAGTTATCAGACTTTTTCAAATTTTGGGAATTTTTTGCATCCAGATAAATATGCGGATCACCACCAAAATGTCTTGGCTTCTTCCTTGGACCAAACCACACCTTTGGTAAAATTTTCATGTAAATCCATCCAGTAGTTTTTGCATTATTTTGTTAACAAACAAACAAACACACAGACAGAAACTAGCGAAAACATACCCTCCTTGGCGGAGTTAATAAAACATAACTCACTACCACCATGACATTTGTATTGTTACTTTGAGAGTATCCTTAAATTGTAATAATCTGGCACTCCTACAACGAGGGCTAAGTTAATGTTGCCCTCTTGGAAGCTGAAGTTGCCCATCCCTGTCTGAGATTGCATGTTAAATCTCATGTGCATGTGTTCATCATGAACCATATTTAAGGTATTTATCCATTAAACTATTCTAAAATCAAATATACTTCAGTCTTGGGAACAAGGAAGTGCTAAATGCTAACTGACATCCATGTTCTTGACTAATTTCTGCACCACCCTGCAGGGAGATTCCTACAGTCACTGCAAATTTAGCCCCTCCAGTGGTTTAAGGTTTGTTAGCTCTGCTGCCTTCCTCGCCCGTTGACTGTGTAAGTGCATTTTCTTAATGAATAATAAAGCACCGAGCACACTGGATAAAAAAAACTCTTAGCATAAGTGATTAACATGTCTTCATTAGATCCGATCTATACAAGCCTTGAACAACAGCACGAGCACAGAGAGTGTGAGTGTTGTGTGTGTAAATCAGGGCACTACAGAAACAATAGCACTGCTGTATGCTTTGTGTAATGACAGAGCTCAATCTCTTTACAGAGCGATTATGTTGATGGATTTTGTTATTAAAGCATATTTTGTAAAGCCCTAATGAGATTTGTAATCAAATGAGCACTGGCCTTATTTAACAGGCTCTGCATCAATAATTTATCACCACATCTGAACATCAAACAGCTCTTTGAGCCACCCCCTCCCTCCCTCTCTCAGCCTTGTCATGACCACTCATTTCCCTCTCACAAGAAGATGAAAAAATAACATCAGCGATATTTATCAAGGCTGCGATCAAGCACGGACCCTCCAGAACATTTCCCCACCCCTCTGTTTTTTCCTGCCGCTCTCGGGTTCAAGTGTTTGTCCATTTTCCTGCTTGTTACAGACACATTAACGGATGTCAGAGTGCGTGTGGTTCAAGGCAGTGAGATTCTTCTGATGGGCCTTCTCCTCCTCCATCACTGCAGATTCTCACAGTTCGATTACCTGAAGATAACCAGAGCAGATCTAAAAGCCCACCGGCAGATATCAGACTGTAACACAGGTTTGGTTGAAGGATGCTTAACAAACACATGTGATCTTTTAATGTCCACAAGTGCAGATCAACAGAGAAAACAACTTAACTCCACTGAAACAAGGTGCTGAAACAGCTCTTCTCCTGATCAACAGACTTTCTCATATGGTCAGTTCTGAAGAGCAGAAGAAGCAGAAGAAGAGGGGATGAAACATCTTCAAGCTCTTCACTTAGCAAAGCTACACCCTGGAGGGAATAAAACAGGCTCAGCTACATCACTGAGGCAAATATAACTCACTGCATTTAAGCTATTTCATCATCACTGGATTATTATTGTGAAGAAAAAAACTGATTGGAATGATAATTGCTATGATTTTCATAATAATGAATAAATTAGGCCAACCTTCTTCTGTATTTTATCTGTACTGCTCTATATGTTCAATCCATCAACATTGTGGGATGTTGTGTAAAACATAAATGATTTACAAATCTGCTACAAAGACATGATATTTAATGTCCAAACTGATAAACTATATATATTTTTTTGCAAATATGCACTCATTTTGAAGCCTGTAACAAGTTCCAAAAAAAGGTTGGACAGGGGCACGTTCACCTGTGTTATATTGCCTTTCCTTTTAACAACACTCAATAAACATTTGGGAAATGAAGACACTCATTTTTGAAGCTTTACAGGTGGAATTCTTGCACATCCTTGCTTTTTATATGACTTCCAGGGTCTCTGTTGTCGTATTTTGTACTTCACAATACTCTAGTACCTACGCTCTTTCACTCTGGAGCAACGCTCTTGTAACACATACAGAATGTGTCTTCATTGTCTTGTTGTAATAAGCAGGGATGTCCCTGAAAATGATGGATGGTAGCATATGTTGCTCACAAACCTGAATGTACCTTTCAGTATTAATGTTGCCTTCACCGATGTGCAAGTTACCCATGCCATGGGCACTAACACCCCCCATACATCACAGATGTTTTGAACTATGTCCTGCTAAATTATGTCATTAAACTGTCTATTTGCTCATGCAGAGTAGTATTTAACGTGAAAATAAACTACTAAATTAAAAAAACAACAAAAAGAAAATATGTCTCTGCATTTTTTTTATTTCATCAGATCTGCTCCAACTGTTAGTTTTTCTGGGGTTCTTAGCCATGCATTAGCATCCTGAGAAAAAAGGACAACAGAAAATGGGGAATGTTTTTCCTGTAAGATTTGGTTCATGTCTGCCACATGCAGAAACCTGCAGGGCTAAAAGTTTAAACCAATGCAGAAGAGATTAAAGCTGCAGTGCCCTGATACTGGCTGCAGGAACCCTGGAAGTTACATGATTGTGTGTAGAGTTAGAAATTAACATCTCCCCCGCCTCATTCATAAATGGCTTCAGTATTAAAGGTAATATGTCTAAAGGCTTGTGCCATTTTTAATCTACTAAGCATTTCTAGTTTGGGACTATGAGGGACATGACTGTCATGGATAAAAACCAGCAGGGTGTTGCTATTTGATGGCATGAAGTTAGGCCTCAACTCAGCCTCTCCGTCTGTGGGTAGGTTGATCTGAAGTTAGGTTGAGATGGTGTGGTTACGTATGATTGCACCCACAGATTGTCCTCAACAATGTTCTGAAGCCTCTTTTAATAAATAACTGATGTCACATGACCCCGTCTAATTCTTTCAGCAGTCACTGGTTTGCTACCATGTTTTTGAGCCGGTAGAGTTTGTAACATTTGGTTAGTAGCGCTTCCTGGTCTGCTAGTGCTCAGTGAAGTAAGAGTATTTACATCCTACACCTGAGAAATACCTGGACCATTAAGAGGTTGCTATAGGCCTCAAATTGAGTCATGCCCCAACTATTGAGAGGGGCAAATCAGGTCAAGAATCTGACTTTTTATCAGGTAATGTGTGTGAAGAAGTCACTGTTGTTGTCAAAAAAGGAATAAGTGAAGTAAATCATCATCAGTAAGTCTTTATTCCAGAGTGGTAAACCTAACGCTTGTGTGATCTTCATCTTTGACTGAAATAAGTCTCTGAGATCCTGGAGTTATTTTTACCTGGATTAGAGGAGCGAGTCACAGTTTCAATTATCGTTTTGATGGCAGAAATGAATCAGTGCATCATGATTTGATATTTACAAGGGGGAAATACAAAAAGAATCATCGTTCCTGCTTGTTGAAGAACACAACTTTTATTTTATCCATATTTTCTGAGACGTTCTGTCTGAATTTGACATTTTGTGTTTCTGCTTTCCTCTCACATCTTGTTCTCTATGATCAAACTAATATTTATTCAAGCACCATGTTGGAGTGATATTTTGATTTCAGATGTCTCTTGCATATAAAAAAGAGTTGTTTCATAGAAACAGTTATTTAATATTCCCATTGAAGGTGTCCTGAAAACTTGAGCTGAATATATTTCCTGTTTGATTTAGAATCCACATAATACGACCCCGTTAGCAGAGAAGCGGAGTTGACATGAGTCACAGAGAGCTGAATATCAATAAGTCATGGAAATATGAGGCCAGAGAATCATATAAATAAAAAGTCAACTGTGGTCAGTTCTGAGAGTCCTCCAATATCCTCACACGTGTACCTCCTTGAGTTTGAGTTATCAAAGTACCATAATAAGTTTGTATACAAGAAGGACATAACTACTTCCTGTTACCTTTATAAAGATGTCATTTATCACTCATAAAACAAGGAAGTCTGTTCAGACATCATATAAAACACTTTTCTGCCAACATACCTAGAAACTGCCCGCAGGTGGAAAAACTTAAAGGGCCTCACCTATTTTCTTTCATTTTTTGGAGGTATTTATGCTTTAGATGCTTCTATTGCATATGAAGTGTTTGGTGAGGGCTTTCAGAAGCACATCTGGCAGGTAATTGGATGATCATTCTGTCAGTCACATTTATAATAGGCCAGTCAACAAAATATAGTAGGCGGGTGCTACTGGGTAACAGAACGTGAGCTATTTCGTAAAACAAACTCTTATCAAAACATGTCGGAAATATCCTTACTGTAGAGAAGTTTGTCCATTTCATAAAGAAATGTGGTCCAGATTTGATAAAACTGTGCCAGAAGCTGTTAGCAAGTGTCTCTCCCACCTCTTCCTGCTCTAAAGGACTCTCATTGGGCCGTCCCACTTTAGGCCAAGCACAAACGTCAAAGGCTGGAGTTTGGAAAGATGGATCTGATCACAGACACTGAATCAGGCCGGTCCAGCTGCTGCGAAAGGTTAGGAGGAGGGAGAAAGAGAGTGGAAAATGACAAGTGGATACAGAGCCACAGGCTGAAATTTGAACCTCTGCACCACACTTTGAGAGCACTTATCTACCTATTACCAACCTACCTACCCACACACTACCTGCTAACCTACTCTCTACCAAAGTCAGGAAGTCTCTTGCACTTCAGCCACTCCACAAATGGAGGTTGGTGCTCTCAGAACAGGACCAAATGGTTTAAAAAAAATTCAGTTGATACCCAATGAAACAAGTGGAAACTAGAACCTTTCCTGAAAATAAAGGGTGCATTAAAACATCAGTCCTTTACACCTGAATAAAATTTCTAAAGTGACTATAGACTGTAACAGAATTGGACGAGCCATGTCACAGGAGCCTTTGGACCGTCGTTGATGCCCTCTAATGGACGCCACCATCTCAACCGATCTTTAGCTCCACCTACTCACAGACAGAGACGCCGTGTTTAGGTTCAACTTAAGGCTGACTGACCAATACTGACTCTACATGTGTGATGTGTTATACGAGGTGTGTCAGAAAAGTTCCAGGACTGGTGTCACAAAAGATTTATTTCAAACCCAAACTTCAAACTAAGAGTTTTCCCCTTCAAAGTAATCCCAGCATGTCTACAAAGAGAAACTGCGGCGTTTGCTTCGTTCAGTGCGTGAGAAGAGGCGAGAGTTGTGGCAGGACAAATCCTGGCTGCTTCACCATGACAACACGCCTGCTCACAATGCCCTGAGCATCCCACAGTTCCTGGCCGAGAAGAACGTCGCCGTGCTGGAGCAACCTCCCTGCTCACCCGACCTGGCTCTGTGTGATTTTTTCCTCTTCCCCAAGCCCAAGGGGGTCATCAAGGGGACCCGTTTGGAAGACGTGGATGACATCAAAAAGGCCGTGATGACCGAGCTGCAGAGGATCCCGGAAGGAACTTACCTACCCACCTACTTTCCTACTTTTTACCTTCTTATGCATCCCACCTTATATCCTACCTACCTCAACCCTGGCACTGGCTTTCTTTAACAACACTCAGCTGATTCTTGTTGATCCAACATTACAGACCTGTAAGACAAA
Source organism: Cetoscarus ocellatus (assembly GCA_037902135.1). Taxonomy (NCBI): domain Eukaryota; kingdom Metazoa; phylum Chordata; class Actinopteri; order Labriformes; family Labridae; genus Cetoscarus; species Cetoscarus ocellatus. The sequence continues at coordinate 953,732 of JBAMNC010000189.1, read as the reverse complement.
AGTCTTAACTCTGGTTGGCTGATTAAAGAGAGCAGCTGTGTGCTAAGTGACTTATTTCTTTGCAGAGTTTTGACCGGCCAATCTGCTCTCCCAGATTCACAGCAGGTCAGCTCGCTCTGAAACAACGAGCTCACTAAATCTTTCACCAGGACCATATTGTTCTTTTGTTGGTGCAGCTGTTGGTTTAGAGGAAACATGTAAATCACTTAATTCGGTTTGTAATGGACGATTACTGTCAATGTAAACAGCTGTGTAATAAAGCAGCTAATGCAGAGAGAGCAGGCCAGCACACCAAACAATCAGCCCCTGCAGGCTTCACGCTGTGCACTGAATCAAGCTGTCAGGGCCTATTTGACCTGAATCATCAATGTGCTGCACTTCCCCTTCACTTATTAGATTAATGCACTTTTCCTTTATATATATGAGACTACAAATGATTTTTAGATATATGCCTGGCTTTATAATAAAGCCAATAAAAGCTGAAGAGCCACAGCAATCCATGGCACACCTACATTTAAATATAGAAAGAAACAGGACCAGCTAGAGGATCCTCTGACCTCAAAGAGTTGATTTTTTTTTTTTTTTTTTACATATGAAGTGTGTAAGGGTTTAGTGTTCCACCATTTGGATACTGATGGGTTTAATCTTCATGACAAACAACTACAAAACAGCATTATCAGGATTATTGGTCCTGTGTTACAAGGCAATACAGTTTAAGTGATTTTTGCACAAAAATATGGCCCCCTAACATGAGCAAATTCCTGTTCTCCCTTTGAAATATGTACTTAAGAATATTTCCCCAAATCATATCAGTAGAATCAGAATGTGCTCCACCCAGCCTACCTTTAAACCTTGCTTCAAAACTCACCTTAATTTGTTGGCTTTTAATTCAGGATGAGAGCTTTTTGGTCTCTGATTTCATATTAATTTTCTTTGATTTTATTTCTGTTTTTAAGACTTTGTGTTTTCAAAATGTCTTTTTAAGTTTGATTATACTCATGCTTTTGAAAGTGTTTTCTCATGGTTTGGTTTTATAATTGCATTATTAATTAATTTAGTTTTAATTCTGCTTGGTAGAAAATTGAGACGATAGTTGATAAAGTCCCACATTGGGAAATTCAGTTCTTTACTTTGTTGTTTGGACATGCTACTTGCACACAGGCTGAAACACACAAACAGGTCCTACGATCAAGCTCTGATGGAGAAATGTCAGAGTGATGGCTGACTGCTCCTGATGAAGCATTACCAAGAAGTTTGGGGGTTCAGTGCCTTGCTCTGGAAGACCTCTGCGAGACAAAGCAAACAAGCAGAACTTTAAAAACCCTCCATGTTTGATTACATCAAGCTCAGCCAAACTGGATCTGGACCATGCAGGGGGGTAGGGGAGTGGTGGGCCCTGCTGTACACACAGCTCAAAGTGTTCAGGTGTGCCAAAGCCATATTTTACCCAGAATTCAGATGGCTGGAATGTCAAATGAAAACATACATACATCTTTAGCTATTATCCCTGTTTGGGTTGTGGGGATTTTCAGCTTAGAACAACCTTCTTGAGGCACTTGCACTACCTTCTTCGGCACCGTGCAATCCACCTAGGGGTGCATGTGTTAAGTGTCACAATATGAAACCGAGGAGGACCCAAAAGCAAAACTCCAAAGTCCAAAATCTCAAAAAGCCCTTAATGCAGTCAAGAGTTCGGTACACAAAGTGGCAATCAGAACAGACAGTTATCAGAATCGACAGGCAAAAGGATGAGGTCAAAAATATACTTAAGTAAATCTGAACAGAAGGGACACATGAGGAGAATCCTGGAGACTGAAGACACAAGGTACAACGACAATCTGGTAGAGAACCAGAGGAGAAGTGAGGTGTGAATATATGATATCCAACAAAGCCCACCTCCTTTCACCCCTTCACATAGAAACAATCCTCTGTTTGTCTGCTAATGTTTTTATAGCACATATAATCTGACTGATGGTGGTGCACAGTTGAACCATAGAGCAGTGGTAATGCAACAGCAGAACCTGAAAGTCTAGGTCAGGACTTCAGTGATACGGTTACCTGTGATATTACTTTCAAAATAAGATAAAACTTTTTAAAAACTCTTAAAGCTTTAGTTTGAAGTCCTGTTACTTCAGACTCTTGAGATTCAAAGTTTCTTATCCTACATCTGAAGTGCATTAAAAATGAATCATAAAAATCTTAGGTGCTCTCAGATTCTGGATAAGCTCATGCTTTAAAAATTAACAACAGCTCAGAGCAGAGCTTTTGTCTTTTATCAATGAACTCTGGCTTGAACATTCACTCATTCATTCATTTTCTATACCGACTATCCCTTTCGGGGTTGCGGGGGGTGCTGGAGCCTATTGGCTTGAACATGTGAGGGTAAAATCCAGTCTGTGTCTCAGTGTGAAGCCTCAGGGACCTCACAGACGGGAGAACATGTTTCACAGACATGTTCCAGTGGATTGGCAGACGTGTTGAAGTCTGATTTCCAGCCTCAGCTGTCCTTTAAGATTGTATGAAGGGTTTTTTTTAATCCTCTGTGGGATTCAGAGGGTGGAGGAGGAACAGGACAGGACGTGTTCCAACAGACGGATTTATTGGAAATCTTCATTTCTCTCCCCATCTTGAACAATGGCACTCTTCTGAGGCAACAGAGTACTGAGAGAAAAGAAGCTGAACAGGGAGTTGCAGCTTGTTGATCCAGAATAATCCAGCAGAAAGAAAGTGTAGATCATAGATATACATTTGTACATGCACACTGCAGCTTTAGATTTAGTTCTCTTAATAACCTTTAGATTGATTCTATGTACAGCACTTTGGAGACGTTTTTGTTATTTAAATGTGCTATACAAATAAAGTGGATTGGATTGGATTGGATTGCTCTAAAACACCAACGTGGTTGTTTTGTATGGAGCTAAATCCAGGCCAAGAGTGTTGTAATTTGAAAAAGAAAAAGGCTTGGTGTCAAACTTTTCCAGATTTTATATATCAATAAAAATACCAAGAGTTGTCTGGAATTTCTTGTTAAAGGTATCTTTGTCCTTTGCATCACTTTATGTGCAGGTATCAAAAGAATACAGAGCAGAGAAAGTCTATCAAAGTGCCCACATTTCCACGCCCCCCGTGACAGAACACAGGCAAAAGTTTAAAAGTGAAAAAATAAGATCTGAGAGGGAAAAAAGTTCTGAAGGTGAAAAAAATGAAATCTGTAACCAAAAAGATAAGATTGGTATATGAAAATATTAATCCTGCAACTGAAAAAAATGACACATCACATATGAAAATATATCTTAGAGTAAAAATGAAAATAAGACATTTATTAAAATAATTATGGTGCCGAATCAAAAGTATATTTTAACTGAAAAAATTCTTCCATAATTATTTTTAAATTCAATTTAGTTTTTTTTTTTGAACTCAAGAACAAACATTAAAATTTCCGTTTCTAATTTTTATTTATTTATTTATTTTTTTAATTTTCAAATAACATGTTTGGCATGAATTTAGCTCCACAGTTTTGGAGGTGATTATTTAAAAAAACGGCATCATTGTGCGCATACAGGACTTGAACAGTATAACACTGTGTATGTTTGTTGTCTACATGGATGTAAGTGGTCCCCTGGGAACATGTATGAGCTGTAATGAGTCCCTGAGGACACTCAGAGTTTAATGATCAGCAAACATCCTGTGAGCACAAACAGCATTTACAACGTTCACATATAACATAAACACATGCATTTATGAATATTTCCACATAATCAAAGAAAAAAATGACTTCCTGAAAAAATGTTAAAACAGAAAAAACTAAAGATCAGGAGTATCATTGATATATTTAGTTTCTTCAGAAACTACAAGTTTATTTGGAATATTTAAAACAGTTATTATGATAAAGGAAGCGGGCTTTGCATCCTCATGAGGTCATTAATAAACAACTGTGATTTCAGAGTTGTTCTGTGAAACAGATGCAGTTGTTTCGTTGAGAGGATTTTGATGCTGAATACAGATTTCTCAGTTTTATGATTAAGGTGTAAAGGCTGTATGATGCTCAGTGGTAAATATCAGATGAAGCTGTGGCTGGAGACGACAGACGGACCGATCTCTGTCCTGATGCTGGCGGAAGGATACGCAGCCTTCACTGAATCACAAAGTAGTTCCAAATGCAGGAGCTTTGTGGAGGAAAATTTAAAAACTAAAAAAATCTTACTGAAGTATATTGCCGTAATTTCCCCCAATTTTCCCCAGAGTCTTTGCTGGTTCATGACAGGAAACTGCTCCGACCTGCCCACCTTAATGGTTGCTATGAGATTCCCAAAGTCGCAAGAAAAACATCTTAATCCTTACCTCTTATATTATAGGACATATAAATAAAAAAATATGCTTTGCACAATGATTGCCACTATGAACAGAAATTACTTGTTAGGAGTGAGAATTAACGTCTGGACCACTGAAACAGAAGACTGACAAAGGTCAGTTTTCAAGTGTTCAATCAAAAGAAAAAAATGATACCAAACCATAGAAAATTGAGAAGGTGAAAAAAGTCTGGAAGGGCTGAAAGCTGGCGATCAACTCAAGTTCTCTGGGAAAATCCAAGAAGGGCAGCAGGGCACATGTTGGACAGAAATCCAAAAAATGGTAGCTCACACACACTCAATGCAAAAAACACACACTAGAAAAGTTCAAACAATCAAAGGATGAGTGAGAAGTGCGACACTACCAGCTGGTTGGAATTATCTGGCAGAGTGGTGAAGTCTTGACTGGTCTTTTGTGGAGGAGTTGATCACTTGGCGATTGATTGCAGGTGTGTCTCAGTGATGATCACAGGTGTGCCTCTGCTGCAGTTCAAGGAGAAAGCCTTCTTCCCCAAACGTTTGAGGGTGCGTTCGAAAGTCCTTTATGGTTAGGAACCTTCCTAACTGAAAAAATGACCTGGAAGCATTTCAGCGTCGGACATGATGATATCATGATATCAGAATAGTGCTTCTACAACATTCTGCATGTATTTGCAGACTTCAGGTTTTCAGTGCCCTTTCAAAGATATCAACATTTATAGATGCTCTCACCTAACCTCACGGCTGAGAGCAGAAAACACACACTGCATGACCAAAGGACAAAACACCTGTCACAGGTAAATCCTCTGATCATGGATTGTTAATGTCAACAGGTGAGGCCGACACAAAACAACGCTGTGATGTAAAGCAGAGGACAAAGGCGTTGTTTGTAGTTCTCATTTTCAAAGCAATTGTTTGTCGTGGCTTACCTACATCACAAGAAATCGTTGTCGCATAAGTCTGACACCAAGTGAAACTGCAGTCGAATTCCTCTTTTACCACAGTTCTCCTTTCCTTTTCTCTTATTCCCTCTTTTCCTTGACCCTGTGATGTTTTCCACTGGGGTTAAGGGAAAGTGGATAGGAAAGGACGTAGGGAGGAGTTTCCTTGACTTTTCGAACGCACCCTAAGAAAGAAATTGGAAGGAGAAAAAGAACGACACAGGAAAAATAAAAAAGAAGCAAAGCGCCCAGACTATAACATTGAGAACAAAAGCAAACAAAAAGTCCTGTTCAAGACTCCCAGTGGCTGGAAGTTGGCTGGTCTTTGGGTGGAAGGAAAAAATAGAAGCAGCTGCACCTGTAGTTTTCTTTTGAGTAGTTGTAATCTATAAGGTAGTGAATTACAAGGATTTGGATGGCACCATGTGCTGCTAAGTATTGGCTACCATCCACCCCAGGAACCAAGTTTGCAAGTTCCTTTATTGGCCCTCATATTTACTAGAACCATAGGCTTATAGCAACCCCACTTCAAAACTTGAACTAACCCTTTAAAGCATTTTTGAGTCTCAGACTTTTTTTTTTATAGCTATGGCTAAGTTCTGACAGTTTTAGTTACAGTTCAGTGAGGCATGATTCTCAAAGGCCTCATATGTTCAGTTACATGAATTGAAGGTAGGGCTCAGTCATGGTGTTACTAGGTGCAGATCAGTCATGACTTTGCTTTAGCATTCGTTAGTTACGGATCAATCACAGCTTAGGTCGAACATTTTAGCTCTGCAGTGCTCAACATTGTACCTGAGTGCAAGTTTGACAGGCCGACTGCTGCTTGGGCCAGAAAAAAATGATGAATGAAAAAACACAAACACACACTTACATACTTAACTGATACTGTTTCACACTGTGAACATCTGAGCAGTGAAGGATTATCAGTTTGGTCACATATGTGGAGTTTTGGTTCGTCATACAGCAGCAGGCGTAAATGTGAGCCTCAAACGAAACAAATCTCTTTTCAACAGACAAATCTGCAGCCTGACAAACTGCATCAGCACCGTGCCATTATTCATACCCGCCAATTTCAAGCCATTACTCAAAATAGCTCTCCATCCCCATCAACGCCCACACGCTCTGAATCAATGGTCACGGACGTAATGCTTCTTTCACTGAGACGTGGTGAATGCTGTTGTCGGTTCCCAGAAGAAAAAAGAGGGAGAATATGCTTTCAGTCGACACTCCCATCTGAATATAAAAACAATAAAAAATACATTTATTCATCTGCATAATACTTTATACTTCACAGCCTTGAATATTCACACATTCATCTTTTTTATTGATGTAAGTATGGGTGCAAATTCATGAGACTATTTGTCAATCATCATTAATCATTCTCCTTTTGATTTAATATAGCCTCCCAAAAACAACAACACAGCTAAACTCAATAATCCCCTTTAAAAGTTGCATAATTTATCTCATTTTATGAGCAAAGAAACAGCACAGACATCGGTTCACTCCTCTATTCAGAGTTTCAAAGCAGCTCCAACACCTCGGCCTATTTTAAACCTCACCATTGAGTGCCTGACGTGCACTGAAAGGAGACATTTTCTGCTTTAGTTAAATGTTAACTCACAACATTTACTACAGTCTGTCTGCCAGGATCACCACTGATTAAAATGTCGAGCCTGAGCGTGTTTCGCCTGCAGCGGTGAGTCAGTCCACATAATGTCTGCTTGTTTACATGCACTCATTTATGCTGCATGTGTTTTATGACTTTATGTTTTCTGTGTAGGCAGCAGATGCACAAACACTTAAAGTTACAGAGTAAATGTCCTCAGTCCTGGATACGAGGAGATGGCCCTCATATGAGAAGCTTTGTTCAGTGGTGGGTAAATGCATGAATGTTTGGTGCTCTACAATAAAATAGAACGGCAAGGCAACTTGGGCTTGTTGGCCACTTTATTAGGTACACCTTGTTCATACAGAGTTGGACCCCTTTGACCACACAACTGTCTTAACTTTCCCTGGTACAGCTTTAACAAGATGTCAGTCCACATCTCCATGATAAAGCTGCTGCAAGATTTGTTGGCTGCACATCCATGATGAGAATCTACTGCTCCAACACATCCCAAAGGTGCACTACTGGATTGAGATCTGGTGACTGCGGAGGACACTGGAGTACAGTGAACTCATTTTCATGTTAAGATTAGATTAGATTAGATAGAACTTTATTAATTCTTTTGGAAGACTCCCTCTGGGAAATTAAGATTCCAGTAGCACCATTTATAGCAGATAAAAAAATATATAAATAAAGATAGATACGAACAGAAATACACATAAAATAAATATAAATAAACATAAATAAAGATAGAAATGTGGCTACTGGCTGGCTACTACTGCTCCTTCCCGCCTTCAGTCTCCCTGTTACTCCTCCTTCCCCCTTGTGAGGAGTTATGAAACCACTTGGAGATGATCTGAGCTTTGAGACATGGAGCCATCAGAAGACAAGTGGTAAAAAAGGATGGAAAGTAACTTGTTTAAATGATCATTAATGCAGCCAATTGCATGGCAGCAACTGGATGTAGACGTGATCAAGATGACCTGCTTAAGTTCAAGCTCAGCATGAGAGGAAAGGAGATTTGAAACTCTGAACGTCTCATGGTTCTTGGTGCCAGACTGTCCGGTCTGAGTATTTCAGAAAACTGCTGATCATTTTAAACTCAACCTGAAACAGTTTTTAAAGAGGACTCAGATTTGTGGTCATTAATGATCAAGTGCTTCCTGTTGTACCTTTTTTTTTTGGTATTATTGTATTTGTTTGGTATTGTTCTGTCTGCAGTTGTTGAGTTTGTTATTTTTTTGTTTGCTAAATGCTATTAAAAGTAAAAGAAAACAAACTTTTAAAGCGAGGGCCACATAAAGAAAAAAACATGGACGACTGGGCCACCTGCTACACCTCACTTTTAGTATATTTCAGTTGACGGTTTAGGGTTTAGGGGTGGGTTACCACCTGTCAAGGGGCTCTGGAAGAACTGGGCTGTCACTGGGTCCACCCCAAGTCAGGGCGAGGATGACATTCTGAGAGATGGGAGACACTGATGGCTTAATTTCACCATCAGGCACAAAACAAGAGTAGAATGTGCCAATATTAGGAGGACTGTTGGTGCTTGAAGATGAATATTGCAACATACTTTGTAAATAGGACCTTGTGACAAAGCAAATACAGCAGAAAATGTGCATGATTGATGATAGTATTCACTGCTGTAAGCTAAACACCTTTATTCATTCAATTGTTTCGGGGCCAATTCAAGATTAACCACAGCCCGCATTTGACCATAGTTTGGACACCCCTGGCTTATGCTATAAATCCTGCATACTGTGCAGCAACATTCTCTTGCTTCATACTGTCCCTATACAAATAAACAATAAATAATAATAAAAAAATAAAATAAAATGCTTGCTGAGAATGATCCAAAAAAGTCCAGTGAGTTTTCAAGGACAAAATGTCTTTTTGGTGCTGGAAGTCAGAGAGCGTGCAGAGAGGTTCAAGATGAACCGTAACTCAAATAACCACTTGTTACAACCAAGGCCTGCAGAAAACCATTTCTGGACACATAACATGCTGAAGCTTGGAGAAGACAGGCTACAGCAGCAGAAGGCCACACTTAGTGCCACTCCTGTCAGCTAAAAACAAAACGAAGAGGCAATAATTCACACAGCCTCACCAAAACTGGGCAATAGAAGATTGTAAAAACGTCTCCTGGTCTGATGAGTTCTGCTCCACATTTAGATGGCAGGGTCAGAATTTGGTCTGAACATCATGACAGCATGGATCCATCCTGCCTTGGATCAGCGGTTCAGGCTGCTGCTGGCGGTGAGGGTGATATTTTCTGGGCTCACGTTGAGCCCCTTGTTGAATCTATTCCATGGAAAATTGGTTAAAGTGATCATTAAGAAGTCATGTGGCTGATGAATTTTATCTAATTTATCTATAAATTACATTTCTCTGTCACAGTATAGCTCTTTAAACCTTGTTTCCGTCTGAGTGTCTTAATCCCACTTCCACTCTCGTTTGATGCTCTTAAAATCTTCTAATATTTCCTTCATGGTTCCTCGTTGCACACGACGGTTTGGTTGCCAAAGCTGCATTAAAATCCTCCCTTTTCCACACGAGCTCTGGGGCAACGCAGGGATTAATAAACCTGAGTTATTAATTTCATGCAGCACAATCAGAACCTGCACTTCACCCTCTTCACCCTGCATACAGGATGTGTGCGTGTGTACATTCTGTGTTATTAAATTCAAATATGAAGTTGAGTTATGCACATTTTTATGTTAATGCAGGCATTTGTTTTGCATGTATTCCTTATTTATAGCAGCATCTTTCATTCCCTGTGATAAGCAGAGGGATGTCAGAGCAGCATTACATTAGTGTGTTGTGTACGTGTGTGCTCTTTTGTCTGTGCCACACTAATCATTGTAATGACTTTTATAGCCTGTGTTCTACAGGAGGGGAAAAGACTATTGTGTGTCCTTCCTTCCTCAGAGATGATTTTAATTGCTCATGATAAGCATCATAAAATGTCAACTTATCCATAATTCCTGCTCGTGCTGCCGTGTGTCTGCTGAGATAGCAGCTCAGCTCATATAGGAAAACTGTGCTGTTCATATAACAGAGAGAACGAGGTCTGAATAACTGTGATTACTGTATTGTACTGTTTCTGCTGTATGGCTTATATACTGTGTAAATAAAAGTTTATATATTTTTTATGTGCTGGGGCTTTGGTAATGTAGGGACCAGACCAAACTCTGTTCTCCGTCTGGATCCATCAAAACTCTTCCAAAAATATGTCACACAACCTTTAACAAATGATGAAATGGTAGACAAAGACAATATGGTAGAGACTTAGAGGGGAAAAGGGGTTTAAATACACCCACAATGGGTAATGACAAACAGGTGGAACAGGAGGGATCACAGGTGAAGGGAATCACATTCAAGGAAACACAGAGAGGAGGGAGGGCAGGAAACAACCTGGAATGGAGTGTTTTGTCATAGTTTTCGTCAACAACCTTTATTCCCCTGACAAAAACTAGACAGTAACTAATAAAAGCAAGAGCACATGGACATAAACTCAAACTAAATCAACTGACATTTTCATCAACAAATAAAAACTAGACTAAAATGTTTGACAGAGACTTAATCCAATCAGACCTAATTTGGTCATGTAGAAAGTAGGGACAAGTTAGGAATATATCCAATCACAGCTACTTTGGTTGTTTGGAAAGGTTGGATGAGTTAAGAGGGACATCCAATCACAGCTGCCTTAGCTTGGTGGTGGTGGGATAAGTTGTGGAGCGATCCAATCAGAGCTCCTCTCTTTATGAATTGATATATTCATGTAGAGCAGGTTCACTGTTTGTTGTCAGTTCTGGTATTGTAACTGAGATGCTCTGCCAGGTAGCCTAAATAAAGGTGACTGCATTTCACACAAAAGTTTTTTTTTTGTTCTGTTAATTCATACATTAACACTTTATAAAGATTCAGTCAAAGGTTATTAGATGTTTCATTTATCCAAGAGTAAAACATGACTTCAGAAATTCAAGGAAACATAAAAAATGCCTTACCCTAATGTCGACTGAATTGTTGTGAAATTTCATCAACGAAAACTAGACTAAAATTAAAGCAATTTATTTGATGAAATTATGGCAAAAACCAAAAGATATTTTAGGCAAAAGACTATAACTTAAACTACTGATTTCAAAATAAAACAATAATCAGAAGATGTGACACATGAGGATAAAAAATAAGTGATTAATATGTGGACATTTTGGTTGTGTGGACAACCAGGGTGTGTGGCCTCTTTCCTGCACGTCTTTCTCACAATCTCTTGATTTATTTCTCCTCGGTTAATCCAGATCAACACCATTTAAGACTTCCAGTAATGATCAGATTCCCTCACTAACTAACTCATATTTCTTTTCAACACACTAGAAAACATTTTTCATACTCTCATGTGCCTCAGGATCCATTTGAGTCACAAAGAAGAATGTCAAATATTCTGATCTTCCCATCTCTTGGAGTCTTTTCTCAAACTCTGTGCATTCAGAACCTCTCTAAACTCAAGGCGAATACCCTCCCCGTCAATTTTCTGCAATCATCTCCTCTCATCATTCTCTCAGACATAAGAAAAATGCCAGTGCTCCTTCTTCCTCTCTGCTGCCTCCATGTTAGAGATATACCTGCACAAACATCCCCCTGTAGGCTCTGGGGATACGATGCTATCAATTCATCTGAGTCTCCTCCTCTTCTCCCCTCATGCTCAGTTTCTCTGTGTCCCTCTCTCACATGTTTCGTGTCAAACTCCGGCGTGCTGCTTTGAACAGCATTCTGGGATTTCCGACCGTATTATTCACGTTGCTGCTTCAGAGCACACAAGATATGAGAAGGGAATATATCAGCATGGCCCAGAGGAACACTTTAACATTATAACTACATGAAATTTTAAAAGCATCATATGCAGTTTTTTCACCCTGCATGGAGGACGTGAAGGAGGAGGCATCAGAGAGAAGGAAGGGCAGTGGCCTTCTTAAAGATCCATCTAAATCATCTGCTGCTCTCATCAAATGTATATATACAATGTGCTCCAGTACATAAACAGATCAAGGAAGAGGCTGATATAAAAAAAAAAATATATGTGTGATTGTGCAGAGTGTGTATTTTATTTTGTGAATTTTCATGTATGATTGTTTTGCACGGTTTTATGTGTTCTTCAATTGTTATCTGACCTGCTGCTTTGTCCTGTTGTGATCTGTTACCTAATGTACAGTGTCAGTGTTTTTCTATTTTCAAGACATGATATGGCCATAAAGTGGCTAGAATTGTATTCTAGTTTCATTAATTATAGATAAGCAAAATTGTTAACCTATTGGCAGATTTCTTTTGCTCGAAACAAGAACAATCAACTAAAATTAAGACACTTTGGCTTACTCAGAGAAGGTTTGTTTTGCAGGGTTGGAATCACCAATTAAACAAATGAGCAGTGAGGTAACCAGAGTACCAGGAGAAAACCCAGGCATGAAAGGGGAGAACACACAAATCACTACGCACATGAAAACCTATTAGACTAGATAGTAGATCCAAAACCTCCTGCTTTGAGGAAGCAGCACTACCTGCAGCATCCAGTCTGAACCAATTTTTCAGACATTTAAGTCAAAAAGTTCTTGTAGTCAAATTTCATTTCAGAGGGAGTTTTGGGGAATTAAACCATGCAACTCACAATCCAAGACTGGGGTTCAATTTCTATTCACTGTTTACTTTTGCCGTTTGCTAAAAACACTGCATTTTTTTTTCAAGCTTGAGTAACTGTATTTATCTGCCATCAGTCCATCTACACATCTTATCCCCTACGGGGTCATGGGGGGCTGAAGTCTATTCTAACCGATATTGGGGCGAGAGGTGGTTTACTGTATTGATCACCAGACAATCACAGGGTAGATATACAGAGACTAACAGCCATCCACACTCACTTTTGATAAAAAAAAATCTCTGCTAATCTCTGCTTGTTTGCTGATTTGGTCATCTCGAGTGCAGTCCAGGGAACATTTCCTCACCTGTTGGAGAAACATTTTACCAGAATACCCAAACTTTGACTAAAGCCATGAAGCTCTGCTCTTCACCCACTGATTAGTTTTACAGAATCACTCCTCTGCCCGACCATCTGATTATCACTTTCATCACCTCCTCATCTCCCCCCGTCTTCATCTCTCTCCTTCAGTCCTCCCTCCTCACTTCACAGCTGCCAGCGGCCTCTCTTTGTTTCATGTTTCGAGCGATCGCGTGTCACAGCAAGTGGCATCATGGGAGAGGAGACCGGGACCTGACTCACACACAGTCACACCATGCTCTGAGTCACACATGCAGACAAGAACATTTCATGGCACACAAAGGAGTCATCGGGGTGGCTTCAGTGCTCCAACATCACTCAACTCTGAAACATTGATGTGTTTGTTTTACAGGTAAAATGGAGAGGCTGTGGGGGGGCAGAGGAGAGGGAATGTAATGAGAGGCCCAAAAATGAAGTGAATAGAGTGAAAGAAGTGCAAAAAGCAAAGATTAATGAAGTTAGAGAGAAGAGGAAAAACATTTTCTTACTTTAATCTTTTCTTATTTTGACTTATTTTTAAATCAGAGGTCTCCAAACACTGGGCTCTGTATAGGTGTTGCTACTTTTAACCTGATAATTAAATCTATAAACATTCAGGCATTTGTTGGGAAACAGCATGATCCATCAGCACGTTTCTCTGCTCTTTAGATTCATCAACATGCTTTGAACACAGCAGTGAACACCCTTGGAACGTGCTTTCAGCAAAGTGATGATTACTCAACATTGGTCAGTGTCAGCTATCATACGTTGACTTGGCCTTTAAGGAATTCATGTCACTCTTAGATAATAAAGTTGTGTTGGACCTCAGGGAGAATAACAATGACAGTGGTGTAGCCAGCCAATGGAGATTCTAGAAAACTTCACTACAGAGCAAATGAAACTGTCAGAGACCCGTCATTTCTACTGACAAGTTTTCTTTGCTGTGAGTGGAAATCGTAATTCCTGGAGATAATGTGAATGCATGGGGAGAACGTGCAGACTCAAGCAGGAAGTCAACCCAGCCACCTTTTTGCTATGGGGCGACGGCACTACCTGCTGCACCACTCTACAGCCTAGATCAGGGGTGTCCAAACTATGCCCCTGGGGCCAAATGCTACCCCTGAAACAGTTGATGTATAAAGACACTTTGATTAAAGCAGCAAATACCATCAATCATGCACATTTTCTGCCATATTTACTTTGTCACAAGGTCTCATTTACAAAGTATGCTGCAATATTCATCTTCAAGCACCAACATTCTTGCTGTTTACTCTTGTTTTGTGTCTGAAAGTGAAGATAAGCTGTGTCTCCCATCTCCGCTGCTCAGAAGGTCATTCTCGTCCTGACTAGGTGTGAATCCAGTGATAGCCCGGGGTCACAAGGCCCGTTGACAGGTGATAACCCACCCCTAAACCCTAAAACTTTAGCTTAAATACACTAAAAGTGAGGTGCAGCAAGTGGCTCAGTCGTCCATGTATTCCACTTTATGCGGCTCTCGATGTAAAAAGTTTAGACACCCCTGGCCTAGATAGTAGCATCTGCTCAACTTTTCAGGAGGACAACAGAAAAGTCAAAATGGTGCCAAATGAGGCAGACAGCTGGAATCCATGTCTTTAAAATAAGACCAAACAAGGCCACAGCCACCCTGACACACTCATTTCACATCATACTCCTTCGGAGATCCATTTGTTTTTTGGCTGACTCACAGTCACAAGATTTTGTGCAGATTACCCTCTTTTCTGTTAAAATCAGTATTATTGAAATGTCATCCTTTTGCTAAATCTTGCCGTGTTCTGTCTCTCACAAGGTGAAGCCAGGAGACACAACACAGATGGTTTGGTGACAAGAACACTGGAGGAGCTAATTAGACGAAGTACAGAAAAGCTGACTGTGTCCCTTTTCTTATGAAGTATTTCTATCTGCCTCACAAAGTCACCATCAGTAGTTTTTCAGGCTGGCACAGTCTTTAAAGGAGAAGTTGGCAGAGCAGAGACTGAGGAGCCAGCACAGCTCACATGTTCGCCAAATCTGCCTCTTTTTTTTTGTTTGTTTGTCTTTGGTCCACAGAGGACGTTAACAGCAGCAGATTTTCTTCCAGCGATGGCGCATGAAGAGAAGTGACAAGTGCTCACAAGTGTTAGAGAAAAGTCTGACGGCCCACGAGGGGGAGGAGAAAAGAGGGGGCAGGAATAGCAATGCACTTAACTGAGGGGAGATCAAAAGTTGTATTTTGTATCTGTGAAGTGTTACATCACTGACGCTGTAAACAAACCCAAGGAGGACGGAGCGAGGGATCAGCGGGAAGAGCAGGCCGAGATGAAACGAGTGATGAGGACGCAGCAGACGAGTGGCGATGATGAGAACTGAAGAGATCAGACCAAAAACAACAACAGAGCTCTGAAGAAGCCTTTGAATCCATTCAAGTGCCACTGACAGAATATAAACAGAGATTTGGGCATTTTGTCCCAAGCAGGCACATATCTGTCGGCCATGCCCCTCAGTTAGCACCCAGAGGTGTGTTTGCCTTTAAATGAGGACTGATCAGGCATGAAGTTGGTTTGTTATTGGCTTAAGGATGCAGAAAATGACCATAGACGACCTACAATCTTGTCTGAAGTCTAAATCTGTTGCATTATCCTGCATTTACTCCTCCCATGTTTGGTCCAGTCCATCTCTTCAAACCCCCCCTGATGTTGCTTGAATGCTTCAATGAAATATAACTTTAATACAAGCACCAGCATGCCATACAGCTTCCAGTGTGTGTTCTATATGCTTTGTGGCACAACATAGTAAGAGGATTTGAATGATCTGTCAGGAGTTTTGACCAAATGATCAAAAATGTTCTGTAAAAACTGAAACAGCAGCCAGGGAGTGCAAATAATTTCCAAGTAAATTAGAGACAATACTCTGGTTTAATTCATGACACACCCAAAACACACAGTCTATTTTTCTTGTGCTCTGAGCCTGGCTTTGTGCAGGGATTGTGCACCCTCCGGATATCAAAACGTTGACAGACCTGCCCTAAACCTCTGTGCACCCGTGGGCTTTTTGACATCAGGCTTCACACCGCCTTCAGGGGGCCAAAGTCCTCCCTCTTGTACAGTTTGGACTGAAGGGAAGACAATCATGATTCCAGAAAAATACAGTTAGCTTTTGGACCAGACTGTCAAGATCTTTATATCTTCAAATTTAACAGGAAGAGAAGTGAATCTACCAGAGCATCTGCTGACAGCCTCATGTCAGAAGAAGTGTTGATTTTTTGATAAAGTGAGCAAGTGAGTCCGCCAGAGAAAACTGGATCCAGTTGTTCACTTTTGCTAAACAGATTATTTTTACTATCCCTGTAGACGATGTGACTGGAGCCAAAGCTTTCAGAAAACACTATTTTTATTTTCTTGATGACAGCCTTTTTTCAAATAAATAGACCTGTGAAACGCCAATAAAATATTTTTTCCCTGTTTTAAGCTCATGATTTTTGGTGATTTTCATTTCCTGCTGGATGACAGTAAATCCCTCTGTTGCATCTGACTTTGGACTCCATCACTTAGACTTAAAAAGACTTTACTGTCATTCAGTATGCAGCAGGTGTATACTGAATGAGATTTTGTTGCATAGGCTACAGTTTACAGATTTCAAGTACAATATAGATAAAAGTAGATAATAAGGTGCAAGTTACTGTTAAAAAAAATTGTGCAAGGTGCAAGGGAAGTTTGAATATGAATCTCTGTATGTTAAATATTAAATATCAGATATGTACAAAAGAAAGGAAAAGGAGATTAAGCCCAGTAACAGTCAGTATATAGCAGTGAGATTTTAGGAGTTCAGAAGTCTGATGGCTTGGGGGACAAAGCTGTTGTAGAACCTGGTGGTCCTGCACCGAATCCATCACTTATTTGAGCTGTGACTCCAACATTTCTCTTCTGAGCTGTTTCAGACCAAAGATCAGCCGCCACACTGGGACCGTGTTTACTGTGTTTGTTCGGCAGCGGGGCTGTGTGAGTCCCTGTGGTGTGTACCTGTGCGTTGTTCCTACAGTGAGTGTCTGAGACTCCAGTTGACCCTCTCTCAGATGCTCTGTTGTCTGCTGAGTCACATCTTTACTGCTGAGCGGAGACAAGCAGAGACGAGCAGAGGTAGTCAGGGAGGGATTCAGTTCACCTTGAGTACGATGAGTCCCACTTCAGGTGTTCAGGACTTTCTGAACCTGAACATCACATCGACAAATCAAAGGATGTTCCGGAGTAAAGTTCAGATTTTATGTTCTAACACCAAACACAGACTCTATCACAAACTTTAATTATGATGCTCACTTTATGTGTTTTAATATAATTTAATCCACTTTCCTTGTAAAGCATGTTTATTAAAAACAATCACGTTAACCAAAGAGCTACACAGTGACTGAAGTGGGGTACACACATAAAGATTATTGGGCTGTTTTTGTCCCGGCTTTAACCTTTCCCGATCAAGGATGGCAAACACCAGATAATCTTCATCTTGTAAGATTATCTTGTGGTCCGAGGTGTGTTAAGAGTGAATTACATCAGGAAATTGTTAAAAAAAAAAACTAACAAAAAACAAGGAGAAGGACCCAAATGCAGATTAACAAAAAGGCTTCATTATAAACTAACAAAACTCAAAAACCAAAAACTAATCCTCAACAAAAATGTCTAAATACAAAAACAAAATCTCTTACAAAGTTTCAAATTAAACATGCCAACTAAAAAGAAAACACTGTAGGCAAAAACTCAAAAAAGGCAAATCCAAATCTCTACAAAAAGGTTCAAACAAAACAGAGTAGCTACCAACACAGGGAAACACTGAAGACACTAGAGACTCTGGAGACTTACACGTGGAAGACGAATGACCCAACGAAGACAAAGGGAAACACAGAGACTAAATACACTGGGGAAACATCAAGCACAGCTGAGACAATCACACAGGTGGAGGGAATCACAATCATAGGCACACAGAAGGGAGAGCAGGAAAACACCACATGGAACAGAGGGATTTCAAAATAAAACTGGAAACACGAGAGACAAGAGGAACAAGAGGTCTAAACACCAAGACAAAAACGGTCAGGGCGTAAACTCGTTCAAAATTTACGACCAAAATTTTCACTTGTGTGGGGAAAGCCGACGACTCCCAAGCCATGACTCCATGAATTGTGACGTTAATGTAGCCAATCAAGACGCGAGCTGACTAAGGAACAAGGAAGCAGGCGTGAAGAAAAACAAGCATGGCCGACCTGAAACATAAAGTTTAGTGGACCTCAAAAATGGAGGACCAGCTCACGTGGTCACGCTGTCTCCAGGATTTTTTCCACTGTCTTTTCTTTTTTTCTGTCAAAAATAGTCCAAGACCAACATGATTCCCTCTTCTCGTATGTCCTCTTCCATGTTGCGTTTTGTGTTTTCTGGTTGTTGCTATGTTTCTTCTTCTTGGTTTTTGTTAGATCACATTTGATCAGATTTCTGTCTTGGAGGACTAGACTCTAGATCAGTGGAGGGACAGAATGGTTATGTATGTGGTGTGCTGTGTTGAGATTATCAGAGCACACCACACACAGCACGATCAAAACTGTCAAATGCCTGATTTTTATCTTCATGTGTGGGCTCTCTAACAGACAAAAAATCTGTTCAGATTGAGAAAATTCTTATGTGTTGTTATGCCCTGTCTGCCAAGACATTACATGAATCTCCCTGTATCCACCAAGTCTCAATCAACCACTGGAGTCAGAAGTTTAAACCGAGGTATCGGTTTAATTTATTTACAAAATAATATTTACAACAACAAGATCAACAGGTAAAAGGCAGAACATTGCCAGAAAATATACATCTTTTTGTTGCTTTTACTTCAGAAAATAAGGATAATAGGAGGAAATTTGATTTTAAACATCCATTTGCACATACTACTCTAAAACAAATGTGTATTTCAGTGTGTGGTGTCAAATTATGGAATTCTTTAACAATTGACTTAAAGCCTGTACCAGTATTCATCAGTTCAAGAGAATGTATAAAGGCAAATTGATAAGAAAATATGAAATTGATAGGTATGCTTTGTATGTTATTGTTGTTGTGTATGTTTGTTTTTTTTGGTTTTGTTTTTAGTTTTATTTTTTCCCCTGCTTTTTCGATAAGCAGTAGTTGTTAAATATCTGACAGACAGACCATCGAATTATTTCTTGTTTTATTATTTTGAGAAAGGGGCTGGTAATCATAAGACTTTCTTCTTTCTGCCTCTTTTCGATCATGGAATTCAACATGTGAAGGAACTTGGAATTGTACAGCATGTGAACTTTCATTTTCTTGATATAGAATAAAATTGCTAAAAAAAATAAAAATAAAAAAACAACTCAGTAAGGAGAGGCAGTTAATTCACTTCTACTTAACCGTAAGTTAGTTAAATTGTTAAATTGGGCCTTCCCTCCTTCACAGCCAATCACAGGTGTTACGGTGATGAACTCGGCACCTAATTAAACACGCACTCTGACGCACACACTCAGTCACAGCGAGGGCACAGGAGAACCCTCCCAACACAGCCAAACAAACATAAAGAACACAATACAAAGCAAAAATACACCCAGGGCCGTCACAGTGTGTACCTAGCTTAACAAGTAGAAATTAAACAGAATAAAGTCTAAGAAATAAAACTCAGAACACCATAAAAACACATTGAAAGAAGAAAATAGAAGTTAAAATAAAAGTCAACTGAATAAAAATGAAAAAACATAAAGAAGAGACCATGCAGCTGTCATGCTGAGTTAAAACTCAACGAGTAAAAATGTGTTTTAAGATGAGATTTAAGTGAGGAGCAGCTGCCCATTGGGAGTGTTTTCTCCACTTTCAATCAGTAAATGTGATCTTGTGAAGAAAACCTTGAACACTCACTTACAAAAATAAGTTCTATTAATGGTTTCATTAATCATCTTCAATCAAAGCAGGATGTGTTTAATTAGTGGACTCAGCTGCTGAAATGTCCTGCTGGAGGACGACCTGCAGATGGTTGGATGGAAAAAGAACAGATACTGTTAAAGCAGAGCACAGATGTGATCGAGATTAAAAACTGACAAACTGAAATCCAAACTTTTAAAACACAAGATCTGAAGTTTCAAATCTGGCAGCTCATGAACCTTTGACCTCAAACTGACTCTGAAGGAACAAAGAGACTGGTTAATGAGTTTCTTCTTTCACAGATGAGCATTAATTAATCCTCTCCCCTCAGAAACACACGAATGTGAGCATGTTTCTCTCAGGGCTGCAGACGAGGACAAAACATCATTCATATTTTCTGGAGGAGCGTCTCTTTGTTTGGAGCCTTTCAGCTTCAGGGGGCATCAGCGGCAGGTGAACCTCTGCTGTAAGGCGAGTCAGGAAGAAGGAGAGGGACTCTTCCTCACTCAAACCTACAAACAGGAAAGACTGAAAATCTTTGCTCTTTATCCTTCACCTCAGAGCACTTAATCTCATTTCACACTCTCTGCTCTGCCAACTATTCTGTCCTGTATCCTGTTCTGCCCCGTCAGGAGTCAGTGACAGCGGAGTTTATGAAGAGTTCACGGCTGAACTTTTATCAGAACAAACACACTCAGTGGTTTATTTCTGTGTACTTATCTGATCCTCTCAGATCCATTGGGACATTAGGGTCAGCCTACATAGTCTTTTTTGTCTGATTATGTCTGGTTGTTATATTAGATCAGATGATTACAGGCAGTCCGGACCCTCCTCAGTGTCAATGTCAGCTTTACTTATATAACACATTTAAGACAGCCAGTGGTCTACCAAAGTGCTTTACAGCAAAATAGACAGAAACCAATAAAACCAATAAAACAGACCAAAACAGAGCAAACAAAAAATAAAAGACCCAATAAAAGGGGCTAAACTCCACCAAAGACCAGAGTGTACAAGTGCATCTTAAGCCATGTTTTAAAAGTGAAGAGAAGCTATTTGCAGTCCTTACAGTGAGTGGTAATGTGTAGAGTGGGAGCCGCAACCTAGAAGTCTCGATCTCCTCTGCTTTTTAAAAAGGATCGAGGAACGTCCAAGACCACCTGATTTCCTGACCTAAGAGCTCTGGAGGCCTGATGTACCTTAATAAGGTCGGACAGGTATTCTGGGGACAGCCCATTCAGAGACTTAAAAACTAATAAAAGAATCTTAATAATGAATCCTGAACCTAACAAAGCCAGGGAAGAGGCGAAAGCACTGGAGCACCCTTGGGACAGATAGGGAAAGCTGGGTCTGTTTAAATTTGGGCTACCTACGATACCGTATCCCTCCATGGGGTGTCAGGGCGCCTGAAAAGGGGCTACCCTGGGGCCTCCCCGCATCCCCGGGACCGCCCACTCCTTCTGTTTGGGCTACCTTTATACCCACTCAAAGCATACCCCCAAATTAAATCATTTTAGGGTACATTTTTGTGCATTAAAAAAGAGCCCAAAGTGAAAGTCTCATTTTGGGTATATTTTGTCCATTAAAAAATAGCCCAAAATCAAGACTTGATTTTGGGACCCTTTTAACATTGAAAAGTAGCCAAAAATTAAGACTTCACCTTGAGCTTCATTTTGGGGTATATTTCGGACATTGAAAATTGTTAATGTTAATATTAGATTGATCTCTCTATCCATGGTTGTATTGATTATACATCCATAGAAACAAACTTTACAACCATGTAGACATGAGGACCCTCTTGAAAATGTGATGCCACATCTCAAGGAGCTTACCTTTAATAAATTCATGTTCAATAAAGACAAATATGGTGCTATACGGATAAAGATTGATTGATTGAATCTGTTTTCAGCAGAGACAAATATGATGAAGACAGATTTATGATGTGGGCGTCCATGGGTTTGTCTCTGTCATGAATTCTTATTTTTAGTCCCTTTGTCTCTGCCTAGATTGATGCATCTCTGGATGTATGAATGTGTGTAAGCAAATTTATAATATGTATTTGTATAGATGTAAATATGTGTATCTGTAAATGAAGAGTATGTCTTCAGCCTGCTCTATTGTAAAGTGCCTTGAGATAGCACTTGTTATGAACTGGTGCTATACAAATAAAGACTGATTGATTCAATGATTGAAAGCCATGTGTCAGGACCAGCTCATGAGCTGCCATGTGAGACCTGATACATCCAGTGTGTTTGAGCTGTGCGTGAAATAAAACTGCTCAACATGTTGTCTATTCTCCATACTTCCTGCTTTGTCATCGATGTTCTTCATAGTGTTGATATGAAAACAGTTTTTGCCATCATCAGGTTTTAAAGATGAGTCTTTGCCAGATCCACCTCTTTAGAGTTCTTTTGATTTCATTTGTATTTTTCTCACTTCCATCCTACAGAGCCCACGTGCATTCTGGATCTTAACGCGCTACACTGTGGACATTAAAACTCCTAAAATAACCTCATACATGGAAATTGGAGCAGTTATAGTTTCCCTCTGAGAGCTTGTTGATGCTTTGTTCTGCTGTGTATCCTGACTTGACTGTAACCTGCTGTGCAGCTGAAAGTGTATCCTCCTGCACAAACATGAGCAGCAATAATGATGTAACGTTGCTACAAAGAATATCGTACAGTATTCTTTTGCCAAGAAAATCCTAAAATATCAATCAAAGCAAAGCAGAGCATCCAACTGTGGAGGGAGACTCGGGCTGA
This sequence comes from Cetoscarus ocellatus, assembly GCA_037902135.1. Taxonomy (NCBI): domain Eukaryota; kingdom Metazoa; phylum Chordata; class Actinopteri; order Labriformes; family Labridae; genus Cetoscarus; species Cetoscarus ocellatus. The sequence continues at coordinate 931,180 of JBAMNC010000189.1, read as the reverse complement.
ATCTGTTATCTGCGTGTCCTCGGGGGCTTTTCTGCAGAACTGATGCAGCTCTGAGGGATACCTGGAACCCTTTTTCTTATTATTTAGCTCAAAGTCAATCTCAGCGTCCTGTGGGCATAGGGAGCAACACTTTCTTTTATTTTGAGCAAGATAAAAACAAGAGTTCCTCACAAAGATAAGAGCTATTTGAAAGTTATTTTGGCCTTTATTGATATTGAAGGCAGCAGAGAGTGTTAAAGGGGGCAGCAGTTATCAGACACAAGGACACTGAATCTGATCAAATCCAAGAGGACGGGGTTTGTATCTCCTTTAGTTTAAGATTAAAATCCTGGATTGTGCAGCAGAGGGAAGATTCCAACAGCAGCTAATAAAATAATCATGTTGCTCTCCAGCTGCAGAGGGATATTTAAAGCTCGTGCTCCTTGGCAAAGATCATAACGTCTGAATTTAATGGATAAATACTAAATGTTAATGTTTATCGATGTGATCATATGGAGTAATGGTCTCTCCCTCCACAGCTACTTAAGGAATAAATAGTGTGGTGATAATGATGAAATATTCATCATCACAGGCCGTCACTGTGCATCTCTTAAAGCTAAAGCACACTCCAAATTACAAGTGAAGGATGTTTTGATGATGTAAGACTGTGTGTTTAGTGCTCCAATATCAACTAAAGAGGGAATTAAAGCTGCATTTATTCATCTGCAGTAAACAGTTTGGGTTTCAGCAGCAGGACGCTGTTTTAATTCAGGGTGGCTGGTGTCCTGATAAATGTCTGATTTACAAAACTTATGGAGCTGTGAGGAGAAGTAGAACAGACCTACCTGTCCTGAGAGGAACTGCTGTGTCCAGGTGCAGTGCTGCCTGAGGGATCAAAGGTCACAGGCAATCAATGTTGATTTTTGCCTTGTCTCTGATTTGCATTAGATTTCTCTGATTTTCTTAATCTTTTGATGATAGTATGGACTGTAGATGATGAAATCCCTAAGTTCTGAGCAGTCAAATTTTGGGAACTATTCTTAAACTGTTGGTCTATTTGCTCACACAGTTGTTCACAGAGTGGTGAACCTCACCCTGTCCATGCTTGTGAATGACTGAGCCTTTCATGGGTGCTCCTTTTATACCCAATCGTAACTCTCATCTGTTTCCAATTAACTTGTTCACCTGTGGAAGGGTCCACACAGGTGTTTTTGAGCATTCCTCAACTTTCCCAGTCTTTAGTTGCCTCTGTTTCAGCTTTTTTGTAACGTGTTGCAGACACCAACTTCAAAATGAGTGAATATTCTCAAAAAAAAGAAGCAATAAAATTCATCTATTTGAACATTAAATAGTCTTTTGTTGTGTATTTGACTGTCTGTAGGTCAAAAAGGTTTTGCAAATCATTGTATTCTGTTTCCGCAACAGCAGACACACAGCAGAGCAGCACAGCAGAGCTGCGGCTTTTATCCAGTTTTAAAAGGTTTTGAGTACTTTTAATACATTGAGCCTAGAGCATAGGGCTACTTTTAACTTATGCTTTTACTGGATAAAAGGTTTTAGTCATCGGACTTTTTGGATTTTGCTCTTATACCGAGTGCGCTACCACCCGAACATGGCAACTATGGAGGCTATCGCTATGGACGCTTCCTTACCTGCAGAGGTAGGACACCAGCTTAAAAGAGCCCAGAAAAAGATCGCAGATCTTCTTGAAGATATTGGGCGGCTATCAGACGAGCTGCAGAGGAAGAACTCACGGCTGGCCACCTTCAAATCTCGGCTCCCGGCATTGTCCAGCTGGTTGGAGACCACACAGACCGGTGAGCTACAACAGCATAGCGCTACCGCTGCACTGAGGGACACCGTCGTCTGGGAGCCTTCCTCCTCCACCTGTCAGCGGCCCTCCTGCCCTACTCCAGGCAATGGGACTCCCTGGTCCGAAGTGGTGGTCCGCAGTCGGAAGAGGGCTCTTGGCGGGGCTTCCCCCTCCATCGGCATCCCCCGCACCAACAAATACTCGGCTCTATCTATGAGCACGGAGCCAACGGTCCGGGGCCCTGCTGATCTTGATGCCTCCCATCCGATGGATGCCGTGCCCCCGCTGACAGACATCACAGCCTTCCCCCCACTCAGGGCTGCCAGTGCCCCAGCGGATGGACGTCCAGCACCAGGCCGTCCGTCCTTCCGCCCCTCGGCCCAGAGAAAGCGGCTCCTCAGGGACGCAGTGCGATGGCACATGAGGTGTCCTCACCCCTGGGGGCCTGACGGGGATGACGGGTTCACCAGGCGGGCGCCTCCCTAAAACAACAGACCACGACACTCGTCATCGGGGATTCCATCATCAGGAACGTCTGTCTGAGGGGGGCGTTCACCCTGTCTTTTCCTGTCGCCACAGTCTCAGACATAACGGAGAAAATCCCAGGCGTCCTGAGCTCTCACCCGCAGGTAAACAGGGTCGTCATTCACGTGGGCACCAACGACACCCCCAGACAACAGTCTGAGCTTTTAAAGCGTGACTTCACGCAGCTTTTCAACAAACTCTTACAGCACCAGCTGAGTGTTATTATCTCCGGCCCCACCCCCACCTGTGGCAGGGGCATTGGGCGCTTCAGCAGGTTGCTCAGCCTGAACACCTGGCTCTCCTCGGCCTGCAGTGCCCACAATGTCGGGTTCATTGATAACTTTAATGTCTTTAGGGAGAGGAGACATCTTTTTAGTTCAGACGGCCTTCACCTGAACAGAGCTGGGACCCGCGTGCTGTCCGCCAACTTGGCGTATGGTGTACAATACATACAACCCACACTCTCCTCCCATCACCCCAAACATGCACCGACTGACCTGTCCCCCACTGAATGATGTCCCCTAGGTCCCACTTCCTATGTTTTTAGTTCCACCTCCAACACACACAATACTGGTCTTGGGCCCTCTGTTTTCCCTAACCATTCATCAATTCCTGTTATCACCACTCAATGTTCCAAAACCAGACCCCACCATGTTCCCTCTGTGAACTTTAATAACCTCAGACCTCTCCCAAAACATCAACAGTCCACCTATACAGTCTGTAAGGCACCTGTCACCATCAATATGGCACTTTTAAATGTTCGCTCCCTTTTAAACAAATCTTTTATTATCCATGACCTGAGTTTAGATAACAAGGTAGACTGTTCTTAACTGAAACGCGGCTGGGTACAGATGCGCCAGTTATTCTCACTAAGGCCTCCCCACCAAATTTTAACTTGGTGGGGAGGCAGAAAAGGTGGTGGTACTGCATCTATAGTTAATAATTCACTAAGATTCAAAGACATAAAACTTGATCAGTACACCACCTTTGAGCATCATGCGATTGTTTTTAACAGTCCTTCAATTCTTTCCATCACTGTTTACAGACCACCAAAACATGATGCTACTTTTACCAGTGAATTTTCTGAATTTTTATCTATAATCCATGCCACTTACAATTTTATCATTATATCTGGTGATTTTAACATACACATAGATAATCCATCTGATTCCATTGCAAAAGAGTTTTTAAATTTACTTAGTTGCTTGGATTTGAAACAACATGTCACACAGCCGAGTCACAACAGAGGACACATCCTGGATCTCCCTGGAGATGGAGATTGTTTTTAACATGTATAGCACTTTGTGCTGCATTTTTAATGTATGAAAAGTGCTTTATAAATAATGTTTTGATTTGATTTATTTATGCATATCAACTTCATTGGCATTGGGGTTTGTAGATGCATATGACAACCTTCAAGGTCTGTATGAGCTGCAATAAATGGACTTGAGCTTATATAGCGCTTTTCTAGTCTTTTGACTACTCAAAGCTGCTTTACACTGCAGTTCACACTTACCCATTCACACCCATTCGCTCTCAAACCTCAAAGACCTTTTCAGACCATACCAGTACCAGGAGATAGGTTTAGTTGAAACTGCCTACTTCACTGATATATGCTGACTTTGCCACAGGGTATGTATGAAGCATGCAAACATCTGCCAAATTTTGTCAAGTCAATTCAAGTTAAAGTTTATTTCTACAGCACATTTAAAAACAACCTCAGTTGACCAAAGTGCTGTACAGGGGTACAATATAATCATGCATACACTTAATAATAATAAGGGGAGTTATGGAATAAAATGAACATAATGTTAAAAAGACAAATATATAAAAATACAATAAAATAATAAAAACAATGAAAGAAAGTAAAAGAGAAGATAGGGAATGAAAGATAGAGGATAAAAGTCTAGGTTACTCATCTAGCTGGGACCGAACAACAAAGAAAAAAGATGGGTTTGCCTTAAACACCCTGCTTATGAATTCTGAAGAGAATTGCAGTATGCATAGGATGAGTCTACCTCACATACCAGGTAGGTTTGTAGGTGGGGGGTAGGCGGTTGGTGGTGGGATGGTAGGTAGAGGCTGCAGGTTGGACACAATGGTTACATGTTCTTACAGGTGCAGCTTGTGTCCAGTGCTACACCATGCGATGAATATCTGACACTCACAATGCCGTCAGGTCACTCAGTAAGAGTTTGAGATGTTTGAGCTCCAAATATTACAGCAGTGTTTCCAAAAGATCTGAAAAGAACATGAAATAAAACCTGCACCGGTTCACCTCCTCTGTGGAAGAAACAAAGTATTTGTACTCTAACTTTACGCTTCAGCAGATAAATGAATATACAGTCTGATTCCTCAAATGTAAAATACATATAAGCAGCTTTAGCCTCATCCTGCTGCTGCTCTGTCTGTAAGCCTGTGTGGATCACAGCAGCAGGTGAAATCCTTAAATTTAAATGTTTAACAGCCATGAAACCACCTTTGCTCTCCTGAGCAGCACAGCAGCTAATCTGTGCTTAGGAGAGCACAGAGACTTATGAAATAAACATTAGTCACAGCCACAGCTCCACCAGGTACACCGGCCCCAGAACTGGAGACTGTGACGGAACTTTTTATAAAAGTGTTGAAGATGTCAGAGGATTCACTCTGAAAAACACACATTTACTCACTTTGACTCTTTAAACACAGGCTCTCTCAGACTTGCTCACCATAATTAATAACTAGGGATGCATGATATTATTGGTTTGATATCAGCGTCGGCCGATATCAGCCTAAAAAGTTAAGTACATGATATTGAAATTTTTACAGATATTTACTGCCAATATATCGACCACACATATCAGCCATATATCTGCTGGAATTTCTGCAAATTACAAATGTACAGTATTGATGCACCTCATCACTGCATGGGTACATTTAAAAATCAAGGGTTCAAATTTTGCAAGAGTTAAAAGCTGTTTTTCTTGTTTTACATCTGTTCTTAACAGAAGTGTACTGTAACACTGAAAGAAACAAGTCTATTTTTGTTAAGTACAGAGCTTGAGCTCTTGACGAGAAATATCAGTATCAGCAATAATGATTTAAAAAATACTGGCATATCGGATATTGGCAAAAATCCAATATTGTGCATCCCTATTACTTACACTTATTATTAAAAACAAAATTAAATCATATTTTATTGGTGAATCTTCTTCATGTGCCTTCAGCCTCAAAATAGCAGAAACAGAGGATTTTTGTTTTTGGTCACTCTTCCAACTGTCTGAAAGTAATTGTGTCATTCACACTTTGAGGCATTTTCTCCAAACTTTGCATGATTATCCACTTTGGCTGTTTGTTACCTCCACAGGGGAGGTTATGTTTGCCATGGTATTTGTCCATGCATCCTTTTGTTTGTGTCTTGATCATCACCCTTTTGGTTAAGTTATCCTTTTTGTTTCCAGGTTTTGAGTCCTTTTGTGCCGGAATCGGTTCATGACAGTTTGTCTGTCTGTCCATCTCTGAATAAGGTGACTCAAAAAGTCCTCCACGGATTTTGCAGATTTTTTCAGGAAAATATCGTCATGGCACAAGAAAGAGGTGCAAGCAGGTAAACAAACTGGCAGAAACACATCATGTTGGGGGAGCTAATAAAGGCTTGCAAAATGTTGGAAAAGTTTATGGTAAAGTAAGTTAAAAAATATATTGAATAAAATCTGTTTTTCAATTTATTGAGACATTACTGAGATGAAATTCTGAAAACTATACAGTCAAAGAAATAACATTTTTCTTAATTCCAATACCAGAGTAAAACCTCCCCAGCCCTTGACCTTGACTTCATCTTGAAAATGAGATGCCACATCTCAAGGGGCTTACCTTTAATAATGCCTAAAGATTGATTGATTGACTAATCAGCAGAGACAATCTGGCTGTCCAGGGTTTGTCTCTATCATAAACTCTTATTTTTAGTCCCTATGTCTCTGCATAGATGGATACATCTCCAGATGTATGTATGTGTATATACAAATATATTTATTATATGTATATACAGTATGTTTGTATATATGTGTATCTATAAATGAAGAGTTTGTCTTCAGCCCGCTCTATTGTAAAGTGCCTTGAGATAACACTTGTTATGACCTGGGGCTACTCAAATAAAGATCGATTGATTGATTGATTGCACTGTCACTATATTTGGCAGTTGTACACATCCCTATGATATTTCCGTTAAGGTTAAACTCAAAGTCACAAACTCACACATCCTTTTCCTAAGTCCTTGCATAATGAAGGAGTTGGTTGGGTATTTTGTGCCTGATTCAATCTCTCTTCTTCTGAGGAGCTACAGCTCACTGTAGTGCTTCACCAAGAGCCCACTTCAAATTCTTCTGCTCTGAACCCCCAAATCAAACACATTCAAATTTGGCAGATAAAGTGGAAGCAAACCTCCGGGACGTCACTTTAACACAGCATGAGCTCCAGCCTGCACCTCTGTTCCTCCTACAGAGAAGGTCTGACATGCACAAAGGCCGGCCCCTCGTTTAATGATCACACAGATCAGAATTGAATGATTGGGCAGATTATGCACTAATGAGGGCTGCTGATGATAATGGAGGGGGATATTTAGGGGCCCCTAACGAGACTTTCTCTCTAATGACATTTAGCCGAGAGTTTTCCTTCATCTGACTCAGGGTCTGAAGTTTAGGGCGCCTTCATTCAGGGGAAGTCTTAGCCTCTTTGAATGCTAATGTGCTAAAGTGAAACTCCAAATAAAGCCTGTTCCACGCCCCTTCAGGCCTCAGATCGTGTTGTTGTTATCTTGGTAATGGGAAAGAGCAGCCTGTGATCAGAATGAATGCAAAACAGTTACAGTGGATTCAAAGGTGACCCAGTTTCATAGCTAGAAGAGGAGAAAAGTTAGAGCACACACGGAAACGTCGTAAACTTCCTGCAGAATAATTCTGCTCTGCACCCGTCATCGGGATGCTCTGTCCTCTCACAGTTTTCAGAGTATCGAGCTGACACCAGCACCAAACATATTATCAATAATTGAAGCTAAAATCATAAAAGATATACAAGTTTATTGGCATCTTATTAACCAAAAGTGCTCCTGCTTTGTAAGACTGCCATAATGCAGGATCAGAGGGCACCACGGGCTTGTTTCTAAACCCCATAAAGACACATTCATGAGGACTCACTCTGTTTTTATCAGCTGATTAACAATGACATTTAGGGACGCGGCTGGCTGAAAGTCACCAGTTGACACGGTAACAAATTAAACCACTACACCCTCTGAGTACAGATGAAAGTGCTGTAAAAACAGTCTGCAAATAATGTTGACGGGGCGTTTTTCAGTCATCAGTCATCAGTCTGGGCTGATCTGATTACTATTGATTACCTTGAATAGAGTCCTTCGTCATCATAAAGTTAAGAGCTCTTGTGTGCCTCAACTATCCTCCAGTTTCACACATTGTGCAAAATCAGATATATTTTAAACTCCATCCAGTGCACAGGTGAGTGAGCACAAGGTTTAACAGTGAGTTTACTTCAGGTTGTACTTTTTCATTCATTCATCACAGCAGAGGCAGAGGTAACCTCTCATTGCATACATTTGTCCATCCTCCCTTCCTTGAACACCCTTCAGTCTCAGCTATTCATAAATCTTTCATCCAGACAAATTTTAACCTCTTTTTGCTGGTGTATGTTTGTTTGTCTGTCTGTCTGTTAGTTAGCAAGATTACACAAAAACACTGGACAGATTTTGCTGAAATTCTAAGGAGATGTTGGTAATGGCCCAACTTAAAAATGATTATATTTCCATGTGATCCAGATCACTGCCAGCGAACGATTGTTTTTGCTCAATAACTGTCTAACTAATAATGATATCAACATGATTCTGAGTGCTAGGTGTGGGTTTTCAGGGTCATGAATCGTATTATGATGGTAACTTTATCATGGAACTATTGCTTATAGATGTAACAGCAATTTGTGAGCTACATTGGTGGAAGTTTGTGCTCTCCGAGTGCTTTCTAGTTATTCTATACACTGCACAAAATATCTATATTTATATCATATCTATATTCTTAAAAGTTAGTGCTCATCTGCACAGCTTCTTCAGCACACCTTCTGTATATATTGTTGGGTTGAGTTTTTGTTCTTTTTTGTGCCTCTTGTATATTTTGTATAGATTTTGTATATTTTTGCCACAAGATGGCTGGTTGTTTTGTCTTTAGTAGAGAGGGGGAAGATGAAACTGTGAAAACTTGGCAGTGATGAAAATATGGAGGGTTTGCTCATAATGATATATTATACAACATATTTAACTGTTTTTAAGGAAACACGTTTGTGACTTCACCATGATGTTTTTTGTGGAAGCCCGCTTGATGGATTTCCTTAAAGATATCGTCTTGAATAACACAGGTTTGAGGTTCAGCAAAGAGTTGAGGGCAGTGTTTTATCAGACGTGCTTTGAGCACTGATATCAATGCTCATTAGCAGACCACACATTGATTACAAAACTTGTCATAGGCTTTGAAAAAATACTTCAGTTGATCTCACTGTGAGTCTGACATGACTACTTGCCGTTTAACACCTAAATATGGAAGGTGGGGGAGGAGATGGTGACAAGAGGAAATAAATGGATCATAATGCAAAACACTCTAGATAAAGAGAGTGAATCAATGAAGTGTATTGTGGCAAAGGTGTCAAATTAAGATGGTAAGAAGAAGGCATGTCAACGTTCATTTTCTCCCTGAAAAGGTGCTCAGACACGTCTTTCTCTTCTTTCCTTCAGATGTTCTTTTCCAGGCTTAATGCTTATTTATGCACCTTTAATAAAGGAAAACAGATGACATCCAAAAGTTTATATGACACAACCACCTTGTAACCTCAGATCTTGTTGGGACGGGTACCACCCACTAGAGGACGCTCTCTCACACAGGCCTGCCTCTTTGCTGTCGAGCTGACTGAGCGTGATCATTTCTGGGAGTGATGTGGGTCACTGAATTCCTGTTAGATCCCAATGGATGGGAAAAGGGATAAGGATTCCCAGGACAGGAATAATTGCCACTAATAATCATAATGTAAGGAAAGAGCAGGAAATGAAGGCAGTGGAAGCAGGAAGGAGCTGAAATGATGGTGAACTTAATGAATGTTTTACCTTGAAACACACCTAATATGATCTTTGAACAATAACAAAGACATGGCAGCATTAAAAGGCAGCTTTGTGGTGAAAACTTCATTCATCATTCAGGTGTCTTTCTTATTATTCACCTGGAACTGCTGTCATTTTTATATCCATTGTTATATGGTTGGTAATACAGCCATAGAAGCTAAGCTAACACAAAAACACCCTTGGACCAAGTCAACCAAATATCACCAGTTAATAGTTGAAGCAGTACGCCAGCCTTATGTCCCAAGAAAACTAACCTGACACATCAGGTGGATTGTTCAATATATCTTACTAGTCCATCTGGGGAAGAGCCCACAGAAAGCGTTTGGGAAAAAAGCATATCAAGCAGGTGATTGGATGATCGTTCCGTCAATCAACATTTATTAAGGACCAATCACATAATGGGTTGGCACTACTGCCAAGGTGCAGAGTACAAAATCTAAGCCACTTTGTACAACAGTTTTCATTTAATGAGGAAACGTGGTCCAGGTCTGATAAAACTGCTACTAAAGCTGTTAGCATCTATGCTAATCTCTGTTGCTCCACCTCTTCCCACTCTAAAGGACGCTGATCGGGCTGTGCAGTATTGTGCTGCTAACAGTCATTGTAGATTGAGCCTTAACCATACGGATCTGCCTGATTACAGATATCAAACCAGGCTGATCCAGTCACACTGCAAGTTTGAAAAAAAAAAAAATGCCAACCTCAGAAATGTAGCCCCTTAGCGAGATTAGCATCCATTTTTGGTTCTGTGCAGTCAAGTGACTCATGATTTATAAGTGGTGGATTTGTTTTTTGAGTTAACCATTTTTTTCTGTCGTAGTTGTTCCTGCTGCCATGTCATTGCTCTTGTATCTTGCAACTGACATGCTGAATCACTGCAGGGGATGTATGGCAGCCATTTTCCATCTGTATAGTTAACAGTAAGTATATCTGCAGCCTTTAAAGGGCATGTAGCAACTTCTGTGTTGGTATTTTCAGTCCTGGCAAACATACTGTGTGTGTATGTAGGTGTGTGTGTTGTTATATGTGAGGACAGAAACAAAGAGAGGAAAGAGGATGGTTTAGACAATCAAGGTGAAAAATTGGCTTTTTCAGCTCAGCTCCAGCTCTCAATCACAGAGGAGAGTGATTTTGTGTACTCGTCTGTGTTTGTATGTCTGTTTACAGAGAAGAAGCTCAGACAGGATGACGGACAGAGAGAGAGCTTGGATCAAAAGTCAGCTCATGCTCTCAGCTTGGACTCCCACTGATTGCTTTTATTTCCTGTTTTTCTGTCCAGTTGAGTGTCCATCCGAAGTTCTGAAAGCCTGATGGGCATGTATCCTGGTTGAAGTTCATTGGACTGCTGTGTAATGTTGATTGTTGTTTTTTGTCAGGACTTGCATATGTGAGCACACTCGGCTGAGAAAGCTGATTCTGATTCTAGTCTTACTACTAAAACAGCACTGTGACAAAGACGACAGCAGAAAAATCCTCTAAGACTTTAATTTCGTTTTATAATTCATGATAACCAAAGCAAAGGTGGAGCATCATGTCTTGCTAACATGCCTAAGCAGAGTGTGCTGCAGCAGGGAGTAAATAATGACAGGAGCTCACACTCAGGCGGAGCGGGGGGTAAAGCGGTTCAGGAGGAGCGACGCAGAGAGCAGAGGAAGAGGACGAGGTTAAACAGAGGGTAAATTAAAAACACGACATTCCAGCTGTTTGACTATCCACAGCGGTGATTCTCCTGCTCTCTGCTCTCCTTCACTCTGCTCCCCGTCTCCTGTCAGTCTGTTCAGACACATGAGCACATGCACACACCGACTGACTCAGTGGACTGTGGGTTAGCATCAGCAAGTATCAAAATGCAATACAGGTCAGTCTAAGACATTATAAGGATTGCTGTTGAGCCAACAAAGCACAGGATACCATCAACAGAATCACTGCAGAACATCAAGAAAACAATGTCTTGAGAATGTGCATACATCACATCTGAAGTCAAACCTTTCTGAATACACATGGGTAGGGGCAGAGCAAGGAGCTGTGGGCCCCCATGAAAGAAAAACACATGTTTATGTTGAAAAATAATGTCTATTCTCTGATTGTCATGGGAGGGTAGGGAGGGCACAAATGCACGACACTGAGTCAGACTTACAAAAGGCAAGAAGGTTTTTTTGATAGCAAAGTTCGGTACTCAGGTTATCAGTCAGTGAGGCAAACAAATCCAAAAAACTCATGAGGCAGGGAATCAGGGTCCATAAAGGGCTAACAAAAAGGTCGGTACACAAAAAGGCCATGAGGTCCAGGAAAACAAATCCGAGAAGACGTGAGACATGAGAGTATCTGGCAACAAGACAGGGGAAGACATGAGGTGATTGGGGGTGATGTGACACAGCTGGGGAAGCACAATCAGGGATCAGGTGTGACAGCACCAGACAGGGAAGCAAAGCCTACAGAGATGGGGAGAGAGGAGTGAATTTTCAAAATAAAACAGGAAGTATAAGACAAAACATGAAATAAGAAACAAAACGGGTAACTTAACTAAAGAAAAAAACAGGATCATGACAAATGCAAAATAATAAAAACAAGACCCAGGTGTTGTTGATGATGTGCACAGCAGCCTCCCTGCTCCTGCAGCCCAGCATCCGACCACATCCATCCTCAGCAACCTCCCTGCCAGAAGCCCCCCACTGTGACCTTGGGAGGGGTCACTTTGATGGAAATGCCTTGTGTCTGCTAAAATGTCTTTGGTTATTTGAGTGTATGCTGGAAATCTATTTAAGTTTGGGAAAAGTGACGGTTGTAGAACAAGTCTGTAGAGGTAATGAGTGGTTATGAGGTCTAGAAACAGTACAATATATTGTCAATCACAGTCACTGATCAGTACTGACAGTAGATGAAAACACCTCCATGCTTCAGCACAGGTCTGTCTTTAACATCTGTAGAGCACCAGACTTGTACTTTTGTCTCCAGGCTACCTAAACTTTCCAAAATAAAAGTTCCTCATGGCCAAATGAATTATTTTGCTCTCCAGGATACACACACATCCTCTCTCTCACAGACTCACACAAAATTCCTTTGAACTTCAGATGAGTTGTTAAGAGCAGGAAGTTGAAAACTCTTGTCTGAGATGGACAGCTGGCTGGAAGGACAAATCAACCTTTGGGTTTAGGTGCCTCGAGACAATTTGAGCCAAACAAATCATATTAAGACTTCACAGCTGCGTCCAGGGTCGAGCTGACAAGAAACCTATGAAAAACAGTCTGTTCTCTCAGGCAACAAGCCGAAAAAAATGGGGATAAAATATATATATAACAGGCTCTAAGGATGTTACTAAACTCAGCAGGATGTGGCAGGATGAGACACAGAACACTCTCAAAGATCAGTCCCCTTTGGCTGTCACATTCAACATAATACAGATATCACGTAAATAATCCACCCGCAGTTTCCTCTACCACTGTCTCACCTATAAAGGAGGGAAAAACAGAAATAATGATTTACTGATCAGATGTCTATGACCAGCAAAGTTTCCTGCTAAACAGTCGAGGAGTTGAAACACTTATTTACTCAGTCGACCATTGTGGGATTTTCTTTCTTTAACGGAAGGGTACCAACAATTTAGTCCACGTGTGTATTTAACCTTATGTCTTCCTCAGTCTCATCACCAGATTGTTGTAAGTTCACACCATTTTCCAGCACTTTCTCATAGCTCTAGTTCATGTTCACAGACCTCTTTTTGCCTCCACTCTGCCTCTAGCCTAGCCCTTTTTTTGGATCCCCTGCCTGGCTGTTTTTGTCTTTTTATATACCAAACCCTGAACTGCCAATAAACCTTGTCTTTTGCCTCATGGACTTGCTGCATCTGCATTTGAGTTCTTCCAGCCTGAGTGTCTGCTTCTGACAAGAAGCTCATTATTGGGGTGACATATATGGAGAGATAGAACTGTGACAGCAGGGAGACATGCTGAGAGTGCAGGACATTTATGCTCCTGGTGGGAATGCTGTGGTGGCACTGATGAACAAAATGCCTCCAGTGTAAAACAGCAACAAGGCAGGGTTGTTGGATTTTGCAGGTTGAACATTTTGGATTGGGAATTGCTCATCAGGAGCTTACAATCAGAGCCCAGAAAGAAAAGAGGATGTGTTTATTTTTGATTTGTTTTATCTGCTCCTTATATGTCTCCATCTTTGGTGGTAATGAGAGCTACATCTGTGATGTTAAAAGGAACCAATGAGTCTCCTCAACGCACAGTGATGCAAAACACATCCAGTGACGGAGAAGACTGTCCTCAGAGTTGATTAGTATTTTGATTTGTGTTTGTTCTTCTCTGATAAAACTTCTAGAATAACACCATTATCTTTCCTTTAAATCAAATGTTCCACCTCTGAAGTTTTTGGATCCACTTCTACACATACACTGTTTATCACAATCCTTTTGATGCCATGGCAAGGGCATTTAAAACTTTCCTGCAGCTTTAAAATTTGCCTCTTCCCTTTTACTTTAAGAACTGCAAAGTGAAAGAAAAAAATGTCTTAAAACCAACAAATAGAAAAAGAGGGAAAATCGGAAAGAGAAGGAAAGATAACTTGAACAGAAAACAGAAGAAGAGAGAAGGAGAAACAGGGAGAATTGAAGAAGCTTCTGAGAGTTGGGCCGGCTAATTAATTTCCCAGTAGTGCAGCACATTTGCTGGAGGCCATGTAAACACTCTCCTCCCCTCCGTAGCACGGCTTTTAAAGGGATCAGCTGTCTATTTAGCTCCAGATTATCGCTCTGTGGGTTTATCTCCTGCCCCGAGAGCAGAGGAGAAGGAAGGAGAGGACAATGGTACAGAGGGAAGGAGTGAGATAAGGAAAAGGAGGAGAGAGAGAAAATGTGAGGAGGGGGCTTGTGAAGGAGAAAAGAAGAGATTTAAAACATTGGAGGAAAGAAAGCTGCATGTGAGAGAAGTGAGGAGAAATAAAGGATGAAGAAAGGACACAGTTTGAAACAGATGAGAGGAAATTAGGAGAAGAGTAAACAAAACTTCTTACAAATACTTTTTGGATTGTGTTTTTCATGCGTGCGCTGCAGCCTGTGTATGACTAAATAACACTGCAGGTAGCCAAGATCATTCAGACTGAGGATGTGAATTGTCCTTCAATTGCAATTGTTCTTTATATTAAATGAAAGCAAAACACAAGTTTGTTAAAAACGACTGTTCAGCACATCGGCCTGCACCAGTGGTTCGATGCAACTAAATCAAGCTACAGCGAAAGTTCAACAGGAAGACCTACATATTCACTCAGTCCCGTAAGCTCTGAGCCAACCAGATTCTATCAATCTGATCCGGCCAGCCATCCTGCTGCTGTCATATTCTTAAATCCTGTCTTTGCCCCTCCACAGTTGGTGTGCTGTGTGATCTTGGCAACCCTCCTCCACCCCAGGCACCTCCAATCGTCTCATCAAGGTTCAGGTCCAGCTCCTTAGAAGTCTGACCCCTCAGGCCTCATCAGCACCTCACTCCACCACACCAGGGTCCCAGGGAGCTGCTCAGAAGTCTGCTACTCATCTTATCCTGTATTTCTCACCACCACCAGTGTTTAGACTCCAAAGGGTGAGGGTGGAGGGTATCTATTCTCATACTGGCCCTTAGCACCCCTGAAGTCAACCATGATGGAGTCTAGTCGCCGAAGTGAAGCTAATCACAAAAGACACTTCACATTTTCGATCATCCTAACTTGCAAAATAACTACTGTAATTTCTCAGTGATAACACACACCCCATTTTTTCATGCTTTTTTCCAGGAAAAATACTGTTTTCAAATATAACACGCACCCACATTTTGCCCAAACCTTACTCTCACCGACAAATGAAAAATTACCTTTATTTAAAGTTTTAATCAATGAAATGTCAGTATTTTCACAACAAATACCGTTCACAATTTTCTATCTCAACCAAATGTGGAAACACTTTTTGCTTCACGCATGTGCAGTTACTCGATTTCTGCCCAAGCATGCTCAGTCATAATGTACCGACCAATCAGAGAGCGGCTATCAACATGCTGATGTCTTCGACCAATCACAGCGCAGCTATTTTGGTCCCCTTGCTCACAAGATGGCAGCACCCTGTGTTTGCATGTGAGTGGTACTGTAACAGGCGGCACGGTGGCGCAGCAGGTAGTGCAAGTGCCTCACAGCAAGAAGGTCGCTGGATCGATCCCTGGGTCTGTGTGAAGTTTGCATGTTCTTCCTGTGCATGCGTGGGTTCTGTCTGGGCACGACGGCTTCCCCCCACAGACCGTTAGGTTAGGTTAGGTTGATCAGTGACTCTAAATTGCCCTTAGGTATGAGTGTGAGAGTGAATGGTTGTCTGTCTCTCTGTGTGGCCCTGTGATTGTCTGGCAACTGCTTCAGGGTGGACCCCGCCTCTCGCCCAATAACAGCTGGGACAGGCTTCAGCCCCCCGCGACCTGGAAAAGGATAAGAGGTATAGAAAATGAATGAATGAATGGTACCGTAGCACTTGAGAATTACAAGATCATTACACAAAGGTAAACTAATTAAGACCCAAAATATTGGATTAGAACAGTTTAACAGTCAGTTTAATAAGAATTACACAAGTTTGGCCGTAATGTTTTGCAGAGAGGGAGAATATTTTGGCTTTTTGTATCAGATGTGCTGTTATCATATTTTTCTTGTGCGTGTGTATAATATGCACCCGAAAATTAGACCTTATTTAAGAGCAACAAAATGCACGTTATAAATGAGAAATTGCTCTCTCAAATTGTTCTCTCCTGATTGAAAAGCATTTAGACAGTAAAGCTGCTTTCCACTGAGTGCTCTGGTTTGGTTCAGCACAGTTTGGTACGGTTTGGAACGGTAAACCTTCGCCTAGTCTGAATTTCCATTGCCAGCCCTTCACTTGAGCACAAGGATGTGAGCCACAAGAAGAGGGTCACACAAACTATGTAATTGACATCGCAGCAACGTCACACAGGGAGACCACGTAAGCAAAGAGCCACAATGGAGGACTACAGCAATCCATGGAGTGTCTAAATCCATGGGTGATTTAATTGTTGGGTGTTGTGTGTTTTCTTAGCTGCTGTCACACAAGACGTGACAATTCTGTCAACCAGTTCATAGGATGCAGTTTTTCTTTTCATTTTTTTTTTTTAAGGCACCCATTGGGGTTGACTCGGCACCCCTTCAGAGGGGTGTCGCAAAAGTGGAAAGTCATAAATTAGTTTCTTAATTACCTTGTCTCCTTCTTTGGCAGTGGAGACATCTGTAATTGTGTCCTGAGTCAGTCTGAGCTGAGATGGACTGGACTTCTTGGTCTGAGCATTTCAGAATGTGCTGATCTTCAGGGATTTTCACACACAACTATCTCTAGGGTTTACAGAGGGTGGTAAGAAAAAGAGAGAAAATATCCAGTGAGCAGCAGGTCTCAGGGATCAGGAACACAATCAAATCCACTTTATTATACAGCAAATTCTAACAAAAAATAAGTTTACCAAAGTAATGCATAGGGACTGCAACTACAAATAAAACTGACTAATATAAAATATAATAAAACAGATATCTGATTTATTATTATCTGCAGCAACTGTGTGATGTTATGATGGAGATATGGACCAACATCTCCTTGTTGAATCTACAAAACAAAGAATTAAAGCAGCTCTGAAGGTGAAAGAGGTCCAACATGACATGCAACTCAAGCCTTTTATGAATACAGAAAATATAAGACAAAAGAAAGGGTTAAAAAATAAAACTGATCTGAGGTTGGAAAAAAGACAGCATATTTCTGCTGTGTATGAGTGAAAGCAGATCTTTTGCTGCTGCAGGAAGCTTTGGTAGTCCTCCTCTTATACCGCGGGGCCGTGCTGTGTTGTGTATGTTGAGGTCTTCTATAGATTTCACTCCCTCCTGCTGATGTGCCACTGCAGCCTCAGACTTACTGTAACTAGTAAAGTGGCAGAAAGGAGAGAAACTCCTGCTGCCATGGTAACCACTGTCCCCAACTCACAATACCATCAATAATTCATCAAATGAGCGAGCGGTCCTAAGTGTGTGTTGATTTTAATCAGTTCACCTCTTTGTAAAAAATGAAATAAAGCACTGCAAATAAATAATAATATTTAAAAAAACACAAATGTTTTTGTGACCCATCAGGACTAAAGTTCTGTGTCCTTCTTCTTCTGTTTTTCTATGGTGAGAACTCGAGCTGCAGGCTCTCCTGTTCCTCCAGTGCTGTTCCTCTTCAAGGCTCGAGTGTCTTACCTTAGCTACAGAACAGTGACTGAAATTTTTATCCAAGTTTGTCTGGATCTCCTTTGACTTTGAAATCTCAACCGTCTTCTGTTTCTCACTTCCTGCCAGGACGTGACTGTGAAATCACAGCGTGTTCAAAATTTTGTTTTAGCTCAGACACAGAAGAAACTTTCAGGATTGAGAATATCTTCAAGCAGCTGCAGCAAATACTGTCATCTTAAATGCATTCATTCATCCATCAATTTATTCATCCAGCTATCCTTCCATTTTATACAACCATCCATTGATCCAACCATCTATCCATCTACATATTTATCCATTCGGCCATCCAACTGCTTTCTATCTATCTGCCTCTTGGTTGTTCCATCCATCCATCCATCCATCCATCCGTCTTCTTCCGCCTATCTGGGCCTAAGTAGCATTTATGGCAGGATATGCAAGCTGACCAGACTTCCCTCTTCCCGGCAGCATTTTCCCAGATTCTCCTTGTGGATACCAAGGTGTTCCCAGTCCAGATGGGCTATACAATCCCATCAGCAAATCCTGGGTCTTCTTTGGCCTCTTCCCATTTGGATTTGGCTAGAAGACCACCAAGAGGACGTAGTCTGACTCCAGGCGTCCTTATACCAGGGCCACACTACATAGTTTAAGCATGATTATGGCCCAACCTAACAGTTGTAGAGTTTCAGGATTTACCAGCCATGAAAACCAGTCGTCCCATCTCATGTAGTGTTATAATGGCCAACAACAACAGACCAGTGTGAGCTGGTTTTTTCGACAGAAAGTCTTTCAGGTTTGATTTTGTCCTGCCTCCTACGATTTGTTTCTCTATTTTAGAGACATTGACCAATGAGAGAACAGAGAGCTCTGCATGGACAGTTATCACGGATGAAAACAAGCCAAGGTTGATGCCTTGAGAGCAACGAACAGAGGAAAAGTTTTCAAACCTCTGAAAAACAGCATCCCTGCCCTTATGATGTGCTAAAGAAGAGCTACCACAGACTGTGAAGAGAAAAACAGCAGAGGAACATGGAAAGAGGGACTTCTGCATTTATCAACAAACTAACACCTCATTAACAGACCGTTTGGGGGTACAAACCAAAGTGCTGTTCTCCAAATGCAGTCTGTTTGTGGTCTTAGGTTTTGCTCCTTCTCCTTCAGTCCATTGTATCTAAACCTCTGACGCTAATTCATGACAATAGCAATGTTATATGAAGTTCTGTGTTTTGTTGAGAAGTTTGGTACCACAAAAAGGAACAGTTGGTTTACTTGAAAACTTCTTAATATTTTAGAAAAAAATAAACTTTGCTGTGAACCTCCTGCCACATATATTACCAGCACAGCCAGCTAATGTCAACACTGAAAAAGGCAGTAGCTAGCTAGTCCATGATGAGGCACAGGGGTGATCTAGTGTGTTTCCAGTTTGGTTCAGAATGACCCTGATCCTGCTTGTGTTTCCTGCACCTACCTGAACCTGGTAGACTGCAGTGAGTCTGATTCTATTTTAAGGCTGTATAAGAATTCTCATACTCCAACAGTTTGGCACCATGGATCAGTTGTTTAGGTATTATTTCCAATATTTAACAGTGTAAACAAAAATAATTGGGCACCATACCAAATTGGACCAAATTGTTTCAGGAAACTTCATCACAAGAACGCAAATACCCCCAATAATGACTGTTTTCAAGCCCAGAATAATCAGAAGCATCCCAGAAAACATCTACAGTATGTGCTTCTTCAGCTTTCCCAGATGACATCAGTGCTAAAAAGATTCATTAGATACACAAGGTCTCCAATTTTGACAAAGTATGTTGCAGGCTAAATCCACTGGTTTTCTCTTAATGGTCCATAATTGGAAAACACATTTATCCTCAAAAGTTTTTGGTGATATTTTTTGCTATTTATTTTGATCATTCGACAGTATACTGGCAGTTTATCTGACTTTTTGTTCAAAGCGTCTGTCTCTCTGTCTCTCCTCCTGAAGATTACAATGTGCACTTGGGAAGCCAAGAAGATAAAGATGTCCCACATGGATTGGATTAGTTATTTTGCTTGTGCAAACTGGGATATTCAATCTTAGTGGCACAACTGTCTTAAATTGTTATGTCTTCAGCAGCAAACTGTTGGTTTGATGGGGCATATTTAATCATCCCTGCCTCTGAGTGATGACAAACAGAACACAACTGAATATTTTTAAATCTGGTTTTTAGCTCTCCCAAAAACTGAGCACATAATCTCAGTCTTCTATTCCTCCCTTTCTGAATAGCAAACAAAAAGTCATAGAGGGAGAGATGAAAATAAAGACAATGAGGAGTCAAGTTTGTTAGAAGGAAATGCTTAAAGCTCGAAGAAGACTGAGGGAGCTGTAGAAAAAAGTGGGGCTCTTCTTTGAGCAGATATGCCGCTTTCCCTTCAAAGCATCCCTTTACAACAGGAAATGAAAGACAACAAGACTGAGCAAAAAAACATCAGATAAACAAATGATCACACTGGTGTACAAACACATTCACACAGCAGGGAGTCTTATGTACCTGCTGGGACAGACGGCATCCCTCCATCTGCACCTCAGCCTATCAGACACACATTTATGTAAGACTGTCATTATCCAAAATGTGCCCCGTACTCCTTCATCATCTCTTTTTAATTTTCTCCCTGTTGTGTCAGTGATCATAAGACAAGAATACAAACAACAAGACCTCCTTTATTTCTAGGAAGATAAAACAGCCTGTCTGAAGTATGAGAGCGCACCGACGAGTTTGGAAGTCTTTACTTAGTAAGACTGTTCAATCAGCCTGACCGGGAGCACCCAGGACCAATTCTCTTAGGCAGTTCTCACCTACCACCAGCCAATGGACTTAAACTACTGAACTAGTCCATCCTGGAAACAGCCCATAGAAAGTGTTTGGGGAAGACAGAACCTTTCAGAAGTATATCCAGCAGCTGAGTGGACATTTATGGGCCAATCAGATGATGTTGTAGGTGGGCGCTGCTGCTGCTTTGTAAAGTACAAATAATAAGCAACTTCGTAAAACAAACTTTCTTCAAAACATGTCAGAAGCAGAGAAAAAATCTCACTACTATCGAAAGTTTTTAGTGCTGATATTTGATTTACATTAAAGAAAAAAATGTGGTCCTGATCTGATAAAGCTGCCACTGAAGCTGTTAGCATCTATGCTAATCTCTGAACAAGCAGTCATTTCCTGCTGTCATCTTGCTCGTAGCTCCACCTCATCTTGCTCTAAAGGATTCTGATTGGGCTATCCCACAGTCATAGTAGACTGAAGTTCAGTAAGATGGATCTGCCTGATTACAGACATTGAATCAGGCAGATCCAGCTGCTGTGCAAAGTTAAGTCTATTTTGCAGAGCTGGGGAAATCAGCTGATTCAGGCAGCTACTGGTGCTGTTCACAGGAGGAGAGGTGGAGGCCCTGATGCCTTGTTCATTGGAGGACTCTACCTCACAGAGGGGACATGTAAAGCACACAAAAGTGTATGGAGAGCTAAAAAAAGCAGGAGATGACTGATTAAACTGGTGGGTCTGGAGACAAAAGAGATTACCAAAACAGTTTTTAAGTGGGGTACACACAACACAACAATTGGGCCAACTTTTGGCTCAGATCCCTGCTTAAGATCAAATTCAGCAAATCCCTGATTATCTGCTGGTCCTAAAGATGATCTCACCTGATGATCCTGTGGTGTGAGGTGCGTTCAGAGTCATTTAATTCCCTTGGAAGAGGATCGGGGCCCTGACTTAAAATCGTTAATATTAAACATGCTCAATATTTACAGTCATAAGTCCTGATGTGTGTGGAGCACCAAGGACAGTCGAGCACGTCCTCTGTGTTTTGTCACATGGAGCAGAGCAAAGCCAATCAAGGAACAAGCTGGCTGAAGCAGGAAGCAAATGTAGGGATGTCAAAATGGAGGCCCAGCTTGTTGATTTGTGTCAAAAACACGTGTCTAAACATTGTAACCTGCAAATTATACATAACACACTGATCAGGAGAGGAGCTGGACAGAAATCATAACCACCAAGGATGTTATAGGAAGCTAACTGCTAGCATTTAGCCTCCTGATGCTGTCCGCCATGTTTGTTTACATCACGAGCTGTGACAGCAAAGGTGCTACCTTCTCGGTAAATGAATCATTAGTGGTGTCCTGTATCTTTCTTTCTCATGTGTGGCTCTGTCACTGGATTTTAATAATCTTAAAAATCCAGAACCAGGCCTCAGTGGATGGGAAATACATGCCTGGAGAGAATATGTGGCAAAAGGTCGATTAGGTACGGAAGCCCATCGAGGACATAGATCCATATGTTTTGCTCTGTGTTTGCAATGATAGCATTACTTTCTCTTGGATTTAGACTCATTTGATTCCATCATCAGGGGTGAAATACTTCAGTTTTTCCTTTGATAAAGTGTAATGTCTTCAGATCTCTGGGAAACAGCACACATTTAGTATAGATCTGCATGAATGTCCTCTGTGTGAAAGTTTGCATAATTCACCCACCTGCTCTACAAACATGAAGTAAACCTCGACCTCATAAGAGTGTATGCCAACATGTATCTATGAAAGCCTGTGACTGAAACCATCGAACTCTTTTCTCTGTCTAATTTAGATCTTGTGTTCTTCCATGAAGCAGCCTGTCTGCTCCTCACTCTGAAGACTCTGATGGAAGGTATTTAACCTGACGACCCCTGGGTGTGATGAGGTGACACTCAGAGAGACAGATCTGACACACTAAAGTCTCCTCTCACCGGGTTAGTCCGGCTGCAGCGCTCATTCAAATTCACATCACATCCTGGATTTTCTAACCTCTCTGCTGCTGCTACATTTCTGTCAGTTTCCCTCAGATAGGTGTGTCAGAGAAGTCAATCTGCCTCTAATTCTCTGATGGACAGAATCAGGAGGAGGAGCTCAGAGAATGAACTGTGGCTGATATTAGCACCGAACATTGTGTATCATTTTCTTTCACTCTCTGCTCCATCAGTAAGTCTAATTTACAAAGAGCTGCTGGGATTCAGGGTCAAAAGTCGTCCTGCTTTGTGGAGGCTTTGAATCTGAATATGGATACTGAGGGATACATGCACTTCCTCTCTTCCAGGAGTTGACCTCTCATGCTGACAAAGCAGCGAGAGAGCACACTGACTACTTTGTCTCTTACTTCAATAAGCCAAATAATCTGTTATTTAGCTACTTTTAATTTTTAATTCGCTGTTAATTATCTCCAGTATTGTTGATGAAGCAGATGACTGAAGTCTTGCCTCTTCTTGATCTTGTTTGACTTCTCAGTGTGTCAAGGCTTGGGACAAGAGTAAACTAAGAAAACAAAAGCTAGAGAGACCCAAATGCAGATAAAAAAAGGCTTTAATATAAACTGAAACAGGTTCAAAAGCCAAAATTAATCCATTACAACAAGTCAAAGTACAGAACATGAATCTCTAACAAAGTAACAAATCAAAGCTGGCAAACAAAGTACAAATCAAAGTCACTAGAAAGTTCAACAAAAAACAGACAAACTAAAAAACACTGGGGAACACAAATGTTTATATGCAGTCAATATTTGGATTAAGGTCAATATTCTGAAACAGTCGGAATAACCAGTTTACATGTGTGAGCAAACAGGGTTATTCCCCCATAAATGGTATCAAAACAGCGATGCACAGACAACATCCCGACGCGCGGAGAACGTCACGACGCAATGCACGTAATTTCTGCTTCTTCTTCCTGTATCCAATAGCAACGACAACAGTAGCAGCACTGTGGATAATGAATGGCCTGGAGCAGGTAACAGTCGGCTTTGTTTGCGCTTTGGTGCTGGTACTGACCCATCACCAGTACTTGACACTATTCTTTGTCAGTTTCTTCATTAATGAAAGACGAGATCGTGAAGGTCACTGTCTCCCTGATCACTAATTACCTTTCCCTGTGTCCCCTTCATCACCTGTGTCTGATTACCTCATGTGTGTATTGAAACCCCATTTCCCCTCATGTTCCTTGCCAGATTGTCGCGGTACCCAGACCCTTTACTTTCCAGCATTCCTCGTGTCTTTCCATGTTTCCTGATCCTGCTAAGTTGTTTTTTGATCTCCCTTTTTCCTGCTGATTCTTGATACCTCTGTCTGATTTTTTTCTGGACTGATCTTTTGTGTACAGAACTTGTACCTGATTAAAGGCTGTAAAGATTGGACTGAGTCTGTCTTGCTTTTGGGTCCTTTTTGGTCTGGTTTGTTTCAATTTCATAACGATGCCATTTTCCACACATCACTCTGTGATCACGTTGAGACGTTTCAGTCGCAAACGCTGAAGCTCAGGCCTCAGGACTGAGCCAGTTAGTGTTATAAAGATCATGTTTGACAGGACTCAGTGGGTTATGTGGGTAAAAACAGACTTCTTCAACATTAAAGTGTCCTAATTCAATCAAATGTGCTTCTGTGTCTGCGCAGAAACAGGCTGTGAGACGGAAAACCACATGAGACACATGAGAACACATTTGCATGTTTGTGAGCCCACACTGCATGAGCCGAGCGTCCAACAGTCGAACATCTGACGGAGGAAGATGATGAAAGAATGAGATATGAAACGCAGTCCGGTTCTTTCTGCATACGCTCAAATCCAACCACGTCGGGGAATTTCTGCTCCGTCCTGCAGCTCTGAGAGTGACTGAAGTTTTATTCCTCACACTGAACACCATACGTTTGAGCCGCCAGGGAGCATCCAGTTATTTCTGCACTCACAGGGACATTTGAATGCACACAATCTGCTTGATATGTAAACATGTGCACACACACAAACACTCGAGTCTCCAGAGGATGACCCCACATGAGACTCTTGCTCAGCGTGAATTTTGACTAGTTTGAGTCCACAGGGGAAAATACTGCACACACAAAGACTCCATGTCTGCTGTTTCCTGAGCAGGGAACTGAAAAGTCTGAAAACAGGGCCGAGCTTTGAGTTTAGAGTCATGGCATCCAATCAACACTTCATGCAAATCACTGATATTATAAATTAGAAAGTGTTTGTGGAGTGTAGCTAGGCGGAAAAGAAAATCAAGTATGTTTTTGCCAAACAAAAAGTTAAAAAAGAGCAGTTTATGAAACGATAATATAAAACACATGAGGCAGTCTGTTGCCCATAAGAGGGATTTAAATGTTTCTAAGCTGAGCAGCAGGGATGCTGGGAGTCAGCCTCGCTGTGGGGGTGGTGAGAGAAGTCCTTTTATATGATGATGTCAAACTTTCTTCCGTGAGAACTCATGTTTTATTGATTAATCTGAGCACTCGGGATTATTCATACATATAAGCATTAACTGCAGTTTATACCCACTGGAGGACCAATGCATCAGGCTAGATGCAGCAGCTCCAAAAACTGCATTAGCCAATTTGGGGAAAAAAATAATTACAACAAACAAAACAAAACTGGATGATCATGTGGCTGTGTGTGCGTGCCCGTGCATGCAGTTGATTGATTCAGATGTGTCCTGATGGCCAGGGGAGGATAGGGGTAAAGCAAGTATTGCTCTGTTTTAAAGTATTAATGTGCTTTCAAAATTTATGTGCCCTGTAGTGTGTTTAACGTATCTCCTTCAAGTGACAAAGCACTCCCGCGTGCAAGAAAACAAAGTTTGCAGCATTGGGGCATCTCTCTCTCTCCTTGTTTTCTGCCCTGAAGCTGCTTGAAATGAGGGATTCCCCCGCCCCGTGAAAATAGACCCTCAGTGTGGTTTCCAGCTATTAAAGTCCACTGGCTTGGACTGGAAAGAGCTGCACACAGACATGGCTGGGCCCCTGAAAGGCCTCATGAGCCCCTGCATCAATTCTAGCACTTCTATACACATCTTACTGACACAAAAGCTAAGGGCTACTCAGCTTTATACTATTTACCAGGTTTTTGTGAGTCTTCCGTACCTAAAGCAGCCACACAGCGGCAACAGTGTGGCTGAGCATCTGTTTCAATATACTAACTAACCGTTCATTGTCTCTGACATACTCCTGTTACTGTTTATAAAATATATACGAATTCATAGATCAGTCGCTCAGCAACATGCATGAATTGTGAAAGGAGAATGACCATGTACACCATGAAGTCTGGATCAGATTGGTAATCCAACCATTTATTAAAATATGTAAGGCAATACACAAGCAAAACACTCAGCTGCTGAGGTCTCTGATCTGCTCGTCACCCAGGATAGCCAGAAGAGAGCCCCTAACAAAGGATGTTATCATGTTTTATACACTCTGGGGCGGTACCTTTATTACACGATTTGTTCTGCACCAACATGTCATACAGAGGCACAAAACAGGATATGTATCTAAGCTAAGGGTTCAATCACGGGGCAAAATGTCAACAGCAGGTGTTCTCCGTTAAGTTTAACAACAGGAAATAAGAACAGGAAACAAGTTTGGGGTACTTCTGCAGATAATATAACAACTTTTAATAAGCAGCACAATATGAAATCTTTGAATGTAGAAATCTTTGAATATACAGCATGTTGAACCACCGATACACTTAAAAAAGGAGGTGGCTTAGTTTTTTTACACAGTCCATTTAAGAAAAATGTGAACATTTGTTGTTTTTTTTAGGAAATTATTTCATTGGGCCATTTCTTTGCTTACAGGGCAGCACGGTGGTGCAGCAGGTAGTGCAGCAGGTTGTGCACATGCCTCACAGAAAGAAGGTTGGTGGCCTAGAGTTTACATGTTCTCCCGTGCATGCATTGGTTCTTTCTGGGCACTCCTGCTTCCACCCACAGACCAAAAACATGCTCATTAGGTTGATTTGTGACTCTCTAATTCTCAGTGTGAGCATGAATGGTTGCCTGTCCCTTTATGTGGCCCTGTGATTGGCTGGCGATCGGTTCAGGGTGCATCATGCCTCTTGCTTAATGTCACCAGGGATAGGCTCCAATCCCTGCAACCCTGAAGAGGGATAAGCAGTATAGATGATGGATGGAGCTTTACCTTTTATCCCCCCTTATTGCGCCCCAGCTGAGAGACTGAATGGGATGCAGAGTTGTTGAAAACATGGCCACTAAGCAGCAAGGATCTGAAGATTGTAAAAGGGGAGACAGGTCAACCAATCAGAAAGGGGACAGGGCTCTGCTTACCTTGACTAAGATGTGCATGTTTTTACTGGTGTTTGTGTGTTTATCTGTTACCACGGTAACTCAAAAAGTTGTGATCCAATTTTTCTGAATTTTAAGGGAATGTTGGTCATAGCAAGATAAAGACGTGATATGATTTTAGAGGAGTTTTAAGTCATTAAGGTCTTACACGCTTTAATTTGACTGAAGTTGAAAATGCTGTTAATTATTCAGCGAGGTTAATGAGTGTTCAAAGGATGAATCTAATTATGTTGAAACAGAAACAGATTCCTTCACCAATGCTCTGATGTGCTCATGGTGCAGGGTGTGAATCTTCTCTGAGGTTTGCGGTTCACTTTGAGACACATGGTGTGCTTTTATTGGTGCTTTGGGAATCCTCAGAGATATTTTTTCAGCAGTAATCATTTCTGCATGTTCTCAGCGTTCCTGTGTTTGTAATAAAACATCCAATCGAAGAATGTGCTGATGCTCTGATATTCAAATCGGGCTCATTATATCCCATGCTCACCTCTTATTTCCTCTCTCTACAGGCTTCTGATTGGACATTTCTCCTTCATATCTTCTCCTTTCCTTCCTCTCTTGTTGTTCTCTGTTTCTGCCTTCCTACTGCAAGAAAAATCAATCCCTCACCTTTTTCTGCCTTCACTTCTCTTCCTGGTTGCAAACTATTAAAAAACAACAAGCAGCAGGTTTGGTCTTTTATCTGGTTTGTGTTTGTAGATTTGTGAAGTGGAGCTCTTATCTCCGAGTGACTGCAGCCCACGGCGTTTTCTCAGACAATGCTGTGCCTTTTTTAATGAGCTTAGGGTCAGTTTAGCTCACACTTGTTGTTTGGTTTAATAAAAGTGCATTTTATCTACAAGACAAGTTTCCTTTGTGTTCTCCCACGTCAATTCAAGGTCTCCAAGTTTTATCGTGTTTAACAAAAGTCATCCGGGGAGCAGAGAGGAGAGTGTTTGTGTTGCTGTGGGGGATAATGCAGATCAGTCAGTCAACCTCAAGTAGAAAATAAGCTGAATTCCCATCAGCTCAAACCAAAAGAGAGAGATGGAAAGACATTTATGAAGCACAGAACTACAAGAGCAATTAGGTGCTTTTGCTAATTTAACCTCTAACTCTGTCTTCATCTGTTTGGGAGATTCTTCGCACATAAAATATTAGGGGGCATGAGGAAATGATCCTGGTAAAGTCTGATTATAAAGCTCAGCTGTTTGCGTTCACACATATGGCTCGTCCAGATAATGTCTGGATAATTTCAGGGTTTTTTGCAAGTGTGGACTAGGTTTAGCTTGACCCAAAGTTAGTTCAAGACAACATGTGGCAGCTATCAGATCAGCTTCAAAGATGGTTTTGGAAACCAAAGTTCAATACCTGTCAGACAATTTCACTGTGTTCAATACAGTCAGAGAATAAAATAATACTGTAACAATATATGATTTCCATACTTGCAATAGTTTTCCTTGTCTTTATCACTTTATCATACATGTATATATCTTGTTTGTCTGATGCTCCCCTGTCCCTACAGTGGCCTTGACATGTTGTGAATTGAAATGGTCCCTGATTGAGTTCAAGGCACACCATGTTGCACTGATGGGTCAAACAGCCACATTATCTTGACAGTATTTCTTTTTTTTGTTGTTTTTCTTTTTGCTGCTATTATTAGTATTATTTAGTATTTCTTGTGCTGCTATTTGAACCTATTGATTTTATTATTTGTCACTCTTTGGTCTGTCTTGAATTATGTGTAATTCTTTTGAACCCAACGCATGCTACTTCCCTTGTACTTGCCCTGTACTGCTGCAATACCTGAATTTCCCCTCTGGGGATCAATAAAGGATTATCTTATCTTATCTTATCTCTTGTAAACAAATATCCTAATTTACAGTACATTTTCAGTAGTTTTGTGTTCTACCTTTTTTTTTTTCTTTCATCTTCAACCATATTAGTAATCAAAGTTTATTGAATGAAAGAATCTTTTAAATTGACCCACGGAAAACTTGTTTAGTTGAATAAATATCTGTAATATCTGGCTATCCTCTAATCAAAGGTCAGAAGTTCTGGCACTACTTCACCGACTTCCAAGGTGCTTGGAGAGATAAGGTCTTGAAGAGATCAAAAGAGCTCCAGCAACACTTGTAGTTCAGGAAACAACTTTATGAGACCGATGCGTTTCGGCTTGTGGCCTTCATCAGGGTCATCAGAAATGCATTGCAAACATCACTTAAATAGGGTAGGTTTGAAATTGATTAAAAAATCAGAAATTTAAACAGTTACTAGATTTGACCAGTCATGTGCAGTTGCTTATCGTGTGAGTGTTTAACTTTTTGATTTTTTTCAATTTCAGTTTGTTTGTAATGATTTCTGATGACCCTGATGAAGGCCACAAGCCGAAACGCATCAGTCTAATAAAAAAATTCCTCAAATTTAAATCCAATCTCAAACATCTAAAAAAACTGTCCAAAACTGTCAAACTCATCCAAACTTGAACTTTACCTGGAGAAAATTGTGAGGGATCCCCTGCTGAGGCTGCTGGAAATTTAATAAAGTTGATTTTTATTTACTTTAAAGGCAGCTCTGCCTCAAGCTGTCATCGAGCTGGGATTTTAGTTCAGAGATGAGAGAGACAGGACATTACCAAGGTCTTATTTTGATTAAAGCATCACTCCCTTGAATAAATGATTTGTTAAGCATTTTTACAGTTTAGTCAGAAAAAGGTTGAGGGATTGTTTGTTAAGAGAATCAAAATCATTACCCCCTAATTTGGTTAACCCTCGGAGGTCTGCGCCGTCGTATACAACAGCAAAGCACAAAATATTTAATAACTTTACAACCACTTGTCGTAGTCTCTTACTGATTGTTTTGATAGAAAGCTAACAACTTAGCCGTTCCGATGAGCCCTTCGGTGCGATCGTAGCTCTTCCACAGGCTGAAATATCTCTCCTGAAACATCAGTGCCTTTTTGGAGACTCCATAAATGTAATCCATCATGATATATCCAAAAGTTAGGTCTTTTAGGTACATTATTTAATCCAATTTCCTTATCAAAACATGTTAGCACAGTAGATAGTCGGCATCTTGTTGTCACCCGGACGCAGTTCATCAACTATTTCCTGTGTGTTCTGATGAAAAAATAATAAAAAACGTTATATATTTACCTATGCCCATTTACGTTTTACTCCAAATCGTGCGCCTAGTGCGCACAGATAATTCTTATGGATTTATAAACATTATTTCATTTTTACACATACTATGACCGGATATGATGTCAGGAGGGTTAGCCTGTCGGATGAACAAGCGTCTGTCTCCCCTAGAGACGCACAGTATCAGAGACACACAGGGAAACAAGCAAAACATAGGCTGTTTTGGGGCATTGGAACCTGCAAAAAGCTAGTGACTTATTTTAGGAAATGATTGTAAATAGTTTGCTGTGTGTGACAGCGTTTATTTCTTTTTTCTAACCTATAAAGAAGACTTGAAAAAACATTTTTTTGTTGTCAAAAGTGTTCATCCATACTCTCCTGGATTTTTTTGTGATGAATTCTGTCTGATTCAATTTCCGTTTTTTTTTTCTTTTGTCTTAATGGTCATATTACTAACTACACATTCAAGTGACACTCCTGCAGCATACATATTCAGATAGCCCAGCTTATCCTAAAAAATCAAGGTCTAATACATCATTATGCATCATAGGGATGAGGTTTTACATACATTACAACACAGAAAGTCCAGGCGCCCCAAAAACAGGTAAAAATGGCTTAGACCTCAGAGGGTTAATTGGTACAGTGAAAGCAAAGGGACTGAAGAGGAAGGAGGAGGCTGGAACAGCAGGATCCTAAAGCCCTGTGGTTTACTGGGTACCAGAAACACAAGCAGAAATGATGGGCCCTATGAAAAGGTACTAATGTGGGCCTCAGCAACACAAGCCAAATTAACCAAGGCTAGTAAATCTCTGTAATTATCCTCAAATTATGTGGGCAGATTAGCCTGCTAGCATCCATCCCATAATGCACACTTGTAATCAAAGCAAAGCTGGCTGTGATGTAATGGCATCAGGCTTTTGTTGTCACTAGACCCACTTCCTAACACTGCCATGTGATCATGAACTGATCCAAAGGAAATATGCAGGTTTGTTAAGGTTTTTTTCAACTGAATTAGAACAACGCAACCGAGCTGTAGGTGTGGAAACTCAACACAAGAGCAGAATACTGTACTGTTAGCTGTTAAAACAATGTTAAAACAAGGTTTGGTTTATTGAAAAGTAGGTTTTATCCATAATTACTGAAAAAACTTCCCTTGTGTCTTGATCCCAAAGGCTTTAAATACCTCAAACCAGCCGTTCCAGACCTGGTCTTTAGAATAGCAGGTGAATCTTAGAAAGAGAGATTACCAAGGTGAAGTGAAGAAGTGTTTAAAATGATTTTTATGACTCAGTCTGATCTGCTCTTCATGGTCGAGGAGCCACACAGGAGGCAGACAAAGTAAATCGGCAAGGAGCTTCTCCAGACAGGAGTTTTGTCAGTGTGAGATTGTGAATTATTCTCAAATCAAAAGGGAAATTTGTCCGTGGGATGATGTTCGTTTTACACCTGCAGATTCTCGGTGAGCAGAACCTGCAGAGTTCTGGTTGGTAAGTTTTCAGCTCTCACCTGAACTGAACACTGAGCTGATTTGTGAAGCTAATAAATTGAAATTTCAGACCACTGTGTGCCCTGCAGCAAAGCGTGTCTGATTTATTTCTGTATTTATAGGCTGAAGGTGTTGTTCCAAACTTAGCTACCCAGTGCCAATATTAAATAAAATACTACACCTAAAATGAAAACAGTCTAGACACGTTAGAACACAATGAGTTCTCCAAGATTTCTACAGTTTCCAGACAAAAACCTGAGGAGGAATTCATTTGTTTATCTGGATCTTGGAGCCTTGTTCAGCTCAGCTTTGTGATGAGTTGATCGGAGCAAGAATGAAGGATATTACTTAAAACCTTGAAACAAATAAGGTAAAGGCACAAAATGATCAAAATTTAAAATTTATGTACCAGAATATTTTAAAAATCTGTAGTTACAGAAGACAGGGGAGGTGATTTGCATGGATTTTTTTCTGAAATCTGGATCTTCCTATGTCCCATGTGAAGCGCTTACCAAAAAGACTTAGATTTCCAGTGGGAGAGTTTGCCAAATATATTTGGCAGATATCTGTGAAGTTGGGCGTGTTTTTTAAAGCAATAACAAAGGTTATTGAGATAGATAAACTGGCTGATGGGCACTTTTCGTTACCATTTCAAAAGTTTGTGTTAAACTTAATTTAGTATTTAGCATTTAAACATTGTTACGTTTCTCCTACAACAAAAGTCTTGAGGTCACAATTTAGGAAGCTAACAAAAAAACTCTTCACTTTTGTCATTATTTTCTAAAAGGAGGTGAAGTCATTTTGTGCATCACCATCTACTAAATCTAACAAATGATAGAGGAACTCAAAATAAAAGATGGAGCAGGAGTCACGGAGTTAAAGTAAAAGGTAAAAAGGGTCAAAGAGAAAAACAGATTGAAACAAAAGGAGTTTCACACTAACAGTAAACAAGTTATTTTTCTTTAATCCCACAGAACTAAACTAAGCCAAAACATTTCCTTAGCATATAAATATCCAAAACAGCATGTAATATGGTTTCTTAAATCATTTCTATGTCAGGGGCATTGTGTTGTAGGAGGAGCTGCCCTGAAACATTCATTCAGTGCTTGTATCATTAAGCTGATTCCATCTCTACGGAAATGATTTGATGCATCTAAAATCAGCTCTACAGGCCACAACGGAGGAATCTGCTCCTCTCTGAAACAATATCCTTGATCAGGTCTTCATCTGTCATGGCTCGGAGGTTCTTGACATTAAAAATTGTTGAGTGGAGACCCTCAGTTTGCCTGAAACCCCAACCATTTCTGAACTTGTCTAATTAAAACTTAAAAGTTAACCAATAAAACAAACCCTAGTCTGAACATACAGATGACTCTGTGTTTGATTGATGGAGATATACAAGAGCCCCAGTGGCTTGTGGGCCTTATTATGAGGTGTTCTGGTACACAGAGAGACAGGAGCAGACAAAGAAGACTAAATATTCAGAGAGTGTTACCCTTGCCACAGGCTGGACACACAAACACACACACAGCTCTGACAAACTGTTGTGATTCTCTGACAACAAAGCTGACACCTGAAAACTCCTCTATGACTCCTTATAATTCTGTTCTCTCTATCCGTCTCCTTCTACCTCTCTGGAGTAATTGCGTCGTGCTCAAGGACACTTCGGCATCACCAGCCATCGCCTGCAGCACCTGCATCAGGACGAGGAAAGAGAGCAGAAATCCAACAGTGTGATTGTAAAATCTTGTGAGACTGCTTGATGCTGACACTCATCTGGAGAGCAGGATGTGTTAGGTTTGGTGTGGAGTTGGATCCTTGAGTGAAAAAAGTAAAGTCATTTAAGACTGAAGTTCCAGCCGTGGATCAACTAAAGTGATACAACATCATCTTGTTGGAGAAACATCTGAAGATAACAGAGTCAAAACTTTCCTCTAAGATAAAAAAAACACTGTCCATCCGATTGAATCAAGCTAATCATCATCATTGTGTCCTCCATGGGTAAAAATGTTTCGCCATATGTAGCTATTATAGGTCATAATCCATCCATCCATCCATTTACTTATCCATCTACTTCTTCATTCATTTAAACATCCATCCAACCAACAATAATCCTATCCATTATCCATCCATCAGCTTAACTCTCTACTTATCAGTTCCTCACATCCAGTCATCCATCCCTCAGTTGATGTATTTATCCATGAACTCATCTAACCAACCAACTAATGTCATCCATCCATCCATCTATCCATTATCTAAACGTCTTCTCCCCTCTTTCTGGACTGATCTGTCCAGACTTACCCAAAAGGCAGACAGGGTCTGCATGGATAAAACCCACCCACTTTCAGGGGAGTTTATGCTTCTCCCCTCAGGGCAACGGTACAGACATCCCAATATTAGAACAAATCAGGCTAAAAACTCATTTCTTCCTATGGCAATCACAGAGCTAAACAGGGTATGGGCAGGGGTGTGATATGAATTACTGCCCAATGAAAAGTGCTTCTTATGCAAAGGAAGGTCTGGTCTAGGTCTGTGTAATCAATGTGTGTCATTGTATCTAGATGTATGTGTTTGTGTATGTGCTGCAAACAAAATTGCCCCCCCGGGGACATTAAAGGTTTTCTAAAGTCTAAGTCTAAGTCTAAGGGTGAATCCCAACTGTACCCCTTACCCCTTGTCTTACCCCTTACCCCTTGGTTTTGCGCGTTCACGTCTAGTGAAATGGTGTCCCAATTCTCCGTAGGGCTAAGGGGAAGGGCTAAGACCAAGGGGTACATAGCCCTCGAAACGAAGACAGACCAGGACCTCACTTGAAAGGAAAGAGTATGAGAATTTCCCATAAAACACCACGCCCGCTGACAAGAAGGCAGAGCGGAGATCTAAGGAAGTGCATAATTACAAGTAATTATTAAATCATCCAGTAAATATTAATCATGTTTTGAATTGTTGGTTGATTTTAAAATTTCTCGAAATAACGAGCTAGCTTTTGCAGCTGTAGCTACAGCTATTGTCACATCTACCTACGACACAGCCAGCGAGAGATTCTGGGTCACGAGGTAGCGGGAATCGAGTGGCGTCTTGTTTCTCAGGAGCGGGTTTTCACCCCTTCCCCTTGGCCCTCAAAACAGAGGGCTAAGGGGAAGGGGTGGACGAAGGGGGAAGATAAAGGGGAAGAGCTAAGGGGTACAATTAGGATTCATCCTAAGTCTAAGTCCCTTTTGGGGTAGGTCTGGAGCCTATCCAGCTGACACTGGGCAGGAGGCGGGTTACACCCCCATCCGGTCATTAGCCAATCACGGGGCTGTCAGGCATTCCACCACATGGAATCCAACCACTGCTTAATCCAACCATTCCATCAATCCAGTCATACATCAACCCATTAATTCACCCATCCATCATCAATAAATATCTAACCATTGAACCATCATCCCATTTTTCATCGGCTCAACTTTCTGCTAATCAATTCTTACATCCAATCATCCATGATACCAGCAAACCAACCTTCCACCCATGCTTCTCCAACCATCCACTTCCCCTGCTCCTTATTTATCCAACCATACATCCATCCATTTTTATAATGCTTTTCATCTGGGTCATGTCCTCTGAGACTGATAACCATTTATTCACAAGATGCTATTAAGCCTAATGACTGTAGATTAAAAACATTAATTAATAGGTGTTGTTTACTGAGTGATTCGTCCAACCTTACAGTGGGACACTTGTTGTAGCTCAGAGATTTTAACCCACTGTTGAACAAAGTCAATATAAGCATGTTGTCAGTTATTTGCGCCCTTTTCGTGCCATGAGACAAAAATGCTAATCAAGATCACTTTCTAATATGGCTGCCAGAGCAGAACAGTTACAATGATCAGTATTGGAGCTGGTTTCTCACAGTGTCACTCCGGGTTGATCAGTGTCGGAGCATCACAACTCTAAATAGATTTCTGGTTTTGTTGCAGTTTTGTGTTTAGTTTGGTTTGGGTCTTTACCCTGTAGCCATGGATTCAGCTGTGGACAGTCTGAGGAGCAGAGAGGGACCCAGCAGGAGATAAGTGGTGAACAGATGTTGAGGTGGTTAATTCCCCGATCAGGATGTGTCACAGACGTCTCCAGCTGTTTAGAGAGTTAACTAAAACCCTCCTCCATATTGGCTGTGCCACACACAATGAGTGTGAACTGTTTCCCCCGAACATCCCACCTTCTCTCCCGTATGCAGGTCAGAGCGAGCTACATGAATCATGAGAGCACTCGCGGCCGCCCCCCTGCTGAGGGGTACAGGTACACACACACACACACACACACACACACACTCTCTCCTCTCCAGTCTGAGTGTAAATAATTCAGAGTGATATCAGAGAAAGGTCTTCGTGGGAGTGTGATCGGCTGCATTTACACCTCGGCTGCTCCGACCCCAACATGTAACATGAGAGTGTGAGTGGGTACAAAATTAGAAACACATTGATCAGGTCTGTGTGAGCGTCTGTGTCTGCCTTTGTATTTCTTCTTGTGTAAAGTGCGTTCATCAACTATTGGACCTGCACCCAGAGGACGCTGCCGTGGCCTTGACAGAATTTTAACCACAGTGTGACATTACCGATGACAAACTGAAGAAGTAAATTTAGCAGCACCTGCATCAGGCTGGGGGGGTGTGTTCGTTCAAAAATCACATCAAAACTTTTCATTTATGTTACAGAAACATAAGCTCTGGGTTAAGGATGATATGTGCCTTGAGTAGGGATGCCCCCGATTGGGCTTTTCTTAGCAGAGAATCATCAAATTCTTATTATCAAAATGCAAGGGTGAAAATTGTTGTGGTTTTAAGGGTATTTTTGTTGTATTGACACAATGCCCAAAACAAGTGCAACTGGAACAAGTTTATCAGGAATAACTTTGTGTTTGACATATTTTTCAGAAATCCACCTGTCAGCAGGTATCAGAAACTATTCCACCAGGAGTTTCTGTAATTTTGAAGTCAAACCCAGTGACCAAAAACCTATTAGCTCCAAAATGAAGAAGCTGGGCTCTTGAAATCGGCCTCGTCTGGCTGTCAGCTGTAGATTTGATGAGGACTGATCTCTCTTTTAAAGACTAAGATAGATTCATTTGGGGAAAAAATGAACTAACATGTTTAGCCAAAATATTGATATTATTTCACTTTGTAATAAAATTTGGCCCTTGTAAAGTCTGCCAAGAAAAAACTGGTCCTTATACAAATGTAGTTGATCCTGAAGGAGTTTTTGCCCGAACAAAAATGCAGAAAAAACAACACAGGCCAACACAACACAACACAACACAGACAAGCCTTTAGCAGTTGTAGTCTGGTGCAGATTTATTGGGGAAGACAAGTCAAGTGAAGTACAGAACAATGCCTGACCAACCCTAAGAGAAGGACCCAGAATCTTCTGATTGACTGACCTTTTATAATATGCAACTGCGTCATTAGTTCTTCTTGATTAACTCGCCCATTAAATGGTGGAGCAAATCACAACCAAATCTCCCTGAACCTAACCAGACCATGGAATTGACTGCTGGCCAATTTCTTGTCCTGGAACCACAAATGTGAAATATTTATGTTATCGTTCTCATAACTACCCAAGCTGCTTTCCACATCAGGT
Source organism: Cetoscarus ocellatus (assembly GCA_037902135.1). Classification (NCBI taxonomy): domain Eukaryota; kingdom Metazoa; phylum Chordata; class Actinopteri; order Labriformes; family Labridae; genus Cetoscarus; species Cetoscarus ocellatus. Next base: position 894,136 of record JBAMNC010000189.1, on the reverse strand, counting down.
CAAGTTGACCCGGAGGGAGATGTTCTGACAAAACAGCACTTCTTGGGAATTCATGCTGGGCAGATCACTTCCAAGCACTCTTTTGGGACAATTAACACTTTCTCCTGCAATAACATCTGCTTCCTGTTACTGTAAGCCATCTGCCCTGACAATCTGATCTTGACACCATGTCTGAGGAGATCTCAAGTCCAGTTAATTTCTGTCCTAAAGTTGGGGACACACCAGATTTGTGATAACTACTCCTTATTTTCAGTCAAACCCATCCCAGGGCAGAAAAGGGAGCACATGATCATTTTAACAGTGTGAGCATGTGGCATGTAAATGATGCCTTTGACAGGCAGAAATTAGAGAAGACACCTACACACAACAGGGCCTTAAAACTTGAATAAAATCAACAGTTTTTCTCAGTCACTTTGGTACATTTCTTGAATCATCCTGGACATTTGCAAAACAGTAAGGACATTTCTCAAAACAGTTTGTACAAATAGCAAATCACCATGGATTACCTGCAAAAGCCAGTCTCTTGTTCAAAATCCTTAGTTCATCTCTCAAGAGTAAATGTGTCAATGAACATGTCAGTGCTATCAGAATGACCTTGTCCTTGTGTCATTGTGTATGGATAAGAAAAATTCAAGTCAAATTTCTTAGTCATGTTGTCAATATAACAGTGTACTCTGGGGGGATGTTCTGATGTAAACTAACGTTTTTATGACTATTAAAGTAAGTTACGCCTTAGTGTACTGTATGTGAGAGACTGATTGCAAGACAGTGGTGAAGATTCACTTTTATTGTTTGTGCTGTAATTTATTTACATGTCATTGTGATACAGAAAGAAAAAGACAGCACTGCATAGCACAAAGAAAAAGACAAAAGAAATGCACCATTGAGCTATTTCAGAAAACTGGTTGATCATTGGTTGATCTAATGCTTCACACACTTCCCTTTTTCAGAGAAAGTCAAGATTCACCTGGGAGCAATTGATCAGTCAGGACTGATTCAGAAAAAAGGCTAATGGAAATGTATAGAAATATGTTTGACATATTATGACAACTTGTTCAACCATTTTGCATGTAAAGACTTAAAATACATAAATGTTGTGGGGGGTGAGACTATTCAACAGAGACCCATTATAATACATTATGATCATCATGACAAAAGCAACTGATAATGTAGGAAACAGCAGAGAATTGTACTTAATCATTTACATGGATTTACCAAAGCATTTGCAACTTGTTCAAAGGAATGAGAGACTGCTTTTTGATGTGCACAAGTGACATAATGATGCGAAGATTGAACAAGTAGTTTTGAGAATTTCAATTTTGATCTGAGAAATGTACCAAAGCGATTGAGAAAAACGTTAAAGGACCTATGAGCTCTTGTGCTTCGACAGACAGCCTCAAGGATCTGCATAGGGCTGAACGATTTCAGGAAAAGATCTAATTTTCCTGGCAGATATTACGATTTCAGTTCAATTCAAGATTTTCTTCAACTCAAGCTTCAGCGCAGTATTCACTATGTACAGTATAGACAACAGTAAGGAAATCAATGATCAAACACACACAACACACTATTCATCATCTAATATTAATGATGAATAATCTGTTATCATTATTTAAGGGATACTAATCTGTTCAAACTCTTCCACTTCCTCTGATCTTTTGCACTGTCTTTGTGTTATATTGTTTGCTTTTATACCTGTTTTATGCACTTTTTGCACTTTTTGTAAGGTGACCTTGAGTGTCATAAATGGCGCCCTTAAATAAAATGTATTATTATTATTATTATTACTATTACTTGTACTCCTAAACAGAGTCTTTGTATTGTTGACCTGCCTACCAGCACTTCAGTAAATGCAAGTTACCTGCAAATGTGTAAAATAGTATGTGTAAAACAGTTGACACAACAGATCCTGGGTCAGTGAGGAGGGCTGCAAAAACTTGCAGCTTTGGCGATCACAAAATTGCCTTGTCTGAAATTGCGATTTTGATCTGAAAACAATAAATCATTTGGCCCTAGATCTGCAGGTCGTTTGCTCTTCAGTGTTGAGGACTGAAGAGGCTGCTGCTCGATCAATCCCGGGATTGGATTATTAGGTCAACCTAACTTGTTAAGATTACTGATATGTATGTTAATAACCCTCATAGAGAGAGATGACCTATCTTCTGATCATCTGATGCTTTTTCACCTTTAATATCCACTGATGCATAATTTCACCTAATTTCCTTTGCTGTTTCTTTCTATCAGCTGTGGTGAAAATCCAATTAGCCCACATTAGGGAGATTCAAGAGGGATTCACTCATCAATACACCCCCTCCATCTCTCCCTCTCCCCCTTTCATCCCTCTCTCCTCTGCGTCCACTCTCAGTATTCATGTATTCCCAGCTCGTGCAGAGCCAGTGCTGCTGTCTGTTTGATCTCCACTGTGACACCCGTGGGTCCCAGAGCTCCTGTCTTTGTTGTCTGGCCCCTCTAACTGGGATCACTCTGCTCGTACAAACCCTCACCTCGGAGCCGTCAGCATTGGTGCTGGACAACATGTTGGATCTATTATTTAAGTGTCTCTACAAAGCCCAGTGACTGTATAAATAATGGTGCACAGGTGGGGAGCTGCTAACTTCATCTTCAATATGCAGTCCCATCAGGCCCTGCTTCCTGAATCAGATTTAGCCTTTAGCTGCTCACCACCTGTGGTCCCTGTTGGGCAGAGAGTGTTTCCTTCAGCCCAGGTGTGATATTTAAATCAAAAACACCTGTGGTTATGACCGGGCACAGCGGAGAGAGAGGATTAGATCACTGAAGCAGCTGAGGTGAATCGCTCAGCAGGGTGTCGCCGCTCTGCTTTAGGAGCAGACTTAAGCTTAAAGTAGGAATGGAGTTACACTTTATCGCAGGGTCTGTGACTCATCATGAATACATGCATGAAATAAAGTCATGCATGTGCCTCATACCTCATCACAGCAGATATAGAGCGATCTGAGAGAGGAGCCAAGATTTCATAAAGTTATATTATAAGAAGCTCCTTAAGTGATGGAGTCTGAAGATGAGTTTTAGATGGTAAAGGGAACATTTGGGGATGGATGTGATGTGTGACTGGGATAATTGGGTCAAGAATGGCTCCCGGGCTGTGGATTCAGGTGAAGGGCAGATGGAGCACCCGTCAACACTGAGGTCCACTCGTAGGCAGGTATATTTAAAAACGAAGCTCTTTCTGTGTTTTGTCCTTCTGTCCACACATGAATGACAATTTACACTGAAAAACACTCAGATCTAAGTGAGAGTTTTTGTCTATTTTCAAGTCAAAAATATCCAAAACACTTATTCTAAGGAATAAAAGACAAATATAAGGCATGGAATTGCTTGTAATAAGGAGAAAATATCTGCCGATGAAAAAAGGAAAGTTTGACTCAGTGAGGGTCTTAAATTAAGGTTTAATATCTGCTCAAGTTAAATTTTTCTTGTCTGATTGGCAGATTATGTTACTTATTATTACAAGCAACTCAGGTCTTATTTTAGTTTTTAGTTTTGAAAACTCCTGCCAAGGTGATGATTTAAAAAACTCCATTTTGTGAATTCCTGTGTGGACACGAAGCGTTCTTTTGGCCCAAAACGTCATGTAAGTAAATTAAGAGACAAATAAGAAAAAAATTATCTGTGAAATCGAAATGTAATGTAGATGAAAATTAAAACACACTTTATGTAGATTTATCTTAAATAAAGAGTAATGTATCACATTAGGAAAAAACATAGTTGGAGGTTGCTTGTTTTGGGCTTGTTTTTATCAACCTGATGCTTATTTCAGTCAAAACATCTGGCAACACCGGTCACACTGTCCATCATAACTAGCAGCATATACTTTTGCTGTTTTAAGTGTTGCTGACTTGACTGTTTACATCAGGGATGGGCAGCTTTGATCACCAAGAGAGCATCCTTGATAGGGAAAATATATCCATGAATAAACAAAAATGGCATATAAAAACTGTCATAACTCAAAAACAAATAAACACCAACATACTTTAAATTACAGCCAATTTAGCCATTTTTGCACAGAACTAAAAAAGTAAATTCCTTAACTACTTCTTTTAAACAAAACATTTATCAAATATCTGGATTATACATTATATTTTGGTGATATAGTCCATATTGGTATCTCAGGCTGGATCACATTTAACCACTTCTGTCCTCTTCATTTTCCTGTCTTGTTGGACATGACTGTCTGCATGCATTTTATGAGGTGCCACCAGTTGCCCATCCCTGCAGTCTCACACAGACTTTCTGTCTCACTATGATGCTGCTTTAAAACTCTGATTATACAAAAGATGCAGTGCCGGTGTTATTGTTTCACAGGTGATTGTGTTGACTGGTGACCTATGGCCGCTTGCGTCTGTGGATCTCATGGTTACAGCAGATGTTGAAACCAACAAGAGTTCCACATTTGTTTTAAATTACAGGGTTTGATCAAAATTAATAGATAAATAAATATTTACTCAATATGTCTGCTGTCACCAGTAAACACAGCCATACATTAAACTGTAACACCACTCAGACGTGGTGGGAACAGATTTAAAAATTATACTGCTTTGCAGAGAAACTGCAGAAAATAAAAACGATGCATATCACAGACATGGTTACAGTTTATTTAACAGCGTCTGATGGTGCATTTGTTTTGACCTTTTCATGCGGACAGGGATGTTTTTAAAAACTTCGCACGTGTGGATGGAAGATAAGAAGCAACAGTCATGGCAAATCATGATAAACTGAGGCCATGGGCACCAAATTAACATCCATCTGCATAACTTCATGCTATCTACATATCTCACATGATTTACCCAAAAAAGTATTTTGGTACTTTTGAAAAACTTTCAGCAAAAGTCTACCATCACCATCAACCAGATCTAAGGCTATAATCTGCTGGCATATGGCTGAACTAGGCTTTTCTCCAGTTTCCATCCATCATCCTCCCTCCATCCACACAAAGAATATGCAGATACATAGACATCCAGATGGACTATCTGAGCAAAATATGCATCCAGCTCTGGCTCTTGTTTTCATATGATGCCCTGCTTTCAAAGGAAACTCCCCCGGCAGGCTGCAAACTCTTTCCACTGCTTGGCCGCCAACTTTGGGTTTTAACTGTGTTGTTGCTATTATTACTATTTTAATCAAAGACAGATGTTTCACAGTCGGATGCACTAACGCACGAGGAGACATGCCAGATAATGATCAGCCAGAAGACGATCAGGTCGACCAGGCACAGCAAAGCTCACAAAGTCTTTATCTTCTTTTACATCCTCAACATCAAATGTACAGTAAATTTTAATCAAGAAAACTTATCATTAGAAACATGGCTTGTGTCCTTATACAAGAAACAACCAGTATATGACAAGTACTTACAAAAAATTGACTTTTCTGTGTTTTCCTTTTCTGTTTGAATCTTTGAAGTGAGTCAAACTGAAGTGTTCATTTCAGTGAGAAGGCTCTGCATGACGAAGGCTGTGGTGAATAAGTGCCAAAGCAGGTGGAAAGTAGATTGCTGCAAAGGTGTTGAACACGACTTGCAATCACCCTTTACTGTTTCTGTATCTTAATTTCTTTAAATCACGAGGAGCTGTCTGCTCCATCTGCAGTTAAATCTCCTTGCTGGTTCTGAATTCAGTCCCTGTGGCTGATGTTGATGCTGTTGTCTTATACCTCACACAACCCCTCTTCAAAAATCCCAAACTATTCCTTTAAAGGGGCTGGAAGTATTCCTCTTCCCCATGTGGCCTTGTTAGAGAACAGTGCTCTGTTGGCAGAAATGCTGCTGTTGGACTCAGACTGAGGGCAGCGATGGAGCTAAGCTCTTATGGTCAGTCAATGGGAGAACTTGGCCTCTTTGGACAGAGGTCAGAGCAGAAGACCCTCTCATCCGACCCAAAGCTTCAGTTCATTTCCTTTTTTAATATTCACTTCCTTTCTGAAACATTTTCCAGTTGGACCACTCTCTTTGCTCTTTCTCCTCTTTGTGTTTCTGTGGTCTAATATTGTATTCCCTCCTCTTTCTTTATTTGTTTTTCTATAACCCGACTCTGTCACTCTCCCCCTGCTCTGCTTGGACACCGCTGCAGTCATGAATGCCATTATTGTGGAGCGTCAGCGCTAATGTGCAGCGTTTGTGCCTATGGCAGACAGCGATAAGATTTACAGACACAGACAAGCCATCTCTGTTCTAGCCAGCAGTTGGCATGGCTATAAAGGAGACTGAGTAGCATATCAGTGCTAATATGAGAAGCTTGGCCTGACGGTGAACAGTTGGTGACATATTTACATACACATCGAGGACCTGGCAGTGCTATCACAGCGATTGGCTCCACTATAAAGAAATGTGAAGAAGCAGCGTTAGATATGTGAAATTTTACCTCCCATGTAAAAAGCTGCCCTCTGGCATTATGCAGCGCTGTAGCTGAAGAGATCAGAAACTAAGAGACATGAACTACACGTGGGCTATTTTGGATTTGAAAAAGAGAACTGGCACATATGTAAATCTGTTCTCCTATAAGGTCACAGTCATCTGCAGAGAGAGGTTGCAACCGTTATATGGATGAATTTTACCCTTTCACAATCAAAATGACTTATAATTAAACATTTTGATGAAGATATACAGATATATCAGTTAACATGGAATGTACAACATTTAAAGAGCTCATATTTTTCCTTGAATTAGGTTCATATATTCTTTTTCGATGACTGTTCAGGTATGTTCACAATCACTAACGTCAAACAAAACCATCTAGTGTTCATATGCTGACTACCCCAGATCCACCTCCATTCTCACTCTTTCCGGGGCGCACTGTTGGAGCCCCTTGCCCTTTAAAGCTTCCTTTCTTAAGATGGCCCAGTCTGCTCTGATTGGTTAGCAGGTCAACTCTGTTGTAAATGGTAAGTTCAGCTTTTTTCTGCACCACAGAGGGGGAAGAGCGTTAAAATCTTAATCAAAAATATGTTTCAAACTTGCGTCTCAACTCCAGATAACCTCTGACTTCACTGCTTTGAAGCTAAAAAAAAGAGATAACTCTGCTGTGAGGAGAAACAATGGAAACAAAGGGATGACGACTTCAGTGTGACGACTCCAAATCTTTGATTTCCCCCCGGTGTCTTCATTATTCAGAGAAGTTAATTCAGCGGCCTGGCCGAGCCCCTGCAGCTCACTGATGTGCCTGTGTGTATATATAAGAGCTGACTCACCGGTGTGTATTCATGTGATGCAAATCAGGAGGAACTTTGGAAATGAACAGAGGAAGTCAGACACCAACATATGGTGATGAGTCAGAGACAAACAGGAGCGTCTCTGACCCACAAACTCTGTTTTATATTAAACCAACTGTTGCTTTCCTGCTGAGGGAAACTTTAAGTACTTTTATTATGGAGGTTCATGAATATGCATGGATGCTACAGAGACAAAGCTGAGCACTGGCTCTTACACATCAGAGCAGAGCCTGCACTGAGTCACTCTGATCAGTCGTCAGCAGGTGTTGCCAGATTTTGCTACTGAAATAAGCAGCCAGGTCGATAAAGACAAACCTAAAACAAGCAACCTCCAGATTTTTTGTTTCCTAATGCGATATATATGAGCTTTTTTTCTGTCAGTCTGTCCATCAATCTATCAACGATTATCTCTCCAGACAGAGAGACAGACACATGGACAAACAGATAAATGTAGATCTATCTGTTTACCGGTGTATCCTTTGACATATTGTATGTATCTTTGCATCTCTCCATCTTTCTTTATGTAGATGGAGAAAGAGATAGTGTCAAGAACTGACTCGTGGCAGAACGACTCAACTAACACTCCACTGAACCAAAAATCAGGGTTTAATGACAACAGTGTTCATTTTTTTGACTAATTATTTTCTTCACAGTTTTTGTCAACAACCTTTTTTCCCCTGACAAAAACTAGACAGTAACTAATAAAAACAAAGCAAAAAGGACAAAAACTAAAACTAAGTTAACTGATGTTTTTGTCAACAAATAGAAACTAGACTAAAAAGCTTGACAGAGACTCAATCCAATCAGACCTAATTTGATCATGTAGAAAGTAGGGACAAGTTAAGCATATATCCAATCACAGCTACTTTGGCTTGGTGGTGGTGGGATAAGTTGTGGAGCGATCCAATCAGAGCTCCTCTCTTTATGAATTGATATATTCATGTAGAGCAGGTTCACTGTTTGTTGTCAGTTCTGGTATTGTAACTGAGATGCTCTGCCAGGTAGCCTAAATAAAGGTGACTGCATTTCACACAAAAGTTCAATTTGGTTCTCTTCATTTATACATTCAGACTTCACCAGCATTCAGTAAAGGGTTATTAGATGTTTCATTTTATCCAAGTGTTAAACATGACTTCAGAAATTCAAGGAAACATAAAAAAAGCCTGACCCTTTACACTTCATATTTTAGTCGACTAAATTTACAGTAGATTTGGTCGACTGAAATATTCGACTAAAATTAAAACAATTAAGATCACTCAACTATGACTAAACTAAAAGATATTTTAGGCAAAAAACTATAACTAAAACTAAATTAAAAAGTTTCATCAGAGTGTCAAAATAACACTGAATGGCAGTCCAAGGTTCAGTACACCGTAAGGCAAAGGACACAGGAAGAGGTACCCAAAAACATGAGGAAAAGCAGGGTCAGAACAAACAGGGTTAAGGTCAAATTGAGCAGGAACATGAGCTAGAAAAGAGTGCTAGAACGTGACAAGAAGACAACGAACTTGTGACAAGACAGGGTGAGACAAGAGATTAAATACACGAGGTAATGGGAGTGATGAGAAACAGGTGTGGGAAGGAAAAATCAGGAGCTGGTGAGCACATGACAGGGAAGGGATGGGAAACAAACCTGAAACAGAGATGGGGTGAGTAACTTTAAAATAAAACAGGAAACATGAAATGTGAATGTGTAAAAATGACAGATAGATCAATACACATAGGCTACTGTGCTTTTACATCTCACACGTTTGGTCCATACCCGACCTTTATTTTTGTATGAATTCATAACAAGTGTTATCTCAAGGCACTTTATAATAGAGCAGACTGAAGCCATAGTCTTCATTTTATAGATAAACATACATACATATATAAAATACAGATATACTCTATATGTATACACACACACACACATATATACTTATATCTATTTATAAACCAAACCCAACATGAATCCACCAGGAGCCTCTGTTTGTGTTCTTAAGACAGGAGGTCTTTTTTCTTTTTAATAGAAACTAAGTAACTAAGTTACTTTAATAGTAACTTAGTTACCCTTTTTGTTTCTTGTTTCATGTTTTGTCTCATGCTTCCTGTTTTATTTTGAAAATTCACCTGTTCCTCATGTTGTAGGTTTTGCTTCCTGTCTGGCACTGTTACGCCTGATCCCTGATTGTTCCTTCTCAGCTGTGTCTAATCACCCCCAGTGTATTTAAACCTCATGTCTTCCCCTGTCTTGTTGCCAGTTCGTTGTCGTCTTTTGACCTCCTTCCAGCATTTATTCTAGTCACAGTCAAGTCGTGTATGATCTTAGCCTGCCTTTTTTGACCAAGTCTTTTTGCTTAGTGTTTTGGATACCTTAGCCTTTTTCTGTTTCTACTGACCTCCTCCTGTTTAACCAATAAACCCTTTTTGCCTTTTGATTCTCTGACTTTGAGTTGTGCATTTGCATCCTATCCTTCTGAGCCACGTTTCCTGACAGCTAATGTTGGTTTTGGAGCATGATCATGTTGTTTCATTATTTATTTTTCTCACAATGTTTCCACAAGGAACTAAAAATAATCATCGTAAAATAAGACTATTAATAAAGATTATAATAATGTAATATTTTGCCACACTACAGATCCATAAAATGTAGCCTGGAGAAGAATAAAAACTCTGTTGCCAACAATAATTTCTTGTTTGAAAGCATACTCAAGAATCACCAAAAATAATTTACAAAGCTCCTCTGTATTTTTTTTTTCTTGTAAATATTTTCAGTGAAAATGATTTTTTTTTTCCGCTTTAATCCTCGGAAATATCAGAATGTAGACTGATCCACCTCACACAGCTTTGGGACCCCGTGGACTTTAAGGCAATGCTCCTCACGTCTGAAAAATGGCCTGGCTGGCTGTTACAAGCACTGAGGCATAAACCTCAATATGAAATAACAAGAAGATGTTGTTTGTTCTATTCCTCTCACTAAATCGGAAATATTTTGAAAAGAGTTTTCCTGTTGTTGCAGATATTGATTCATAACGTCTCAGTGTTTCACAGAAAAACACCTCTGAAAAGAGACGTATGGATCGTGACAGGGTTATGATAAAATATCTTAGAAAACACAAACGCCATAAAACAGACACTCCTTCATTTTGCCACATTCTTTCTTTTTTGGGTCCTTGAAGCTCAAATTATGAAGCATCACCCTGCCAAGCACTCCCTACAGAAAACAGAACACTTGCCCTCTCTGAGTCAAATATCTACACCATAATATTAATTAAAAAAAACTTCCAGCTGCAGGTTTATTTTGTTGTCAGAGTCTTCAGGCTACACAAAAGAGGGGCAGATGTGGGGACCAACAACGAGGTAAAAACACCAAACTTATGGTCTAGTTTCTCACCACTGGTCCAAAACATTGACTCTGTAACTCAAGCTTTAACCATCATTACCAGAGCTGCAAACATCAGTGGGACCACTGTGGTTAAAACCCACCGTGCTGTTCATTTAGAAGTCCAAATAAAACCAATAATCTGCTGAGCCTTCTGGGCCTTGTTCCATTATGAAAGAGCGGTCACACTTCCTTCCTGCATTACCCTGCAAACTTTAATCCACAACTCTTTCATTATGGACGTTTCCCGGCATTTTAATAACCATAAACCAAGACGGCGACATTAGCAGCCTGGCTGGCTCCGTCCCCGAAGCCCTTCAGCCGGGCTGTGATGGCCGTGTGTGTGTCCTTGTTTCATTTGGACTGTTTTTGTCATCACAGTAGTTTTAGTGCTTGTAGGACATGGATGTGCAAGTGCTTGTGTTTCATTCGGCAAGTGTTTAGGAGTCACGGCGCGTGTGTAAATGTGTTTCTGTGAGTGTGGGTCAATCACAGCAGCTGGAACAGTCTCTGAATTTTAATTCCATTTTTCCTCTGAGAAGTCATTACAGAAACCATCGCTCCAGCAATTAGCCACCAGTGTGTAATGTAATTGAAACGCCAGGGTGTGTGTGTAGATGTGTGTGCTTTTGAGAGTGTGTGTTTGAGTCGGATCTGTCTCAGTGTTTGCATTGGTGGTTAAATCATTTCCAAATGGGGGTGTGTAGAAACATAGTTGCCAGGTCTGCTTATTATAAGTGACTTTGGGTTTTTTTTTTTAGTACCCGTCCCAATTCTACCCCTTAGCCCTTGTCTTACCCCTTGGTTTTGCGTGTTCACGTCTAGTGAAGACATGTCCCAATTCTCTGTAGGGCTAAGAGGAAGAGGAGAGCTTTTTGGTAGTTAACAAATGTGTTTTTTATGGAAGGTGTTTGCATTGCATTTGTGATTTTAGTCACCAATCCCTTGAATAATCAACTGCTTGTCAATGTAAATAGATTATAAGCCAATCACATTGCAGCAATTCAGTGCATTTCAGCATGTAGACACGGTCAAAACGACCCCCCAAAGTTCAAACTGAATAGAAATGAAAGGTGATTTAAGTGACCGTGAATGGTCCATGCCAGATGGGCTGATCTGGTCATTTTAGAAACTGCCTATCTACTCTTTTTTTCACACACGACCATCTGGGTTTACAGAGAATGGCCGAACAAGGGAAAATATCCAGTGGACTGCAGTTCTCTCAGTGAAAGCACTGTGTTTACTGCCTTTATTTAATAGAACAAAGACTTGTATATTCAAGTTGGAAAGGATTTTATTAAAACCTTTTACTTCAAACAAGAAAACCACATGTTTTATTCATGATCAGATGTTTAACATCCTTCTATTAGCAGCTAAAATTCATGAGCTGAGGACTTGGAAGAGATGTACAAAAGAAGTTCCAATAAGCCCCATATGATCCAGTAAAAGATTACTGATTGCTGTTACTCCAGTAATTAGATGTAAATATGACCCCATGTGTTCATTTTTGTGTCAAAACTGTAATCAAAGCTGCAGCCATCTTATGTGGTTGTGTCCTAAAATCCATTGAAAGTGAATTAAGGATCATATGTGGGTATGATAATCCTCTAAACCCAGTCTGTTTTGTTAATAGACTGGACTCCAATGGTAAATGCAGCTTTAGCTGCATTCTTGGAGTTGCTTTGTACATTGCACACCTCACAATATTACAAAATTGGTAGGATATTCACATGCACTCAGAGGAACTCTTGAGGTTTTACTCAGTGTTGGAGTCCATTAGCAAATTTCCTGACAGAGGATCGGCTGCATGTAATGTGTGTGGGGGCATTCATTTTTAACTCAAGCATATGAACAGTTTTATGTTGTATGTTCTGCTGGCTGTCTACTCTGTATTGTTGTTGTTTGTGTGTCCTATTGTAATGTCCCTGCATCTATTTTTATATTTGTGTCTGTTTGTTGTTATTTTGTCTAATTAAAAGATTACATTCATAAAATATAGTAGGGCAATTAGTGTTGCATTTTAAAAAATGAAAGTCAAGAAAATTAAAGTGCACTGGATTTTTGAGTCTGGGTCAAAACTTAAAATTTAGTTGACAGGAAAGCTACTTAAAATAGGGACAAACTTAGGCTGGATTCGAACCCAGACCACTAAAAACACATGTTTGCTTACCACCGTGCCAGTCTTGCACACCAAAATAATTGTCTTTATGTGAACCTCGTGTTAAGAAGTTGACCTGACCACCCCTTATCTCAAGCTAGTTGTTTTGAGCTTGGCAACTTAAATTAAAATATTAGACCAACTTTACATAAAAAACTTAATAGGGAAAGTTGAAATGACTCCTTAAGTTTTTGTTTTGTGTACTGAAACATTTCTTTAATGCCAGCGATTTTTAAGTTTTCATTGTTACAGTGTGGAGAAAACCTGAAGGACATGCAGGGAAGGAACCACAGGCTGTACCCATACCCAGCCTTCCTCTTCTGGGACCTCTGGAAGGTCACTTTAACACTCCACACATTTTGTCCAACCAAATAAACTCTGGTTCGCTCTTTTGAAAAATTCTGCTGCGAACCAGAGTTCGGTTCACAGCAGAATTTTCCAAAAGAGCGACCCAGAGTTTGGTTTGCAGTCACAGTGAGTGTAAACCATCCATTTGCTTTTGTCTAAATGCTCTATGAAAAGGGCAACCACATCACTTACTTCCAAAGTATCTTACTGTAAACACAAAAAGTTGGTCTCCTGTTTGGATCTTTAATCTTATGTTGTCCATAACATAACACCGTGAGCCGTCTGGCTGTAAAAAACTGCTTCTCTGCTTCAGCCTTTACAGTCTTTGTGACCACAAAGTGTTCATTCAGATTCAGGAGCAGATTTGATCTTTTGATTAGAGGAGAAATTACAGTGAGACCTTGAATATTAATAACTGCTCTCTCATCAACTCTGGAACAGACAGGACTATTTATAGGTCCAAACGAAACTGTGTGTGTGTTCACATCCTGCCCTCACTCTCCCCTGACTAATAAGCACTGGACATATTGAGCTGTTACTGGGTCAGAGCTAACAGCAAATGTAGGGAGATGTGTCCTCATCATCTCTGTTTCTTTCTCTGTTTTTTGTTATTCTTTTAAATTTTGTGCTCAATTATCAGTTTCCCACCTGATGACGCAACTGTCTCCTTTCAGATTTCATCCTGTCTTGCTGATAGCTCCACATGAAGAAAGGAACGCCACCTTCAACTTAATCTGTTGAAGACTGAGCTTACTGTCCCTCCATTCAACCATAGATGAATATTCAGCTTAGATCAAATAATCTCATGCCCTCAAATTCTGTGAGAATTCTGGGTGTCATAATTTATGACCAGCTGATCTTAAAGGTTCATGTGGCCTCGATCGGTCTTGTTGATTTGCCTTATAGCATCATGAGTATCAGGCCCTACCTGACAGAACAGGCAACAGCTTCTGGTACAGGCCCTGGTGATTTCACACACTGATTACTGCAACTCCCTACTAGCACTCCTCCCTGCATGCACATTGAAACCTCAGATGGTCCAGAATGCAGCAGCATGTCTGGTCTTAAACCAGCCCAGATGAGTACATGTCACTCTGCTGAATTTCTCTTCATTGGCTTTCAGTTGCAGCTTGACTCAAATTTAAAGCTCTGTGTCTGGCTCACAAAACATTAACAAGAGCAACTCCTGTTTACCTGGAGCCCCTGACCCAGGTCTTCACTCCCTCCCGTCCGCTGCACTCTGCCAGATAGAGATGCCTGATGCTCCCGTTGCATCAAGGCCCAAAATCAAATTGTTCCCAAGTGATGGATTGAATTTCCAAACTCCATTCCATCTACACAGTCCCTATCTACTTTAAGAGAAATATGAAGACTCAACTTTTTTGGGAACACTCCTGCACTTAGTCTGCCTCTTCTCCTCTGGTAGAACAAGGCAGAAGGTTAAAGACCCAGATCTTTGTGATCAACTCAGCATGTTGATGTGATGTTGATGTCAATGACTTGAGAACTTGATGATGATATTGGGGTGACTTGACAAGGAGTTTCTGTCAATTGCTTGATAAAAAAAGACACTGCCTCGAGCTCTACATGGCAGCACGTGTGTCCAAACGGAGTTGAATCAGTTGTTTTTGCTCTTTCTAATGTTGTTCCCTCCAGTTTAGATTCTTGTTTGTGTTGTACTTCCTCTCAGATAGACATGGCTCTGGAAAAAAGTGTCTGCTAAATGGCATGGTCACATTATAACATCGCAATTAACACCATGAAAAGCAAGTATAAAAGAAGCACTAGGGGTGCCGACAGTAGGGCTGTCAATTCTCCAAATAATCTATCAGTCTAGATACCTGATAGTGGACCCCCCCTCCCAAGACCACACCAATGGGCTGCACATCCTTGCTTATGAACCTTGCAATTTTGTCTGTGGTACCCTTTTTCCTTGCCTCTTGTGGAGGAGACCTGCAGAGAACAACACAGCGGGTGTAGCTTAGGATTTGAGGAGGACACTTAGGTGGAAGGTCAACAAATGTGTCCACTGAATTGTTGTGGATGAGGAGCACGTCAGCTGCTTTGTACAGTGATGTGGAGCCCAAGGTGCTTCCACCAATGGCTTTGCCTGTCATCCATTATCTCAAGGTATACTTCCTGTGTAGAGGTCAAGAAGGCAAAGGACGGTCAGGCTGCTATGGGAGCGCTCTCTGTTGGATCAGGTAGTTGCTGCATTGGCTTGCGTACTGATATTGTTTTTTGGTACAATTCAAGCCACAACTCTCTGCTTTTTGGTTTGGTTTGTGTGCCTTCACACCAACACAAATCAACCGAGCTTTCCAAAAAGTGAACCAGAGTTTGTTTGGTTCAGACCAACTGTACTGGGTGTGAAAGTGACCTAAGAAGTAAACATTAGACAGGCTTATACTTATTGGTAAGAGGGTTAGGGAGACAGTGGACAGCATGTCTGACATAAAGCAAATGTTGTGGGGCAGTCTAATGCTGCTCCCTGTAGGCGAAACAAAAACATCCACTGTACCTTTATCAGCAACTGATGCATTTTTTTGTGTCTGCACCATCAATGAGTCATAAATGCACAAAAGGAGAAATGAACTCTCACCACAGGACAGGCAACAAAAAGAAATGGAGAAAAACATCACTCCCCTTAACAACACTTCTTTATGTACATTGCAGTCTGCTCCTCAGGGGACATTACACAGCAGCAACAGTTCATTGGGAAACACTGTCCCAGGGCAACAGAGGGTTCAACATGAGGACAGATGCTGAGTAGGAGGAGACGGGAAACAGCAGCATCTGTGAGGATAGATGATGGCTGAGGAAGTCCCTGCAGAACAAACAGAGGAGGAGTTTTAACAACTGCAGAGAAACCATCGTCATATGACTGAGACATCATTCATACTTTAATGCAGCTGTTCTGTTATCGTTTGAAACAGTAACTGTGAAAAATAAGACCAAACATTTATTTGAGATTTAGCTCTAATGGAGTGGATATAATGACTTTTCAGATTAAGCTGCACTGTGCATCCTGTCAGGGTGCAACAAAGTATGAACTAATTCTTTTGTGGAAAGCACGTCCTGCCCATAACACATGTCCTAATTGAACATGAGCATCAGAGTGCCACACAGCATCGTACACCTGCTGTCCACACAGCATCTGTTAAAAAAACATACTTCTATTCCCCATGTTTCTTCCTGTAAACAGAACATCAAGTGCTTTAACTGTTCAGCTGGAGAAACAGACATGTGGTGCTTTGTATTGACGAGTGTTTAACTCAAAGTCTCATCAATGAACAGCTCTCTGTGAGCCAAACAAAGTTTCTCCCTCTGGGTTAAAAGTGAAAGTAAATCATTTCACTAACTGAAATAGGTGAATCCCCCTCAATCTTATATTTGTGATTAACAAGCTCTGCCGAGTGAGAAAAGTCAAAGAAAACCAAAAGAATCCCTCTAGTGCCTTATCAAATTCCCTTTTTCTACTCGCTCACTCACGGACTTTAATTGGGAGCTCGGGCTTTGCCACGAGCCACTCTCCCCATAGGGGAGAGTGGCTCGTGGCAAAGCCACGAGCCCCCTATGTTCTTCTGCGCGTTTATTTATTTATTTATTTATTTTTTCTTTTTCTTCATCTTCCCGACAAAATTTTGATTTGCTTCTCCTCCTAGGGCTTTGAGAAAACCCCCACAAATTATATATCAAAACGTGCGGCTCGGTCCCGATCGGTGTGCTATGACTTTTATAAGAAATTCGCGAAAATTTGGCCGCGTTATTCGCGAAAAACTGCGAAAAAAGTCCCATTGAAAATGAATGGGGAGACTCGAAAAACTCTCCAAAAAAACCCAGTTATTCAAAGCACTACTACTTCGCCGTACTTTGACCTACAGACTCCATTCAAGCACTAAAACGCAGCTGCTCTTGTCGTCTCTTCAGGAATGTATTCGGTATGACCATAGGGCGTACGGTTTTCGGTCAGCGAGTCCTCAAAACCCCCCTGCGTCGACCAAAATCACCAGAAAATCAGCCTGCTAGAGTGAGTGACATCATCAGTTAGAGTGGAAGGAATCCAAAGTTTTAACCCGGAAAAACTGCAAACAAACTGTCATAACTCCTAAACGATACATTGTAGCTGAATAATTTTTTCACAGAAATGTTGCTTAGGTTCCTGGGCCTCATACAAACCAAACTTTGAAGCCCTACCTCTTTCAGAAATTAAATGGCAGCCAGCTGTTTAGCACAAAGTACATGACGCTGCCCCATAGACTGCCATTCAAATTTCAAATTTACTCCTCCTGCGGGAATTACTGTTTTTAAATCGTCATAACTCTGTCATTTCTCACAGTACCTGAATACATATTCGGAATCCCAAGACCTGTCCGACGCTCACGGTCACCTTACTTTTCGCCTAGCATCTACGGTTTTCGAGTAATAAGCAGTTGTTCGACAGGCTTTCAGAGGCAGAAAATCGGACTGAGATGGACTTTCAAAGTGCTGCACCTGGTGTCTGTGAGGGTTGGTTACCATGACAATGGAGCTCTCTCAGCCACACACAGGTGTTCTTGTCTTTGAAAATGCGTGCGAAGCACGCATTATGTGAATGTGTGTGTGTGTGGATGAGGTTAAAGGGAGCTAGATCAATTGGCAGGTGATAGGCCTCACATAATCAGACAAGACATGCTTAAAACACATCACCAGGCCTATCAAGTACACAGCTCAAGGTCAGGTGCCAGGTGATTGGCATGAGCAAATCAGGCCACACATGACTTAAACACATGAATAATGTCTCCTGTCACCTCCACTGTGTCTCTTAACCAAGTCACCATCTAAGAAGGCACAAATTGCATTGAGATGGACATTCACAGGTCAGCACCTGGTGTCTGTGAGGGTTGGTTACCATAACAATGGAGCTCTCTCTCTCTTACACACAAGTGTTCTTGTCTTTGAACGGGGCGTGCGAAGCACGCATTATGTGAATGTGTGTGTGTGCTGATGAAGTGAGTGGGAGCTCAGTCCACACAGAGCCCCCACATAAAAACTGTTTGGTGACGTCAGTCGCCAAACACATCCACACGTCTTTCCGCACAAGTATGATGCCAAAGACAGCCACAGGACATTTGTAGACATATGTTTCTCAAGCATTTCATTGTGTCATTGTCCAGCTACATGCTGCTTTAGCCTGGACTTGGACATGTGCTTGTAATGAAAAGACAGACCAATGGTCAGATAACCCTGCAATGAAACCAAAATGACCTTCGTGTGTGTTAATGAAGGTAAAGGGACCTCAGTTCACGGTGAACCTACACCCACAAAGGTTTTGGAGTCGTCAGGTGCCAGTCACATTCACACATCTTTGACACCAAATACAGCCACAGTCCATTTGTAGTCATAATGTTACCAATGCTGTTAGGTTGGGAAAACACTGCCAAATATATCAAGAAGAAAGCTCAAGGTCAGATGCCAGGTGATTGGCATGAGCTTAGACTTGAAACCAAAATGCCCTGTGGCGGCCGCCCGAGCCCCCCTCATGATTTCCGTGGAAATTGTCTAGTTAGGCCTCTTCAACTCATCAAGCTGTCAGCTGCAAAAGGAAATTTTAACTGTTTGTCCTCAGCACACACCTCTTTCCTAAAGACATTTTTTATAATATCATCGTAATTCTGAACAGATGAGGATTATGTTGTGAAGCATTCAACATACAGGGCACTGCTTCCACAAGGACATTGACACTGATTTGCATTTGACAGGTTCATAAATGAGTATGATAATCTCAGAGTAAAGTGGATGACCAATCCCTGCAGAGCACTTCAGTGCTAAACATCAGGTATTTGGTTTGGCTGTCTTTGAGTTTCAGAGGAAAACAAGTAATCTGCTTTCTGTATGTCAGCAGATCAGTGGCTGAAATCAAAGACCTTCTCCACATACTGAAAAAAAGCATACTCAGAGTGCACAGATGAATAAATGAAGGTGGAAACATGTTGTTGTCCAGTGCAGACCTGCTCTCTGTGCATTGAGCTGTGCCTGTGGTCAGTTTCCAGCAGGCAGACAGAACTGAAATAAACAGCAGGATGTTATTAGTGCATCTGCTCTCTGTTTCCAGAGTTGGAGGAAGTCCAATAACAAGTTGCCACTCGTTGCTCTTGGGCTAAAAAGTTGGCTCTATGAGCTGTGAAACGAGAGCCAAGCCCTCTGAATAACAACCCCTTTCTCCAAAGAAACAACATCGACTGTTGTTTCTTTATAGGCTCAGTTCAAACTCAACAACATTAATACAAACTCTTCCTTAGGGGTCAGTTTGCTTAGCAGCACTACCAACAAAAAGAAAAGTAACTTGTCACAGAGTCTTGAGCCGTCATAATTTGGTTGATTTAAACTTTTCCTTAATGAATGGATTTATATTTCCATGTTGAAGCTAAGACTCTTATGAGCTAACAATAGTTCTTATTGACAATTGAGGCATTGCCGGCTTAGTCTCTTAGCTAAATCAATCAATCAATCAATCAATCAATCAATCAATCAATCAATCAGTGTTATCTCTCTCTCTCTCTACACACACACACACACACACACACACACACACACACATATATATACACATTGATCAATCTAATATTTACATTAATATCTATAATGATTATAAACTGGAGAGGACTGATGTTGACTTATGTAGCAGAATGAAGCTGAACTGCCATTAAAATGGTCTAAAATATAAATTTATGTTAAATTATGTCATTTCTTTTGATGGTTGATGCAGGATAGAGCACATGGAGTGGAGCAGATCCACAGCAGCAGGTCATCCATGATTGTTTTGTTAATGTCATACTAATCTACTGTATGTGTGCTGTTTGTAGAAGTGGATGTTGAGTGACAAAGAGGTAAATAATCATGATTCATTGTACATTTGCCAGTATTACAGCCAACATCTGAGATATTTATGGCTAAATGTTCAAATGGTCAAAATAGCAGCTGTATCAGAAAATGTTTACAAACCTGCTGAAACCAATAATAATTATATTTAGGCAAATATTTGCAGTTACTTATTTTGGTCCAATTATATCATTATTACTTTAAACTAATTCAGAAGAAAGAACTCCACAAAAACATAGCATGAGATGCATTATTTCTTGTGGAGAATTAGTTAATTACAACAAAAGTCCGAGTTAAAGAACAAGCATTACCAGGGGTCAACTGGTAAACTGCTGATATTACAGAGATCTGACAGCATTGAATAATTTCCCTTCATATTAAGTTAAAAATGCAATTTGTTTTCAGATTTTAACAGTCATTTGCAAGTTAGCATTCAAGAAGTTTATTTTGGGTCATTTATTCCTGCTCCTTGCCGGTGAAGTATGAAGTATGTGTTTGAATAATGAACAAAAGTCCTGGCAGCATTTAGGTGCAAATTTTGGAGGTTCTTCTGCATAAACAGCATGAAAAACTATTCACAAAAAGCTTAAACAGGGAGCAGAAGAAGAACATACAGGATTTTTTGCAGAGCTTTTGCATAATCCTCCAGGGGAAGTGTCAGTAAAAGCGAATTAGATGCACACTGGTGCAAATGTGCCGCACAGAACGTGCAGACATGGTGGAGAGAATCCTTCACTAAATGATGTCCCCTGGATATTCCTGTCGAGTTCCAGTGAGGCTCCAGCGTGCAAACAGGGACACCTCACAGCCCTCCATTTCCATTTTGATGTCATTCCTGCAGAGATGAATTCTCTCACATGACTAAAGCTGCTGTGCCATTTTCACTGCCACCCTCTGAACAAGTAAACCTCTGCAAACCTTTGCACCAGGATGCTCCTCTCTGATTCTCCACTGCCCCTCCAGTCACCAGGTTCAGGGTGATTATTTGTTGGTTTACACAGGTTACTTACATCGACCATTTTCTGGCATATACCTCTGTAATGTCACTTATTAGGTGAGAGCAAAACAAAGCAAAATTGGAGGCAAACATGTCTAGTCTAGTTGCTTTATATTAATCAAACCATGAATAATCACACAGTACAGCATCTCACATGAGCAGATGTGACCCATAAGGAAATGAAGCAAGTGTGTTTTAACGTCCATCCTGCCTTTGCTCATGGTGAAGAAATGAATACCAGCTATTGTATACTGGAATTAAGATCTCAAATGGCTCGTTGTTTGCTAGCAAGTGTCCTTTATACCATCTATTAAAAAAATGGATGTAGAAGAAAAACAGAAGCCGATAACTCCCTTGACATCCAAGACGTGGCTTTATCAGTTTCACAATATCCCTTATTGCTCTGGAATCACCTCCTGGGGCTTCTTGAACACATCTTCAGTGAAGAACCCAGGGTCATGGGTGTTTCGGGTCTTTGGTCATCAGACACTCTGACCTGAGCAACCCAGTCAGGGGGTATAAGCCCCAGACCTGCACTGAAAAAACTCAGATCTAAGTGAGAGTATTTGTGAATTTTCAAGAGAAGAAAATCTCACTAGACTGATTCTAATCCACAATTTCCTGACATGTCTGGATTATGATCTTATTTGAAGATATAAAAACTAAAAATAAGGCCTGAGTTGCTTGTAATAAGTAAAATAATCTGCCCATAAGACATGACAAATTTAACTTGAGCAGATATTAAACCTTAATTTACGACCCTCACTGAGTCAAACTTTCCTTGTTTCCTTGGCAGAGATCTTCTCTCCATTACAAGAAGTTTAATGCCTTTCATTCCTTAAAGTGAGATATTTATCTCGACTGGTTAAATGAATGTGGATTAGAATAAGTGTTTTGGATATTTCTGACTTGAAAATAGACAAACACACTTGCCTAGATCTGAGTTCTTGCAGTATGTATCCAAGTGGCCCACTACTCTGTGGATCCACAGCCTTGAGGCTTTTCCAGCAGTTTCTATGATGTTCTTGATGGCTCTTTGGCACAGCTGACCTTTTACTCCTAAGAGTTTGAGGGTTCGACTGGTTCGCCGCGGGCTTGCCAGCCATTGTTCCTGCACCACATCACCAGATCCGCATATTTTGCATCTCAGGCTCGCTTGCCTCTGCAGTCCAGTCTTCCCAGGGGACAGTAAGCTCCCATTAGGACCACTTGCTTTGTTGACTGTGATGTTAACACCATGTCTGGGTGGAGTGGAGCGGCTGAGATGTGTCCCAGGTCGACTTGGAGCCTCCAGTCCCGTGCTGTGGTGAGAAGCCCAGTCTGATGTTGAGCCTTCTCCCCAGCTCTGACAAAGGTGATGGACTGCTTGGAGGTGTGCTGGTACTTGCTGTTGTTGATTACTGTGCAGCCCTGAGGACCTGGTCATGGTGCCAGCAGTACCACCCTTCCCCCAATATCTTCGTACAGCAACTGAGGATGTGTTCTAGGCAGTGGTGTGCACAGTTGCCCCCCCTTGTAGCCCAATTGTCGAAAAACACGTGCTAAAGTGCCTTCCTGGTTGGCAAAACACACTAAACTGCCCTCTTTTGTGGAAAAAACACACTAAAGTCCAGAAGACCATTGGGACCAAGAAATACTATGAAACACTACTGTTGCAATGACTTTTATGTTGGCCCCTTTTTTATCTATATTGAGCCAGAACTATATCTCACAGAACCAGTTTGGATTATCTGGATGGATATTGATGAATCACATATTATCACTGAAGACGTATCAGTAATGCAATGTTTCTTAAATAGAGGGGCGCCATCTCCAAGGGGTCATGACCGCTGGTTTTTGGTTGGCCAGACCATGTGCTAATGCCAAATTCTGCGCTGTGATTGGCTAATAACTATGTCAAAAATGGGATTAATGTAAAAATAAATGTGGGCTGTGACACAATTGGCCCCTGTTGGCTTCTCTGGTTAATTCCATACGATATTAGATCATTAATTATGACTTTGGACTGAAATCTTTTCGTTGAACCTGTATAAAAAAAACAAACAAAAAAAAAACGTTAATTTTGTTGACTAATTATTCTCGTCATAGTTTTCGCCAACAACCTTTTTTCCCCTGACGAAAACTTGACAGTAACTAATATAAGCAAGTGCACATGGACAAAAACTAAAACTAAATTAACTGACATTTTCGTCAACAAATAAAAACTAGACTAAAGTGTTTGACAGAGACTTAATCCAATCAGACCTAATTTGGTCATGTAGAAAGTGGGAACAAGTTAGGAATATATCCAATCACAGCTACTTTGGTTGTGTGGAGAGGTTGGATGAGTTAAGAGGGACATCCAATCACAACTGTCTTAGCTTGTTGTCAGTTCTGGTATTGTAACTGAGATGCTCTGCCAGGTAGCCTAAATAAAGGTGACTGCAATTCACACAAAAGTTCAATTTGTTTCTGTTCATTTATACATTCAAACTTTACTAGCATTCAATAAAGGGTTATTAGATGTTTCATTTATTCCAAGTGTTAAACATGACTTCAGAAATTCAAGGACACATAAAAAATGCCTTACCCTTTACACTTCATATTTTAGTCGACTAAATTTAACGTAGATTTCGTTGACTAAAATGCTGTGAAAGTTCCTCGCCTAAAACTAGACTAAAATCAAAACAACTTAGATGACTAACTTATGACCAAAACTAAAAGATATTTTTGGTAAAAGACTGTAACGAACGAACTTTAATAAAGACCTGTCAATACCTAAGAGCTGCATGTGTATAATGTGGCATACAGGTTGTGTCGTGTTCTCCTGTATCACACCGTGAACTGACACAACTATCACGTTCCTGCAGATTCAGTGTCAATGTCTTGAGATGTAAAGTCATGCCGGAGCTTCATTGCAGCACTTTTGCATAAATGGGCTTTGAAAAGAGCTCCAGAAGGTGCACACCAGCCCTCCTACCCTGCAAGCTCACACACATCTCTGTGGGACACACACAGGTTGAGACGTCTCCTATATTGTCGAGTTTGACAGTTCATTAAATCTCCATGTTAAAACGGAGCGTCTGGGCAGGCCAAGGTTAATGAGGCCATTCAGGCTGCAATAAAGCTTCGACCACAGGCTGCTCCTCTCCATAAAAGGCCCTATTTGGTCTGCTATCACATCGAAGCTGTAATTTCTGATATGGCGCTCTACAGCAATCATCTCAACACAAAGACTGTTTTTGATTGTGTCGAGGAGGGAAACAAATTAGCCTCATTAGACCAGAACCTTTTAGCTCGGATCAGAGCAAGGCCGTTAATAATTTAAGCTGCTGGGCTGAAGCTTTTATCTGGATCAGATGGGGTGAAGGAGGTGGAGGACCAGCGTGGTACAAAAACTCAGGGCAGATTTAATGGTGTGACTGTGAAGGAAAGTACAGCCTGTTTTTGAACACAAGTTTGAAAAGTTCAGCTGATTCTGTGGTTTAATCACATGAATATATCTCATTAAATATATCTCAAATGTCATTTAAGATATTAACACACTCTTCAGATACAAATTAAATGCATAAAACATGTCAAACCCCGCAATGGACATCAAAATCTGGCTCTGGAGACGTTACAATCTAAAAATCAATCATGTTTGAGCTTGACAACACTGGTATTGTTAGAAATGACATCAGAGATTTTGCTTCCTCTTCTTTTCTTAGATTCTGTCTTTTCTCTTAATTACTTTTGACTGGTTGTCATGTTGGAAAGAAAGTGTGGGTTTTTACAGGACAGTCTGTGTTTTCTGAACTGTGCTTGTATGAGGTACAGGAGCCTGAATTTGTGCCACAGTGCCGCAGCTCAGTTCTCTCTCTGTTCAGAAACCTCAGGACAGACGTTAATGCTATACATTGCTTAATTTAAAGAAGTGTGGGAGAAAACAAGTTACAAAAACAGTGTGGGGTCATCACATGCTATGACCACTTTGTTTAGGTTCACTTATGTTCCACTACCTTGCTGATTTGAGGAACTATTTTGAGACACAGTACAGCCTACGTGCCAAGCTGGTGGAAGGATGTCTATGTCCACAGCCGGGTTAAACCTCTACCATCAAATCCTCACCAACTTTTGAACAATCTCCCCAAATGTCTCAGTATCTTTGGAGTCTTGAGTTGAGTTTTATTATTCTCTCTCTCTTCTTGGTCATGTCTTGCTTACATTCTTTGCTTCAGTTTCTTCAATCTTGCATTTCCATTAAGTTCTTGCACTCCACACAGGAGACTATAAGCTGCTGAAATCAACCCGAAAATAAAACCCTCAGAGCTCAGAAGCTTTCGTAGGACCTCCGTGATTGACAGAAACAGTGTGAGTTACATCATTTTTGGAGGAGCTCCTTTTTGATGTAGAGACTGAACCCTGAGAAAGCCTCTGCTGACGGCAGACTCTGTCACCTACATATGAAGAAAAATAGCTGCTGTCACCTTGGGACCGCACTAAACCAGCAGTAATGTAATGTTTATATATCTATAAAAACCCCGGGTGTCTGTGGCAGCAATCCTGTGATACACAGCATTCCCAAAAAAATCCACTTTTTGGAGACAGAGTTTGCAGCAGGCTGACAGTATGCATTATTCAACATTTAGATGATGCCTTGGGGTGCATCCAGGGAATACGGCGCTGTCAATCAATCTGCTAGCTTGCAGGTGGAGAAACGTCTTAGTCATAGATTGCACTACGATACAGCAAAACAAACAGAAATGAGATACTGTACAGGTACTACTCTACACCCAAAGTAAAGAAAGACAACCTAACAGCTTTATTTGGATAGCACATAGACAAACAGATAGTGATGTAACATACGTGCATTAATATGCAGTATACATTGAAGACCAAATACAAGAGGGTTTGGATGAATGTATATGTCTGAATATGTATTTGTGGTTTTTCAGATTGTTTCTGTCATGAAACAGACTCTAAGCACAAAAGACTCAAAGTCAGACAAAAAGATCTGTGAGACAAAAGCAGGGTTTATTAACTATCCAAGGTTCAGTACACGAGCAGGCAAAAACAATCCAGGCAAAGGTTTCCGACAAACAAAAGACTAGAGGCAAGGTACAGGCAAAACGGGTCAAGGATTATGAACCATGCTATGAGATAAGCGCTGGAAGTGACTCAAGGTTCAACAATCTGGCAACAGGACAGAGGAAGACATGAGGGTTAAATACATGAGGTGATTGGGGGTGATAAGACACAGGTGGGGAAGAACAATCAGGGATCAGGTGTGACAACGCCAGACAGGAAGCAAAACCTACGAAGACAAGGAGAGAGAGGTGAATTTTCAAAATAAAACAGGAAGCATGAGACAAAACATAGAACATGAGAACAAAATGGGCAACTTAACTAAGGCAGAGACATGATCATGACAATATGTAAATATACATATATGTGTATCTATAAAATGAAGAGTATGGATTCAGCCTGCTCTGCTATACAGAGCCTTGAGATAACACTTGTTACGAATTGGCGATATACAAATAAAGATTAACTGATCAGAATCTGTCAGCTTTAAGTCATCAAACTTGAACAAACATGCAAGTTTGTTTTTCCTTGATTTTATCAATGAAAATATTATAAACTGACCTGAAGCATAGTACTATATCACATTTTCCTGACTGTTCTTGGGTGAAACTTGGGGGATGGTCCAGGGAACAATGTTTGGGAACCACTGCCTTAGACAATAAAACATTCAGATAATTTTGATGGTCTGGGAGGGTCAAAATATGGCATAACAACATGGAAGCATGGATCCATCCTGGCTTTTATCAACTATTCAGGCTGATTGTGGTGGCATAATGATGTGGGGGTCAGTTTCTTAGCACACTTCGGGCATTTTGGTATCAACTGACCATCATGTCAACCTCACAGCCTACCTGAGTATTGTTCCTGACCATGTCCATCCCAATAAGACCACGCTGGACCACCTCCTGATGGATACTTCCAGCAGGAAGTCACAAAGATCAGATCATCTCAAACTGGTTTCTTCAACATGACAATGAGTTCACTGCACTCCAGTGGCCTCCACAGTCACCAGGTCTCAATCCAGTAGAGCACCTTTGGGATGTGGTGGTATTGAGGCTTACATCATGGATGTGCAGCTGTCAAATCTACGGCAGCCGTGATGCTATCATGTCAGTATGGACCCAAATCTCTAAAGAATTTTTCAGAACCTTGTTGAATCAATGCCATGAAAGCAGCTCTGAAGGCAACATGGGGTCCAACCAGGTACTGGGGAGGTGTACCTAATGAGGTGGCCAGTCTTTAAAAACAACCAGTGTAAACGTGTGAGTTAGACTCTGTCCATACCTTTAATGATGTAAGGACTCTAAATCTGAACTGGTTTCAAATAAATTGTACTTTGTTGAAAGACATTAACAAACAAGTGTCCCTAAAACAAGCTACCAGAGCAGTTGAATTATTCCAGAGTGAGTCTGTATGGCAGTCTGTGTGTCTCTGTGTGTGTGTTTCAGTGTGTAAATGTGTGTGTGTTAAAGTTAAACAGACAGACACGCCGAGGCAGTGTTACACCGGAGACTTGTGTTTCGTGCTGTAGCCGGTGGCGATTAAGAGCTCTCTGACATTGTAAAGGGCATTCAGCAGTTTCACAAAAAAAAGTTTAATACAACTTTCAGAGCGAGGATTAAAGCGCTGTTCAATGATTTAATTTGACCTTGTTATCACAGGGCTGTTAGTGAGCTCACATAAAACTCTAATGAATTCTCATCACCATCATTTAGCTGTACTGAGCTCACGGTGCTCAGATATATTAGCTGCTGCTCTCCTCCCAGTCATAAAACCTTAATATTACAGAGAGCTAATACATTTGGAAAGGTAACAATGACAGCAATAAGGTATAAAATCACACTTTGGATTTGATTAAAATAAAAAGTATGTGGAACAGATTTTCAATCCTCAAAATATAGTCAGAAGTGAGGATGGATGGCTGGGTAATTAGACAGACTGACACGTAAAGGTCACTTTCACACCTAAATCTTGGCTGACTTGGTTCGGTTTCGGGGGTGAAGCAGCAACACTGTTTCGATTTTCACTTTTTTTGGTGAACTTTCATACTACACTTCGCAGGCGGACAAAAAAAGTCTTCAAATGATGTTTAAGATAGCCAGCTGCCACTAGTTGAGGTTGCATCTGCGGTCTTTGTTCCCAGCACTTGGCCTGTGGTTGCACTTTGACCCAGAAATACACAAACACCATCAACATGCTTCAGCAGGGCACACTGTACAAGATAATCAGCCTGAGTTTCAGCTCAGATCCTCACCTCTGACCAAAGTCAGCAAAGGTTTATTTATCTGGAGGTCCTAAAGATTATTCTACCTGATTATGCTGTGGTGCGAGGTGGTGCTAAGAGTCTTTTAATCGTCTTGGTAAAGGATCGGGGCCACCTGACTTAAAACTGAAAAATTAAACACATTCAATATTTAACAACTGAAATCATAATTTTGCATTGCTCATATTAGTGATATGACTAACGTAAATTATAATAAACATTTTTTTTTTGTTTTTTATGAGATGTAAACATGTTGTTGTGCAGTAGGTGTTGAAAATAATCTTTTAACTCCTGCAACATAATGAGGACGTAGATGATTCTGCATTAATGCAGGGATGAGACATAACTGATGACTCCCACAGAGGCTGCTGCGAGACTTCAGTGAAAGTTTTTTTTTTCTTAGGAGGAAAGTTTCAAGTTTAGGAGGACAAGACCTTGAAAATCTATTCAGATGCACAGCCCTATTGTGCCTATTGTGTAGACAAAGGACAAAGCTTGTGCTGCAGCTCCACACAGTGGTTAGTGTTAGCTTACACTCTTTTTCCTCTCACACTGGTCATGTGACTGAAACTGTCAGCTGATGTTGGCCTCATTGCTTTGTTTTGATTTTTTTTTCAGGTATCAGATTTTTTTTCCTATGAACTAATGGCTGTAAACACAAAGTGAAAGTCACACTAAGACCATCCCCATGCGGTGATCTCTTATTTAGTCATGAGCGTGAAGAGAGGACAGATTAAAAATGACCTTTAACCCTTTGTGAGACTGAAGCTGCAGTGTCAGTAATGACTGTGATCCTGACAGGCAGCAGTGCTTTAATCTGACTCTTCATCATGTGAAAGTTATCCTCCTGATCCCCACAGGACCAACAATCACTGCCTTTATTTCTCCCCCGAGACCCTTTAAAAACTAATAAAACCAGAGCTGCCGGTTAACCTTCCTCTGACTGGACAGGTAGTCCGTCAGTCGAGTCACCGTGACTGATCTAAAATCAATACTTCACATCTTTATTACCCGCACTGACACTCTACGGTCAGGACCACTGCAGGTTTAGCTGAGTGAGGAAGGATCTCCATCTAAAACAGCTGCAGACTGTTTATCACAAATATTATTCATAAATCATAATATCAGCACCTTAATGCATTCATAAATATTGGTACATGTTGGTTATCTGCAGTTGAACCACATTAACTGTCAACGTTACTTTTTTACTTTTAATTATTCCTAACAATAACTTTTACCGCAGATTATTACATTATATGAGACTATTATACTTACATGCATCTTCAATTAATTATTTTTCGGTGTCAGCATCTACATAATCTTTGACCCCATGGTCAAAGTTTAGGATAAGTGGGTGTTTTTAAAATCTAATGCATGAGTTACATTTGTTATTTTTGTATTTATCAAGAAACTTTATTAGCAACACATACTGTTAAAATAATTAAAAAAAAAACATTTATTTCAAGTTCTGTGATGGTAGCTTGTGTTATTTTTTAACGTCCCTGAGAGCACCTGATTGGCTCCCTGCGGGCCACAAGGTGCTCACAGGCACCTTGTTGTTCACCCCTGGTCTACACTGTGGACTTGTCTGAGTTTTACATCTGAGTTATTGTTAGATGGTCTAGTTCAGTGGGAATGTTTTAGGTAATAATGAAGGTATTTTATGAGCAAAAGAGCACAGGGATGACCCCCGATCAAGCTCGAACATGGAAAACAAGAGACAAGGTTTTATAAAACTGTATGATGTGATCATGTTAAATCTGAAGTTCTTAAACGGGCACCGAAACACTCTGGAATAAATGTGCTTAATGCTATAACAATGCAGTGAGCACTGTGGACATCAGGACGATGAAACAAAGCTTCACAGTTTTTATTTTTAATATTGGCATTGCAGAAAAGTCTGTCTCTGTGATTTGACCTTGTCACTATAAACAGGCAAGCTTCACACCTCGTCATAAAATAATGTTATGTTCTCCTCTTTTGTATTTTTCCCACTCCGTGCCCGAGGCGTGTCTCTGTGATTTTATCCTGAGGGAAGCTGACAGGGAAAAGCCTTCTGACTCATCGTGTGTGTGTGTGTGTCGGTATGTGTGTGTGACGGTGTGGAGGAGCAATCATCAAAATTTGTCTCTGCGAGTTGTGCAGGGACGAATTAATAAGTGAGTGTTAGAGGACACTCGACTGAATCACAGAGCTGCCGTCCTTCACAGAAGGGTTTCCTCTTCTCAGAAGGCACATTTTTATACAACAATTCATTCAAAACACAGCTCCTGGGAACATTTTGTAGTTTTTATGTCATTTTTTTATGTAAAGGTAAATGTGTGGGCATGTAGTACAATTAGAGACATCATTTCCATGTGAATGGCGTGTGAGTTTGAAAGAAACTCAAGCAAACCGTCACAGCAAAACACAGCAGCTTGATTGAGGTGCCTGTTTCCTTCTGCTCCTGTCCAGGTGAGACCGCTCATTGGACGATGACGTGCAGCTGGCCTCAGTGCATGAAAGCTCATGGCTGCGTCTGCAGGAGAGGCTTTTCGAAGGGGGACTGCTGCATTTTTAAGTCATCTGGTTAGGTTTTGTCAATTCAGTCCTTAGTTCTTCTTCTGTCAGAATCATGTTGGTATCATTATTAGTTAGACAGTTACTGAGCAAAAAGGATTGTTTACTAGTAGCAGTCATCCGGCTCACCACCGAAATGATTTTTAAGTTTGGCCATTACCAACATCTCCTGAAAATTTTCAGCAAACTCTGTCGAGTAGTTTTTGTACAATAATGCTAACAAAAAACAAACAGACAAACATACGCTGACAAAAACATAACCTCCAACATGCCTGTTGCCTGTTTAACAGGGCCCTCAGTCGATTGGTTAACAGGTCTACTCTGTGGTAATTGATCAGGTCAGTGCTGCTCAACACCATGTTGTCAATGACTCTGCATTCATTCTAACCTCTTTGCTCTGTGCTGGTCCTTTTAGGCAGCTACTGGCACTGTAAAGAGGGAGGGCAAGAGAATTTTCTTCATCCTTTCTGCTTAGAAGTACTCAGTCACAAGGAGAAGACATCCAGAAGACACCAGAAGACATGCAAAACTTGAAAAAGCATGACGTGAGCTCTTTAAAAAGCACAAATAGGAAGTGTAACCATACTGTGTTATCTTGTCTGTAACACAGTCAACTAAATGTCTACATACACTTCTTTTAAAAGAAGGTAAAGATGGCTACAGAAGGTTAACATTTTTCATTTTCCCTTACATTTTGGCCAAGATACATACACTGCTCAAGGTAAAAATCAGCAAGCCTGGTGTTATCCAGAGCTTGTAGCCCAGGGCCACATCAAGCCCCCCACAAGGTCATTTAGAGGTTGAAAAAACACAATGTGATCTCTTAACAATTGCATTAGCACTCTAATCTATCCATTTTCTCCAAACTGTAGCTTCAGCCCTTCGGGAGAATAACAGTTCCAGATTAAACAGCAGCTGAGTCCAAATGTGGGTACACTCACTGTTTCGAGCTGCAGATGAAGTTTTCTCCCTGACAGCAACAGAGGATTGTTTTTTCTTATTCAGAAGGCCACGTTACATGCCTGAACAAAAGCTTAGATTGGTCCCTTTGTCCCTCTGTCATGTCTGAACAGAGGAGTGCCAGGTACAGAGACGAGGCGCTGTGTGGTACAACAGAAGCCTTTCTTGGCTCTCCTTTCAGGAAAAAGCTCTTGATCCTCTTTTTCGGCGGTGGGCTGGAGAGCTTTAGACGGCTGCTCTATTTCAGCAACAACAGACAAAGTGTTGGAAGAGAAGCCAAACATCCCACAGCTGTCACATCCTCGCACAGACGATGGCCTTGTTTTCTCTGTTCCCTCGTGGTTTGCAGGAAGCTGACACATGCTTGTGTGCAGCGTCTCCTTTCCTTTACCCCTTTTTTCCTCATCTCCTCTCCTCTATGTACAATATTTCATGTCCCATCTCAGCCTTTATCTTCTCTGAGCTGTTTGTCTTCATAAAAGCGGGAGACTTACAGAAGAGAATTTTTACATTTAACGAACACTTCTGATCACACCAATGCTTACACGTTTGCATTTGACGTCAGCAGGTGGCAGTACTCACCTGAAGGTCTCCAGAAATCAGATTTTATGTGCACGAGCACTTTAAAATTCCTACAAACAAAAGCTCTGTTTGCTTTGCCACCAGGATGGACTTGAAAAATGTCAATTAAAGATCCTGAAGCCAAAGTAAGATAATCTTATGAAAGCAAACTAATCCTTTATTTTAATGAATGTGGTTTGAGATTACTCTAAACTAAGACTGCAGTTATCATCTGAATTATCTCTGCAAGAAAATTCATTTTCATTTTTTAATCACGGCTGAGCACACCTTCAAAACTGTTGAAAATTAGTTTTTACTTCCACCAAGAAGGTCTTATCCATCCAGTGAGCAAGATAATTCAAAAAGTTCTCAACAGATTTTGGTAAAATTTCCAGGGAGTGTTGGCCATGGCACAAAGAAGAAGAGATCAGATTTAGGTCGTGATCATGAGATGGATGTGGATCCAGGACTTTTTTATAGGATTCATTAACATGGCGAGATACAGTGGGGCAGTTTCAACATTTCTGCATACAGCTCTTTATGCCAATAATAATTGATAATCCATGCAGATGTGATTCATATAGCTATATAAGAAACTACAATTTAGTTGGATCAAGATCCAATTTAAAAACATATTCGTCATATTCCTTTTAAGTTTGTCATAAAGTGTCTCTTGCTGCATTTCTCTGGCATAAGCTGCGTTTTATTTAATGGGACATTGGTGGCGGAATACATTATTGACAAACATTTGAATCTAAATCAGGTTTTTTATGGGTTTTAATGCTATTTTGAAAAAATGTAATTTATAGCAAATGAAACCAACTTTATGCTTTCAGTGAGGGTGACAAAAAATGTCTATGAAATTTGATCCTTTTGTTTAAGAGGGGAGAATATTGGTGCCATTAGAGGCGCATTTTTGAAAGAGACATTGTAAGGATACATTTTATCATCAAGGACAATCATGTTTAGTGAGAAGAGACGGGGGCCAAGACTTGAACCAGGAGGTGCCCCACAGGGGATAAAATGACAAAGAAAAGTCCTGTTTCATAAACTTTACTGGAACACACCAAACTGATTTGAATGTGATCTACTTAAATATGATGGCCTAACCTTGAGGGCAAGATGGCTGTATGGAGTTTGTATGTTTTCCTTGTGCATGCATGGTTTCCTGTGGGGACTCTGGTTTCCCCCCACAGACCAAAAACATGCTCTTCAGGTTGATCAGTAACTCCAAACGGCTCTAAAGTGTGAGTGTGAGCGTGAATGGTTGTCTGCCTCTTTGTCAGCTCTGTGACTGGCTGGCAGCCAGCCTGAGGTGTAGCCTGCCTCTCGCCCGATGACAGATGGGAAGACCGTACACCCCACGGCCCTGACAGGGATAAGCAGATGCCTGGTGGATGGATGGTCTACTGCTAAAGACCTAAAAACATATATTGACCTGATGCAAGTAGGACTTCATTCTCCTCAATAAAAGGAGAAGTTTCCATGCTAAGTAAAGCCTTTAAAACTAATTAAACTTTCAAGAGTTATTGTTCAGGCTTAAGTGGAAGAGAGGGGACATTGTTTTTCTTATCAAAAACTTTTAATGATAGAAAAATTTGGAATAGGTCTTAAATTAGCAACTTAAAAAAAACCTTTCTGTTCTAATTAAAAGGTCCTTCAGCGGCCCATATTTCTGGGTGAGAATTTATTGGAACAATTACAGAGTTCAGTCGCTGCCAACAGAAGCATTTCCAATCTCAGCTGCAGATAAATTGGACTTTGTCTGAAAAAATATCAGAATTTCCACGATCAGTAAATTCAAAACTGTTTATTTGATTTCAGTTTGGACACCCCTATACACAGACATATGTCTGACCTGTTTCCGGCACTGTCCAATTCACACCTTTATTCCTCAGTTTAAAGATGGATCTTCTCCTGCCTCCCAAAGCCTCACTCTGATAAAGGGCTGTGGAAAATGTTTAACAAGGCTTTTTCTGCAGTCTCTGTTTAATGAGTCTGACCCTGGTGGTTAGGGGTCAGTTTCTGTGGTTGTGTGATTGGTAGAAATTTTCTGTCTTTATGTTCTTGGTGCACAGGTGCAGTAAAGTTTGGGTGACCACATTTACTTTAAAAAGAATATGAGGAGGCCATGTTTGATTATTAGGGATGTGTCTTAATGGATGCTGCCACACTGGACGTCAACTCAACTGAACTTTGGCTCAACCTGTTCACAGGTGTTGAGGAGAGACTTAAGGCCGACTGACCAATGTTAGCCATGCCCCTTAAACCGGAAGTTCTCAATAAAAAAGGTGTGATATACAGTGAGATCAAATACAAGTACAGCACACAATCCTAACAGCCTCAAGTGGACACTCAAGGGACTTGTTTATTTTCACTTAATATTAAATTCTATTCTGTTGTGTTTTTATTTGATTTTATTTATTGTTTTTATCTTTATTTATTCAAATATATGTTTTTTTTTAATTTATTCATGCTGTACTTAATTTTTTAAATAACTTTTTAAGTTCATATTGATTTAGATTATATTCTTACTTTATTTTCATATCTTTTGGTTATTTTTGTTCAAAGTGTATTTAAAGTTTTTGGCACTTCTGCCTCGGCCCCCTTTTTCAGCCTCATAGTTGCCACCTGGGTTACCGGGCTAGTGAACAAAATGGTCAAATGCATGAAACAAACAAAACCATATGCAAGGCTCAATTGACCTTTCCCCCCTGAGATATGAAGCCATCCTAAAGTCCAAGTGTAAGGATTGTGTCAAATTTGACAAAAATCCCTAAAATCATTATGTAAATGTTGTGTCCACACAGTCTGGGGGGCAGAGATCCTGCTCCTCCAAAGTTCAATCAGTTCTTTTTTGTGAGAGTGGATATTTGTGCAAAGTTTGGAGAAACCCAGTGTTTTTTAAGCTACTGCAAGGCCCGATAACCATGACCTTCTGACCTTTGAAAATCGTACGGGCTCAGTGCAAAGACAGTGCAAAGTTTTATGATTATCCCATGAGGGGTTCTTAAAGTGTTGGCTGAATTTCTGATCATGAGATCAGGGCTGGATCAGGTTTACCTCAGAATCCTTATATAACACCACGAACCATTACCTTTAGGACTGAGTATGAATAATTGACAAGCTGCCAAGGTGACACAGAAAAGCCACCATAACCTAATGGAGTCGGCTCCGCTGGGATAATTCAGGATTAAATATGAAAGGCTCAAACGGCTCAGATCCCAAAGTTAGAGGAGCTGAGCTGGGGCCAAAGGAGTCAGACGCTGTAGATCAGGCTCTCCCAGCAGGTGGTGAAACTCAAAGTGGAATCACGGCGCTGAAAAGCTGCTGTTACTAAAGCTTCGAGCTGCTGCCGTCATAAGTGAGCATCAAAAACAGACGGGGTGCCCGTGTTGATCCTGCTGATCAGAATAAACTTCAGGAGGCTCCGCAATGACGGGCAGACGGCTCCAGCAGAGTTAAAGCAGGACTTATTTTTATGAGCTGAGGGGAATCAACCTTCAGATTATTTTCACCGGGTTTGGTTCAGTCAAAACTGTGTTAAATTAAACTGTCCAGTGATTTATTCATCCATCCATCCATCCATCCATCCCCACCAGTTTATTACTTCATTTTTAAATTATGCATCTATTGATCCATTAATGCATTCATCTGTCTCCATGTAACTTCTTATCCAACCATCCATCACCAGTTCATTGAACAATCATTTTTATTTTTTAATCAGTCATTCCAACCACCATCCATCCGTCCATCCTTGAGTCCTTGAATTATGTATTTGTTTATCAATCCATTTTTTTTTTTCAATCATTTACCCAAATTGTTCCATCCAATTAAGTATTCAGTCATCCATCCATGTTTTAAAAATGTGTTGTAAAAATGGTTATTGTCTTTTTATTTATTTATTTATTTATTTTTACTTCTTTGAACTTCGGTAAATATTACATTTTGAGCAAATGGTTTCCAAAATATACCACAGTGACGTAGACCAGTAAGAAACTGCCAATACATGCTGGATGAACAGAGTCTCACTTTGGCACCAGGGCATTTCCTCTCAGGTTAAAGTGATTCCAGTCTTGGAAACACATGTAGACTCCTTCAGGATTATTTTCAAGGGAAACATGCGAAACGTGTGATCCTGAACAGCAAACTGTTGAGAGTTATCTGTCAGACCTCTCAAACAGCATTTTGACATTTTGACAGCACTTTTTAAAGTAGTTTTAGTCATGATTTAGTCATCGAAATTGTTTTAATTTTAGTCTAGTTTTAGTTGATGAAACTTCACATTTTAGTCGATGAAATCTACTGTAAATTTAGTCGACTAAAATATGAAGTGTAAAGGGTAAGGCATTTTTTATGTGTCCTTGAATTTCTAAAGTCATGTTTTACACTTGGATAAAATGAAACATCTAATAACTCTTTTTAACTTATCCCACCACCACCAACCAAAGTAGCTGTGACTGGATATATTCCTAACTTGTTCCTACTTTCTACATGACCAAATTAGGTCTGTATGGAGTAAGCCTCTGTCAAACACTTTAGTTTTTATCTGTTGCTGAAAATGTCAGTTAATTTAGTTTCAGTTTTTGTCCGTGTGCACTTGTTTTTATGAGTTACTGTCTACTTTTCGTCAGGGGATAAAAGGTTGTTGATGAAAATAATTAGATCAAATAAAAGTGTTGAATCATGCTTTACACTAAAAAATGACAGTATGTTATGTGCAAATGTGAAGACCCCACCCACTGCACATTATTTTTTATTTACTTATACTTATTTCTGCAGTGTTTAAACATGAAGGCAGCATCTGATCCCTCGCTCACTCACTCACGACCCCACTAAGCTGCTGCTTCGACGCTGTTGTGCCTTCAGAGCTTCAGCAGGAGACGTAATGTTCTGTGCATTAACCCCTGACCCTCCAACTTTGATTCTGTCTCTTTTTCTCAGCTGTCACAAGTTGTGAGCTGCTCTCTTTAACATGTAAATGTTTGGATGCTTTAGCACTCTGACCCTTTCAACATTCACATTTTGTATTAATAGTACAGCACGCGTTACTCCTGATGTTAAGAAGGTCATGAAATGGACTTTCTCTTTTTCATTTTTGATGGAGCGCCTTCATGCCTGTGGCGGCTGCTCTCTTTGTAGAGTGCTGATAAATCATACATGGAAGCAGAGAGTGTCCACACTCCTGCAAGATCTGAACACATTTCATGATTTTATAAAAAGCACGCTGCTGCTGTGATCCGCAGACAACTGACAACAAAAATAAGGGCACGTCTTTTTCTATAGACCCACCTGAATAATACATCACATGTGAGACACTGATCAGAAAATGTACAGCATGCTTTCAAAGACATTGTTTTTATTTTTGTTTTGTGGGATTGTCCTTGAGGTGTCATTGAGAAACAGCACATAAAAGTAAAAGGCAGGCACATATCCACTCTGTCATTCCATTAATACATTAATAATTAATACAATAATAATGTAACACAAAACCGTTAACCCATTATCAGGGGCTGGAGCCTATCCCAGCTGACACTGGGCCAGAGGTGCACGCCCTGGACTGGCCACCAGCCGATCACAGGGATTTCACACAGTCAAAGATAATTCAACAGAGCATATAATTAGATGATAAGGCAAGACCTTTCTGGCTGACCATGTAAAGAATTGGTTACAATTACAGCATATTTTACAGACCTTATATTTCCTTTAACCATGAAGACTAACCGGGATAATGGGCACCACCCACAGCTAATGTCATTTTATTTCTATTTTGGTTAGAATTTTAATTTTATCATTTTTATAATTTATCTTTTTTTTATTCACTTTTTTTTAAAAATGGTTTTAATTATTTATTTTTGTTTTGTATTGTTTTTATTGAATTTCATTGTATTTTTATCTTTGTCTTTTATTTATTTTAAATTGAAAATACATTCTATTCTATTGTTTTTTAATTTAATTTTATTTATTGTATTTATCTTTAATTTTATCAAATATGCATTTTTACTTCATTTATTCATACTTTTATTATTTTAATTGTTTGAAGTTCATTTTTGATTTGATGTCAATTTTCTTCCTCTATTTTTGGATGTGTTTTTTAATATCATTTTTTTTATTTTTAATATATATCAATTCTAATTTAAATTTAACTTTTTTGTCTTGCTTTGATAATTAAGGTTTTCAGATTTATGATTGTATGATGGCTGATTAAATTAATTTGTTTTATTTAATTTACTTTGGAATTTAATTTAATTTTCAACAGGTTTATATAAATTAAATTTGATTTTGTTTCTATTCAATTTTATTTTTGAAATGTTTGTTAATTTTATTTTTATTTTCCTTTGTCGTATTACTTTGTTTATCTCATTTTTTTTATACTTTCTTATTTTTGGTTTCACATTTGTTTGAGTGTTAAATTTATTTTTTTATTCTATTTATTTTCTTTGTTTGTAATTATGTTAAATTCCTGATTTTAATGAATTTAAATTTAAATTTAAATTTCATCATTTATTTTGCTTGTATTATCTTATAATTGTAATTTTAATTTAATGTTTTTTTATGTAAATTTAAAAGTTTTTGTATTCATTCATTTATCTGTCCTTGAAAAGCACAGAAGCCTGAGATGTTATAAAGAGGGGAGAATACTT
Source organism: Cetoscarus ocellatus (assembly GCA_037902135.1). Taxonomy (NCBI): domain Eukaryota; kingdom Metazoa; phylum Chordata; class Actinopteri; order Labriformes; family Labridae; genus Cetoscarus; species Cetoscarus ocellatus. Next base: position 855,133 of record JBAMNC010000189.1, on the reverse strand, counting down.
CCCCTTACACAACAGTCAGCATAAAAACCTGAAGACAGTTTTACATGTTTCTCACGTTTAGATGTTGATGCATGTTTGAGACGTTGGTAACAGGATTTTCTTAACAATCAGACATAAGGGGATAATGGGGCAGCTGACACATCTGCAGTCACAGTTTGCTGCCATCATGTCAAAATGGACCAAGAGCTCTGAGAATGTTCCAGCACCTCGCTGAATCTATGTCATATTAATAAAGGGAGTGTTGATGCTCCTGCTGGGCATGGGCACTTTGAAACTGGCTGATATTTGAGGCAATAACATCAAACTGAAGCAAAGACAGATGTTAAATCATTTCTTCAGCCTCTGACTTTTACGCTGCTCCGCTTAAAAAAGTCTTTTAAATACTGAACAGAAGCGTTAATTCAGATCTTTCAGGCCTCACTCACAGAGATAATTTTCACTTCCAGCTCCCTCAGTTTGAGTGGGGTGATGACGGGGTCGCTGGCTTTAAAAGTGATTATTACTCATTTCTGTTTCATTCCATCTTCATCTGTTAGTAATAATGTGCTTTAAAGATCGTCTGCAGTTTCTCTCAGGCGACAAACGTGGACATTAAGCTGTTCCCCACAGCAGGAGGTCTCAATCCTTTTTAAGCCCTCCGCTCATGAAAACAATGCCGTCATGATCCGTCTCTGTGGGACTGTCAGCCGCTGGCTTAATGAAGGACTGATAACATGATGGAAAAGGAAAAGTGAACTCCACAAAAAGAGCAGTGCAGTGCCTGAAGAATTCAAACAAAGGTCTCATTGTTTGACTTGTTACTGAAGGTTGAGGAGCGTTCAGCAGTGGCTGGACCTCATCTGCAGCTCTACGGCAGAGGCACATCCAGAGGACATGGCCGCCGTGGCCTGAAGGGACTGAATTAGGAGGAGTCACTGTCACACAGTGGAGGAGCTTCCTGACCAAGACCATTAGCTTCATCGTCCGTGAGTGGAGAAACATAAATGTGATACAGAAACATCAGGGCAGAGCAGCGGTTTGCAGTCTTTGGTGTAACATTAACCATAACCATCATAAAGTCTGACAGAATTTGACCGTTACATTTCTGTACCATCGTACTGTCTTCTTCTGCTTACCCAGAGTCGAGTCCTGGGGGCAGCAGCCTAAGCAGAGACACCCAGACTTCCTTCTCCCTGTCCAGCTCTTCCTGGGGGATCCCAAGGCGTTCCCAGGCCAGCTGAGAGACATATTCTGCATTGCATTTACATCAGAACCAGGAAGAGGGGAGTGGGAATAACATCATATCTGAGATATTTGAAGGGACGTGCCCAGAACACCTCCCCAGGGAGGCATCCAGGAGATCCAGGAGGCATCTCGATTAGATGCCCGAGGCATCTCATCTGGCTCCTCTCAATGTGGAGGAGCAGCAGCTAAACTCTGAGCCCCTCCTGGATGACCGAGCTTCTCACCCTATCTCTAAGGGAGAGCCCGGACACCCTGCAGAGGAGACTCATTTTGGCTGCTTGTACCTGCGATCTTGTTCTTTCAGTCATGACCCACAGCTCATGACGATAGGTGAGGGTAGGAATGAAAACCGAGCAGTCTGCATCACTGCCTACGCCGCACCGATCCACCAGTCGATCTCCCGCTCGTGAACAAGACCCCAGGGGGCTTGAACTCCTCCCTTACATTTATGATTTGTGTCAGTCTGAGAACATCATTTATTGACTGATCCTTGTTTTTCTTCATGATCAGTGAACTTTTATGATGTAGCAGTGGTCATATTTGGAGCTGGGCCTGTAGCAGTGCCTCTCCCCTGTGATGTTTTTCCCCTCTTCATCTTCCACAGATGTTCACCCACACCTGCTCTCCATCATCATGTCACCCATCAACAGATCAGTCTGTCAGCTACGCAGGAGCTCTGTGCTTCCAGCTGATTCAGTATTTTAAGACTTTGAGTATTTTTATGCACTTCATGTGTTTTTAAGAGTGCTAACTTCTGTCTGTCTGCTGTGATTTGAACTCTTGTTGGCACGCAAAGCTGTCAGGCTGTGTTCTTGTCAGTCAGTCACAAGCTGATGACACCATTCAAGTGGAGTCCTTTCCACTTTATATTCATTATAGATATTAATGTTAATATTGGATTGATCTCTTTATCCATGGATGTATTGATTATACATCCAAAGGTAACTATCTTTACAACCATATAGGCGTAAGGACTCTCTTGAAAATGAGATGCCACATCTCAAGGGGCTTACCTTTAATGCATTTATATTCAACAAAGACAAACATGGCGCTATATGAAAAAGATTAAGTGATTGATTTATTGAATCTATATTCAGCAGAGACAAATGTGATGAGGACAGATTTATGATTTGGGCGTCCATGGGTTTGTCAGGATCATGAACTCTTATTTTTAGTTCTTTATTTTTGCCTGGATGGATACACCGCCACTGGCATCTAACAAATAGAAAAAGCAGAGACATTGAACAGACAGACATGAAAACAATGTGTTTAACTGTCACACTGTAATTTTATCCATCCATTGCCTACAAAACATAGACTTTTTGAGGTCACAGGGGCTGGAGCCCGTCCAGGCTGATATTGGTCAAGATGCAGGGTACACCCTGAACCAAACACAGGGCCACATAAAGAGATAACCATTCACCCTCACGCTAATACCTAAGGGCGATTTAGATTCACCAATCAACCTAATGAGCATGTTTTTGGTCTGTGTGTCTGGAGAGAACCCACTCATGCAAGGGAGAACATGCAAACTCCACACAGAAAGGCCCGGAACAACATAGGGATCGAAGCAGGATCCTTCACGCCTAAAGGCACATGCAGTACCTGCTGTCCCACCTTGCCAACCTTGTTTCATAATACAACTACATCTAATTCCATTTTCATGCTATTGGTCACATGTTTTTGATAATAGACGAGGAAAAATGGACCTCAATTTGACACAGTGAGGCATAAAGGCAGAACCTCTTTATTTAAAATATTATGAAATCTTTAAGAAAAGGAGAACAAGAGGACGATGATGAACATGCATACTCACCATGAAAATGCCAAACTTGATTCAGAGGCTGGAGAGCACATGTATTCAGTTCTCAGTGTTTCTCCACAAAAACCAGCAGGACGAGGTATCCACACCTTGAGGGAGCTTCAGCCTTAAAAATGTCATGACAGGAGTGCCGTCTTGGATTCTGTTGAAGCAGAACTGCCAGAGAAAATGGTTTATATTTAAAGTTACACTGCAGAATGTGACAGGAGCGATCTTAGAGAGGAGCCGTGACGTGAATGTGAGATGACAGGAGGATGTTATGAGGCAGATTCTAGCTGCCACGTCAGGACCAGTTTGTAGTTTGAGGTCTGGAGGACACATGGAGTCTTACATGTTGTCAAACTTCTGATTTCAGCACTTTGTTTTCTTTTTTTTTCTTTTTCGGGGAAGAAGTCAGAGATGGCGTTGGCACTCAGAGGAAACTTCGGTAACTTATAACTTTACATTGCTTCTGTCCAAGGTTATTTCTGTCTCTTTATTATCCAAGACGATATTAGCTGGAAAATACTGCAGATATGTACAAACCTGACATTAAATAAGAACAGAGTGTAGGAAGAAACAGAGTGAGAGAAACAGGGCAGATGCTCTTGGGCAGATCCAAACCTGTGTTCCTACTTTTCTGTTTTGTCATTATGATCTTCTTAGGTCTTATTTTGTCAACAAGTAAACAGATGCTGTATGTTGTTGACTAGAAAGGAAACCATTAAGGACTCTAAGTAATGAAAATTAGCCCATCAGATGTATTTACTAAAGTGCAAACCAGCATTTCCACTTTGTGGAAAAATTTTGCATAATGGAGGATCAAATCTTGTTAAAATGGTTCATTCTGGAGCCACTGGAAAAAGCAATATCCCTAAAGTATTAAAAACAGATAATAAAATCTGTTCAGGCCACTGAAAGTCTAAATCTTTCATTTCAAAATTATTTCTCTTTGGACCTAAACAGAAGTCCCGACAACATTTCATTGTGTTTGTCTTCTGCTGTGACAGCATCAGCCTCCAGCTCAGAGATATCTCCTCTCTTTTACGGCATGTCGTAAATTCTGGGCTTAACCATGAATATTTAAGGGCATGTAATTTAAATGGTGATCATTTTCAGCTGCCACATTTATCAACACACAGTCATTCGTGTGCTGGGATTGGCCAAATACACTCATTTCATGAATCATTTTGGTGTAGGATGATTTCTACACCAAAACCTGGAGAATTTGGATTGATAAATGAAGGCCCTTCAACAAATCCTCCTGCACACCCAGGTTTTCTTCTTCTTCCATCCACCTCACTGCCACTGGACATTTAGAACATCTGCTCCCTCCATCTTCAAATCCTGTTCACATCTGTATCTTTGTCCAGCATAATTAGTCAGATCGGTTCAACACCTGGGAAAACCACCCATCCTTGGTTCACTGTTTATTCTTTTGTTATATTGTAATCCATTCTGATTTGAACTCTCCCTTTTAAGGTGACTTTAAGTGCTGAAAGAGTTGCCTATCGATCCATCCATCTTCTTCACTTATCCAGGGCTGGGTCACAAAGGCAGCAGGCTAAGCAGGTTAACCCAGACGTTCCCTTCTCCTGCCCATTTCCCAGTTCCTCCTGGGGGATTCCCAGGCGTTTCCAGGTCAGATAGGACAAAAATTTCTTCTAGTGAGTTCTCGGTCTGCCCTGGGGTCTCCCACCAGTTGGGCATGCTTTAAAAACCTCCACATGAAGTCGACCAGGAGGTCCTAAGTAGATGCCCAAACCACCTCAACTGACTCCTTTCAGTGTGAAGGAGCAGCAGCTCTATTTCGAGTTCCCTCTGGATGTCTCCTCACTTTGTTGCTGAGGCTGAGCCCAGCCACCCTCCTGGGGAACCTCATTTCAACCTTGTGTATCCCATTCTCTCGCTCATGACCCAGAGCTCATGACCACAGGTGAGGGTTGGCGTGAAGATGGAGAGGTTAATCGAGAACTTGGCCTTCCATCCATTTTTTTGCCCATCTCCTCTATATTTAAAATGTATTATTAACATCGCTATAAAGTACAGAACAAGTTCCAAGAACAATGATGAAGGTTTCAGAGTCAGAGTGCAAGAATAACTGAGTCACTTCAAGATGTATTTTTTATTTTTAAACATGCATCAAATGTGCATGAAAAAGAAAAATGACTCTCAGACCGAAGAGTCAGCTGTGGGCGTCTCTGCATTCATGTCAACTTATTATTAGTTTATGAAACAAACACTGATGATGTGAAAAGGTTAAGAAGTCTGTCACCTCCTGAATTAATTGACAGTTGATTTACAGCTGAATCTGACAGCCCCTGTCACAGCTGCATTGTTGACATCAGTCTGATGGGTTCATCCATGCTGGAAATGTCTGATTTGTGAATAGTTTTCTGGAGGGAAATGTTTCTATTTATGACTTCAGAAATGAACAGTACTGATGTTCTGTGGCTTCACACATTTATCAGTGTTTTGTTGCTTTATGCATCATCTTATGTTGACATGTACACAGCTAAATGTGTCTGTACTGTTGAAAAGCATGAAGGTAAAGTATGAGTGTTAAAGAAAGGCATTTACCATCAGGCAAAGACCAAAGTGTGAGGGGACTTCTCCCTATAAGAGAAGATCCTGAAAGAAGTGACAACCAGGCAGTGCAAATTTTGACAGCACATTTTTATTTACTTTGAGTTATAGCCTCTTGCCTAAAATATCTTTTAGTTTTAGTCATAATTTAGTCATCCAAATTGTTTTAATTTTAGCCTAGTTTTAGTTAACATTTTAGTCGACATAATCTACTGTAAATTTAGCCGACTAAAATATGAAGTGTAGGTAAAAGTAGGTAAATTTGGGGCAAAGGAGGAATGAGCAGTTTCAGGCAGCAGCTCCCAATGGTGTACACTTTTATTTTGTGCATACAGGTACTCTATCATGTGGAAGAAACAAACACACTAAAGGGTGTGTGAAACCCATAAAACATAATACTGGCTCATAAAGTTACTGTAGCAACAAAAAAACTACATGAAACAGGCAGAAACCTTGAACAACTAGGAAATAAATCCTCTCTCCTATATGTTGAGACTTTTCTTCAGTCAACCTTTTTCTTTTCTGGCATTTGAACTCTTCTTGATATTTGACTTTTTGACTGAGCTCTTTAAAAAGAATAAATATATTTTCCTTCTTGCGTTATTTCTTCCTTTCCATTAAAAACAGCCCAGCCAATGAATACAATTTTAAACAATACCAAACACCCTGAAGGACTTGCATGAAGATTCATAGAAAGACAGAGACGGAGCAGTCTGACTGTGGTTTTGTCTCTGGTGCTCTTTTCCATCACCTCTCTCTTTCTATTTATAGTCTGACATTTAAGAGTCTGCAGAAGGAGCCCTAACAGCACAGTGATGGATGGAGAGTGTCAGAGTGTGTGTGTGTTAGAGTCAGTCAGCTGTAACTCTCACAGTGTTGATTCTCTGTTTACCTGCAGGTTAATTCACCATGGAGTGTTCACCTGAAATACAACAAGAAGAACATATGAGTGAAGCTCAGAGAAATTTCATAGGGGAAAAACTCAACCAGAAGCTGCTACATTAATCAACATCAGTCCTCTCCAGCTTAGGATCATTATAGATGTTTATGTAAATATTAGAATGACCTCTCCATCCATTGTTGTACCTCCATAAAAAATACCTTTACAACCACATAGACATGAGGTCCATCTTGAAGATTTATGATTGGCCGACAGATCTGACACTACCTTCAGTTCTTACTTTAGTCCAACACAGCTTTGGTGGTGGCTGTCAGTGTTAATTTTGACAACACTTTTTACATTCAGTTTTAGTTATGTCATTTAGTTTTAGTCATAATTTAGTCATCTAAATTGTTTTAATTTTAGTCTAGTTTTAGTTGATGAAATTTCACAACATTTTAGGGGACGAAATCTACTGTAAATTTAGTCATCTAAAATGAAGTGTAAGTGTAAGGGAGCTTCTCAGTTACAATACCAGAACTGACAACAAACAGTGAACCTGCTCTACATGAATATATCAATTCATAAAGAGAGGAGCTCTGATTGGATCGCTCCCCAACTTATCCAACCACCACCAAGCTAAGGCAGCTGTGATTGAATGTCCCTCTTTACTCATCCAACCTTTCCACACAACCAAAGTAGCTGTGATTGGATATATTCCTAACTTGTCCCTACTTTCTACATGACCAAATTAGGTCTGATTGGATTAAGTGTCTGTGAAACATTTTCATCTAGTTTTTATTTGTTGGCACAATGTCAGTTCATTTAGTTGGCTGTCCTACATGAGACTGGCTCCACTCAAAGATCTCCAACTGCTTAACAAGTTTTTTTCTGATCACTGTGTTAACTGAAGAGCTGGACAAAGGCCATCAGGAGGCTGGAGGGGCACAGGGAACACTTGTTACAAATAAAGACTGATTGATTGATTGATTCAAGGCTGTTTTTATTTCATTTCAATCGTTCACTACAATATTTACATAAAAATATGAACTTGACAGGAGTGTGCGACAAAGTTGTCCCAAAGTTTGTGACTCCTGATCAGAAGGAAAAAGCAAGTGACCAAATATGACTTCAGAAGTTTTTGATGCTCATCTCTGCCTTCACCAAATCTTTGGTGCGATCAAACACCGGTGACATGCAGAGTTCCCCAAACAGCTCAGTTTGTCTACCAACAGTGCTGTTTTGCTAAGTTTCACCCAAATTTTTATCCTAATGCTCATCGTTTAAGCTTTTGAGCAGATCATTTTCTGACACCTTGGTAAAAACGTGCACTTTAGTCAGCAACTAGCAGTAAACTAAAGGTGTCCTTTATTGGAACCTTGCAGTTGTTGATTAATACTTAACCTTTAATTTATAATACTCACTGTGACTGTGAACCATGTGGTTTATCCTCATAAGATCAGGCTCTTTGATTAATAGACATACCTCATATTTCTCAATCAAATCAGAGCACCAATGTTAAATTCCTCTCTTGCCTCATCTGATTATCATAACAGACCAATAGAGCACGCCCCCCGACCTCAGTATTTAATTCAGGCCGCAGACTGCTCTTCTACCATCCTGATTTTCATATAAACCTGATTGTTGGACCTTGTTGGAGCCTGTGAATAATTTATGTCATTACATGAGGCTGCTGCAGAGTAATTGTTGTGTGTATGACTAATCAATGACTTATTTCTTCCACTCTCAAATTATAAATGTCACCACAGTTCGTGGGAGTATTAGTGGGCCTGCCTGGATCTGAAGAGGTGCACGGGGCGTTCGGTTCACCAAATGCAAATCAATAATGAATATTCAGCACCAGCAAAGTAAATATTGTTTCACACACTCACCTGTTTTGAATTTGATCATTAAAATCTGGCAGAGGAGTTGGCTGAAAATGATGCAAATGAAAAACTGTCCTGAGGTTACTGAAGTCTCTCATTAGTTTGTTTGCATCACTTCTCATTGTTTACTCCCAATGTCTGTAAAAAATACGCCCTGTGTGCATATTGGAGGCCTCGCTGACATTTGTTAATGCATTTCTCTACACATGAAACATTTAAGAAGTTCTCCAGAGTGAAGTTTGTTTTCTGCATTATCATTTTAGATTCTGAAATAATCCAGCCATCTGCAGAGGATGTTTTTTTTCACAGGCTTGCAGAGAAAAGAACCATTTGGGGATTTTGGCAGAGGTAATTAGGTACATACATATCACACACACAGATTTTCTCTGTAAGCAGATGGTGCACACAGGCTGCACATACAGTCCTCTCTATAATTCATCACGTCTGTGTTTGTAATATGAAAAAATAGAGCCAGTTCTGATTGCTGATGCTAAAGGATGCTCAGCCACTGCAGATGGTGCAGAAGCATATTGCAGTTCTATAATGGGTGTGTATGATGGAGCATGCTCATGAATCTCAATGGTCTCTGAGTTGGAAAAAAATGAAGCAGCAAGGAAAAAATGAAACAGCTGAAACTTGCTGAGGTCTTAATGGTTCACAGAGGTCACTCTTTGGTCACAGTGTGACGACTATACTGTTTGAGAGCTTTATGTTTGGAATTCTGGACTCCTGTGTTCCTGCCTTGGTGTGTGAGTTTTGTCTCTGACTCTGGTCTCACAGATTGGTCGTGGTTACCTAATGTAGGAGGTCCCTGCACTTTCACATCTGATCCTCTTTAAGAGGAGGAAGACACCTTCGAGAGCAGAAACACGCTGCAAGTTAGAAACGAAACAAAGCCTAAAATGATCCAAACTAAGAAAACACCTGCAAGAGCAAAAACACAGCAAAACCAAGTATAACAGAAGTGCTCCAGGCCAGGAGAAAGGTCTGGAGCAGGGAAAGTGTGTGGGAGAGACTGCAGTCAAGCCAGCTGCTCCTACATTTGAAGTGGTCATGTATTTGAACCTTTACGGTAAATGCTCCGTAAAGGCAAGGCAATCTTAGCAACTTTCTTACCTCCGCCAAGGAGATTATGTTTTCGCCGGGGTCTGTCTGGATTTACATGAAAATTTTTACCAGAGGTGTGGGTTGGTCCAAGGAAGAAGCCAATTCATTTTGGTGCTGATCTGATCCAGACTGACATCACAAAAAAACATTTAAGTTTATAATGGCAAATCCCATTTACGGCATAATGGGAGTTGTAGTTCATTTGCAGGCTGACGTCTTGTTTTTCAAGTCTATGTCACTACATTTCCCAGCTTCCCTTGCAATGCCAGGGGAGGATGTCTCCACACCGCTCCGTCTGCACTCACAACTACTAGTAACATTACTGGTAATCATGCTGCTTATGCCATGAGGTAAATGGAAGACATTTCTCATTTTCTGGCTTTTTTACGGGAGTACATTGTGATTTAAGGAATATGTACTTCAACTCAGGACAAACACTGCAGGTCTGTATTTAACTGATAATGCTGCATTGCTTGGTGACAGGTGAGCCATAACTGTTAATAAAAGTATAATACAGACTACCTGGTTGTAAAAACACATGGCATGCTTTTAAAAGCAGCTGCTGGTGATTTGATGAAAAGAATTACTGCCAACTCCATCACAGCTGTGACTGTGAACTTTCCCAAACGGTCTCACTGTGTCACAAATCTTTGGTCTGAATTGGGCAGAAAGTTTCTCCTGCTGAGAATGTCCAGATTCTGGATCCGGCTGCTCCAAAGCAAAGGCACTTTGACTTCATAATAACAGGGTGCCATTTTACAAAAGAATTTCCATCCTAGGAGTTAGTCCTAGCTGTCATTGTGCATGAGGCGGGGCATGCCATGGACTGGTTACAAGCACAAGGCTGAATAAAGAGACAAAATCACAGCCTCACACACTCAAACCTATGGGTGTTTTAGGGTTTAAAATAAAAAAAAAACAGGACATTCAATGCCGTTGCTGCCACAAAAGAAGAATGTTCTTTCTTTAATTCATTAAAAAGATTAGAAATATAAGTCATTCGTAATTTTTCGTCTACTGTTTTAAATTTTCAGTAAACTCTTTATATCAATTAAGACACAATACCCTCAGCTCCTTTCTAACAGTGAACGCTAACACATTAGTACAGAGCCTAATTGGTTTGCTAAGTGATGACTGTGCTTTGACATTATGCTCGATTCTTCTTCACCTCATTTGTTCTTTGATTTAATGAATGTTTGACTCTGTTTCTGATAGCTGAGCTGATGTCTCACATATTCAAGCTCTGTGTGTTCAATCATAAAGATCTGTACTGCATCATGCTGTACCTCGGTGTCATCCCGGGGTTGTGTTTGATTCATGCACCGTACAGGAGCTGCTCCACGTCATCTTTTTTCTTTACGAATGAATATTTATGACAACAGCTGAGCTGCTCTACTTCTGTGTGAGCTTCTGCTCCAGCAGCCTTCATCGCTTGTGTAGATGACTTCTCTGCTGCTTTAACTCTGTGAATTCTGATGTAACTGCTGCACTGGAAAGTGGAGGATCTTTTCAGGTTTAAAACAACTCTTGTTATCCAGACATCATCACATGTTGATGGAAATCTGGATGATCACTCACCTGCTAATGGTTCATGTAAAATCAGTTTTTGGCTGTTAGACTGCACCATTGACCTTCACTGTTTAATTATCAGATCTGTTTTTGATTCAAGAAATTCACAGGGAAAATGAGCATTTTACACTTTTGCACTTTCGGTAAGGATAGAAGAACTTAGAAATTGGTCCACTGTCAAACAGTGCTGCCATATTATAGTCATATTGTAAATATTGTTCACGTTAATCATGTAAATCCATTGGCCTTGTTCATAGTCTTACTTTACTGATTTTATTTACACTTTTCTTCATAAGGAAGTTGATAAAGCTTGATGACTCTGCATGTTGCAACCTTATTACTTATTTTTTTACTTATTTTTTTTATGCTGTTTTCTATTTCGCTGCCTTTATTTGATATTCCAATTGTTATACTGTGTATAAAAGCAAATTCCACTTAAGGGGTTAATAACGTATTTCTGATTCTGATTCTGAAATATAGAGATGAAGAAGTAAGAGCCCAGGAAATAAATCTGAAAGAATATGGGATTTTAGAATAGCTTAATGGATAAATACCTGAGATTTTAATGTTTGATCTAAAATAATAAAATGCGTTTGACATGTTCACGCCTTTGAATTTTAAAGCATTGTTGTGTGTTTCAACGGACGGTTGCAAACGACCTGCTAATAAGAACTACAAAAATGGCAAAGGATGCCAGTGCAAGCTTTTCTGATTGTTTTTAATAATTAATGACTCACTATAATTAACTATTGCAACAACCATGAGGCCCAACTAGATCATGTCACTCGATTAAGAGGAAATTTTCAAACAAGATGAAGAAGTTCGATGTTGGAAATATTATAACTGCTTCCAATTCAAGCCGCCATGTTGTAGTTGTATAGGAGCTTGAAATTAGCTTTTTACTCTGATGTACCGATTAGATTTATCCTTAAAAAAATCATGTATGTTAGGTTTGTTTGTCAGGAATATCACAAAGAACCACAGTGAAGATCCTGTGGGCTTTTAGTTGAGAAAGTCGATGCTAGCTTCAGTGTTGGCCTACAAAAGTACATCATCCTTGCACCACTGTGTTGTATCAATTAGAAATCCCTGTTTCCAAAGAGGAACAGATATTTAAAATCATTTTACATCCCAACCTGTCGACTACAGCCTGACACAGCCCCTTATTTCTGCTCTATTTTTACTCCTGAATAAACCACCATTCACTCAGAGTGGCTCTCCTTCTGAGGGTTGTTTCTCTTCTTGTGTGTTCTTAAATATCTCTCCACAGTTCAGTCTCAGCATGTACTCAGACTCCCTCACAGCACCTCTGCAGCTGGGGCTCATTCAGGATGAGTGTCAGGTGACTAAAACACTCATCAGATATCACACTGAATGTTTAATCAGCCCGTCTCCCCGCTGAAGTGAGGAAAAACACATCCCTGTTATTTCCCCTCTTTCTAACAAAACTCCTGCTCCCCTTTCATCCTCCTCTGCTGGGATTTTTAAGAAACCTCTCCAAACTTTTGTTCCCTGTCCTCACTCAAAAGTACCTGAAATGACATCAAACAGCGAGCCTGAACTTAAAATTTCCTGTAAGGTGTCCTGCTGCGTGTTAATCCTCTTGAAACTCTCTGTTCTTGATCAGCTCCAGGAAACCGAACACAGAGGAAGTCGACTTTGAGATAATGAAGGGCAGTGTGACGTGTGCTTTGGTCTCTGTGATGGGACCCGTACGATGAGAAAAGAAGTCACTGTTTGTAGTGAAAGACAGAAATGCTCTCGAGTTTGTTTTATATTTGCTGTATGCTAAGCCTGGTGCCTCTATTTTTCTGCTGTGCTTGAATTCCCATCCATTTTTCATCCACCCCCTTCCTCTCCTTTATTCCTGTTGAGTACTGTATAGACTAATATTTGATCTCTCAGTTAACCAAAATCTGTTTTAACCGTCAGGACTTTTAATAAGGTTAGCAAATAACATACATGGTAAGTCATCATTTGTTATAATGAAATGGAAAATAGGCTTGAGCTTGTAATTCTAGTCTTTCTGATGACTCGAAGTGCTTTTAGTTTTTCCCCTTTGTTTTCTAAAAAGTGCTCTTTTTAATGCTATTTAATAGCATAACAAAGTCAGTGACATGCAGCAAAATTTTGTTCTGTTCTCAAATTTATGTCTCAATGTTGTAACAGTTTAATGTGTGATTTTGTCAACTAATGTTTGCAGGCATTCTTTGGAGAAATACAGAGATCAGCACACAAAAAACCTCCAGTAAAAGGATTTTATTTAATGACAAAAAATGATCCAATCCCTCAAGGCATTTCTGATAATGTCAGCCGAGTTACAAGCAAAAATGTGGAAAACTGCCCTTTCACACAATGTGAACAAACCCTTAAAACATCTCAGGATCATTACTCATGTCACCACTAAAATCTTCTTTCTCGTGCCGTGACCAACATTCCCTGAAAATTTCATCAAACTCTGTTGGGAACTTCTGGAGTTGCCCTGCTCGAACAAACCAACAAATGCTGGCATGACTTCCTTGGCGAAGGTGAACAAGTAAAGTTTCAAGCAACACAAACACGTTTGTGGGCTGCCACCTTAAATATACACTGACATGCAGCGCATAGACTCAGCCCAGCTCAAACTAATCACATGCTACGACATTATCTGATTGACCAGTAATGAATGCGACTGATGGAACAACCGTCCAATCGCTGTTGGAGATGCTTCTGAAAGGTTCTGCCCTCCCCAAACACTTTCTATGGGCTCTTTCCAAATTAACTATGAAATATAATGAATGGTCTGCCTGGTGTCTCAGGTTAGAAGGATGCAAATATAGCATTTTTAATTATTTACAAAGGGCTGTTTTTATGGGTCAGAATTTTTAAAAAATCATGCAGATAAAAAGGTGCAAAGTGTGCCATTCATACTCACCTAGATCCCGCAACAGTTAGTTGTGATGTATACACTGGGAATTTGCTTTCCTCTGAACACAAAGAAGAGAAGAGTCTTCGACCAATAAGCTCTTTGTACTCCCTATTTTGAAGACTAAGTATCAAGAAAAAATCACTATCATAAAATGTAGCAATAAAAAGCGATGATATTCTTGCTATGACAACAATCTTTTACCTGAAAATCCAATATCAGACTTTGGTGTTCGAAGTTTCTAAAATTTCTTCCATAAAGGCCACAAGCTTCCATTTTGAGTCAGAGAGCAGGACTGGTGCAGCACGGCAGCCTGTCAGAACATTTGAATGATTATTTGCTGTGAAAACACACTGAGCTTGTTACACGGACTGTCATACAGATGGAGGGTCGGATGTCTTCCATTAGGTCCCCCAGTGGAGTGACAGGTTGAAATGAAAGTGAAATCAAACACTCGTATCGGTGACGTGCGGACGGACAGCAGGAAATGAACCTGTCATCTTTTAATTTGCTCTCGCTCTCCTCCGTCCGGCTGCCTCGCTCACGTTCTGGTTATCTTTCCTCGAACAGACTGAAGGCTGCTGGGTGTATTCCTCTGCACCTGTCCCTCACTCCCCTATCTCTGTCTTTAATTACCTGTTTGTGTCTCCCTCCTCTGGAACAACTCTTATCTGTTGTCTTCTCATCTGTACTGGGCGTCTATCTTTTTCTTATTGTTGTTTTTATCTCTAATCTCAAACTGTCGCTCTCCTCTCTGTTACCTCCTCCTCCTTTTCTTTAAAATATGAAACCAGGCCTTGCCGAGCTTCTCCTCAAACTGATGTTTGCCTGGAGTGTCAGGATCCCAGTTTGGCATCTAATATCTGCACCGGCTTTGGTCTTTCTGATTTTTAGAAGATCTAACTTCAGGCTTTTTACTGCATCGTGGTCACCCCATCGCACAGAAAAAAAAGTACTGAGGCATCTTCTCTTAACACAAAGTCCTGTATAGAGATTAATTGTTCGGCCCGCTGTGTGGGCGGGACTTAATCACGCTCTGTCTTTATGAATTTGGCACAATAACAAGAAACTAAAGAAGACAAAAGAAGACATAACATACGACAGCAGTATGAGTCATTCAGAAATATATTAATGAGCATGTGGGCATAAAGACCTGACAGATGTAGCTTGTTGCTGCAATTATATAAACCTCTAAATATGTATAGACCTGATGCTAATAATCTTATAAAAGGACTATTGATGCCAGTTAGAACCCAAGATGTGAGTATGGATACAAAATCTCTCTTTTAATTAACTTAAATTGACAAAATGTGAAAAAATTTGATATTGAATGTGCATTTACCCAGTGTTGATGCACCATGACATCTTTAATTCAAATAAACTCTTAATAAAGACACCTTCAGTAAAGAACAATAAAGAATCTGACCAGTATGGTCCTATCTGCATCAACGATGTCAAACACATGGCAAGTGTTTGTCGTCACCAAACATTTGTATCATGGCTGTGTTCACATCTGTACACCAGATCATGGATAAAATAGACAGGTCAGATTCACTTCCTGTTTGTGCATTTTCAAGGAAAAGCCTGGTTTTTACCAAATCTGAGGAGTAACTCCACTTTTCAAGTACAGTGCCTTCATTTTAAAGTTTAACCTTAAAGCCCTGCTGTGTAAGATTCTGGCTTTCTGCTCTCTAGTGGCCTCTATGGTTGTTGAGTGTAACTGCACGGTCGTAAAAAAGAGCGCCTCACATCAACGTGCATTTGTTGACATACACAGAGGGAGGGGAAGGGAGCCGACAGGACGTCCCGAGAGACAAATAAACCATGTGGACTGATAAGGTACAGTCTGATCATGTTTCTTTTTGAATAAATCACTTTTCAAGCATCAGCTGTCAGTTGTTAGCAACATGTACTTACAAGTCCAACAGTAACAGGGCCAAATCAGCATCGGTCGGACATCCCTCCTCGTCTTTCAGCTCACACCAGCGAGGGAACGCCTGGCCAATGTTTATCCTTGTCCGGGCATTTAGCTTGTTACTTTCCTGCTTTCTTTTTTCGTCACCTCCGATAAAACTTTTCTTTTCTTTGGGTTTTTCGCTGCTTCCGTCATGGTAGCAATTCTACGTTTACCTTTCTTCTCCTTCTTCATCTTCTTCTTCTTCTTTTAATTTCCGGCAGACTAGACACAGCTAAGGCGAATTGCTGCCCTCTACAGGACTTTAGCGCTGATTAGTCAGCGCATACGTTTAGCTTTTGCCTCGACTTCCGTCTTTTAAACAAATCGGGAAGGAGGGGAAGTGACATATCCCGTAAAGCAGTCAAAGCTGTAAAAGTCTGTAGTTTTTTAGTGTGGAAGGGTTCCTACCATCCACCTCGAAGTTACATAGTGCCAGTAAAGGCGATACAGACCCCCTCAGACCATGACAGAGGTGTCATACAACCTGTTGTAAGGTGATGTACCATCACAATGACTCTAGAAATATTATATCAAAGTAGAAAAACTACATAGTGTTGGTTTAACTGATGCCAGTGGCACCCAACCTTTTGTGTGCCATGGCCTGTATTATATGACCCTGAACATCCATATAGTACATCAGTATAGCATTCCCGTGAAAATCGCAAATTGGCCCGTGTCTTGTCAATCAGTCAATCTGTAGGCATAGCATGCCAGCAGTGCAGCCCCACACTGGTTCTCCACGCTTTCTTGCACTGTTAGAAAATCCTAGAAAGAATTTGAATCACCAAAATCTTATCAGTCCATCCTTGTGCCATGTCTAACATTCCCTGAAAATGTCATCCAACTCTGTTAATGACTTTTTAAGCTATCTTGCTAACTGACAGTCAAACAGACAAATGCCGGCAAAAATACAACCTCCTTTGTGGAGGTAATTATGACCTCCTTGTTTGGAGACAATCAACTCTACCACTGAGCCACAGCCATCCCTTTTTTCATGATCAATGAACAGCTGAGAGTAGAGCTTTTTCTTCTGATCAGATCTCCATAGTTTGATTTCACTGGATGCTTCCTTTAAATCATTTTCAGGCCTAATCCCAATCAAATGACAATGTGGGTAAGACCTTCAGCATGAGATATTTGACTTAGATACCCTGTCAGGATCGATTCGGGTAAAACTCTCCTGCTCTCACAGCTTGGATCTGTAGAAGCAAAGAAAAGGGTATGAAGGAGGAGGACTGAATAACCTCTGTGACACTAACATCCAGTAATCAGCTTATTTCTGACGTCAGTGACCTGAGGTCAGCTGTCATTAGATATCTACGATAAAGAGCTGCAGACAGAGATAAAGACATACCACAGATCTCCGTCATCACAGAGAATAAAGCCAGAACATCTTCAGAAATAATTGAATGAATGCTTGATCTGAGAACAGAGTAATTAAAGTGTAATGCAGCAAGAACACTTATATAAACTTTCTGTACTTCACACTCACAGATGTTGAAAGATAACATGACGCATCCTCTATTCCCGTCACATACAGACTCCATTATTATAATAACACAGCAGCAGAACAAACATATAAAATATGAATCATTGGGACCAGCAAGTAAACACTGTAAAGTCTGGATATTGAAGACAAACAATCCTGACAGACAATCACACAAACAAACACGGACAGCCAAAGAAGGAGCAGATAAATCTTCATTTTCTATTGTTAGGTTCATCCTGAACACAAACAGCGCCGGCAGCCTCGCAGGTAAACCAGTGGATAACAAATCAGAAGTACAGACGGATGTAACTGTTGTTTATCCTCCATCTTAGAGTTCTGATAACAAGCAGAGTAAAGACTCAGAACCAGAAAACACACACAAACACCCAGAGAGGCCCAGCACGCCGCTTCCTGGCGGAAACACCGCGGTCAGAGAAACAGCAGAGGAACCAAAATTCATGAAGCTCCAAGGTGTGAGAGACCAGTGTGCATTCAGACCTTCTGACCTTAAACAACAAGCTTCCCTGCCCTCGTTTCACCTTTGTTTACAGGTGAGCAGATGTCCAGTTGACTGGGTGATTGTTTACAGACGTGTGGTCAACACTACAGAGAAGAAGCTTTTTCCTCTGGTGCACTCCTCAAACTGAAGGTCTTAAGGCTGGTTACTCCACAAACAGGTCTGAACGATAAACAGCATTTTCATCGTCAGCAGGACGTAAAAGATGTGCAATGAGTCTATTACAAAGGGCGCCTAACTGTGCAGTGCAGCTGGATCCACCTGATTCAGTGTCTGTGAAGTCAGATCAAGTTTTGCAAAGCTCCATTCTTCAACCATTGTGCTCATCCCAAAGTGGCACGGACCAATCAGATTCCCTTGAGGCAGGAAGCGGTGGAGCTATGATTGAGATGACAGCAGGAACTGACTGACTGTACAGAGGTTAGCATGGATGCTAACAGCTTCAGTAGCGATTTAATCAGCTCTGGATTGCAATCATTGATAGTATGAAAAACAAATACTGAAACATTGAAAGCATATCTCGATAGAGAACATGTTTTGGCGAGAGTTTGTTCTACGACATGGCTTCTATTTTGTATTTTATTCTATGGCATTAGTACTAGCCTACTTCATTATCTGATTGGCCAGTAATAAAAGTGATTGACAGAATGACTGTCAAATCACCTGCTGCCTCAGGAAATCCAATTTCCTCAGGCCAAAAATATGCTCGTGAGGTTAACCAGTGACTCTGAATCACCCACAGGTTTGTAGTCTGTCTATCTGTATCAGCCCTGTGATTGGCTGAAGTTTACCCCGTCTCTCACCCAGTGTCAGCTTGGATAGGCTTTAGCTCCTCGTGACCCCAAAGGAGGTACTTGGTTTGCATATCGGAGGGAATTTAAGGTTGATGAAATACAAACACTTTTTTTTAACCTTCATTGACAAACTGCAGAAAAATTCTGGCAAATAAGAGTAATAGGGGTGTTGAACAGCATTTCTTTTAACCACATGCAACAGTTAACTTCAGGTATCATCAGGAGTATGACAGTTACAACATTAATGACAGTGGTTTGGCATGTGGGGCTGTTGAGCTGTGAGTCAGATTTAGTAAAGCATAAGTACAAGTAAATGTATGCTGCTGTTAACTAATCAAGAGAGCTGTTAAGAGGCTTGACCTTTGCATCTTAGCTTCTCTGAGGCTAATGAATTATCTTTGACACAGTTTGTGCTCTCATTGTGTAAATAAAACATTTTGAGTTTTCATAAACCTGGAATGAAGCACAACATGAAGCTCTAGCACTCACACTGACTCTTCAATCCATTTGACCTCTGTCAGGATTGTTCGCTTTGACCCTGGAGCTAAATGGGCTCTTTAATAAAAACAAATGGTGACACTGAGTCTGCAGATCAGATTGTAAAGATCTCATCCAAACTTCTCAAAGTTCTGTTGTGGGAACAGAGTCGATGAGGCAGTAAGGTTGTAATATTCAGAACAACCACTGCCAGTGCATCAGAGGTCTGTCAGGATCACAGTGACTAACTGTAAGTCAGCAACTGTTCCAGGGAGTGTGTACGGATGTAAAGTGAGGAGGAAGGATGTGTTCCACCAGCCACAGATTAAATATTCCTCTCACGAATTTATTCTCCTGGGGAACGGCTTGCGAGGAGATCAATGTGTGTACTTGATACATCTGACTTGTTCTGGAACCAAAGTGATCTTTGTCCAAAAAACGTTGGTGGCGGGGAGACATTATTAATGTCTGTATATGTTTTCATTCATTCAGAGTCATCAGAAGCTTGAGCTTGGACTTGGGAAAAAAGGGTTAATAAAAAATGCATATGATGCCTTGATCTGCAGAAATAGTCAGAAAATATTGGGACAGTCTACTTGGCATACTGTGACCCGAAACGCAAATAGTCAACATGCCAGAGGTCAAAATGGCAGACAGCAACTGTGCATATTAGCAAAGACATTAGAATTGTTAGCATTAGCATCAATTCTGCAGTGTAGAGTTGTGAATCAAATCGTTCTAATTTTTGATTTTCATTTGTTACATTGGCTCTATCCATTTTATAAGTTTAAAAAACACGAAATATATGAAAATCCAAGTAAGCAGCTCGTATGTTTTTTCAGTCCCTAAATGGATGGTGTAGTGAGTGGCATAAGCCATCGGCCATGCTATCATTCACTCTCAGCTTACAAACACAAAGCCTTGTATATGCATTTGTAAGAAACTAGATTGTTCAGAGGCATTTAATATTTTATCTGCGTTGTGGACCAGCACTGTAGGTGCCAGTAATTCACCTTAAAAACTGGTTGCCAAAACCAGAGAACAAAAACAGAAGAAATAGCTTGACTGTGTCTGACATACTGCACAATAACAACTGTCTGATGGTCATACTACATATGATTTTAATATACAGTATGCAATGAGCAATCTCAGCCACCAGGCCATATTTGATGATGGGATGTCGAAAACCTTTTGTGGTAATAGAGACCGAAGAGTGTTTTATTTTGAAAGGATGACTGGCTCCTTGCACGTCCATCTTTGTAGCTTGACTGTGCAGACTTGACTCTCAGGCTCACTGTCTCTGACGATGCTGTGACGAATGAAAAAGTACAAATGAAGATGATTTTCTGGTTAACTCTTGTGCTCAGACACAACAGGACAGTCAAGGCAAACAGCAGTAAACAATTCACTGGGTCTTAAAACAGTCTTTAAAAAGTATTCAATTTAAATTTTAAACACAGGAAGCAGCCCTGTAAAACGACCACATGTCTGAACATATTCTTTCTGGATTTAATTTATGAAAAGGATAAAAATAATGTTTATTTGAATGGATTGGATTTGAATTGAAGCTGAATTTTCTACTAAAATATTTTGGCGTGTCAGCCCCTAACTTTTTTTTTTTTTTTTAATTTGTTCAAGAAAAATAGTAAGAAATAAAAAAGTAATGATGGCTGTAAACAATCAGTCAAGCAACCATGTAGGCAATAAACTGATTTGTTAAAGCAGAGATCAAAGTTTTGACGTGAAAAAAAAAAACTTCAGTGTTTCTTGAGGTTTCTGTGGTGCAGAGAGCACGGCCTTCTGGGTAAAGAGAGACCGTTCTGGGCAGAAAGCCCCGGAGGTTACAGGGCACATAAGTGGTGGCAGCACCGTGTAATGTGGTCACGCTGCCTGACCCAAGGAGCTTTGGTGTTACAGGCACCAAAGATACCTCCAGTTCAAATGCATTACTCTCCAACTTTTGCTGACAAGGATGAAAAAAAAAAAAAAGATATGTGTCCATGCTCTCAACTCTGCGTATCATATTTCATGACTTTTTTAACAGCTCCATGAGACCCGCTGAAGAACATTAGTCCAAAAGTTCAACTTTTCCTGAAATCCATTGGGTACCCTGAAACTTTATCTACATTACAACTGGAGAAAGTTGGTCCAATTTAATTTCCTGAACAGGTCTCCTGCTCCCCACTGAGTCCATGTTCAGAGTGTGTGTGGACTCAGCAGGTCTGAACATCAGTGCCTGCTCAAATACAGACCTGCAGACAGAGGCTCAAAAGGAGCCACAATAGGCTTCACAAAGGTTTTCTCCAGAGGAAACAGAGTCATGAGTGATGCAGACATGCAGCAATAAAACAGTGAAAAAGGGAACAAGTTCACAGTAATGATGAAATAAACCAAACTTGGATTGAGACAATGTTACAGTCAGCGTCTCTTGCAATGAAAAGCACATTTTCTCTCCCTGATCATGACTTTAATCATACTCCTAACATTTGGATGTTACCTGTACTTGAATACAAGGTCACCCTGCTACCTGTTTGGGATCTGACCTTGGAAAATAAACATAAAATTCAGAAAAACACAGCAGGTGGTCTGTGCTCTCTGTCTCTGCACAGACCTCAAACCAAGCAGTTTTTCTTGTGGTTTTGAATTTCCAAGGTCACAGTAACATGTTTTGAATCTAGAGTTGGGGTGAACTCCTGTGATTGAGGCTGTTGGATGTAGGGATGTAGATTTTTGTATTTTAAGGCAGTCATATCCAGGTTCAACCTTGCATGACCACTGGGTTTGCCTGATCAGATGTCTGGATCAGGTGGATCCACCTTTAAATGCTTCAAGCTAGGCTATGTGAGCTAAACCTGACCTATCAGCATCCTCTGAAAGCATGACAGATATGGGTATCAAAACAGGATCACAATCACCTAGTTTTATCAGAACCAGGAAACATTTCTTCATTAATAAAAAGATTAATGATATTTCCTCCTTTGTCCTGACAGGTACCTGGTTGCCCTTACTTACTTTACTCTGTGTTTGTAGTTCATGCCCTCTGCACCATCTGATTGGCCTGTAATGAATGCCATTGAAAGAATAAGCATCCAGTCACCTTCTTGTGTTTTTAAAAGGTCCAAGCCTCCCAAGAGTTTTTATGGGCTTTTGCCCAGATGTAGCCTAGCAGGGTAGCATCGATCCATCTGGTGCCTCAGGTTGGCCCAGATGAACTAGTGAAGTGAATCCTGAATTGTACGCATTAATCTGTCATTTTGGCATGTCAGGTTCATCCAGTTGTGGACAATATCAAACCTCTGTGACTCCCATGTGTCCCATAAGCACCATACAAACAGTGCAGCCCCGTTCTGGTTTGCTGAGAGCACATAGCGATAATGCCTCAACCTCGCATCACTTTCCACCTGGGTAGATTGACCCAAACCAGGAAACAAGTGCTCCGAGTTTCTGGATAATTTTCAACACATTGCTTCATGGAAATAAAATCAATGCAGGCAGCTAAACAATTTAACCTGTTGTTAACATGTTGCTCTTCACTTTTTCTCGTGACCTTAATATTAATATTCATTAAAAGCTGCTTCAGGGCTCCACTCTGCTCTCCACATGCTGTTAATCTTGGCAAAGTGGTCTATGAAGAAGCTGCCGGCCAATCTTTCATCTTCTTTTATTTAAATTGTGCTTTTCAGTTGGAAAAACACTTGGTTGGGCCTGGCCTAAATCTTTTGTAGGCCAAGCCTACATCTTTGACCAAAGGGAGAAAAGGGACAAGACGGGAAACCAGCGCTTGGTTCAGTCAGTTTTCTCAGTTTATTTTAGGATAACACAAGCTTTTTATACAGGATGATGAACAGTGATGTGTTACAGACTTTACCCTGCCCTACATGTGGATAATAACATAAATGCTCAGTCTCTAAGATGACATTAATGTTGTCTGCATACTGATGTTTGATCTCTTCAAGGTAGAGGTTCAGCTGCTTCACATAAGAGCAGGGTGAATATTGTTTAAATTTTCATTATACCATCAGTGATGACATTGCATTAAAAGCAGCTGGCTTACAAGCACAAACTGAAGCAACACGCTGTAATCTAAGCAGCAAGACATCTTCTCAGCAAGTGTCCAGTTTGATCTTCACAAAAGTGAAGTTTCTGCCGGGACCATCAAACAACATGAGAAAGTACACCACAGCCTCACAACTTCTATCAAGTAAGTGAAAAAAATGTTGAAATTCCCCTTTAATGTGTGAGAAATCTTTAATTGCAGAGGCTGTTACTCTGTTGATTTATGGACTTCAGCGTTTACCCCACTGGTCATGTAAAACTGTCTGACTCATGTGCTAAATGGAAAGGAGAAGGCCACTGGTTCAGCACATCCGCCTCCTCCCGTGACCTTGAGGCTCCACCAGTCGCTGATCTGTAGTTTTAGACGCTCTCTGACTGTCAGAGCGTCTGCTGAGCACAGACACATTCAGCTGTCTCAGCCGGGCGTTTTTACTGCCTACAAATCAACCTGCGGCACCCGAGGAACACATCAGCAGAGCTCGACATGCATGAAGGAAAACACATTCACAAAAACTCTTATCAGCCGCTGCTCCAGAAAACTCTCACAAAACTCCGAGCGTGCCGTCAGAAGTTGTGAAAATAAGCGCTTACATAAGCCGTGTAATGAAGGGAGCAGAGCTGGAGAGCAGCGGTGGATTACAAATAGGAGAGCAGCGCCTCAGTTTGTCTTGTAGAACAAATTGTTTTATACAGTGATGACGGCGAGGACGAGAGGGCCACGAGCAAACAAAAACAGCTCAAAGACAAACTTCTGAACAGGCTTTTATCTTTATTTCATTATTTCTGCTCTCTTCTGACTCAGCAGACAGATTTATCATTTTTTAAAGCCCTTCACGCCGTCTTTGAAACGTTTTTCTTCCTTTTTTCTCTCTCTGTATGGCATGTTATTTTTCCTACATTATTAATGTTTTTTAAGTGAGACATGTCCCCCGACATTTAAATCATTAATTCACTTGGTAAAACTAAATAACGTTTTGTTTTCTCAACAAAACTACAAGGAGATTTAACTTGGGAAAAAAACAAAACAAAATATTTGTTCTACCCTAATTATCGAGTTGTTAACTATTTAATTTAATGTTTTTTGTTATTAAAGGGGAACTTCATGTTGAATATTCATCAGTTAATTTCAAATGGATTTTTTTGCACCACATTATAACATGATCATAGACCTTAAACTTAGTTGGAAATCACATATAGAACACATTAGACATATATTATCCAAATCTGTTGCAATTCTTTATAAAACTAAGGATTTATTAAATAAAAACTACTTTAACATTTTGTACTATTCACTCATTATGCCCACAGAAATTAGATAACTGGAACTCAATAATTCGTTTTTCACTGGGTCTTTAATGTTGAAATTTAAAGACATTATCTTTTTAAAAACACAGGAGATGATTTTTTGTGCAGTAAATAATACCCTTCCTGCTTGTATTAAAACATTTTTTAAACAAAGGGAAGGAAAATATACTTTATAAAGTGTGCTTATGTTTGAAACAAGAAAAGTTAGATAAATATTAAATACAGATGTGTTTTGGTTTGGGGGATAACATTTTAGAATGAGCTCAATGATGAATTAAAATGATGTAAAGCTCTCTTAAAGTTCAGAAAAACCTTAAAGCATCAATTAATTAATGCTAATAATGTATAATGATCATACAGTATTATGATAGGATAGGCAAAAATAAGCCACAAGCTTCAACCTTTACTTTTTTTGGGTAATTTACAAGTTTGTGTTAAATGATTCCATTCAATGTTTGTTACATTTATGTAACCGGAAATAAAAATAAATCAATCATTCATTTATAACAAATGTCATCTGGAGACACTTCACAAAAGCCTAGACTCTCTCTTTATTACAATTATCACTATTACTATTGTCAGTTCTGTTACTGTGCAGAAACAGATGCAGAGCTGTATTGCTGTGGATGAGGCCACTGACTGCCTAATTTAAAGAGCTTCATGTGAAAAAAAGCCACAAAAACAGCTCAGGGCGATTCCAAGCTGTACTGAACACATTTACAGGGACTTGTTTTCTTTATTTTGGCACTGGTTTGGTGCACCGGACAGCCTACATGTCCAGCAGTGTGCATCAACATCACGCCATCTGGTATAAAGATTGGCTCAGTTTTCAAATGTTTAAAGATGATCCTGCTGACCAATCACAGCAAAGCTGATGAGCTGAGTTGTTCTAGCTCAGTTTACCTCATCAGCAACAAACATACATTTATCAACAAGTAAACTTATTAAAACCATGGCATCTGGATTTATCCAGTAAACAATCTTTAAAAGGCAAATACATAATCTAAAGATAAACTTTCATCCAAGTCCTCCCTTTTCTTCCTGATAGTTTGTAAAACTGTGAATCTGCTCCTAAAATGTGAATGTTGATGACAGCAGGGAGGCTCTGCCTGATGAGAGCTGCAGACTGCAGAGGCACGTAGAAAAGCCGCTGATGCTGAAACATACTGTTGTGGTTTTTCACCTCTTATTATATCCGGTTTAGAGACATGAGCTTACAATTTACACACCTGTATCAACAGGTAACGTGGGTTTCTCCAGTTACTCCAGTTCCCTCCATTTTTTATTCAGACCTGTTTCCTTTCCATCTACAAAAGTTTCTTCTGTGTGAACTCCAGAGCAGATAAGTATCCAAAGGAAATGGAAAATTGTCCATCCCGTTCTCTTTTATAATCTTTATAATGTCAGGAAAATGAAAACTCCTGTATGTTTTTTTCATGAGGTAAAACCTATAAAGAAACACAGGGCTGAAGGTTTCCCACTTCAACTGGGTAATCCAGACGTCTCCTTTAATAATTCAGACAGAGCGTCTTGATTTAAGGCAGTCCTATCATAAAGAAAAGACAACATGTCATTTTAGGATCAAGTCAGCCGGCCTGACTGAAAACTCTGCGGTTTATTTATGGAGTTTAAATGTGAGAGCTCCTTTATTATGCTGCTGATGCCATCCTGTTATTTCCTCTCATGTTCCATTCATCCATCTGTTCCCTGCATATTTATCCCCCCCCCTCTTTCTTCTTTTCTTCCCTCTCACTCTCCGGTGCCTGCTTTGCTGTCAAGCGGCCATCCAAACATCTACAGAGGAGAAATAATCTTTTCCATCACACAGCCGGCAGTCCATCGTGGTGCCATATGGCGTAAACAAACGTTAAACACTGGAGACGGGATGGGGAGGACTTTAAATGATTCACGGCACACACGGGGAAAAGAGCCCGGAGTGAACAATCAGCCCAAGTGTTTATGGACTCAACAGGTGAGACAAAAGAGCGTCAGACATGCCTGAGAGATGATGATGGACAGGCGGCCATCTTGGATGATTGGCAGTCCCAATTAGGACTCAAATGTCTTCCTGACAAGAACAAGAAGCTCTTTCTGCTTAGACTGCGGTTAAATTAATTCTCTGTCTCCAACTGGAACAGCCAAGGTGTGTTCGCTCTCTGACTTAATTTTTGACAGGTGTGTGAGTCTGTTTTACCTGAAGGGAGATGATGCAGCTGTCAAAGGCCTCATCATACATAAAATTAAAGACAGCAGTCTGATGATTCCTACACCACTGCTTCTTTGTCATTAAAGAACTCTACATCCTTACCATGGTGAAAATACAAACCCTATTTCCAATGAAGTTGGGACGTTGTGTAAAATGTAGACAAAAAACAGGACACAATGGTCTCCCTTTTGACTTACATTCAACTGAATACGAAACAAAGACAAGATATTTCATGGTCAAACAATAAACTTATTGTCTTGCTTCAGATATTCACTCATTTTGAATTTGGTGCCTGCAACACGTTCCAGGTCTGATCCAGAAGCAGCAGAAGAGGACACCAGGCTACAGTTCACACAGGCTGATCAACAGAAGATTGTAAAAAAGTCTCCTGGTCTGATGAGTCTGAATTTCTGCCACATTCAGATGTAGGCTCAGAATTTGGTGTGAACATCATGAAAGCATGGATCCATCCTGCTTTGGATCAGAGGTTTAGACTGTGATGGTGTGAGAGACATTTTCTTGGCACACTTTGCGCCCCTTAGTGTCACCTGAGCATGGTTCAAACTCCACAGCCTACCTGAGGATTGTTGTTGACCATGTCCATCCCTCTATGACCACAGTGGACCATCTTCTGATGGAGACTTCCAGCAGCTCCATGTCTCAAAGCTCAGATCATCTCAGGCTGGTTTCTAGAACAATGCCTCTGTACTCCAGTGGCCTCCACAGTCACCAGATCTTATGCCTATAGATCAAGCTGCTTCAATTTTCCCCTCCATGCAGGTTGCTTGCCAGCCTCCAGCCACTGGAAGCCCCTCACCTCTCTGAAAACATGTCCATTCATGCATTTGCAGTGTGTCTCCCTGAGATGGTGCTTCCCTCACAAGATGACATAGCCTCAATCTTTTCTTGGTTATTTAATCAGAAGCCAAATCAGAAGAAACTTGACACCACAATTTCACCCAACTATGGCCCAGAGTTAACATTCTCTGACTGTCAGGGTGGACAGGCCCCATCACGGACCTGTCAGGGACCAGCCAAGACCCAATCAGGGAGAGCAGGGATGTTTTAAGTTGCTGCATCTTTATTTTTACACATTTTAATCCTGAGGTCTTTAAATTCCAGAATTCTCTTTGTGAGGCAGAAACATGGATCAGTTAAAAATTACTTTAATTAAAAACTCTCTGAGAGCACAAACCTCAGACAAAGCATTTTTAAAGGGCCAATGTGTAGCATTTTGAGTAATTTATGAGCTAATAAAAACAATGTCCATCCATAAATATGTCCTCATTTGTGTCAGATTGCCTCTGTCAACAATCTGACTTGTCCTCCTGAGCAAAGAATTTCTTATTTGTATTTACACAGAACGGGTAACTCCTATAGAGGCTTCCATGTCTATAAGAACTATGAACAGCTGAGAATGACATAAAGCACTTTGTAGTACGACTGGCTAAGGCTAAACACGTTTTGTGACTGAAACGGAGAAGGAGCACAGCGAGATGTGCTTGTCACTGCGCCTAACACTAATGATTCAATGCAGTTTGCAGTTTGTTTGCAATAACGTACCTCTTCACCAGAGAGAAAACTGGATGAAGTGTTGGATGACATGTTGACATAGCTCCTGGGCACATACCGGCTACCGTAGAGGTCAGCGGTTGCAACTCACATTTGTCGTTTGATGAGTTATCGCCAAAAGTTGGGGAAACTGCCTTATCTCGCACTGTTCACAAATCTTTGAAAACAACTCCTGTATCCTTACCTGCATTTGGATCGTCACCAAATGACCATCATTCCCTGAAGTTGCCATCAGAATTCATAGTCAACTTACTGAGTTATTAAGGAAAACGTTGAAAATTTTCCAATCCTGTTGCACTGTTAACAAACCATTAAAAGACAGTGAGTTCACTGTACTCCAGTAGCCTCCACAGTCACCAGATCTTAATCAGAGCATACTTGGGATGAGATGTCGTTTCATGAATGTTCAGCCAACAAATCTGCAACAACTGTGTGATGTTATCATGTAAATGTGGACCAAAATCTCTGAGGGATGATCCAGCACTTTCCCTGAATCCCTGCCACAGAGGTGTACCTAATAAAAGCCCCGTTTCCACCAGAGGGTTCAGTCCGGTTCGTCTCGGTACTGCTCGCTCTTTGTGGTGTTTCCATAGCCTAAAACCGGGACAGGACCCCTTATAAGTGAACCGTACCGTCCTACTTTTTGGGACCCTTCTGTTGGGGTGCCAAGCATACCGATCCAACTCCAGAAGGCGGAGCTAGAAACACTGCAGCCTGTTGATTGGTCGAAGGAGACGTCACTTCCCGTGCGACAGCGGTAATAAAGAACAACACAGCTCCGCCATGTTTAAATCTCCACTCGTCTTCGTGAAGATAACTCTCAAGGCTTTTTGTTTGAAGAATGGCATCAAGATCAAGCATCCCATGGTCTGCTGTGGAGGTGCAGACCTTCCTCAGTATTCTCGGTGAAGAGAATCGTTGCTCTTTGTTTACTGTGTCGCGTTTTCTTCTTCGTTGTATTTAATAGCTGGGTACACTGTGTCGCGCTGCTATGACGTCATACTATCGGCATCCGGCTTAGACGCAACCAGGATCAGGCTTTACCGATCCGGCCTGAGCCAAACCATGCCGATCCATACCGGACCACTTGGTGGAAACAGGGCTATCGTGACCAATGGGTGTGTGTGTTCATACATCAGAGAGCTGTACCTGTGCTTGAATGCTCACCAGTCAGATCCAAATTTATGACTGTAATCTCGTCTTAAAACTCTGAAACCTTTTTTCATGCATCTGTTTTGTCTTTAGTGCAGCGCAGTCACAGATGCTTGGAAATGCACACCATAACACCTCCCCATCCATCCACACCCCCTTTCCCCCTGCAGTAAAAGGAAGAAGGACTTTTAATATGCTGCTACAACACGGGTAACATTCATCACATACCATCACGCATGCACACACAAGCATGCATGTGCACGTACACACAGCAGACCCCGGCTCTCTGATGCTGTGATGTGATAAACTGTTGGACCCGAAGCGAGGCCTTGAAGAACACTTCACAGCAAATGGGCTGCATGGAGAGCACACACACAAACGTGCACACACACATGCACGCTCTGCACTTATGATGATCCTAATTAACAAAAATACAGCCTCTCTGAGCCAAAGCATTAAAAATAGTCCTGACCTGATTATAATACACACAAATAGAGCACACACACAGACTGAAGTTCACACTATCACACTCTCAAAGGTGCCTGAATTTTTTTATTTTGGTAAAGCTTTTTCAAAATACTGCAAAGGCTCAGTCTAAATGAAAATGACCACATTTATGTAATCTAGTGTCCCTGGACTGGTTGTTCCATAACTCCCCTCAGTTATTATACTCCCAAAATAAAAGGAGCATTATGTTGGGGAACCCGTGTTCAACTTCTTAGTGCATATCCCACATAACTAGAGGTCCGTTATGTTCTGTCATTGTCCTTTCTATTCTTCCACCATGACTTTCGTTTACTCTTCTTTTGAATAGAGTAGAATAGAAAGGCTTTTATTGTCAATGCATGCCGTACATACAACAAAATTGACTTGAATGGTCTACCATCAGTGCAAAAAAAAAAACTGAAAGCACATTTAGAAAAGAACATATTGCACAATCATCCAGCTATTTAAAATTGTAAATATAAATATATTATGTACATTTACCAGCAGGTACAAATAAAGTATTCTGAATATATTTCACTATTGCCTTGTTAGAGCCCGATATGTAACAATGACCCGAAATGTAAGAATGACCAAAAATGTTATAAAAAAAAAAAAAATTAATAAAAATCCAAAATGTAATAACTGGTCAATAATGTAACGTAAGATGCTGAGCCCAAAACGTAATAACTTTTTGCCCAAAATGTAACAACTTGATACATTTTGGGTCAGTTATTACATTATGGTACAGGCAAAGTATTTTTCTCCTAATAGTGTAATAATTTTGTTACATCATAGAGTTCGGCTCAACACTTTTGTTACATTATTGACCAATTATTACATTTTGGGTTTTATTACATTTTTTTTTTATAACACTTTGGGTCATTCTTACATTTCGGGCTCTAACATGCCCACAGTACTGATTACACATTTGTCACTCTCAGGAACCTAAAAGTCTGATGGCCAAATTGTTTTCTTGACAGCAGCGCTGTGTTTATTTTGACAGCACTTTGTAATTTAGTTTTAGTTACAGTCTTTTGCCTAAAATATCTTTTTGTTTTACTCATAATTTAGTCATCTACATTGTTTTAATTTTAGTCTAGTTTTAGTTGATGAAATTTCACAACATTTTAGTCAAAGAAATCTACTGTAAATTTAGTCGACTAAAATATGAAGTGTAAAGGGTAAGGCATTTTTTATGTTTCCTTGAATTTCTGAAGTCATGTTTTACACTTGGATAAAATGAAACATCTAATAACCCTTTACTGAATGCTAGTAAAGTCTGAATGTATAAATGAACAGAAACAAATTGAACTTTTGTGTGAAATGCAGTCACCTTTATTTAGGCTACCTGACAGAGCATCTCAGTTACAATACCAGAACTGACAACAAACAGTGAACCTGCTCTACATGAATATATTAATTCATAAAGAGAGGAGCTCTGATTGGATCGCTTCCCAACTTATCCCACCACCACCAAGCTAAGGCAGCTGTGATTGGATGCCCCCTCTTAACTCATCCAACCTTTCCACACAACCAAAGTAGCTGTGATTGGATATATTCCTAACTTGTCTCTACTTTCTACATGACCAAATTGGGTCTGATTGGATTAAGTCTCTGTCAAACATTTTCGTCTAGTTTTTATTTGTTAATGAAAATGTCAGTTAATTTAGTTTTAGTTTTTGTCCATGTGCACTTGTTTTTATTAGTTACTGTCTAGTTTTCATCAGGGGAAAAAAGGTTGTTGACGAAAACTATGACAAAAACAATTAGTCAACAAAATTAACACTGCAGCAGTGTCCAATCAACCATCCCTCCATTATCTCTTATCCCTTCCAGGGTCAAAGGGGGGTGGAGCCTATCCCACCTGACATTGAGTGAGAGGTAGGGTACACCCTGGGATGGTGGCCAGTCAATCACAGGGCCACATGGAGAGATGGACATCTATTCACACTCATCCCTAAGGACAGTTAAGATCCACCAATCAACCTAATGAGCATGTTTTTGGTCTATGGGAGGAAGCTGGAGTGCCCTGAGAGATCCCACGCATGCATGGGGAGAACATGCAAACTCCACAAAGAAAAGCCCTTATCGACATGAGGATCGAACCTGCAACCTGTGAGGCACATGCACTACCTGTTACGCCACCGAGCCAGTTCAAAAAGGAGATATGACTAATGTGATTTGTCACTTTGTTACATTTGGGGAAAAATGCTTTTAATAGTAGCAAAAGAGTAACAAACATCTTGGATAATAAGTGTGAATATGTGAAAAGTTTTTGCTGTCAGCATCTTTGTGTACTTTACTTTAATTGTCCTCATAACCGAGGCTCAACAGACCCAGATTCAGCTGTTAAAAGGCTTGTTCTTCATTGTTTAGATTCTGATTTGTGTAATGTTCTGAGATTTTAATTTTGTTTGGATTTTTGTGGTGTCTGTATGGTCATAAAATGTTGAATACATCAATCTTACATAATTACAGCATACAAATTCTGATTATTCAAGGTGATCCTGGAAAACAAATGATGTCTTTATCATGATTCTGCCTGAAAAGGTTGAGCTTCCTCATGCTTTGTTTCAATAAAATTAAGGTGAATTAAAGATACCAAAAAATATGAGCTGGCCCAGTAAGGGTCAATTAGCATCATCACAGTATGCAGAGTCTGACTTTTCCGTCACCTAAACATCTCTAAGTACTGGATGTTCCTCTGCGTGTGTGTTTCAGTGTGTAGTTATGCACCATATCACCTCGTCTTGCTCTGCATGTGTGTAGGAGTGTGAAGTGTGTGTTCTGATGCTTCAGTATCATCGTCGGGGTTTTACGGGGACACTCTCACCGTGTTCCTTTATTGCGTGTTCATCCAGTCCATCTCTCATCAGCTTGATGATGCCATTAATTTGGACCCTGCTTCTTCACGTTGAATTAAACACGTTCCCATTAGTTCTGGATGAAGAGGTGCAGAAACTGTGGGTAATTCTATCAACACAAGCTCATTAGCATATGGCCGTCTCTATGGCAGACGCTATTCACAGTCTTCTCACTGCATGGAGGGAGATCTTTCTCTCACTAAACATGTGTATGTCGATTCAAATGCGTTCATTTTGTCTGAAGTAACTTTTTGTTAAGATGTTGAATACAGTGTGTGATCACCCTACGCTGGTTTTGTTGCTTGTTCTCAAATACAATTCAACCTTGGAGTTGTTGTTGGACCCATCTGCAGCATTAGCCCTGCTCCTGTGCCGCTCTTTCTGTACAGGAACAGGACTGATCTCAGTCCCTGTGGCTGATGTTCAGACCAATGTCCCTTATGCAGCCCTGAAAATGTTGTCTTCATCTGTTAGATTAGGGGTGGGCAACTTTGATTGCCAAGAGGGCCACAAAAATTCTTTTACAGTGCCTGAGGGCTGCACTGTTACAACTTGTCGGGCACTCTCAATGAGGAAAAAATATATAAATAAAAAAAAATTAACAAAAATAAAGCTTCAAAAAAGGATTATACAAACATTAATATATTTTAACTCAAACACAATAAAAATCCATGATTTAATTAGAATGACACATAACTTTAGCAAATTTAAGCTTCTCTTTAATTAAAAAAAAGAATGTTAACCAGTTTTCAAGCACAAATGTATTACCTTTACCATTGTTTCCAAATATAGTTTTTACTAATACCTGTTACTATATTTTAAAGTCTAATTAAAGATAATTAGATATACAACCAAAGTAAGTTCTTTAAAAACAAAGCATGTACCAGCAATCTAACTTAAAGGTTAGTAGAAATATTGTATCATCATATTATGTCCTCCTTCTGCCAAGACCAACATCCCCTTAAACTGTCATCCTTTTTTGGAGTTTTGCCTAATTAATAATTCCTATGTGTGCTTTAATTTTTTCCTCAATCCCAAACTTTTCCTTTAAGAAAGGTCATGTCGTTGCACAGATTTTGTTAAATCCACCAAAAAAGGTCATAGACATAAAGGTCACGAAGGTGCAATTTATCTTAACACAAGCAGAGTGAACTCTTGATATTTATTTTTGTTGTTTCGTTTGAATTATGTTATTAAAGGATTTCAAAGTCATAAGGGACTTGTTTCCAGAAAAATACAAATATTATCCCCCTAGACTCCCTCAGGAAATGACAAACAACCTTAAACAAATATCAAAATAACAACAAACATCAGTGATAGCCATGAAAAAAACATAAAAAAAAATAAAGAAAAACAAACAAACAGACTTTGGGGCCACACATGGGCTCATTAATGAGGAGAGACTTAAACAGGCTTTTTTTGTTTAATTGAACCCAAACAAAACTGATTAGACGATCTGACCTGCCTTGAAAAAGACTTAAAAGACCTTAAGTGGGAGCTCAAATGTGTTCATGTATGCTGTCGGATTGAACCATTCACTGAAGGAGGGAACAGAGAGAGAGTAAAGGGGGTGACACAGAAAGAGAGAACAAAACAAACAACATGTTAAAATATGTCACTCAGTATTTTGAATCAATTAAAACCAAACCCAAACACACAATGAAAGGAAGGGGCTGATGAATGAACCAAATGACTTAATTGAAAACCAGCCCACCCCTGTTAAGTGGAGCAGACTTGGTACAGTCCAGTGTGGCACCTCCTGATTTTAAGAGCTGTGATTCAGCTTTGAGAGCTTTTGTTCAGCTATGGAACGATTTTACATGGACAGCAGCGACCTGCAGGGCGATCTCAACATTTGTAAGTCCAGAAAAACAACTTAGAAACACTTAAAGATGAATATTACTGAATGATATGATGAAGAAATAGAACAAAGTTTGAGCGAAGCCTCTGCAATGTGAGTGTGAGGAAGGAGACACCTTCACTGAAATTTCAAAACATTCATCCAACCAACTTCATGACAGTTTGGATGTTCGGTGACAAAAGGTGACTGATTGAACACATGGACAAAACAAATGTTTTAACGGCACAAAAGCCCTAAAAGGACACACTTTTTATTTATACATCCAGATTTACCTTCAATGCCAAATGTGTATAAGAGAATAAGGTTTCTTTATGATCATTAATACAACTTCAAATAGGTTGTTTTTTGGATCCAAAAAAGTCACATCAGGTGGTTTACAGAATATGTGTGAGCAGAGTAGTTGTCACAGAAGCCCTTTTCTCCAAATGTTTATTTATTAAATCAATCTTCATTTGTATATATCCAAATCATAACAAATATTATCTCAAGACAGGTTACAAAAGTGCAGCTCAGTGCCATGCTCTTCATTTTTCTTTATTTATGAATCAGCACTTTGCCACACTTGGCAGCAGAAACAGTGGCAAGAAGAAACCAGCTAATTTGGTTTGATTGATTTTAAAATGATAATTTATGTTAATGATGTTTTTTCTGTTGTCGGTTAATGGATGATTGTTTTATCATAGATCTAAATGTGGAAAAGACCTTAATCAGCAACTGTTAACTAATGTGGATGTTTGACTGCTGGAAGTCTGACTGAGCTCCTTCCTGGCCATCAGATCCTTTTGATTGTTCCTTTTATTTTAGGAGTGCAAATCAGAAAGTCTGAATTATGTGGTTTTGAGTAGTTTTGAGCAGCAAAGAGATCCACAGGGCTTCACGCAAAACATCAGAACATAATGAGAAAGAAAAAAGTAAGAAACATCAGAATAAAACATTTACTTTATACTAACAAAGAAATTAAGGAGAAGCTGTAAAAAAAGAGAAGAGAGTGATCTTAAACAAAAACATTTTGATAAAAATCAAATCTTCAGTGCAGTGTTTTATTTAAGTGGAGCTCGTAGCAGAATTTCAGGAGCAGGACCACACCTCAACCACGCCTCTTCCTGCATTCCTATAAATTCTAACCCGACCATTTCCTCCCTTCGTTTCGCTCACTCGACGCACCCCTCCCTCCCACCACTTTCGTTAATTTTCTTCTTCCTTCTTTCCTTCGGGCCTTATAAAGCCGGTTCGTCGTGGCCAGGAGCTACGGCGGATTCCCTGAGAAGTTTCCACAAACCGTTATCGGCTTCACGTATCTGCTGTTGCTTATTATCCACTATACGTAATAAATAATTGTCAAATTCATCTTGTTGATGGTGTGGTCCTTACTCGTGAAAATAGCAATAATGGAAAAATAAGATGCACTTTTGATCCTCAAGTCCTTTGCATCACACCTTCAGATACCAGTTGTTTTGTAGATTGATGTGGACAAACTACAGAACTTGTTCACACACATCGTGTTTCAGCTCAGTTTGTACTACAGGACTCTTTATTTTTGATTGATGAACTATGAACACTTAGACAGTGCTGATGTCCTTATTTTGAAGAAGCAAAATCACGTTAATATTTGCTTTGTCATCATCTGGTACTTTAGATACATTTATTCCTTTATCCTAATTTTGTTTATGCTCTATGTTGTGATTTTTCACAGTCTTGTACGGCCATGTGGGCTGGGTTATGTTTGATAATAAAAATACTGCTAAAATGTATTTTTCAATAAGACAGTAACATAGTGACAGTCTCAGCCCAGTGCTGATTTAAAGGCTTTAACTCTGATTTTAAAGAACTGGGAGTTTCAGCAGACCTGCAGTTTTCTAGAAGTTTGTTCCAGACGTGTGGATGTGGAGCATTGAAGCTGAAATCTGCTTCTCCATGTTTGGTTCTGACTCTGGGGACAGAGAGCAGCCCTGCACCAGACGACCTGAACTGTCTGTAGTACTTACACTCAAGTAATAGTTTAAATGGGAAACTTTCTATTTTATGACCTTGCAAAGAGGATTTGTTTTTGTCTGTTAGCAAGATAACTCAAGAGGCCATGAAGTGATTTGGATGTTGGTCATGGCAGAAGGAAGACGTGATATGATTTTAGAGATGATCTGAATACAGACACAGATCCAGGAATTTTTTAAAGGATCAGTTGAAATTGAAGGATGGGACATTTTTCCATATTTTTGCCTATAACTCAATGACGTCTTGAAGGATCATGATGAAATTTTCAGGGAATATTAGTCATGGCACAAGAAGGAAGTGGTCAAATTTTGGTGGTGATCTGAATCAGATTTTTTTTCAAGAACTTGTTAATAATGCCGAAAAGGACAGTTATCCATATTTTTTTTAATAACTCGCCCAACAGTGTTGGGAATGCCTTTGCGGTGGATTGTGCTCTCAGTGCACTTCTAGTTGGAGTAATGTTTAACAAAGAGGATGTATAAGGAGAAAGGTTTTAACTGAAGTGCTTTGTGGACTTTTACACCACTGTTTATAAAGTCTTGCTGTCACTTTACTAATCAAAATCAAACATTTGACTGAAAATAGACTGAAAGCACTGACACACTCTGTCTGAAGTTGTACGTTTTGATTTCCTGCCCTCGTTGATTCTCTTCTTTTGACATCCAGTCAGTCTCTTTCTTACTTAAATGTCTCTTTCAGTCTGTTTTTTCAAACCTCAGACTGACTCTTCATGTGTTAAACATTTACTCCTGTCACTTTGGTTTCCACTCTCATATTTGCCGTGGGTACAGCAGGACGAACTTGATGGGTCTCTTATTAAAGCCAAGCTGGTTTATTCATGGCAACAAGGAAAACGAATCCCAGGACTTTAAAAGTTCATGTAAATAACTTAACCTGAATTACAGCACAACCAGCACACTGGCGCTGGCTGGATTAATCTGTCAAACAGAATTATTCAGTCTCATATTTCCGCACATCCTGAATCTTCTCATTCAACTCAAACACTTCCTGCATGATAATGGCGTAATGCTCCCTGGGATCATGCAGTATCTAAAGTTGACATGTGAGCCTGTAGATGATATTTTTGAGAACACATGTGACACTTTCAGCCTGTTTTATGAAAGTGTGTTGATGTGTTTATTTTCAGTCTAATGACATGTTTTCTCCTGTGTCCTCATTAGTCGTTATCACAGAGCTGTCATGTCAAGCACAGGCAGCCAAAGCTTCCAACCCAGGAGGCTCCCAGAGGCTCCCAACACACTTCAAGTCAGCACAGAGACACACAAACACAGAGACACACTTCATGTCACAGTCTCAAACAAGGACCTCACTCTTCTGGCTGTTTCCCTGTCCTCTGTTTGCCCCTGCATCAAACACATGAAGGGAAATAAGGACCAAATATCATGTCCGCCATCGTCCTGAGAGGCACCAGAAGTAACAAAGCAAATCTGGAGGCGAATGTGAATCCCCATCATGGCAGCACAGAGGTCCAACAGCAGTTATCTTATGTTGTTTGGTATCTCTGTCCTGGAGATTATTGAGCACACATTTATTCATATGATCTTCTGCAGCTGCTCAGAATGAGCCGAAAACATCCTCCTGACCAGCGAGTCAGCTGCCAGCAATGCCCTGGTCACTGAAATCTGTCCCACTGCTCAAAACCAGAATATTTGGTACACTGAGACCCTTTGCCATCCAACAGGGGGGTCCATGAAGGCCGGTCAGACTGTTCAGACAGAGCACTGTCATTGTTTAGTATCTGTTATTTCTATTTCTGTCACCTGTGAGTCTGTGATTGTGGCAACAAAATCCTCTGTCAGCATGTATATTCAGTCCCCTCCCTGATTTATGATATAATAATAATAATAATAATAATAATAATACATTTTATTTATTTAGCTCTTTTCAGACACTTAAAGATGCTTTACAAAGTAAAAGGATAAGAGTGCAAACAATATACAGAGATAGCAAAGTGACAATAAGAAAAATACCAAGCCAATAGGAATAGACAAAAAAAAAAAAAAAACAGTTTAAAAGTGCATGCAGAGAGCAAGATTAAGGATATATTGTTTATATAGAGAAATTATATTTTATGGAGAAATTATAAGTAAAAAGCGGTGCAAAACAGGTGTGTTTTTAATTTGATATGACCTTCAATAGTCCCACAGCAGTACAAACATTCTGGAGTCTCAGTTTGAGTCTATCACGGTCTAAAATACTACAGGTCAAAACTGTTTCCTCTAGGTGTTCTCCATCTCTTTGCTGTGTTATATCTAGACTTTTAAAATTAAATGAACAATGCCTCGGTATTTCCAGCTGTGGGCCTTCTGCAGCTGTTACAAACATAACACCAGCATGTGTCACTTTACTTTCCTCACACTCACAGCTGGAGCTTATTTACTGTTGCACTCAGATGGGACGAGCTTCAGGGTCCTTTCATTTTCACATCACTCAGGTGACAGTGTGCGTGTATCTCACCTGTGCGCACTGCAGTCTAATTTAGCTCTGTTAAGAATTCAGAACCCGCTCTCTGTGGAATAAAAACAGAAAATCACTTTAAATTCTAATATTTCAGCCCTGACAGTCTGATCGTCTCTGTCTCTGCTCTTATTCAAGTCTGTCTCTGTCAATGATCCGGCCATCTCTGTGAGGGATTTGGGGAACCAATAGAATGCTGTCTGTCTGTCAGTATAGATAAATAGATAAAACAGGTCGATGTTTGAGTCATGGACGTGGCGTGAGTGTGGTTCACTGTAAAGCCAGAATGTGGGTTCGTTCTGGGAGACATGCTGGAAGTTTAGGGGGCTGATTTAGCTCCCTGCCCTCTTTCTTTCCCACTGCCATCAGACTCATGAACAGCTAACAGGAGTCTGCAAAGTTGGAATCTATCTTTATCTTGTTTACATTTGGACAGTATTTTCTTGCTGATTTTATTTAGTATTATTTAGCATTTTTCTTGCTGCTATTTAAATCTTGCTTTTTTTTATACCTCTTACCTGGCATTCGTTGTGGACAGCGGAGTAGAAATTTCTTGAGCAGGGAAACATGTTTCTTAATGTGCAAATGACAATAAACACTAAATCCTGAATCTTGAATCTCTGTCCGTCAGAACGCTGAGGGCTTCAACATATGGCTGTAACAGTAAGAGCCTGGTCTGTTTTATTCTATGATGAGATTAACTCCCCATTTCCACTTCATAGGTTTATTCTGAGTGTTTTTCTGGGTCAGTTATTCAGTTACAGATGTGCCTCCTCATTAAGTCATCTCGCTCTTTCCCGTCATCTCTTCTAAACTCTCTTTACAACAGAGCGTGAGTTTTGAACAGCAAAGGCGACCGTGTGCTGTTTCAACCATGTGATAATTAGCAGATAGCTCCCTCATTAATCCCATCTGTCCTTTTTTCACGTTGTTTTTTTAACCTGTATGTCAATTAGAATAAACTTGTTTTTGAATGTCAATGAGATTATTTTTTTTAAAAACAAAATCCTGAAAAACCTTCAATCAACTTAAACTAACTCTGTCAGGACGTGACAAACATGGTTGGTAATTAATTCCACAGTCTGTTAAAGAAAAAAAAGTGATTTAAATAGGTTTATGTCATATGTTGAGATGTATTGTTGTGGATTGTATTGTTCTTTAACTTTTACCTTAAATGTATTAATAAGTAATTAATTGCCAAAATTCTTGTAAGAATGCAAAAAGTTTGCAGAATTTGCCTCTCAGGTTTAGCTGCATCTCAGTGTGATATGATTTATTTAGTCATTTAAAACATGTTCATGCTGTAAAATTGATTAGTACTTGTACTTCATAAATGTAATATCAATATAAAGAAAATTAATTCTGATTATATTTTTATTCCATAATTGAGCAGGCAGTAAATATACAGTTGCTGTTGGGCACAAACTTCTCATCTTATTTTTATTTTTAATTTTTTTATTTATTTATTTATTTTTCATAAAACAGTGCTATTGGCCATCTGTGTTGGCGAGTTGGTTTTATACATATTTAACCAGTTAAATTACAAGAAACAATTAGTGACCTGGAAAATTTAATATTCATTCACTTCGTTTCTCCCGGAAATAATGCAGATTTTGCTTTAAATTTTCAGCAACCAAAGTGTAAAAAAATAATCTGGTCATAAGAATTATAAACTAACATGCCATTAAAACAGGTCAGAATAAAATTAGGGAGGTTTTTGTGCAGAATTATCTGGTGAAATGTTGAATAATTTGTCTCAATATGACATTTTTTGGTACTGAATGATACACTGCCTTCTACTATCTTTTTTTCTTGTGCATTTATCTTTTTATTTATTGTGTTTAGTTTGTCACAGGGTGTTGCTTGTGGCAAAAATGTTTTGTTGTTTTTCTTTTTCCTTTTTTTTGATCTTCAGTCTGCTTGTCAATAAAGTTGTTTGATTTAGGTGACATTTGAATGAGCTTCTAGTTTTGGTGACAGATGAGGGCACCTTTTAAAACTCTTTATTTGGGCTCCGTTTAGCATTTAGTGCTCAGGACAACATTACGTCTCATTATATTTAGCTGCAATTAATCCATGAGAGAGACGTGGAGAGGTTCAGGGCAGGAGCTGCAGTTTGTTGTTGCTCTTAAACAGTCCCTGGTGACAATTTGCTGTCTTTATGCATAATTAGTTCTGAAAATGGGAAATAAATGACTTCTGTTGTGAAAAGATATCCACAGCTGGAGGTAAAGTAACTCAATACTGAGCTCTGTGACAAATGAATATTAAACACATTTAATAAAGGGGATTAAACTCTCAGCCTGTAGCTTTTAGAGAGGGCTGGCTCTGATGGAAAAAAGACAAGAAAAACACTCAGAAATGTACAAATTATTCCCAAAAAATCTTTAATAATTGTCAATAATTCGGTAACTTGCTGTGCATAAACACCATCTCTCTGCCAGACAGATGCTGGTGTTTGAAATTCAGCTTCTGTTAGTGTTTAATAAATGATGGTCCAGGAGTGAAGTTCAGATGTCATGTGCACCACGATCAGACTTTAACACCCGACGCAAACAAACAAACAAACAAACAGACACATGGAGTCCGTGAAGCTCCTGATCTGTACGTGTAGTCGGATCCTGCTGTTAGCGTGGCGTGTTCCTGCACATGCTGGTTGAATATGTATGTCTGTCAGTCTGCCTGCTCTCCTCATACATCATCTGTTTTATTAATGCATCAGGAGAACCATACGCTGCTACATCCAACCCTCAGCTCTGTCGGATCAATTATGTATTCAGGTTCATACACTGTGAAAGAATCGATCTTCTATACTTTATACTGCTGTATGTTATTTTTGATACCAGGGACACTGTGTAGATAACTGTATACTGTATGAATTTTCACATCGTTATGATAACATCGTTATCAAAGCCAGATACAGATTTCATACTCCTCCTTGGATGTTATGGCTTCATATTAAAGCCCCACTATGTAAGATTCAGGTTCGTCTGCTCTCGAGGGGCCACTCTGGTCGTTGGGTGTAATTGCACTGTTGTAACACAGTGCCTCACAGCAACGTGCATTTGTTGACATACAGAGCCGGGATAAGCGAGTCAACAGGACGTCCGAAGACATAGAAGAAATAGTGAAACAGTGAATGACCGAGCATCACGGCGCCATGAATATCTCCAGCAATCTGAGAAACTCACCAGCAAATAACCGCTGGTAGCATTTAGTGACAAAACAACGTCCGCCAAGTTACACAAAGCATGCAATGCTACGGAGCAACCACCGACTGAAACCAAGTGTTAAACGGGGGAAAACCCAACGAAAACATAACTTACCTCTCCAGCCGTAACTTTGCAAGTTCGGCGTCCGTCTTGTAATTTTCCATCTCCTGATGCTCTCGCCACCGAGCAAAGTGGGCTCCAATGTTAATTCTAGTTTTGTTCCTTGCGTTGTCTCTTTTTGGCCCTTGAATCTGGAGAAAGAGTCCTCCTCACACGCTTTGCGGATGCCATGGCTGCTACTACTACATGCAAAACACCGGCTTCTTTAGCTGGAAGCCAAATCTTGTGTAGTGCCGTCAAGCAGTTTGCACTTCTCGAAGCCGCTCGCGATATGTGTCCCCGTCACGGGAGCAAAAGTTACATAGCCCCTGAACAGAGCAGGGAAGCGCTGTGGGGGGAAGGTGGGGGGGCCATTCTCTCTGTTACAGCACCGAGCTCCACTGAACAGACTTTGGAGAGAATATTTGAAGGCTCAAAAGATCTGCAGTGCTGCTTTAAAGAAGAAAAATACATATATATGATGCTGCTGCTGTGTTTTGTTACATTTTTTTACAAGACCACTATGTCTGTTGACTGTTGTGTTGAACATGCACAGCAACTGGATCCACCTGACCAGAAGACCAAAAAAGTATTAGAGCATTGACTTTTTTATAGCTCTGTTGAGAATTACTGTTTTGTTTGAGAGAACTATATGCTTGAGAATGTATAATTCATCGTTAAAATGTTGTTTGTTGAAGTATTTGTACTGTTCTGTTGGCAGTGATACTGCAAGAATAGTAACTTTCTTATTGCCATTGATTTGTTTTATTTTGAAATGCATTTATCAGATCTTCTGGATGCTTTTATTTTGAAATGAAACCCAGAAGTTTATGTGTGTTCCACCCGGTAACTTGATTTTGCACAGACTTCCTTCCCTTCATCAGAGCTCTTTGCCTCTAATGGTTAACAACAGCTTTTTTTTCATTTTATTAAATGTCAATGACATGATGGATATTCTCCTCATTATTTCAAGCTTTCAATTCATCAACAACTCTTTCGCTAATTATAAGCCAAATAATTTAAGAGAGCTTCAAATTAATTTAAAGCCAAATTTAGATGCTGTTCAATGCAACTAACTAAAAGTATGTAATTCTCATTTTTAATTTGATTTATGTATTTAGAAAGCTTTAAGTGCTTCACAGAAATAATTACACCCAGTCATGTACACTAACTTAACCTTGCGGTGCAGCTGGATCCTCCTGATTCATTGACTGTAGTCAGGCAGCTCCATCTTGCCAAGCTCCGACCTACAATGGCTGAAAGCGGCCCAAAGCAGGATGGTCCAATCAGTTTCCTTTAGAGCAGGAAGAGGTGGAGTGGAGAAGTATTAATTTCTAAACCTGATGTGCTGAGTTAATCTTTTGTGTGGTTTAAAAAAATATTACTTATGAAAAGAGTATTTTGTATTGCAGGTGCTATTATTATGTAGAAAACCAAAGCAGTGCAGCATTTTCAGAGCTTAAAAAGCCCTCAACATTTTCAGCTTTCTGTCCTTCTTTCACAGAGTGCTACTGAAAACATTCAACTTTTAGAAAGATAGGTCTTCCTGTCTCCAGCTTTAACAATGTTTGTGATTTCTTGAATCTGTTTTCAAGTTTTTTTTTTCATCATATTTTAATTAGTTAGGTCAAATTTTAGACTCCTGGTCGGCTGCACAGTAGAGCTGTGGCCTCACAGCAAGAGGGATGCTGGATCAACTTCCCAGAGACAGACAGGGCCTGTTAGTGTGGAGTAAGCATGCTCTTCCCGTGCATGCGTAGGATTTCATGTACTCCACTTTCCTCCCACAATTTT
The DNA here is from genome assembly GCA_037902135.1 of Cetoscarus ocellatus. Lineage (NCBI taxonomy): Eukaryota > Metazoa > Chordata > Actinopteri > Labriformes > Labridae > Cetoscarus > Cetoscarus ocellatus. The sequence continues at coordinate 810,864 of JBAMNC010000189.1, read as the reverse complement.
TGGCTGTCTAAAATTTTCAATTTTCTTTCTTAATGAACAGAAATCTTGCTTGATGTGTTTTATGACTGCATGTGTTTGTCTCAAACTGTTGAATGTGCTGCTGTCTTGGCCAGGACACTCTGGTTTTCCTGGTTAAAGAAAGGTCAATAATAATAATCTAAATTGCATAATTGTGAGTGTGTTTGTGAATGGTGGTGCATCTCCTCATGTCGGCCCTGTGATCAGCTCCTGACCCATGCAGGGTGTGCCCCTCCTATTGCCCAATGTCAGCTGGGATAGGCTCCAGCCCCTGGCAACCCAGAGAGGGACAAGTGGTATAGATTTTGGATTGTACTAAGGGGAGCAGTAGTAAATTTTTCTCACCTTGCAACATTAGAGAAGTTCAGGAAAGACACATTTTGAAACTGAAGTGGAATGCTGCCCGTGGACACAGGCCCTAAATCACATCTTTAACTCACTTTTTGGGGTGATTTTGCAGAAGAACTAGACACAGGTTGGCCCCATGCTTCACTTACAGGGACAATGTGTAGCCTTTTAAGTAATTTATGAGCTAAAAACGACGTCTACATCCATAAATATGTCCTCATCTGTGTCAAATTGCCTCTGCCAACAATCTGACTTGTCTTCTTGAGCAAAGAATTTCTTATTTGTATTTACATAGAGCGGGTAAGTCCTATAGAGGCTTCCATGTTGTTCCGGTCTATAAAAACTATGAACAGCAGAGGGACATAAAGCACTATGTAGTACTACTGGCTAAGGCCAAACGCACTTTCGGTCATAATGCAAGATCATACTTATGCCATGCTACAGGAGGAGGAATCCTCATCAGCAAAAAAGCAAAAAAGCAAAAGACATAGCTTCTAGGTGAATACTGGCTACCGTAGAGTTCAGCGGTTGCAACGCACATTTGAAAAAGTGAGGCGCTAGAGAGCACTATTCATTTAAAAGCAAAATACAGTTTCACCACAAGATGGGAGAACAAACTGCACAGTGTGGCTTTAACGCCTCATTGTTTTCAGGAGGTCAATATAATGGATTTTGTACACACATTAATTCCCCTTTTTGCTTTGAAAAACAAGTCATTCATTTCAATGCTGTGTTCATGTACAGAATAGACAAACAAGCTGGAACATAATTAGAAGTTTTAATGATGTCAGTTTGTCGATTGGTTTACCTTTGGTCAAAGCCAGGTGACCTTCATCATGCTCCCATCCTTTCTGCCAACATGTTTATAAAAATTCCATCATAACCTCTGATGAGACCCTTCCCAACAGATGGCATCGTGAATACATAATGCTTGTACAATGATCATTCACATATATGGCATACAAAGTGTGGCAGCTGCTCGGCATCAGCCGCAGACCTCTAGCTGTGCTGGAAGTTCGTCTGCAGGCGAATGTGTCTGTATGACGGCATGAATATGAAGCAGAGCCGACCTGGAAAAGAGCACGCAGCACGGTGAAGGAGCCTATTAATGTGGGCTGACAGCGAGCTGATTCCACCCAGGAGCAACGCAAAACACTCACAACACTCACAACACACACAAACACACACATGAAACTGCAGATGTGTTTTTGTACATATTGCCACCAGTAAAGCATACGTGTCCTTATTGTGTCGACATGTAGTGAAGCATGGCAGCTCACAGCGTTCATACTCAAATCAGGTCTGATCACATGTGACATGCATGTCTGGTTTTGTATGTGCCTGAGGCTCAGGTTGTACACGGGAGCAGCTTAGCAGCGATGTACCCGTATAAACACCCCCGTGTGACTTTACATGAGACGCCGTGGGCTCAAATGTATAACCGAGTGTCAGTAGTCAAATCTGCCCCTCCTGGTCTGCCTCACGGGTCAGTTTGAGCAGATTGAGAGTTCACTACCCCGTGGACATGAAGTTTCATCTGACCTAATAATGCACATGGAGATACTCGGCTGTTCAGAGGGAGAAACAATCAGACAGTCCCCTTTATGATGACTGCATGTAATATGCCTAAACATTTTTTTCATCTGTTCACTAGTCTGGTGTTTATCTTGCTTTTTTGTAGAACATATATTTATGTGACACTGCTGGATTTAAAACCTGAGGCGTTTTAGTAATTCAGTTTTGGTAACACTTCATTATCAACTAGTTGCTTAGTTGCACGTTAATTAGTAGATTTAATTATACATATAAAGATCTTAGAAGTGCTGTCTTTGCAGCTATGCTGATTAAGATTGTGATCAATGTACAACAACTTTCTAACTTACCATTAAAAACAGTAATTAGGAGGGTATTAAAAGTAAAACTCTTATCTAACAGCCTGTTAGTTGTATAATATGGCTGTGCAGAATGGTGCTTTGGAACATTTTGTATGTGGGCTACATGTCCTTGCATATGGACCTTGTAGTCATGTCCATGAAGACCTTTTCTTGCACCTCATGGGAGGGGGCTTGTGGGATCGGACTGCGGGGACTGTGGTGAGTAAATGGCAGGTCGATGGGCCCATGGATATGTCATAGATGAGGGGTGGGCCAGCTGCTTTTTACATAATCAACACACAGTCCAGTGTTCGTTTACTTGGCCATCGGTGATGTAGAGCCTAAAGTGCTTTCAGGGAGTGGCTTTGTCTTCCCTCCAATTTCTGGAGTTGTACTTTCTGTTGTTGAGATTAAGAGGGTCGTCATGATGGGTTTCAATGGGAGCCCTGTTTGGCACACAGCTATGATTTCCTTTTTAGGTTATATGATTCAGTCATTCGTTAAAAAATTAATCACAGATACTATAAAATAAAAGTAAAATCAATCGCGATCCCCAGAATCAAAATATACTTTATTGGTAATTGTGCTGATGGATCCACACTAATGAACCTTTGGAGGTACCAGCAAAAACAAAACCTGGCTGGGGCATCCCTACCTGACAGGTTGCTTCAACATCTGTAGAACAAAATCAGATTTTTGACATTTTCCAGATCACGTAGTCAAATTGAGTTCTTCAGTCTTCTCCAAAGTGTATGGGATTTATCGTCTGCAAAGGGACTATTATTTAGTATTTCTTATTCACCCATGTATACTCTACTGCACTCTGGAATCCTGAGATTTAGGATACTTCAGAATTGGGACACGACATGAGACAGGAAAGAAAAATGTTCAGGACTCGTCAAAAAAAGTCAGAGCTAACACGAGCTGGAATCATGGGGAAGGGAGAAGATGGCTGTCAGCTCAAGTTGGCCGAAGAGTGTTGGTGTGCGTGTTGGAGAGAGAGAGACACTGAGGTAAAAAGATGGAGAGCGTGGGGATTTCTGTTCTCTGCGGTCCGTTACACCTTCAGGTGGAGACTGTGAGAGCAGAGAGAAAGACAGCCATCTTCTGTTTTTAGTTTATCCATCACATTTCCACTCCGTTGGTCTGTTTGGAGGATTTTTGGAGATTTGAGTGAATTTGTACGTCTTCATGTGTGTGTTGGAGTTAAAAGGGTAGCTGTCCACACAAGTTTGCAGCGCTGTGGCCTGATGTGTGTGTGTGAGAAAGTGAGTAGGAGTGTAAAAGGGCCACCTGTCTGCTGTAGTCAGTAGAGCTTTACCTGATGTGAATGTGAGAGTGACGAAGAACCGAGTCTGTGTGCATACAGTTATGGTGGGTGGTGAGTTTGGATCAGTGCTGTCACTGGTTTTACTTCTGCCATGAAACAGATATTTGCAGCACTGCCATGATGTTTGGTTAGCGCACACAGGAAGTAAAATAAAGCTAACAGGAGTGTGAGCTTAGTGCTACAGTGACAGGTTGATACAGTGAGTGTAACAAAGTGATGTGTGCTCAGATCGATTTCAGTCTTCTTCACACCGAAGAAGCTCCCCGTGTCAGAGCGGGTGTCGCTGTTACAATGAGAGGGAAGTGTGGCCCAACAATCAGAAGGGGTGTTTTCTCTTCACCAACGTTAAGTTAGGTGTGCTGGCTTTACAGACTGTCTCTCTATCCACCGATCTAACGCTGTGGTGGTGGAGTACTCGCTAATATGAAGTATTTATGATGTACAACAGAGAAAACGGATGCAGAGATGGATGGATGGATAGGTTATTTGATGGATGGATGGATGCATTAAAACTTTACAAAAGAAAAAGAGGTGCATCGATGATGTTGAAAGGACATGAGAAGAAGAAATGTTTGGATAGATGGATGGATAAACGGATGGTTGGTAAAAGGATGGATGTATTGAAGATGGCCACAGACGTAAGTTGGGGGAGGGGCACAGGGGACATGTCCCCTCCACTATTTCAAAAGCCCGTTTCAGTCCCCTGCAGTTTTAACCGTCCCAAAACAATGTTACGTTAAAGCGCGATACACGTCAAACATTTGGAACAAACGGCAACTCAAGCCGAAGACCGCCCACAAGCTCCTTCTCCTCCTCCTCCTTCTTTCTTCTCCTCCTTCTCCTCCTGCTTCTTCTTCTTTGCCTCCTTTTTTCTTCTCCTCCTTTTTTCTTCTCCTCCTCCTTTTTTTTTCTCCTCCACCTTCTTCTTCTTCTCATTCTTATTCTTGTTGTTATTATAATTATTAACCTTAACAGCTGTAGAGCCTCAACAATACAAAGATTTAGATTTTAAAAAGCTTCCATTTAATGCCAAAGAACTACACTTTTATTTATTTATAATTTTCATGTATCAATTCTGTGTTGAACAGCAGCAACAGTAAAGAAAATAAAAATAAAATCTCTGATTACAAATGTAATTTTATAGAACTATATGGAGTTGTTTCCTTAGACTATAAATGTAGACTATAATTATGCAATTCCTTAGACTATAACATAGAACTGTACCCCCACACCCACCCACCCACACATCAGTACTCAAGCCACGTGCCCCCCCCCCCCCCCCCCCCCCCACCTCTGAGATCAAAATTTTGTCCATGACGATGGCTAAAGGAAACAGAGATAGATAGGTGGATGGATGCATAGGAAGAAAAATAGATGGATGAAAAAAATATATATATTATTGGAGGGATTAAAAGGAAAATGGGATGGATGGATAGATGGAAAGAACAGATGGAACGGTAGCTTGAGAAAAGTAGACAAAAGGAAAAAGAGATGGATGGATAGATGGACAACAGGATGAAGGATTGATGGATGGACAAAAAGAAAAAAGAGTGATAGATGGATGGGAAAATGTTGATGTTTGATGGATGGCTTGATGAAAAAACTGAAGGGTGGATGGATGATTTTAGCTAAAATGAAAGACAGATGGGAGATGTATTGAAAGGAAAACAGATGAACGGGTGGATAGAAATATATGGATGGATGAATGGATGGATGGGAAAGAGGATAAAAAGAGGGATGGATGGATGTGTACTCATCATCATGACAGCAGTCCTCCAAGACAAAAGTAACTGAGTAAATTATCATTACATTCTTCAACTGGAACATTATTACTGATTTAAACTATTATTTCTGCTTCACTGCTTGCTCAATAAGAGTTATTGTATAGTTTCATATTTGAAGACACTCATTCTTCCCATATTTGCACAGAGTAAAATGATCAGCGTTAGGGCCTATAACCCTTCGTCTGCCATCTGACCTCAGCGTTGACGCTCATCTGATGTTTCCTCTTATCTCCTCAGCTGCAGTCAGATACTCGTGAATCCTCTCATAGTATTTGATTTTCCAGTATTTGTCTGTATACTCTCAGTAACGAGGCACAGACCACTTCTTAACTTTCTATCCTTGTATCAGCCCCAGCAGCAGACGATACATTCTAGTTAGTAAAGGTCACATAATTGGACTAATGCCTCACTCTGATTATTGTCCATAATGAGGTTATAATGTGCTTGTAAATGTGAGCAGTGATTAGAAGTAGCAAAGCATACATTTAATTATAGGGAAATTTTACAGCTGATTACCCGGAGACGTAATTGATGGAGACACATGTGGTTTGTCTGTGGGAGTGTGTGTGTGTGGGTGTGTGTGTGTCTGTGTGGTAACATCTCCGTCACTATGAGGGGTTGTTCTGTGTCTTGTCAAATAGATAAACATGTCTTATTTCAGCCGTGGATAAATGATGTGTTCTTTCTAACTGCAGTTCAGTAACTGTTGAACTTTTTAATTAGTGCATGTGTCACTTTGAAATTTAGTCCTTGAAAGTTTACAGGACTGAAAATAAAGCTGTGGAGTTTTATCTGTCACCTTTATGACTGCTTTAGATTTAAGTTTCATATATTGGGAAGGAGCTGAATTTATTGTGTTATCATATAATTTTATTAAGTTTAAGACAGAGGAGACATTTTTTATAACACATTTATCATTTATCATTTACGCCTTTTTAGATAACCTGCTTTAAGGTAACACTATTTTAATCCTTTATAATATGACACATGGTCTTTTTTCTTCGATCAGCTTCGACCTTTGGTTCACACGTCACCTATGACCTCAAGTCATAAATGTCAGTATTAGATGTTTTTCGTAGAGTAGAGAGGGAGGGACACATAGATATACAGACGCCCAGATGTCCCGACCTTGTTCAGTCCTAACTTTTCCCATCTCTAGAGGTCAACTGTCTTTAAAATAATTTGATTCTGTGATGAGTGTCAGACTTTCTTCTTCTCAGCTGACGGACCGCCCGTCACTGATCTTTTGATTGTCTCCATTCTTGCAAGATTGTAATTTTTTCTGTTTTGTCATAAAGACTCACAAACGGAAGTTTTTGGTTCAAGATCCTTCATTTCATCTTCTTGGGGAACATAAACAATTTTTTTCCACAACATGTCCTCTGGATTTGTTATTTTGCGTGGTGAAGGATGTTTCAGTACTACGAGGAGACAGACATAATGCCAGTGAGTAAAAAACTAAATATATATTTCATGCATTTAAACAGCTCTGCTTGAAAAGTTTCGTGTTTGTTTGGGAGTTAAACTTTCATCATCTCATCTCTTCACATCATCCCAAACACACTCCTCCATGGCTCCTTAGAGTCTGCTTTGCATTCAGGGTCACCACTTTGCCAAAACACCCACAAACTTTGGAAAAGTTTGTCTTCCTTGGAAACTTCTTACAAACTTTTTATCACCCTCTGAAATGATGTCTGTCCTGTGGGCAGACTGACAGCATTAACAATCTGAACCTGATGATTTCCTCTTGATCTGCAACCTGTATGCAAGATCACAGGTTGTAGAGGAGGCAGGTCAACGAGGGTTGATCATGGCTACAAGAACAGTGATGTGCACAAAGCGGCCACTTCATTAGATACACAAACTACTCTTCTATAAATGTAGCAGTCTGCAGCCAGCCTCAAGTGGACATTTGGGCTGTTTCTCAATATGTGTACTTCAGCGTACTTGTGCACTTGCAGACTCCTGATACGTCATCAATCACAGCCGAAGTTCTGTTCCAATTCAAAGTCCGCATCAAAACAAGTTTAGTTCACATACCTGGATGTGGACTCGCCCCGCCCCTTTCACCAAGTCTGCTACACAACGTAATTTGAGCGGACTTTTCGCAGCTACAATCCCACAATGCAATTCGCATCGTTCAGCAGGAAACTCCAACATGGTGGAGGAGGAATCACACGGATGTAAGTTACCATTGTTGCCGCTTATTTTGGAATCATAATATTGATGATTAATGGTCTTAAACAAGTGGTTTGGTTAATCAGTTGGTTTGGTCAGTGCTTTTCCTGCTATAATCAATGTTATATCCAATAATTACTTACATATTTGACTTTATGATCAATGTTGTAATCGATGATTCACTGGTATATGATTCACTTTTATATTTACTGTCATTTGCTTATTTTTATATATCTTCAAGGTCATAATTACTTATGCTTACTTGTATTTTTATAATGAATGCTGGATTAAGGGGTTCAGCTTATATGCTTAAGGGTTTCATAAGTTTATGTTACACATTATGTGCCTTATATACCCCTCTAGATGTTTGCCTCATATAATCCTCACGCACACACGCAGAATGTGTGAGTTTGAAGTATCACAACATATATATCACACACACTCAAAGAATGTATGAGTTAAAATTGTCACAATGTATGCCTTATCTAGTTGAAATTGTCACAATATATGCTTTGTCCAGGTAAAAGTATCACACAATATATGCCTGATGAGTTCACAAGAGTGTTATAATTTTTATAATCTCACAAAGAAGAAGTTAGACTTTTTCACACAGTATATTTTCATGTAATGGTTTCTGACTTATTGAAGGTACCTGGTTTAGTATACATAAAAGATTCTTCAAACATAGTTTTCCCTTTCATGAGGCCGAAATACAGATCTAATGATGTCTATTCAAAGATTTGGTGAAGCTAACACATCTGAGAAAGCGGCTTATAAGAGGAAAGCCCATATTTGGAAAGCTCACAGAGAAGCCATTTTGAAGCAATGAACAGAACCAGCAGACGTCATTTTGAGAGAAAGGGAAGGGAAAAATGCCGAACTATAGCCATAAAAGGAAGAAGCTCTGGTCATCCTTGGATTTGTATGATGTCCTAGGGAAGGGAAATTGACATAATTAGGTCTAAGTATACATAAAGTAAATATATAATAAGACGGCTGGAGGGGAGGAGCTCCACCCAGAGACAGAAAGCGATGTATCGCAGCTCCGCGGTGTGTTTTTGGGGTGTTTGGTACCACGCTTCAACTCCACCCACAAGTTTGTTAAAGATTCTTTTGAGCTTTAATAAACTGGTGATACTTGGACTTCTTCTGCATTTTGTGCTTTTTGGGGACCTGAAACTTAAAATTGGAATATAACTTTTTCCTTACCTTGGGGATAAAGATCATGACTTGGATTATCTCTTTTTTTCCTTCATTGGGATTAAGGAGCATAAAGTGGAATATACCTTTTTTTCCCTTTTTTTTAGAAAAAGTCAACATATTGGAATTTAACATTTCGGATTATCCTTAAGTTTCGCTTTTGCTTCCATTTCGAGGGAGTAATTTTTCTATCAGCTCATTCAATATCTTGACGGAATATATCGGAGACACTGCAGTATAATTATGAATAACATACTCTATTGCAATAGAGTTGTGTTTGAAACCTGAATGTTGATAAATACTAAATTGACAATGTGAGAGGTTACTGGCAGACAACTGGATGTGACATGTAGGTACATGGAAGGGAAAGCTCGCGGAGCTGTGGATGCTAGCAAAGTACGCTGCTGTTCCAATTATGGTATGATTGTTCTGCGGACTCCCGACCCCTGAAGTCTGAACTCTGGGATGAACTTGCCAAGTCAGAACTTCCAGAGAAATGCAAGTCTGAACTTGTGAAACACACTTGGGGTACTACAGGTTTTCGGCACTACCTCATCAGCCTCCATTTTCAGCCCTGGAGGTCACCGCCTAGTTGAGATGCATTCAGGGGAAGTGTTGGCAGGAATTCAACACTGTCCGGAGTTTATGCCTGTGCACCAAAACATGCAAAGAACCAATGGCTGTGGTTGAAAAAGAAGAGACGGTGCCCACCAAGCAACCTGGATCACTATGAAAGGCAGGGAGGAGCAGGATGTTAATAATCCCGAAAGTCAGAGTGTGTGATGGGTTTGTTTTGATTATGCATTGTCGGATGTTTGTCCTTGGTTCTTATTGTCCCTTCTTTTTGACTTAAATTCAGGCTCATTGGCACATGGATGCTGAATGTTTTGGTGCTGTTGAGGATACCCCTGACAGTCTTTATCTTGGCCCTGACATTTGGTATCTTACTGTTTATTTCTTTACTTGTTTTTGTTTCATTTTCTCTGCATAGTTGCCAAAAGAACCAAGAAAACAATAATGTGCAGATGGTTGTTTTAAAGAGGGAGACATGCATACTTCCATATCCACAGGGCCAATTGTCTCTACTGCAGACATTTCAGTCTGTATTTCACACAGATAAGGGTACAAAGAACTCGAGGAAAGAGAATAATCATAAAAGCACAGCAGATAAGAGGCAGGTTCATATAGAAATGCAGCACTGTGATGTCTTTGGCTCCAGGTAGGACTTGAACAATAAACAACAGTGTCTTTGTGCTCACACAGAGAGGTGAACGTAAGCCAGTGTTGCCTTTGGCTTTAGAAAAATGGCTTGTTGGTAATTACTGAAATAACCGTTTTTAGCTTTAAATGGCACAACAGAGGCGGTATTTTCATGCATAGTGGATGAAATGACTGGAGGGTAATGACTTTGTTTCATTACTTTACCCTTTATGGGCGCTGTGCTGTGGAGAATATGCTTTTCTTTATGTGTGCTGGCGTGCAGTGACACGGCTGGAGGGTAATCGCTGGGCTTTAAGTGTCTCTAAAGATGCTCGAGTCGAGGGTACAAGTTGTGTTTTGATATGTTTGGCATTAGATGCCGCCTCCAGAAGGCCCATATTGGATTGCGATGACTTTGGCCCCGATCGGTACAGCTGGGATGGGCACGCTGGAGCGACACGTCTTTGGCTTCATGCGGAGCAGCTGGAAGGTAGATTGTGGATGGAGATGTCACACTGCGGCAGCCTGTGCTCACCAAAGCCAAGACACTTCACCAATCTTTGCACACAGGATTAGCTCAGTCATGCATACGCACACTGATACATGCACACTCCAAACCAAACGAGTCTGTCAGTCTGTCTCTCGCTCTAAGCTCTATTATGCTGGGCTGGATTCCACCTCATCATCTCATCCATTACCACGCACCCCCGGTGTGTAAACTACTCTCCTGTTCAGGGCTGGAGGGCTAAAACCTGATAAGGCTGCTTGACTCCACGATAACAGATTCTTCTCTTTTTCAACACTTTCCACACACTACTTTAATGTTTAGAGATATTTCTGTAACATACAATCACCAGCCACATTTGAGAAACACCTGAGAAACTCCAGAATGCATCAGAACAGAGAAGAAGGGGGATTTAACTGACTTTGAAAGTGGCATGGTTGCCAGCAAGATGTACCTAACATTTCATGCACTGCCTCCATTGAGTTTATGGTGGAATGATGCTGTTTACAACAGTCCCAACCAGGCATCCAGTGTTTATTCTTCCTCACTCTTTAGAGCTCTGAGGCCAAAGGTCTGCATAAGATGTCGGCTTCTCTTGGATAAAATAAGTGCTCAAAGGCCTGACATCCTGGTTTGAGTTGTTGCTGATATCAAGTCCTTGATGATGGTGAATTTTGATGCGTCTGCTAGAGAGTTCCCAGTCCTTCTTCAAATACTGAGGGTCTGTCTAGTAGTAGTTTGAAGTACTGCATTTACTTATCGAGCATGAGGTTAGCTAGCAGAGCCGGCCCTACCCAATGTGTTTTTATATGGTGCCCCCCATCTGCAATTTACGTACGCTTACATTACATACGTGTACAAAAGAAATCAAATAGCACTGTTTTTACCATTGTCTGTAATTTATGAGATAACACGTCACCTTAAAAAATTACCAATAATACAAAAAAATCTGAAATACAATAATAGTGCCCTAACCATCATATATATATATATATATATATATGTATAACATATTATCCTTTTGAGTAAGTAACATTTTTTAGTTTAGTTTAATTTTTTAATTGAATCTTTATTTAACCAGGAATGTTGCCATTGATTTATATGATGACGTGTCACCCAATTTACATGCTTAACAAATTACAAATAGATACATAAAATCTGAAATACAATACCTTTACTACAAAAAAACTGTATATAAGTGAATAAATGATTATAAAAGTAATAAAGTATAAATACAACAATCAACATCAAACAGTTTAAATAACCACACAGTTTGCACACAATAACGCAAAACATAACTACATTTAAACTTACTTGGTAATATCATTTGTATTAACAATACCTGGGCATTTCTTTACATTTGAATCAATGTGAGCTTTTCCATTTTAAGAGTTATTTTCAAGTCATAGTGTATTAATGACTGGAACAAAGACTGCAGCTACACCCCCAATTAGTGTTGGGTGGATGGATTAAAAAAATTGGAAAAGGTTTGAAAGAAGACCAAACCAAGTTAAAATTGTTGCAATTTAAAACCCAAAGCAAACCAAGTCTGCCAAACTTTATATGGGAACAAAAGCTAAAGTCAGAGTGTAACTTAATCTCCAAACCACTTTTTCAGACTAGAAAAGTATAGACTTAATGGAATTATTGAAAGGCTTCAGTCAAATATCTACATTTAAGTCCAAAGTATGTAAAAGTATTTAAATTCTACTCATAGTGTTGGAAATGACTGTAGTCTAGTCACTCTGTCAGCAAAGATTAAACTGTTGTGATAACAGTTTAGTCTACACCAGACACAGTACAGAACATATTCCCTTTCACCAAATGGGACCTTGAAATAAGGCATCCCATCATGGATTTTATAACCATTCATTTGCATAGTTTAAAGCATGAACACAGTGTAAGAGCAGGCTTTCTCACAGGCCCATTGCAGTAGAGTCAAACCAGGAAAACTCTGGAGAACCAAACTGATAAGAAGTGATGTTAAAATGAGAACAACTGAGGAGACAGTCCGACTCCTCTGCCTTTACGTCTGATAAAAAATTAACCAGAACAAGGAAAAGTCTACTTTTCAGAACAAATTCATGAAGACTCTTTGTAGATCTTTCAGGAAATAAAAGTATTCTCTCATATGCGAGAGAACTGAGGGCTTAAAAGTTTCCTTGAACATGCAGCACTTCTCCATTAAACTGTTCTAAAGCTGTGATCCACGGGGGAGCTGACCCTGATCAAGGACAACCTTTTAGCAGCTGTCCGACTGTCTGCACAGTTATGACAAAGGCTGTTTGTTTGTGCACGACCAGCGGGGATCTCACACTGATGATGATGAAAAGAAGAGGCAGGATGAAGACAGAGACGTGGTCAGGGATTAAGGGAAATAGACAGCGGGAAATCAATTTTACAACAACTTGAAGGATAAAGCTCAGAGTATAAAAGATGAACAGAGGCATTTAGGCATTTATAAATAGTTATGCCCCAGTCACACATTCCCGCTTCTCATGGCGATTGTGCCCCAACTGTAATGATAATGGGGAGCGGGAAGTGAACGTGACAAAAATGCAAGCGACAGGGCTCAATCAGCGCTTACGTGACGCAAACTGGGCTCGAATGGGACTGTCGTCATGTCAGCGGGATGGAAATTCATGGAATCCTTGACGTATCGTTGTATTGACCTAATTGAAGCGAGACGAACGCCCCCGAAGTGCTGTAGAAGCATTACTGACGGTGTATTTCTTCCCGTATCATGCCGATCAAACCAGCCTTGCCAATCGTGTACAGTCGTGCACAATCGCCATGAGAAACAGGAATGTATGACTGGGCCTTTAGGATGGCTAAAGATCAGCAATCCAGTAGATTCAGGGACATTTTTCACAGCTTTAAGCTAAATGTGAGCATCTTAGAAGAACAGCCAACCCTTAAATAGCTGCTCTCATGTGCACAATTACTTATTCAAGGGATAGTTTGGGTGTTTTGGGATAGTGATGGGGATCAGCTCTGCTTCTGTACAGAAACAGTCCATCTTGACAAGCTCCAAACTACAATGACTGTGTTCAGCCCAAAGCAGGTCGGCAAAACCAGAGCAGGGAGAGTTGGAGCTACGAACAAGTCAACAGCCTTTTATGCCTTCTACATCATCTGATTGGCCTGTAATGAATGTGATTGACGGAACAACTAACCAATCACCTGCCAGATATGCTTCTGATGGGTTCTGCCCTCCCCAAACACTTTCTATGGACTCTTTCCCAGATGGATTAGTGAAATATATTGAACGGTCCATCTGGTGTGGGGGATTATTCTGCTCTAGTGTTAATGTATGAATCATATGAGAGGTGAGACGAGGACACAGGAAGTCATAAAAAGCCTCAGTAGAAGATCCAGGATGATGAAATAACTCTCAGAGGCGGTCACGTAGTTTCCAGTGAAACCTGAAGCTGTTAATGTTTGTTTGGAGACAGTTTGGAGGAAGCAGGAGGCTGAAGTCTTAGTTCAGAGACGAGGGGGAGGTTGTGTAACTGAACCCTGGAGTGACTGGATGGAGGTGGCAGGGGTCTCGGTGGAGTCGTGAATGTCCTGAAAGTGTGATCAGATAATGACACGACCGTGGGGGAGTGTGTGTGTGTTTGTAGAAACAGCGGCATCAGTGACCAACTTCTTCTCCCCCCTGAGCCATTAAAACAACTTTACACCGCCCGCTGTCTGTCCGAGTCCATTTACACTGGGACATCACACCCTTTACTGAGTGCCTTTAAGTACCACTCAGAGCCCCGAGTCTGACAGCTGCTGCCACTTAGGTCCTCAACAGAGCTGCAGACTAATGCACAACAATCATGTTTCTTAAAGGAAGTGTTGTTGAAGATGCCACTTTGAATGCATTATCTAAAGACGAGTTATTGAACAAGAAAAAATGTGGAAATAAAGGGTTATTCCACCATTTTACCTGCACTTCATTCTTAGCTCATGCAACTGACTGCAATATGGGAGTGCTTGTTTATATTAATGACAGCGTTAGACTGGTAATAAACTATCTGAATACTTAAGCAAAAATAGATATCCATGTAAAAAAAAAGAAAAAGAACTGGATTCAGATGATTTTTGTCATTCCAGTCTGCACTAACATGAGACCAGAATGAAACTAGTAACTGAGGTATTAGCCATATAGAAATATAAGCTATAACGTAAGGCTGTAAGCAGCACATTATAAGTAAAATATAAAGTAGAATAAAATACAAAATAAGGATATTTACAACATTACTAAAATCTAAGGCTAATAAAAGCTAGATAAAATCTCTGTCAATGACTATTTTACTTTGTCAGACAGTGTTTTTCGTAGTACTTCTCAAAATGGGGAATCTGTTTGATTCCTTGAATAAGATTTGTTCAGAGACTAATGCATTTCTAATGGTAATGTGTGTTTTTTATGCCTAAAAATGCATCTGTTAAGTTTAAAGGTTAAAGACAAATATGATTGATCCATATGAATTTAATTACACGCATTAAACGTGTGGAAAAACAAAATAGTTTGATGCCATTTTCTTGATTTCAAGATGTGTGCATAATTGGGGAATTGGTAAAACTCATGAGAGACAATATTTTTGTTAAAATAATTTTTTAGTAAATTTGCAGCTATATTTATATCTCTGATGGTGTTTTTCAAAAATGTACATGCTGATCAAGCAAATATACAAATTCTATAATAAATGTTCAACTGGGAGGTTGAACCAAAACAGGGTTGGATAGCCAAGATATCATCTAACAATTTAATAATTAATTATTTTTTTTATTTTTTTAAATTAAAACCTGTTTTGTCCCTTTTCCTAAGAATTCCTGCTAAATAAAAATAATAATTCTCTACAGCACTTACATGAAATAAAACCTCAATAAAAAATAAAATAATAATAAAAAATAAAATAAGGGTAAAATTTACAACATTAACATAATCTAAGACAAATCTAAGAAGAACAGTGTACACCAAAGTACAGAGCAGCGGTGTGCAAAAAGGAAACATCAACAGGTACAGTGGCTCACAGATCAGTACAAAAGGTGCATCGAGGTACAAGTCCAGTACTGAGGTAGTATTCCAGTTATTCTGTCAGACATTAACTTCCATTCCCTGTATGAGCGACGTACAGAGCAACATCCTCACAGCTGTTGGAAAGAAGCTCTTTTTCTGGTGATCTGGTGATCTTTACAGCCCTCAGTGATGGAAACCATTGCTGTGTCCCATTTCAGGGGAAGCATTCTTTGAAGAACAGAGCCTGCTGTAAGCTGAGGTCAGAGTAAACATACGAACCATCACAGCCCGGCCAGACAGGGATGACAATTTAGGGTCCATCCAAACATCACAATGTTTCACTCATCCCATTCACACATCCCGAACTGCCCAGGTTTTTGTTGGCCATCTGATCTTTGGGGTTTGAACATGGAAATTCCAAAAAAACAATAATAGATAAAAAAAAAAACAAAAATAAACAAAAACAAGTGTGATATATTACAAGGCACTGCAATCTTAACCTTGATTATTCTGTTTTCATAACTGTGGGCGGCAGTAATCCTTGAAATGAAACTTGATTTATTTCTCAGCGGTATCTGCCAAAGGCAGAGACAGATTAGGATTTTCTACAGTCTCAACTCAAAATAAAAATCATTCTCTTTATCAACCATGTCTTATTTGCTGAGATATGAAACATTAGTTATTTTAAGGCATCATCTTCCATTGAATATCTCTTTGTCTGGATGTTTTTAATGTTTATTTGGTTCAAATATCTTTTAATACACCAATGACTGAACTTTGACTTTCATAAGAACTTTGACCCCCTGTTCAGATGCTACAACCCAGTCTAGACATTAAAAAAATCACTAATTTCCCTGCTGAGATAAACCTTTTGTCGAGCCTAAAAAATCTCCTTTTGAAGCCCTAACGGTCGTTTCATCTTGCTCTTCAAAGCCAGCACACTCCTTTGACCAAAATCATCATTTTACCTTGAAAAGATGGATCTATTGTTAATCAGGGCTGCAGGGTGAATATTTTATATATTTAAGTAAAAGGACAGTAAAGGTGCCAGAGAGAGCGGGATAAAGATCAGCAGCACTTGGAATCAGATGCAAGGACACCCAGTGCCCGGGGGGTGGGGGGGGTTCAGCAGGAGTTCAGGGTCTTCCAGCGGGCAGAGCTCAAGCTGGGACTCAACTTTACCCTGATGTTTCAGGACACTTACACAAACACACAAACACTCTCATAGAGACATTTCATATGCTGCGCTGTTTTCTCTAAACTGAATAAATCATCCCGTGTCGGAGGCTGTTTCCTGCCTGTTTACTTCGTCTGAGTCAGGACCTTGGAGACGAAGCACTTTTGGGATGTGCTGGGACAGGAGGTTCCCATCACAGCAGCTGTCATGTCAGTACAGACCAAAACCTCTAAAGAAAGCTCTGCACCTTGTTATAAGTCAGTGCTGAAGGCAACAGGGGCTCCACCCTCCAAATGCAGCCACTTAAGACGTCCCCACTTTCCCTGATTGGGTCTTGGCTGGTCCCTGACAGGTCCGTGACGAGGCCTGTCCACCTGACAGTCATAATTTGTGGTGTCAGTTCTGCTCTCAGCTGATTTGGCAGCTGATTTACTCACCAAAGAAAAGGTTGAGGCTATGTCATCTCGTAAGGGAAGTAACCATCTCATAGAGAGACCCTGCAAATGCATGAATGGGTGTGTTTTCTTTTTTTTGTTTTGTTGTTTTTACTGCTACCAAGGATGTCATGTTTTTGCCACAATTGTTTGTTTGTTTGTTTGTTTGTTGCAAGCAAGATTACGCAAAAACCAGACAGATTTTGCTAAAATTCTCAGGAGATGTTGGTAATGGCCCAACTTAGAAATGGTTACAGTTTTGTGATGATACATATATTATCCCATAAGGTGCATACTGGTGCTTATCCCACAAGTTAACATTGGGCAGAATTGTAAAAAATCATATCTCTGCCATATTTTATTAGATTCACTTCTAATTTGACTGGATAATGGGGTTCATGTCTCTATCATCAAGGTAAATTTCATTTGAATCTGATTCAGACTGACGTCACAAAAAACTTTGAACTTTATAATGGGAAATCCCATTTATTACTAACAATAATTCAAGTAAAATATGAGGTGATGTTCCCAAAACCTGTTGGTGTTCATACAGGATAACAACCTCCATGTATGTGCTGAGTTTGGTCTGGATCCTGGCTCTATTCTGGATCTGGTGATCCAGAGTTGTATCTTTTACAGGAGTTGTGGAAAAGTCACTGCAGTAACTGAGCTGCTTGGCGAAGGTCTGTGCTCTCTGAGTGCATTTCTAGTTTTAATTCTCTTTTTATTGAAGGTTATCAAAAAGAAAAGAAAAAGAGAGACAGGCAATATGAAACTCAAAAGGGTTGTTCATACATGAACTAAATATTCCAAAACCTCTCAGTGTGTTCCCCAAAACCCCTACCTCAAGCATGTCTCCAGTTTAGACATACACATGAATATGTATCTAAATATCCACACAATTAAATGTACACATAAAATGCATCCACCTTCTACACCCAATTTACACTTACATATCCATGTGAAAAGTAAGATAAATATAACAGTGTCAACAACTGACTGACACGGTAAAATAATAAAAGAGACGGCAATTAAAAAAAAAAAAAAGAGAGAGTACTACATCCCTGCTGCTTAACACCAACATAAAAAAAACATTAAAATGAGATAAAATAAAATAAAATAGAAATCATAGTTATTTGGGGGAGTTTTATTGCCCCATTATAAAGAATGAGTTTCAATAGAGTTTAGGCACAAAAGAAGTGGTAGGGGCCTTCCAGTGGCTGGAAGTTGGCTGGTAACCAGCTGGAAGGAGAAAATTGGAGCATCTGAATCTGTACAGCAAGGTGTACCTAATAAAGTGGTCAGTAAGTGGTTTTTATCCTGTGAAGTGTCTTGTACTTGAGGAATTGTTTTTCAAGTGTATGCCTCAGGACTTCGGATTATCATTATAAATGTTGATATGTCCATTTGTATGCACAGTCCAAATTCATTAAAGTCAATGAATAAATGAAAAAGATGTTATGACCTCACTCATACCATCCCACAGGGCTTTTAAAATCAATATGATGAAGCAAAGTGTTTGCATGCTTTAGGACTCTCATATCTGAGTATGCTGCTCTTTAAATGTTAAAACCGCTCCGTCCTATTTCGGATTCACACGCATCTGCCCCGCGGCGTGCACTTTCTCTGTGCTGGTGCGTGTTGGGCCCCATCTTGCCTTTTCATTTCCTGCAGCATTTCTCAAGCCGGCACAGCGCTTCACAATAACACAGCCAAACATCCACACCTGCTGCCCGGCATTGTCGGCTGCTGGAAGCTGCCCAGAGAAACCAGAACACCGCTGGCTCCCTCACGGCCCCCGTAATGACAACTGGGGCGCCATTGTCGTGGTTCAGGGCAGGATTAAATTGGGTCGAATGGGTTTTCATATTTAAGTTTAAAAGGTTCAAAGCACAAAAGGAATACTTCAGCATGAAGGAAAAAAGGAATATTACATCAAAATTTCTAATGAAATCAGTGAGCAGATGCAGCATCAGGACTTAACCCTGACCGTTTTCCCTCTTTTATGGGGTCTTATGTAATTCTGGCAAAGGGATATGATCTCTAATTAAAAGATCAGCCTTCACTGCAAAAGGATGACTGGTGTCATTTTCAAGTTCAAGCGTTAAGATAAATGTGCCTATTAATAAGATGAGTATCACTCCCAGCTTCTCTTCCCCCACACTGTCACCTCGTGCCCTGAACCCACATCCACATTTCAGCATGCCTCCTCATTTAGAGTTTAAGTTTTTAACCTTCTGCCCCAGCAGTTTGAGTTAATCATCTGTTGTTTAGGTCTTTAAAAAACTGCAGTGATGCAAACTGATGGACGCACTGAAGGAATCCTTCTTTTTTCTGATTAACTTAGGATAAAATTCCTCTTGGTTAGGAATCTGGAGAGGTGTTTTTGAGCAAAACAGTGTTTCTTTACATCACAACTGCCATCTCAACCTGATTTTTGCTCAGCCTGGCAACATATCTTATGACATATGAAAAAGTTCTTATTGTGAGGTGGGTGGGGGGCTTCAGACCTGATGAGTAGGACTGGTAGGCCTGCTCCCAGGAGCTTGGTGGTTTTGGGAATAGGGCAGGGCTTTGATTCATGGAGACGTGGGAACTGCCCCAGTATATGGTGTCTTCTTTGGTGTGCCCTCTGGGCGCTGGCTAATTGGCATTGATGTGTTATTTGGCCCAATGGGTTCAGAACCTCTTGTGTATTTGGATCCTGCCTGTATTACTTGTGCCCTTTTTCGTGGGTTTTGGGTTTTCATCACGTTCTTTGAAATGTTCTTCGTCCATGAACACAGTCAGCCTAAGGGACACCAGAAGTGCTCCTGTTCTCTTAGGTTCTTGTTGTGCTTTTTATTTTAGTGAATTATTTTCATGTTTTTGTAAATGGCTTGACAAATTTGTTGGAGCACCACCTGAAATCAGGTTTATGCCACTGCTGTCCTCAGTTAACAGCATTGGTAATTACCAAAAGCTACTTATGTTTCTGTTTTGGTTAATACACCAGCATGTAGGAGCTCTTTAATTAACATTAAATGTTAAATGCTAAAATATAATCTAAACATCTTGAACATATTTTAGGAGAAACAGTGGACCAGAGCTCCCTGAGAACCTCCACTTCTTGTAAAATGTCATGCTGGGCAAACTCGCCAGTGCAATTAGCTGTCACAGATCATTTGAATATGATTATTAGACTTTAGGAAACACTTAAAAGAACAATCCAACATTTTTGTTGTTTTTGTGTCCTGCCTCACTGCCAAGTTCATGACAAGCAGATCGACACCATTTTTTTGATTGTGCTTCCGGTAAGAAGAAAGCTCGCCTACCGCTAGTTAGCTTAGCTCAAACACTGGTAGTCAATGGGTAGTGTTAGCCTGCCTCTGCCTATAGTCATCAGATAAATACCTCAGCAACTCTAAACAGTCCTGTGTGCTTGTTGTGACTTGTTTTTTTTACCCCTTTATGTTATCTTTTATTATCTTCATATTGTCTTCTTCTAAACAGAAGAGTTTCTCTGATGACTGTAGGCAGAGGCAGGCTAACACTTCCAAAGGCTTCCAGTGTTTGAGCAAAGCTAACTAGCGGTGGGTGAGCTTTGGCTGTCTCTACCTTGTTACTGGACGCATGGTTGAAAGAATGGTGTCTATCTGCTTGTCATGAACTCAGGAGTGAGGAAAGACATGGAAACAACAAAAAATGTTGGAGTGTTCCTTTAAGTGAGACTCTGTTATTGCAGGTTGCAGAGTTGAACTTGTCTGTCAGTCTCAACGCTTTGAGATTGTCTTTGTCTCTTTGTTAAGCCGTTAAACGTGTCTGTGATCACAGCGTCGAGCTGTTTGCTCTGTCTAGGAGTCCTGACATGTGTCTTCATCATGAGGATGACTCAGTCCTTGAGAAGTGTTGCATAATCTCGTTACTTTCAGGAGAATCTTTGCTGATTAAACTTCACTGAGCATTTTGATGAAACGCTCCCTCCCTCTCTCTCCTGCTGCATTGTTCATTTCTCTATCTTTTTGAACTCTGGGAGACCATGATTCTTAGACTGTTTAAGCCAGGGGCCCAAACACAGCCAGCATACCAACTCCACTGTTATCGAGCCAGCCCACCAGAGACCCTCCTCTGTTACAGCAGCGGCGGCGTGCTCGGGCAGCAGAGGAGGGAGCTGGTGGGTTCATCCTGGGCGAGTTATGTGGCTGTGAGGGAGAGGTAGATCAGGGTCCACAAACAGACAGGCTTTAACATAAACAGGCTTCACGGTGTTCTGAGGAGCCAGGCATGCTGGGAGTCGGGACAAGAAACTATTAGCATTAACTGTAATAGCTTAAGAGTAAGTTTGTATAACTAACACCCTACTGTATTTCTGCAGAGCGCAGCTTGGGCTGATCCGCTCTGTGCCATGTTGTGTAACACTTAGAATATGAAATATCGATGCATCTAAAAGGTGTCGTCTGATTAAATTCTTCTGTCATCTTAACTTTCTCGAAGGTCAAAGTTACGACCAGTCATCACAAACTTGAATATCTGGATTTGACCTCTTCACAGTGAAGAAAGACTAAATTAAACCACAACAGACAACTTGTTTCTTATCATCACACTTCTGTTCTGACTATTTTCTTCACTAAATTGGAATTTTTTTTTGTGATTACATCCGCTAAGGAGGTTATGTTTTCGCCAGGGTCTGTTTGTCTGTCTGTCTGTTAGCAAAATTATGCAAAAACTGAAGAATGGATTTACATGAAAATTTGACCAGAGTTGTGGTTTGGTCAAAGAAAGAAGCCATTACATTTTGGTGCTTATCAGATCCAGATTGACAAAAATAATGGCAAATCCCATTCATTGATGTCGTTATGGGAATTGTAGTTTATTTGCAAACTGATGTCAACATTTTTCAAGCCTGTGTCACTACATTTCCCAGCTTCCCTTGCAATGCCAGCGGAGGAGTTCTGCTAACACAACGGCTAACTGTAGCCTGGTAGATAGGCACTTTTTTTTTCTGACATGGCAACTAGAACGCTGATAACTCAGAGATCACGTCATTCGAACTCCCCTCTTCCCAGTTCTGATGTTAATGGAACGCAGCATTGTCCACATGAGTGGAGACTCGGCTGTCCATGTGGAGCAGAAAAGCCACTGCCGTAACTGAAATGCTTGGCAGGATCTGCGCTCTCAGAGTGATTTTCTAGTTATAGCTATTATCATCATTGATGAAGGCACAAAATATTAAATATACAACTCTGTTTTTGCATGACACTTACGCGCCCTGAAAAAGTGTGGGATATGTGTGTAAAATGTACTTTTTTCTGTCAAATTCTACATAGTCTCATATGGTATACTTTACAATTTGGGTTGAATGCTCGTCATCTCCATTTATTAAAAGTTGTTTCCACACACAAGGACTACAACCAGTACCAGACATAAGGATACAATTATAAAATTAAAGATGTAAAAAGAAATGAAATAAACTAAAATGTGACAAAGTCAGTGTGTATGGACCCTGCAGACATGTTTCTCTTATGTGTGGCTCACAGTATTGGTCATTGGATCTGTCTTTAGGAGGGTGAAAATAACATGCCTCTCTTGCTGCCCTCGAGCAAGGCATCTAAAACCTAAAGTGGACCAGATTCAGATCCAGACTCCTTAACAGTTTTTTTTACAGGGCCTGCAGAGGAGGGAGATGAGGGGAGGTGCTTCTTCATCCTCTGACTGTATCGTCCAATAATGATCATTATTTTCATGGAATTTAGTTTTGGAAACGCTTGAATTTTGAATGTGATCCTGATAACTTGTGTTGCACTGCTGCAAAATAAACTGAGTTTATTTATGGGCAGCACGGTGCGGCAGCAGATCATCACTGGCTCGATCCCCCATGTTGACCTTTCTGTGGGGAATTTGTATGTCCTCTCACAGACCAACAACATGCTCATAAGATTGACTGGTGACATGAAATTGCCCTGGGGGAGTGTGTGCGTGAATGGTTGTTTGTCTCTCTATGTGGCCATGTGATTGGCAGGCACCAGGTCAAGGTGTACCTGCCTCTTGCCCAATGACACTTGGGATAGGCTCCAGCTCCCAAACCTAAGAAGGATAAGCAGTAAAAATGATGGATAGATGTATTAAAAAAAGGATGTGCATATTTTAAAAAAAATTGCCTAAATCGTCATTTTCTGGTTTTAGATCAAAGCCACATATTTTTGGACATATTCACTGAAGAAAGGCAGAAAAAGAACAGACCTGATCCGCCTGATTCATTGTCTGTAATCTTGCAGATTCATCTTAAAAAGATTCAGGCCAAAAAGATTGAGCTCAGTCATGTTTGACTCCAAGACATCAAAAGGTTAAGAAGGGGCATCATCATCTTTTTAAACCATCTAAAGTTCTCTTAAGTTGTAGAGAAGTAAAATGAGCTGGCAGGATTTTGGTCTATTCAAGAATAAAGATTGAAATTCTACAAAAATTTTAAAAAAACAGAGTCGATTTGATTTGTTCTGCAGAAAAACAAACAAACTAAAGAAAAAAACCTCTTCAATTATCAAGTGACTCCATCCGACCTCTCTGGGCTTTGAGCTTGCACAATGTTTTTGAGCTGAAGAAGAGAAGGGAAGAAAATGTGCTTTGAGTTTTGAACATTTATAATGACAGATTAAAGAGCGGGGTAAACATCTGTCGGGCTTGTCAGTGTTTCTCCTCCGACACTGAGACAGCAGGCTAAATAACATCTGAAAAAGAGAAGAACCAGACCAGACCAACCATGATGAAATATTTATCTGTTCTCTCCCCGTCTCACCACAGCCTGGCTCACTCATAAACATATCCTTGAAAGTTTCTTCAAGAGGAAAGTATTGGTTTATGGAAGGAAAACTATTTCTTAATGAAAACAAGATAAAGGTCATGGTGAGGGGATACCTCTAAGCACAGTCAGTAAAGTTTTGGGCAACTGCCCAGGGGCTCAAAATCTGCAGGTCAAGAGTAGGAAATAGAGATGTGACGTTCCCCAGTCAAGTATTTTGAAAAGCTCTTTTAAGTGAACAATGAGAACCAATTTGCACTTGTAAGGGAGCCATTTGTTTGGGAGCCATTCTTAAATTCAATTTCCCCTACTGCCTTCACGTGTCATCTGTGTGCCCCATGAGTCTGAGTTGTCCACTGCACGCTCCATTCACATGAACAAAGCTATTCACCTGCACATTGCACAGCTAACTTCAGGAAGGAAGTATTAGTGACACTGCCTGACTGGACAAAAGATATTTGCTGCTGTATTTTCAGAGAGGGGGAGAGAAAGTAAGAAGTGACCAACGCTGGCCAAGGCTGACATTTTATATTTAATCACATTTATTATTTTTTATATTTTGTTCTGTATTAATAAAATGATATTGGGTGGAAAAAAAGTTTTGCATGGACCTTATCTAGTCTGCTTATTTTTTACTGTGCCACAAAGTTTTTTAGGTAAAGGAAAATTCCAAATAGTGATCTCACTGTCTAAGCACGGGGATACGGCAAAGGCAATATTTCAGAATTATTTCCACCAATAGAGAATATATTAGTGGGATGTGTAAGTTTGAATTACTCCAACTCAAATCTTATCTTATAACTGCTACCAATGATTGTTTTATTGATTTGAGTTTGCCATGGCTCCCTTCAAAGAGCCATAAATCCAGTCTCTCGTAGGAAACCTGTACAGATGGATGTCAGAGCGATGGTGGCTTAGTATGGCAGTACTTTCTACCAGAAGGGTGCAGGTTCGAGCCCAGCTCTGGCTGCCACATGTTGATGTGTCCTTGATTGAGACACTTCGAGTTGCTCCCATGGCTGAGTCAATGGCATGTTAATGAACAAGGATGTGATGGACAAGTGACACAGAGACCCTGAGCCATCAGTGGGTGAATGTGAGTGTGAACGGGCTTTAATGTGTGGATGTGACCTGCAGTGCTGAAGAGCTTTGAGTCTTCAAAAGGACCAGAAAAGAACCACATATATAGATAAGAACCAGCAGTTTTTAATTTAGATTTAGTTATAGTCTTTTGTGTAAAATATCTATTTGTTTTAGTCATAATTTAGTCATCTAAATCTAAAATCTGAATTTTAGTTTAGTTTTAGTTGATGGAATTTCACAACATTTTAGTCGATGCAATCTACTGTAAATTTAGTCGACTAAAATATGAAGTGTAAAGGGTAAGGCATTTTTTTATGTTTCCTTGAATTTCTGAAGTCATGTTTTACACTTGAATAAAATGAAACATCTAATAACCCTTTATTGAATGCTAGTAAAGTCTGAATGTATAAATGAACAGAAACAAATTTAACTCTTGTGTGAAATGCAGTCACCCTCGTTTAGGCTACCTGGCAGAGCATCTCAGTTACAATACCAGAACTGACAACAAACAGTGAACCTGCTCTACATGAATATATCAATTCATAAAGAGAGGAGCTCTGATTGGATCGCTCCACAACTTATCCCACCACCACCAAGCTAAGGCAGCTGTGATTGGATGTCCCTCTTAACTCATCCAACCTTTCCACACAACCAAAGTAGCTGTGATTGGATATATTCCTAACTTGTCCCTACTTTCTACATGACCAAATTAAGTCTGATTGGATTAAGTCTGTGTCAAACATTTTAGTTTATCTGCTGATGAACATGTCAGTTAATTTAGTTTTAGCTTTTGTCCATGTGCATTTGTTTTTATTAGTTACTGTCTAGTTTGATTCACATTTTAATATCAATACTTGAATTAATTAGTGAGGACCAGCAGAGGGGTTTGTAGTTCATGAGGAGGGGAGGGGGTTCCTCCTTCTTCTTCTTCTTCTTCTCCATCTCCCTCCTCTCCTCCCCCTCATCACCGATTCTGCGCCTCTCCCTTTCGCTCTAATGTTGGTTTTATTTCAGGCCCCCGGGTGCGCCCCCTCCTCTCCGTCTCTAGTGGTCCGTCAGATCGTAATCGCTGGAACATACAAGACTGATGACTGCAATATGCCGCGTGGATATATGCACGCTCCCACACACAGTCCTTAATATATATCTGCACAGCCCGGTGACATTATCACGGGTATATTAGCACACGTTCACACAGAGGTGGGATGAGGGGTGAGCGCCTCGGGTTGGTCTCAGATCGGTTTATAACTGAGAGAAAAGGACTGGAAAGAAATGAAGAAAAGTCAGGAGAAGGGTACCAGATGACAAATGTGATTAGGTCTGCTCTCTGCAGCGTCCTCCTCCACATTTTATTTCTCTTATTTTAAAGGAGGCCCCTTTGCACACACATGCACATAAAACAAGATCTTATAGGTCCTCTGCGAGAAGTTTATTGATCCAGAGTTTAAGCACAAGGAGAGGCAGGGATTGTTTTTGTCTCACTGCAGAAACCCAGTGATGCAGAGTTATGTCCACACGTAGGCTGGTATTTTTGAAGATGAAGCTTTTTCTGTGCATTTTGTCCTGAAGAGTCGTGCTAAGGAGAAAATTTTCAAGCGCTGTTGAGGGTGTTTCTTGAAAAAAAGGTGGCCTAAATGTCACCCTCTGTGCCTATCTCTGCTCGGGTGATGCAGTAGCAGACTCTGCTAAAGTGTTGCTGAGTATTTACAGTGATTAACAAATCTATGAGACCACCAACCAGTGTGAGGTAATTGTCACAGCTGCCCTGAAGTAACAGCATTAATTAACTTCAATTGTTAATAGTCAATACACAAGCATGTAGAAGCTCTTTAAACAAAACTTTTTTCATGCTGACATATAATTATTAGATATAAGTGAATTTTCAAATTTACTGATTCCCCAAAAAAATGAAAAAAAAAGTAAATTAATGTTTTCTTTCTTGATTAAAATGTCAGTTAATTATTTATTTGCAGTCCCGTGTGGATAAATTAGTTGTTTAAAGTTCTGCTTAATTAATTTCTGACTTCTTAGGGAAGTCGAGTGAGCCAAAAAAAGTTTGTTCCAATAAAAAAAAAAAAAAAAAAATTCTGTTTCAAACACATTTTTGAAAGATTTCTAAAATATATACGTTTTTTTTCTTTTTATGACAGAAAAGAATACTTCATTAGTTTATATGAGAAAACGCAGCCAAGGAAACAGTGCCAACTCAAACACAGTCAAATCCAATGTCCATGCCAAGTTACCACTGCAAAAACTCAGATCCTGGTGAGAGTATTTGTCCAATTTCAAGTCAAAAATACCTCACTAGACTGATTCTAAGACACAGTTTCCTGATATGTCTGGATTAATATCTATTCAAAGCTATAAAAACTAAAAATAAAGCCTGGGCTGCTTGTATTAAGTAAAATATTCTGCCAGCGAGACAAATTTACCTTAAAGAGTGTCTTAAAGTGTTTTTTTTTTTTTTTTTTTTTTGATCCAAAGCAGACTTTAAATCTAAATTTTAGACCCTCATTGAGTCAAACTTGCTTTTCCCATTGGCAGATATTTTCTTAACATTACAAGCAGTTCAATGCCTAATTTTGCCTTTTATTCCTTGAAATAAGATATTTATCTGGACTTATTAAATGAATGTGGGTTAGAATAAGTGTTTTAGATATTTTTGGCTTGAAAACAGACAAACACACTTGCCTAGATCTGAGTTTTTGCAGTGCAGTTGAATTATAACAACAAGCTTATGTCCTTGTTTCCCAACTTCTGCAGGAGGATTTATCATCATCATCATCGGTTGGATGATCAGTCAAGTGTGTGTCTGTTCAGTCTCATTGTTCAGATATTGATGATCATGGAATTGATTCTTCAGTTTGTCTTTAAACTTTCCGATGCAGGTAACCTGTTGCGGCCATCATACATACACGTTTGCTTGGTAACCCGGAAGTTTATCTCCTGCTTTTCTTCTTCCCTTAATGGCCGCCCTGGTAAAAGTCACTCCCTGGTGCCCAAACCAAACCCTGGTCTGAATGTTTCATAGTTGTGCGGTTAGAAGCAGGTTTCCTCAGACATAGGGATATGATCTTCTGACAGGTAACAGAGTACTGACGTGTTTCCAGCGGTGAAGATTTGCCTTCTATGTTGTCAGAGACTAAAAGGCAGCGATCTTCACCCCTTAGGGTTAAAGGTTGATGTTTTAATCCCAAACAAAGCAGTAGGAGAAATAAGATACAGCAGGGGCCTCTAAATGAGAGAGGAACTGTTTGATTATCTCTGTATTAGAGGCCTTGATCCGTGGAAAACTAATCCACCAAACCCAGAGATGAAATTACCTTCTGACTGAAACAGACTCGCTGAGGACCCATGAGTGTAATTAGACCTGATCTGAAATTCAGCCGAGCCAAAAAGATTCAAAGAGAGGAAACATCATCAAACATTGATTAAAGCATCGGATTCTCTTTCTGACTTTGAGAAAATAAAACCACTGTGTCAGAAAATCCACAACAAGGTGTGTGCAGAGAGGACGGGGGGGGCTGTAACAGAGGATGTGATAAGAGAGGGGGGTGGAGAGAAGATGTGGGACAGAGCCGAGGGTGGGCTCTGACGCTGCTGTCAGCTTTGATGATGACGGGCAGAGGGAGAGACGAGCCGGCACTTCGATTCCCCATCAGCAGCAGCGCTTCCTGCTGGGGAGAGATAACTTAACACGTGCACACATGGACACACCAAAGGGTTAAAGAGAGTTCCCCCTCGCTCACACATGGACACTGGGACGAGCTTTAAAAGAAAAATCAGTATCACACACTCATACTTGTCCCAGGAGACCAATGAAGCTTCAACTTTACTTCAGCTTTCATCAGGCTCACAGCTAACAAATAATTAACTGTAAAGTACCATGTTGGTGAAGTCAGGGCTTCTGTTCCCTCTGACACAGTTGGACAAACCCCAACTCCATTCCAGTGAAGTTAGGACGTTACTTAAAATGTAAGTTAAACAGAATACAATGATTTGAACATCCTTTTGGACCTTTATTCAAGTAAATAGACTAACAAGTCATGATATTTCATGCTCAAACTGATTTGTTTTTGTTTTTTCTGATTTGGATGTTTTTGCAAATATTTGCTCATTTCTAGTCTGTACTTAGAGAATGAAGTGAACTGGAGTCAAATTCCTTGTATGTCTAACATCCCTGGCCAATAAGATGCTGTTGCTGATTCTGATTTAAATTTGATGACTGCCAGTGGCGGATCTAGAATTTTTTCTGAGTAAGAGGCCATCAAGGGGCCACATTTCTCACTGAGGGGCCACGTATTTGTCCAACATGCATGCAGTCACATTTTTGATAAGCAAACCCAGTCACTCCTTTTTCAAACATTGTAATTAAAAAAAAAAAGTGTAGACAGTAAAACTCATTTTCATTTTCGCATTTGAGTATGTGAGCAACTTCAAAGGAAATAAAACAGTATTCAAAAACATATTTCACAATTTCCCACTCAAAAACATGCCCCTTTTATCTTACATTTTGTGTTCATTCCAATGATAGTCTACTTCTGTCAGCTTCTGCCTATTTGGCGCACTACTGCCACCAACGGTTGGGCATGGAATTGCATTCACCTATAATCATTCTCTAGCAAAACAGCAGACAGGTGACAGGACAGGGGCACTTCAGGGGCCCAATTAGATTTCAGATGGGGCCAATGCCCCTGTGGCCCCACCCTTAGAACCGCCACTGATGCCTGCAGTGTTTCCCACAAAAGCAGGGGCATGGTTACCTGTAATACACAAGCTCTCCTTTTAACAACACAATCAGTAAGTGTTCTTTCATGGTCTTTTAGTTTTTGCTTGATGTTTGCCTTCAGTTTCTCAACAGTCCAGGGTCTGGGCTTGTTTGTGCCTCATAATGCTCCACACATTCTCAGTGGGAGGCAGGTCAGTCCTGCACTCTTTCACTCTGAAGCCACGCTGTTGTAATTTGAGCTTAATGTGTCTTCGTTGTCTCTGAAATAAGCAGGGACGTCCCTGATGGCAGTGTGTTGCTCCTAAACCTGTTTGTACCTTTCAGCATTTATGGAGTCTTCACAGATGTGCAGGTTACCCATGCCATGGGCACTAACACCCCCCCATACCATCACAGATGCTGTCTTTTGACCTTTGCTCTGATAACAGTCTGGATGGTCCTTTTCCTCTTTAGCGCGGAGGACACCACGTCCATGATGTCCAAAAACAGTCTGAAATGTGGACTCAGACCACAGCAGACTTTTCCACTTTGCCTCAGTCCATCTCAGATGAGTTCAGGCCCAGAGAAGCCGGTGTTGTTGATATTTGGCTTTGTCTTTGCATGGTAGAGTTTGACCTTGACCTTGTAGATGTAGAGATGAACTGTGTTAACTGACAATGGGTTTTCTGAAGTGTTCCTGAGCCCACGTGCTGATATCCTTTACACAATGATGCTGCTTTATAATGCAGTGCTGCCTGAAGGATCGAAGGTCACAGGCATTCAATGTTGGTTTTTGGTCATGCTGCTTATGTGAAGATATTTCTCTGGATTGTCTGAATCTCTTGATTATATTATGGACTGTAGATGATGAAAATCCCTTTATTGCTGAGGAACAATCTTCGATTGTTGGACTGTTTGCTCATGTGGTTGATCACAAAGTGGTCAACCTCATTTAGTCTTTGCATGTGAACATCTGAGCCTCTTGCATATGTTTCTTTTTATACCCAGTCATGACACTCACCTGGTTTCAATGGGCCTGTTCACCTTTCATTTGTTGCCCCTGTCCCAGCTTTTTTAGAACATGTGACAGGCTTAAAATTAATTTGTGTTTGTGTATTCATTTATTTCTCCTCAATAACTCCTTGATGCTCTTATGAATTTGCCTTGAACTCCTCACAGTATCAAAGAGTTTTTCAAAAATAGACCCAAGGCTGCCACACCTGAACATATTGCAGTGTAAGTATTCAGAAATATGCTGCTTTTCAAGAATTCAAAAACAATACATTCAACAGTCCATGATGCACAGAGACATTGTTTTGTGAAAGTGTAACAATCAGCTCAAGAAATGTCCCAGCAGCTGAATTTTTGGGGCAAACAGGTGGGAGGAGTTGGCCAGAGATGCTGCTTGTCCTTTTATTCCAGTTTGCATCCATTGGCATCACACCTCTCTTTATACTCGTGCCTGTAAGAGACACAAAGGGTTCCAGTCTGGTTTCAGTCTGGTATACATCATAAAGAGGTTGACGCATGTATCCATGCAGCTTCTATAACTCCTCAAAAACACCAAAGTATTTATCAGGAGGTGTTTACAACTTTCAGCTCACTCCTCATTCCTAAAATAGATAGCATCACCTTGTGTGTCACACTCATTTCTATTACTGGCTCTAAAGTGTTGCTGCTCTGATGAGATTAAATGTCCCTCCTCTGATGGTTTCTCAGTATTGGGGGTGAATAACAGTGCTAGGAAACTATCCCAGAAAACTCACTCTGCTTATTGAGTGTTTGTGAGCCTTGGCACACGCTCTGCTGTTTGAAATCCATTTTCACATTAATGGATTAGTGAACCCTGTGCTCTGTCTAATGGCTCTAACCAGCTCATTTGGCAGGTAAAAGCATCTCCTTCCTGTTTGTGAGTTCATCTTAAATCCTGAAAATACCCGCTTCGTGGTTCTTCTCTCCTTAGTCTTTCTGACAATAGAGCCTCCATTTTAGACATCTTTCAATCTTCCATCCACATCACCGTTACCATCGCAACACGGACACCACGAGGCCTCATCGCCTCAGCCTCCCAACTCTTTAATCTGCGCTCAGATGAGCTCCCACTGTTGGAATGAATAATGTAATTAATAGAATTGTCCAGTGCGCTATCTCTGAGCTACGAGCTAACAATGGTGATATTCTGTCCACGTGAACGCCATCCTCGTGGAACTTCATAAAAGCGAGCTCTTTGGAGAGTTTGCTGAATGAAGCCAATAAACAGCAGGTTGGAAATGTAAATTTAATCTGCAGGCCTA
Organism: Cetoscarus ocellatus; assembly: GCA_037902135.1. NCBI lineage: Eukaryota > Metazoa > Chordata > Actinopteri > Labriformes > Labridae > Cetoscarus > Cetoscarus ocellatus. Next base: position 778,945 of record JBAMNC010000189.1, on the reverse strand, counting down.
AACTGTGAAATCTCATCACATGTCTGCTATTCAAATGCAAATACATTTCAGAGCCTCTCATGGAGTAGATTTAGTCTGTGTCAGAGCACACGGCCTGTGTTACTCTGGAATATTTCAGATCTTTTCACAGGACTGTAACATGGTGATGTTCTCTATGAATTTGTTCATTTCCTGGTTTAATGATACCAAAACATATTATTACATTTTTATTAATTTGATCAACAGTTTGGAATATTTTAGACAGCTGCTTACATTGAAAGCAGCTGTCTAAAATATCCATTCACCCTTCATTCCATCCATCCATTCATTCATCCTTTCTTTCATCCATCCATTCCTACATTTATTCAACCATAAATATCACATCCATCCATGTATTTTCCCAACCATCCAATTTTCCCATCCGTCCAATCATGCATCCATTTATTCACTGATTTAATCAAACTGACAGCTTTTTAAGACCTAAATCTCATTTTTACTTTCTTCTAACAAAGTCTCTTTCCTAACTGAAATCCGTTTGTGCATATTTCTCAAATAAAAGCCAAAATCTGCCCAACCCTCATCTGTTTGTCCTGCAACATCCCTGATTGTTTTGACCCTACTTTTTGTCCCACTGATCTGTACTGCCTTTCAAGAGCTGTTACCGGCTCACACTGGGGCAAGAAAAGGGAACATCTGTCCTTCGTTAACCTGAGGGTAATTTAAAACCACCAGCTAACCCAACAAGCATGTCTTTGGACTTCAATATCTGAGCACACATGTGCACATAATACATTTTTTATGTTAATACATAAAGTTTGGCAACTTTCTTAAAAGATTAATTTATTTTATTGTAAAGTTGTTGCAGATAATCTTTTCATTTTCTGGCTGCGCAATAGAAACTTTCCAGATTTCATGTCTCATTGGTTTCCAAACCTTATTTTAGAGTTTGAATCACAGCTCAATCCCACATGCCATGCTTATCTCTCACAGATCCATCTGCATCTTAATTTGGCTTCTTTCCTGCAGAAGTGCAGAACAAATGATGGCAGCTGATGTTTTAACGAGCTGCAGAGCTGAGATCTCATTAAATAAACTGATAATTAATTATGTTTATGCGTCATTGCCACAAATACATCATGGGATTTAACACAATCTGCACAGGTTTCTTCTCTCTGCACTTGCTTGTCTCTTCATTACCTTCTCCTCTGTTTCCCTCGTTCCTTGCTTCCTCCCACAGTCTGCCGGGAGGAGGTTTATTAAGACAACACAATGTTTACATCCACATTTTGGGCTGGGCTCGGTGTCCTTCAACACCTCGGGGAAATCACAGGATGATACGTGTCTCCAGGCATTAAGAAAGGTGAAAAAAGTGCTGAAGGTAAAGAGTGTTTACAAGAGAGAATCCTTGTATTAGTCCAAAGTGAATCATCTGATAGTACGAAGAAAAGCAGTCGAGGAAATATATGAAGAAGTTTATCTTAAAATAGAATTCAACGTCTGCTTCTTTTAATATTTGCGTTATCGTGCATCTTATTGTGCATTTAGTCAGCAGTCAACAGGCGTTTCCATCAGTGTCTGGGATTGTGGACAGCGTATTTAGCTCTGTCCTGTTCGTGTACAGCTGAAATTCTTACTACAATGATTTTAGTCAAAGGACTTTTAGGGAATGTTGGTCATAGCACAAGACAGAAGTGATACAGTTTTGATCAGAATCTGGATGCAGATCCAGGAATGTCTTGACATATTTTCTAACATTGCAACACAGAACAGTTTTTCATATTTTTACTTGTAACTCTTGACTATACTGAAGTCCTTGACTGGTTTGGATGATTGTTTTTTTTTTTTTTTTTTTTGGGCTGTTTTGACAGAAGAGAGAGGGACAGTGGGTAGGCTTGTGAAAGGGGGCGAGAGGGAGAGTAGGGGAGGACACTCTGTAAACTGGCCACAGGCTGGATTTGAACCCGGGCTGCATGTATATGGGTCATTCCTGGTTGCTTACCACTCCACCAAACCAGCACCTGATTTGGATGAATTTTTTTATCAGACATTTGTCATGGCACAAGGAAGCAGTGATTAAATTTTGGTGGTGATCTAGATCTGGCTGTGGATCCAGGAATTGTTGTTAAAAACATTTTCTCATTGCCTTTAATTTGGACAAAAGCCCTTAGTTTTCCAAACCATCCTCTCATCTTAGCAGCTGCTCCACAGCTTTTTTTTTTTTCACACTTTTTTAAACATCAGTTTTTATGCCTGCTGGTCGTCTATTCACACGTCACATCACATCAACTGATTTGTCCTAAACTTGGTTATTGTTTAAGTTCAGCCAGTTGTTTTTGCACACATCATCACAATCAAAACCTGCAGAAACTGTAGCTGATTCACAAAACCTGTGGAAGCAAATGAGGCAAAATCCCCAGAGTGTGTTTTCTCCAATTAGCATGAACAATTATGCCTCTATATGGAGTCTTAACTGAGTCAAATCTGATCATGCAGACATGAAACACATTATACTAAGATTCGGTGTGACTAACTCTTTCTGAGAGAACCAAATTTGTCTGTGTCTGGAGTAATTTAATGTCCATGAATCAACAAATGATGTGGAAAACGAGCTTTCATACCTGCAGAACTTGGCAGAGGACTCTGTTTTTGTCCTCTGCAGTGCTACAGTAGTCAAGAAGTGTTAATGAGTCCATTTGGCATCATTTAGTCCTTTGAGTTAATACTGCTTACATTATGTTCTATGTTTTTGTCACTTAAACTGGTTCTTTGGCCTTCGGGTTATGTTGGTGCACCTTCATTTATTGCCTGGTGCGGGTGGCTTGGTATTGATTCCTGCCTGTGGTAACTTCTTCTGTACTCTTGACATCTTTCCAACTCTGTTCACTGTCTCTCCAATAAAGCAGGGGTGTCCAACATTTGGATGCAGCCCATGGTCAATTTTAAATTGGCCCCAAAAAATTGAATGCATGGAGAAAATTGGATTACTGCATCAAATGGCATTAATCACTCATTTTTACACTTTTTTCTACACAGTTGTTCCATCTTAAGATCCAGTTTACAGAGCACATCGCACTATTCCCCTTTAAGCACCAACAGTTCCACCAAGTTTGTCATCTTCTTGCTGTTTGCTCTTGTTTTGTGTCTAACTGAACATTTTCAGTCAATTTCATTCCTCTGTGCTGCACAGAGCGACGTTCTTGTCCTGGCCAGAGGTGAATCGTAAGGTAGCAGGGGCAAACTAGGGACCCGTGAAGACTGATTGGCCACTGTTGAATTCTAAAATCTTAAGTCTGGTCCATTAAAAGTGAGGCGGCAAAGTGGTCAGTGTACTTCATGAGCTTCTCTGTTTAGCCTTCGATGAAAAACACAGTCTGAAAGTTCAGATGACTGATCTTTAAGGGGACACGGAGACAGAAAGGACCCAGATGCGAGGCAGTATATTCAGTTCACAACAAACAGTTTTATTTTAACAGGCACAGGAGAAGGTGAGTCGAGAGCGGGGATCCAACCCGCAATCTTGGGATCAAGAGCCGGTGACACTGTCCGCTCAGCCACGTGGCAGCCACTAGCACTTGTTAGCCACTCAGAGTCTTTTAGCTGTAGTCGAGAGCGGGGATCAAACCCGCGGTTTTGGGATCAGGAGCCGGTGACGCTGTCTGCTCAGCCACGTGGCAGCCACTAGCACAGTTAGCCACACAGAGTCTTTAAGTTGTACGAGTTCAGACTCACTGGATCTTTCAAGGCAGGAAGTGAAGTGGAAGACGAAGACGACCACCACAACTCAGGACTCACAGGCAGGTACTCGGCGTCACAACAGGAAACAGGGTCGGATACCAGGGATCAGACGGCCACCACAGATCAGGACTCACAGGCAGCACTCGGCGTCAGGAACGGAAGGCGAGGTCGACAACCAGGGATCAGACGAGCAGGTAAGTTCAGAGCAGAAGCTGGTCAGTACCTTGTAGTCAGGCCGAGGATCAGGCGATAAAGTCAGAAACAGGAACAGAACAGGTCAGCAACGGGTGATCAGTCCGGATAGCAGGTCTGGTGTGCTTAGCATGAGAGCGAAGACGATCTGACACTGAATGAGTGTGGAGCCGGGGTTTAAGTAGGCGGGCTGATTGCTGGAGATGAGGTGCAGGTGTGAGCAGGCGCGCAGGTGACAGGAGTTGAGCTGATTACGTGAAGGCTGGTGTGTGGCAGACTGAGACTGAGTCTGTGGCTGCGACATTTATGGAACATTTCAGCTTAAATTTGTTCCTTGCAGATGTTTTAATCAAACCATGATGTGCAGGGTTTCTTTTTTTCTTGGAAATTCTTTATTTGTGGATAAACTATAATAAATCTGTAATTGCTGATGTTTTTTTTAATCCAATTTTTTTATATTAAATCGTAGCACTGATGTTTTAAGACCACCATCTTAACCTCTGTCGGTATCTTAACCTGTCAAATGCACCCAAAATATTATTTTCTTTGTTTCTTGATGGTAAGGTCCATTAGACCAACCAATGGTCAACAAGAGACAAGAGCTATCCATCATTTTCCAAAAGAATCACAAAGGAAGTCTGAGTCATTTAATGTTATACTTGTTTTAAAAGTTGGCACAAATTAGCAAATGCAGCAAAAACTATAGGAATAAGTGTTAATATGCCAAGACCTTCGCACTTGGTTTCTCAAAAAGCACAGGCTTGAGAGAAGCATACAACTTTTAATATACCAATCTGATACCACAATATTCTAAATATTTTGACAGCTCAGGCTGTCCTGGAAAATTACACCTTTAACTTGACTCCGCTTAAGAGTCAAGTTGAGTTTTACAGAATCAGAATCAGAATTTGTATTTATTGCTAAGTCTCATTGCACACACAGCTAATTTGACTTGGTAAATTGGTGAGAAAACAGTCAACATATAATTAGAATAAAAATCAAAATAAAGGGTCAGGAAGAATAAAAGAGAGTATAAAAACAGGTAGAAAGTAGTAGAAAATTGACTTAGATATACAGTATATCAAAAATATATGACAAAATTAGGAACCAGAACACAACCCAAAATATGTACAGAAGGTGCAGTGAAGGAGCTGTACAGGTGAGCTTTAAACTTCTTAAGAGAAAAAAATGTGATATAAAAATAGATAGTGTGCAGTGTATAAAAAATAAAAAAATAAATATAAAAAATCTAGTCTGCCTTAAGGCAAAGAAAAAAAGCCTGGAGCTGCAAGGGTTCATCCAAAATTCCAGCATTTCTCCATCCTCACACCTCACTGTATGATCTGACCTGTTTTATCACGAGCTCATGAGATCGTCCTCCAACAACCAGGGCCCTCTAAGTGCTCACTGGTGTCACTGTTGCTGACTTCATTCTGATCTTGATGCAGTCCTGTTTAAAAATCCTCTGTGACCCAGATCTCATCTGTTTATTGGAGTGAAACATAGCGGGAGATGATTCACGTCGGGGAACAAATCAGATGATCTGGTGCTGCATTAAGTTTAAAAACAGAGCGTGAAAAAGAGAGATTAAGACATTTATTTATCCTGACATCAGACTCAGATTGTACCACAGATCAGTGCAGCATGTCTCAGTTTGTCTCACTTAATAGAGACTGAAACATTCAATATTTAATATATCTACAACACCTTGATCAGACTGATTTTCCACCCTAAAGGGAGCATTTGTCATTGTTGATGCTCTGGTTTTTGTAAAATTATCCTCAGTTTATGTGCAAAGATAATTAAGAGATAAAAGTGAAACTTAATTATAGTAAATTATGATTCCCCACAGTTCTCTAATTTTCTATAAAAATAAATTAAAGAGTCTTTGTGTTACGGCCCTTTTTCAACTATTTCAAGGATTTCTGGTGATGCAAAGGGGAAACATGGCTACACTAAAAATCAAGTGTAGCATCGTCTAAAAGGAGCTTTGTGTTTGTAGATATGAGTGTGTATCACTCTAATCAATAATGTCCTTTATGTTATGAAAGCTATGTACAGAGGTAAACTAGATGGGACACAATTTTAATATGATACAGGAGCTTAGCCAGCCAATCAGCTGCTTGGACATAAGAGATACCTAATAAAATATACTTGATTTTGATTTTAATCTTTTATTTAAAATTTGAAGTTACTTAACTCTTTGACTGACATTGTAACCATGCGGTTGACTTTTTGCCACCATACCAATGTATTTAAGACTCTTATTCACCTGTCTCAGTAGCATTTGTATAAAAATCGGATGTGAATTGTTGCTGCATAGATCCTCAGGTATCTCACACAGTAAGAGCAAACATCAGAGTAAGAAAAAATCAGTTCACATATTTCCAGATCCTCTAACAATTATTATTTAGCCGAAGGAAATAAATTTGACGATAAAAATGTATCTATGATTCCTCAGAAAACTGGGTCAACAGCTAAATATCAAAATTTTGCTCTCTAGGGTGTTTTCATACGAGAAAACAAAAATTTTGTTGCAGAAATGAAGGAAATCCATTCATGCCCAGGATGACCCTTAACAGGCAAGCCAACCTGCAGGTTGTCCTGTGTATCTGCTTCCCAATTGGGTGATCTGAAAATTAAAACCTGACATGTTGCAAATGTATTTCTTAGTTTGGAAGACAAAGGGTTAAAGGGAGAGTTCAGGGTGCAGCAGGTAGTTAACATGCCTCACAGCTGGTTCGATCCCTTTCTGTGTGGAGTTTGAATGCTCTCCATGTGCATCTGTGGGTTCTCTTCTGGCACTCTGGCTTCCTCCCACAGACCAAAACATGCTCATTAGGTTGACTGGTGACTCAAATTGCCCTTAGGGATGATTATGTGTGTGAATGGTTGTCTGTCTCTCTATGTGGCCCTGTGATTGGCTGGCTGATAAGGGGTATAGATAATGGATGGATTGATTGGATAGTCCAGTGCTTCTGAAGTAGTCAGTGAAGTGTCAGCTGATTATTTAATTTATTTTAGTTTCAATGTTTATTTGGACAGGACAGTGCATATGAATGAACAAACAATGCCATGGGACTGACGTAAATATGCCGGATTTAGCACAATGCTAACTCCAGTCTGTTGTCCCAACAAGTTTTGCATATTTCTGTGATGTGTTTGGGCGAATGTACAATTGAGTGAAAAATTTCAGAGCACTTTGTTTTTCCCTCCAGAAAGTCTCTGTGTTTGGCACTGTTTTATGATGCAGCAAGTGGTTATGTGCTCTTCTGCCTTTGTGCATTGATTCTGCTCCCTGATTATTGTAATAAGGAATTTCTTAAAATGAGGTTCATAAGGAAAAGCCGGCCCTAATGTTGACAAGATGTCCATAGTTGACATAGAAGATACCATTTCAGAGCTCAAACAAAGATCAGAAAACTGATGCTGCTCTGGAGCAACAGTGAGTCTGCGCCTGTTTCCTCACAAGTTCTTAAATTTGTCATATCACAGGGATGTAACTTCACTTTTTGGGGACCACCATCGCTCTCTTTTTCCACCAAAACTTGAATTCACACAGCGATGTGCTTGTGGGTACAAACACCCTTCAGGCCTTCGTCTTGCAGACTCTGTTGGCAGGGAAGTCCCCGTCTGATTCTGGCAAACTCCTTTTTTAATTTAGTTCTGCTCCCTGCTCTGTTAAAAATTCCCGCGTGACCTAATTCTCATTAATTCACTGAAGCCGCAGCACGAACAGAGACATCACATCTGACTCACTTTCACTTCACACTTCAGATGTTCTTGTTTAAATTTAGTCGGAGTGGAGGAGGGGGGTTCAGGGTGTTTTGGCTGTTTGCTCACAGCCTTCAGGTCTTGTTTCAGAGACTTGTACGAGTGCGACAGCTCAGAACACAGACATCAGACATGTTTAAGGTTGTTTAAATGAGGTTCAGGCGTCTGGGACTCTAGAGAGACATTATTGTCAAAGTTAATGTTGTGACTGAGATTCTGCAGGTCCTGGATCAGGGAAAGCAACATGCAGGAGGCAAAGCTTCAAATCAGCAGAAATCATTTGTATCACCTTTTCTATGTATTGTTGGGTTGTGTTTTTGTTCTTTTTTGCATCTATTGTATATTTTTGATATATACCCAAATAAAGTTTGAACTATTTTCTACCTATTTTTATGCTTTATTTTATTCCACCTAATTATGAAGTGTGTCAGAAAAGTCCCAGGACTGATGTCACAAAAGATTTATTTCAAACGTAGAGTTTTCCCCTTCAAAGTAATCCCAGCATGTCTACAAAGAGATACTGCGGTGTTTGCTTCGTTCTGTGCACAAGAAGAGGCGAGAGTTATGGCAGGACAAGTCGTGGCTGTTTCACCATGACAACGCGCCTGCTCACAATGCCCTGAGCATCCCACAGTTCCTGGCCGAGAAGAACATCACCGTGCTGGAGCAACCTCCCTACTCACCCAACCTGGCTCTGTGTGATTTTTTTCTCCTCCCCAAGCTCAAGGGGGTCATCAAGGGGACCAGTTTTGAAGACGTGGACGACATGAAAAAGGCTGTGACGAAGGAGCTGCGGAGGATCCTGGAAGAATCCTTCCAGGAGTGCATGAAAGCGTGGCAGAGAAGGATGGGAAAGTGCATTAGACTCCAGGGGGATTACTTCGAAGGGAAAATTTGTAGTTTGTAGTTTGGATTCTTCTTCTGTGAAACCAGTCCTGGAACTTTTCTGACACACCTCGTATATGTTGATTGTTTTTGCAGCAATTTACCAAGTCAAATTCCTTGTATATGCAAATGTACTTGGCAGGAAATAGAGACAAAATACTCAGACAAAATTAAAGAACTGAACGAAGCAATGCTGCAGTGAGGGATCAGAGGCCAGCTCAAACAGACTGTCTTATAAGACTTTAACATAAACAGTTCTAGGACGATGATCTGGAGGTTGAATGGTTGCTTCTTTAAAAAATACAAAACTAGTCTCAGTCTGTTGATCGAGGCAGCCCACTCAATGATCAAAAACAGAAACACGCCTGAATCTTTCTCACTCTTCTGTTGATTGTTAAAAATGCATCTGGAAGCTCTGAGTGATAAAAGGATCCTGGGTTGGTTTGTTCTAAGGAAAATTCAGTTCAACTCAATTTTATTTGTATAGCACATTTCATTCAAGTTTCGGTTCAGTGTTCTTCACAGAAGGTAAAAACAGGCACAGAAAAGAAAAAGAAAATAATACAAATATATATATGTATATATATATATATGTATATATATATATATATATATATATATATATATATATATATATATATATATATATATATATATATATAAATGAACAGCCAAAAGCATGAGAGAAAAGCATTTTTTCAGACCCTTCTTAAAAGAGCTAACTGTTCCACAGACCTCAAGTCAGCGGGCAGTTTGTTCCACAGTACGGGACCATAATCACAGAAAGCTCCTTCGCCTGCCTTTGTTTTAATCTTAGGTACAGTCAGGAGGCCCCCGCTGGATGATCTCAGAGATCTGACTGTATTCAGTAAGCAGGCTGGAGATACTGTGGTGCCAGGCCATGTAAGGCTTTAAATACAAGCAGTAATAAGCTCCAAAGCTCTGCTGGAAATGTATGGTGTGTCTATTTTCAGAGGGAGCCGCTTCAACTACCCGTCAATATCAGCCAAGTAGATCGAACCGACCACAGGAAGACAAGCGTTCAGAGTTTCAGGGTCATTTCATAATACAGTGGAATAGAGGACAGAACATTGATGCCTACAACAAATCAGCATCAGGCAGGAAACAGAACCTCTTCCCTCATAAACTCACAATAACTTTGTGAAGTTGTTGTTCTCTCCTGATCTTCATGATCCTGTTTCAAGCTTCCAGGGCTGCACTTCCTGTGGGTGAGGATACGTGCTGCTGGTCTGAGCAAGGCCACACTGCAGGCGAGATGCTGCACAGGTGAACTATGTGGAAATTCACGGATAGGATCATGAACTAAAGGTTAAGGTTGCTGAATAATCCACCCCATGCTGTTGGGGGTTCAGTTATGACTCCAAAATTGAGATCTGTTCTGACAAGATATGACCATTTGGTCCACAGCCCAAGATCCTTTAGCTAATGAACAAACCTGGATTAGAAAATGATACTAGAATATATAACAATGATGTAAAACAGACGTTTATTACAAGTCTCAGAAGAGTTTTTACTTTTGTAACTTCGATAATCTCTTGTCCGGCCCTAGTTGAGAGCAATCCCCTCTCAGCCAATGGGTCTGGATTTGGTTTCCATGTGTTTTAGACATGTTCCCTCCACTAGAGCCAGCTGTGGGCTAAACAAACACCCGACCCAGGAAGAGTCTCCGATCTGGAGGAGGCAGCAAATCCCCCGATGACATCATTATTTTTAGTTTTTTGGAAAATGTATTTATTTCTCTTTTTCTTTGTTGCTTCTTTTTCTTTTTTGATAGGCCCATATTTCCACATAAAACCCATAAAAAGTGTATTTTTCGTCAAATGTGGCCTCTGAAAGTAGTTTCACTTGTTGCTTTTTCCATTATACAATGCCAATTACTTTTTGAAGTAAAGCTCCCTGCACCAGTCTTATGATCTAGATGTTATTTTTTCATTATTTAGAGCTGCAGAAGACAACATAGGTATCCCTTGGTTAAATCACAGAGTGAAACTGGGCTGCACCCTTTTGTCAGAATAATCTGAACATTTTTAGTCTATAAGCTTCTTTCAAATAGTTAAGTCATGCTGTCATGGTCACCAAAGATTTGTTCTTATGTTACTTAATATACATTATTGACAATATTTTTGAGCTCATGAATTATATTTGTCATTGAATTTGACGGTGAGGAGGACACCAGTGTGTGCGTGTTTCTGTGCATGTGTGTGTTTGCGTGGGTGTGTTAAGTCTAGGCGACAGGCGGTGCTATTAGTGCTGATCCAGTGTCCCCCAGTGGGCCACGCAGACTGTGATTATTCAGATGAGCGTTCTTTAGGGCCACTCTCCCATCACACGTGTCAGCTGCTGTTACGGCAGCACGATAACTGATTCAGTGTTTTACATCCGTGCTTTACTCGCTGAAGAAACCAAGCCTGGTGAAGGACAAGTTGTGAGGATTTTGCATTTATGGAGTGAACAACACAGATCAACGTGTGGGAAGCACATTCCCAACAGGCTGTACCTGGTTGTAAAAGTGACTAATCAGGCTCTCCGACATAAAATACAATACCAATTGGTGTTTAAAAAAGGAGGAATAATCAACCAAAACGGTGTGTCCAAACTTTGTTTGAGGATTTGTTTCCTCTTGGGGTTCTGGGTGAACAGGCTATTCTACTGAATGAGAGATCAGGTATATGATGGACTGGTGGCCAATTAGTCTCAAGCTGATACAGAAAATAAAGCTGTCAAACTAATATTCACTCCCACAGACAAGTTAAAGTCTGTAGTTGACCAAGTTCAAAGATAAGCTGGAAGGAACCACAGGATACTTTAGGGATCTCATTCTGTATGATCAAATCAACTGGAGTAACACAACTGTTGACTCCTAAATAATCGATGCCAGAGTTACAACATGTTCAAAGACTCGCCCTGATCATTTTGTAGGACAGAACAGCATGAGTTTGAATCATTTCCCCATTTTGTGGTATATCCTCCTCTCCACACATAAGAGGACAAATGAGGACGCCTTAGAAATGTAATCATTGTGCTGATTAAATGTGTTCAGAGGCCGTAGAGATATGATAATATCCATTGTTTTGGGAACTCCCTGGGACCGTGCAGGGCCCAGGGGTGCCACAGAGCTTTATTTTGGGAACCACTTGGGTAGATAATTTGGGAAACACTGAGCTCAGCTCCGCATTAGAAATTCCACCTGGGTGCTGATTCCACCAAATAAACATTCCTGCAATAACGAAACCAGGACAGCAGTCCCACACTACTTCTTATGCAACGCTGCCCTGGTTCCTGTGCTGTTCGATAGCAGCGAGCGAGTGCTAGAACAGATGAATGTAAAGTGGAGGAGCTGGAAGAAAAACACATGAAAACATCCAGAAACTTTTCCTGAAGGACGCAGTCAAAGACGGATTAGCTTGCCGAGGAAGGTCAGGGAACGCCTCTTCCCATTAGAGCTTTAATTTATTCTGTGAATGTGCAGCCGCGAAACGAGATACATGTGCCCGTCATGCGTAAGTGAGTTGTCACCTTACTAATAAAGCCACAAAGCTCTGGCCTGTTCCAGTCTGCTTACTTTCTCATGTATAATCACAGAGCGATCGCCCTGCAGGAGGAACAACCAGAGCGACAGTCTTTATGTGAGCTTTACTCTTAACTTTCCATGACCTCCAACCAGGATCCTCCTGAGACTGGATTAGAAATCATGAAGCATTAGCACATGTCACATTTACTCCTGCAATTGTGCTATAGTGCAGTTTCAAGTGATTTGATAAATTTTAGTGAAGAGCAACAGAGCTTAAGCTGCATTAAAGAAATCAGTGAAAAAGCTGTTCTCATTTTATAAAACCAGAGAAAAACCAGTTCTCACTTTACAAAACCAGTAAAAAAAACAGTTATCACATAACCAAACCAGTGCAAACCTAATTATTACTTTACAGAAAACAGTAAAAAGTTATAATTCTACATAACCAGTGATATACCAGTAATACATTTATGAAACCGGAAAAAAAACAGCGTTGGACAAGTTGCAACTTGACAAAACCATTAAAAAACAGTTATATCTTTACAAATCAGTGAAAAACCATTGATCAACAGTCACAAGCCAATTATCACTTTACAAATCCAGGAAAAAAGGTTTTCACTTTACAAAACCACTGATAGACCAGTCATAAATTTACCAAACCAGTTAAAAAAAAAAAAGTTATCACTTTACAAAACCAGTGCAAACCTAATTATTACTTGACGAATATGAGTGAAAAAAAGTTATGACTTTGTAAAACCAGAGAAAAACCAGTTATCACTATACAAAACCATTAAAAAAAAGTTATCACTATACAAAACCAGTGATAGAACAGTTATAACTTTAAAAAAACAATAAAAAACAGTTATCATTTTACAACATCAGTGATAGAATATGTAAACAAATCAAAGGGGAATGGTGGGCAACTACAGCTGGTGAATCAAGTCTCATTTATCACATCTGCAGTCTGGAGAGAAGACCTTCATGTGACGCCTGTAAGAAACAGTCTTCTTATATACAGGCAGCCGCTCCATGAAGCTGCAACAGATATCAGGACTACAAAGCAGAGGTCAGGACGGATATGGAAACAGCAGCACTCATTGTTACAGCGCCATGCCTCCACCTGTTCTCTAACTAAAGTTTAACAGTTTGCCAAACAAGGTGCTCGGCTGGAAAATTCCCCAGAATAATCCCCTCTCGCAATGTTTTGAAGCACTCCTAAGCATACTCCAAGAAACAGGAAAAACACAAACACAATCAAAGATTCTCACGCAACTCAGTAGCTACTTCTTTCAGACCGGTAAACGTGCTCATAAATGACACTGATGCTTCTGCTCACAGGTATAAGTCCAGGCTGTCCAGTGTGTTTTATGCAAGAAATAGAGAAAATAGATAAGAGACAATGATTTCAGATTGAATGATTGAAATGATTGAAATAATATACAAATATTGAACCATGGACATAATCTGTGCTTTATTATGGTCATGTTTTGTGTTTTTGTACAACTTTTTTATTTTTTTATTTTTTGGATACTAAGTTTCACAGGGCTTTGAGCTTCATCACTAACTAAATCCCTCTCTCATCATTGCCTGTTGTATGCACATGTTGGACGGTCTTCTTTGCCTACATGTAGACTTAAACACTGACATCTTTGTTAGCTGAGCTGCTGCATGTCTTGACCAGGACACTCTCGGGAAGAGATTTTTAACCTAAAAGAGTTTATTTTCCTGGTTAAATAAAGGCTGAACATGAACAAGAACATAAACAAGCCTGATTCTGACAGTTTTATCAGGAGATTTCAGCACTGGATGAGGTTTTGCTTTTCTGCTCACGCAGAGGTGTCTATCATGACTTTTTGATCTTTTCTTTATGCTGTGGAAATGCTAAAAGGAGAGTAATCAAATGATCCAGCTGAAGTTCAGATCAAACGATGAACTCTGCTGAGTAAATAGAACAACACCAGCTGGCAGGTGCACTAAGGGAATGTCGGCTGTGATTGGTTTGATCTGCTGTTGCATCCAAAACACACCCAACGATGATCAAGGTGCTGAATCCATTCTCTTTGAGCCCGAGCCTGACTTTCCACCCAGAATTTGAGTAGTCAGAATAGAAATATATAGACCAGGACGCCCCAAACTGCTGTGCACCACACGGTTTTAGACAAATGGCCACTCAATATTTTCACTCGACACTTTATATTTCAGCAGTGGATGTTGTTGATTGGTTAACTCACACTTAAGCACTACAGAGTTGCAGAAGCACGAGAGAGCATGGCAGGAGCTCCCCTTTCCTCGCAGTCTCTGCCGGCTTCACCAATCATTTTTCTACAAATTTGCTTCAACTCTGTTAATATCTATTAAAGACGGCACAGAGGGGGGGATCATTACCCTTTCATGACTCTTTTTTATTTTTCTTAAAGGTGAAGTGTCGTGGGAGCACAAAACAGCTCAATTATTATACAAGGCGAGGAATAATATGTTCCCGAAAAACATTCAGAAAATGCTTTATGAAAGAGAGGGGGGTTATGATTGAGAAAATTCAGATCTAAAGGTTGGAAGTGTGAGTACGACAATGATAAGTTTCTGTATCAGATTCAGTACAGAACTAAAGCAAATTTTGAGCATAATTCTGTATTAAAAGAGGAATAAAGAAATGATTTTCCAGAGGTACATTGATGAATAAATACCACCAGGTACTTGCTTATTATTTGAAGGAAAATTTTACAGGGTATAGTAAATACATTTGTAAAGAAGGTATGATTGTATTTTATTGGTAAATTTAAGACAGTGTTATGATTTCAGTTTGGAAGTATAGTACAATTTAAGGGGGTAGGATTAGATAAGTTTATTCTTCTTCCTATTCCTCATGTAAGCTGAGAGGCTTTAAAAAAATGCAGATTCAGCTACTGTCTTGTTTAAACATCTTCTTCTTCATTATCACTTATTTGTATTTTTAACTGTTTTTAAGTTGTCATTTACATGATCAAAATAAAGATATCAATCAATCAATTAATCAATCAAAGGGGCATAACCGTGTGCCCATAAAAGTCTCCTGCTGTGAGAAAAACAAAAAAAAACATCGACACCCTATCAGGAGTAAATGAGTGAAGCAGTCGCAGGTGTTTTGGTCATTCATCAAGTCCAACATTAATTGGAGGAACTTTCAGTGCTGGTCATTAACCATCGAGGTCCAGCAGTACCTTTGATCCAGACTATTTGTAGTAATGATTTGTGAGCTCCTCTGGCCCATGGGTGCATTGTTGCACAAGTGGCATTTGGCATCCAGAGTGACTCCAAACATTGATGGAGTGGTCCTGTTTTTGGCCGAACAAATGGAAATGGATCTGTGGGAGGAAACCTTGATGTGTTATCTGCTGCACTGCTGACATTTGGAAAACAGCATCTGCAGGAAAATGTTAATTTCCATCAGACGAGAGGCTTTTTAGAGGATATGAATGCAGAGTGTTGGTTTAAGAGGCAGATAGGAAAGTCAGGCAGGCAGGCTGGTCTCCTGACTCACCGTGAAACACTCAGACATTTTTCCTGTGTCGCATTTGGTAACTCAATCAAAAGTGACAAAGTAGCTAAATAGAACTGTAAAACAAGAGCCTGAAATCCTGCAGACTTTCACACCTGTGCAGCAGGCAAATTGTGTCTGGAAAGGTGTGATTGTAGGCTCCAATTACAGGTGAGAAGTTTAGAGGAACTGAGTGTTTCTCTGTGCTCCAATAATAGAAGTGTACAGGCTGAGGAGCTGAGCTAAACTAGGAATACATGGTTAAAAGTTAAATATATGACATTTAAAGTTCATTACAGCTGTCATTTCCGGTTGAGAGCTCAACAGAGACATCAGGGAGAGGAAGCTTTTAGATAAAATGATCCACCTTTAGGACCAGGAGTAGCTGAAGCTCAAACCAATCATCAGAATGAAGAAGATGAAGGTTTAAGTGACTTTGAAAAGGGCATAGTTTTTGGTCAGGACAGGCATGGTTAGAAAAAGGGAACTCAGATGATCACTCACGTCTGCAGAAGACGTGAACACAACATGTTGAATCTTGAAGCGGATGGACTACAGCAGCAGAGGATCACACCTGATGGCACTCCTGTCAGTTAAGAACAGGAGACTGAGGCTACAGTTCTCTTAGGATCACTAAAGTTGAAAACTGAAGATTTGAAAAAAATGTTTCCCGGTCTGATGAGTCTCAGTTTCTGCTGCTACACAAATAGGATCAGACTTTGGTGTCAACATCCTGAGAGCATTAAACCATCCTGCTGTGGATCAGTGGTTCAGGGTGGTCCAGTGTTAATTTTGACAGCACTTTTCAATTTAGTTTTAGTTTTAGTCTTTTGCCTAAAATATCTTCTAGCTTTAGTTTGTTTTGTTTTAATTTCAGTCTCGTTTTAGTTGATGAAATTCCACAACATCTTAGTCCATGGAATCTACTGTAAATTTAGTCGACTAAAATATGAAGTGTAAAGTGTAAGGCATTGTTTTTTATGTTTTCCTGAATTTCTGAAGTCATGTTTTGGTTTAAATGTGTAAATTAAGAGAAACAAATTGAAGTTTGTGTGAAATTCAGTCACCTTTATTTAGGCTACCTGGCAGAGCATCTCAGTTACAATACCAGAACTGACAACAAACAGTGAACCTGCTCTACATGAATATATCAATTCATAAAGAGAGGAGCTCTGATTGGATCGCTCCACAACTTATCCCACCACCACCAAGCTAAGGCAGCTGTGATTGGATGTCCCTCTTAACTCATCCAACCTTTCCACACAACCAAAGTAGCTGTGATTGGATATATTCCTAACTTGTCTCTACTTTCTACATGACCAAATTAGCTCTGATTGGATTAAGTCTCTGTCAGACATTTTAGTCTAGTTTTTATTTGTTGAGGAACATTGTCAGTTAATGTAGTTTTAGTTTTTGTTCATGAGCACTTGTTTTTTTATTAATTACTGTCTAGTTTTGTTAGGGTAAAAAAGGTTGTTGAAACAACTATAATGAAAATAATCAGTCAACACAATTAACACTTGGTTGGTCATGATGGTGTGGGATACATTTTCTTGGCTCGGACTGGACCCTGTTGTACCAATTCAGCAATCCCACAGCCTACCTGTGGCAGTGTGGCTCAGTCTGTAAGGACTTGGACAAGACACCAGAGTTTGGCTGGTTCAAGACCTGATCCAAACATATGTAGAGGTTAGTTTAGCTGGGGAGATGCAAGTTAACCTCCTGGTAGCTGGTAATGCAGCTAAAGGGAGTGTAAGTTTGGCACCCGTATGCACTTAACACTGCTGTAGTGTTCATTTCTTGTTAAACAATTTCATGTTCCTGATCAGAAATGACCATTCCACAGACCATAATACACATTATCACTATTTGTGTTATATTGTTTAATTAACTTAAGTTCTAGTCAATATAGCAAGTTTTGAACTTCTATTTGTTTTAGTGGCCTGTTTTCTCCTCTGTTTCCTCTGATCTTATACACTTGGAATCAAGGCTCTAAAAAACATAACTTTTGGATTATTTTGAGTATAAGAAATAGTCAGATGGCACATGGTATACTGTTTATTACAGAGTACTTTGGGTCAAAGTTACGAAGGACATTTGCTTTGAAACCATTTAAATGTTTTATAGTCACAAAAAGTATAAATGATGAATACCAAAGAGCTGACCTGGCATGAGCACCCTGACCTGACCGCGTCTACCTGAATATTATTGCAGACCATGTCCATCCCTTTATGGCCACAGTGGACCATCTTATGCAGGAGACTTCCAGCAGCTTCATGTCCCAAAGCTCAGATCATCTCAAACTGGCTCCTTCAACATGAAGTTCACTGTACTCCAGTGGCCTCAATCCAACCAGATCTCAATCCAACAGAGCAGCCAAGTTAACCTCGTTGTAACATAAACAATCATGAGTGTTTGAGTGTGTGTTTACATTCACACACTTCAGTAGAAGAATTAATCTGTTTTTGTATTCCATAGACTGGGCAAATATCATGCTTAAAATGTGCAGTCTGACCCTTTAATGCATCGTCTTGATCAGGGGTGGGCAACTGCTGACCCTCAGTCATTTTCAAACTTTGACAAATTGAAAATATAATGAGAGCATGTAAAATCTGCCAGATGGGACTTAATTGGGGATGCCTAAACAACACCATGATACATCTAAAATATAAAAAAACTGAGATATTTCTTTCAGGTCTCTCTTTCCAGTCCATGTTTTGTCCATTGCAAGGAGTTAGTGTCCCTAATTGAATGTAATTATGTCTGTAAAGTACTTTTGGCATCTGTAAATACATCAGTGAAAATAAATATTATCATAACATGCCCATTGGCTGGTAAATATTGCGTTAATTGCATTAACAAACATCTTAATTTGGCTTTAATTCAATGTCAGGCTTTCTTATTATTAGAAGCTTATAATAAGCAAATGAGTTACAACATAAAAATGTTGGCAGTAGTATGGTAGAAATATTAATTCTGATTAGACTTCATATCAATAACTTTTTATTTTATTCTCACTGTATGTTCATTGTTTTTGTGTCAATTTACCAAATCAAACTCTTTGTACATGCAAATGTTCTTGGCAATAAATACAAATTCTGATTCTGATCATTCTTATACTTTTCTGGTCTTTCAGTCACATCGCAACAGAAAAATAAGAACATCAATTCAACATTTACTCTTTCCAAGAAGCCATTAATAATTATAACTGTCTTCTTGGAAGCATCAGTTGATTTGTCACAAGTTGGCCGTCAGGAGATGAAAATGAAACTCGTGAGGCCCTCGAGTTACAGAAGTTTCCCCTCCCTGCTGAAGATATTTTTTATTAGTGATCATATAAGATTATTCTTCTTTCTGCTCTTTTCATTTATTATTTTTGCTCTATTGTATTGAAGTGCTTTCATTCATTAATAAATGAAATAAACATTGGAGAGAAAGAAAAGAAAAAAAATCAGGAACAGATTTTAGATCTCAGACCAGGTTTGGTCTAGTATTGGTTTAGAGCATGAATAGCCTACTGAGCACTCGTCATTTCAGAACAACTAATCTCCTCAGTCCTGCAGAGATTTAAGTTAATTAGTGAATAAAAAGAAAACTAACAACTGCATCAGGTGGGACATAGGATATAAGCAGCACTGCATGCAAAGATCAGTCAGTCCACAGCGGAGTATGAAACAGATTTGTTAGTCGAATATTTATCCATTTTTCCCTCTTATTGTCTGAAAACCTGGAGCTCAGATGGAGCTGTGAGGTGGGTGATTAACACAGACATGAGTAGAGGCAGCAGAGAGATAATCAATGAGCTCTGAGCTTCAGTCTGCAGGAGCATGAGCTGACTGCTGAGATGCAAAAGATGTATGCCCACATACATTCACGCACACACACACACACACACACACACACTTAAGGAAATGATGCTCCTCATAAATAAGAAAATCATGGGCTTCTATGAATGTGCACATAAAGTGGGTTTTATAGGAGGGCAGGGCCTCTGCACGGGTCTGCAGTGGCTGCTAACGCACACACACACACACACACACACACAAACCTGTACTCAAACACACACAGATACTCTGCACATGCATTTAACCCACGAGCACACACACACTGTAACATCTCTGCCCATTTCCATTTGTTTGTATTCATTATGTTTGCACCCTGTAGCATTTATTTACTTTGCACTGAAAGAG
The DNA here is from genome assembly GCA_037902135.1 of Cetoscarus ocellatus. NCBI lineage: Eukaryota > Metazoa > Chordata > Actinopteri > Labriformes > Labridae > Cetoscarus > Cetoscarus ocellatus. The sequence continues at coordinate 759,144 of JBAMNC010000189.1, read as the reverse complement.
CATCAAATAAAATTGTATAATTTTTCTTTATTAATGATAAAAATGGTTTTCTGCCTCTGAGTCCTGAGGTTTTTGCTGCTGCTGCTGCAGATGGTTTCCTCTCAGACCAACACTTTTATTCCACTTTAAGAATCAGAATCAGAAATACACTATTAATCCTCAAGGGTCGTTTCAGTTGCTCTTATGCATGGTTTAGCAGTAGGAATATTAAATAAAGACATTAAAGCAGATAAGAGCATAAAAAATTAAGTTAAATATTAAGTAACCAGGTTGCAACATGCAGAATCTTTAAGCTACACTATGTCAACTTCCTTTATGAAGGAAAAAATAAAAAAAATAAGTAAAGTGAGACTATGAACAAGGCCAAGAACTTTACACTATTAACTTTACCAATATTCACAATATGAATGTAATACTAGTTCCTTTTTAAGTCTTATTTTGTCAAATTTCTTGGTATGGCTGTAATTTTTTCATTGCAATTTAAGACTTTAATGAGTGCCAGTAAAGTCAGCTTTAAGGCTGCCCATACGGGGGGACAAAGGGGGCAGCTCCCTGGGACCCAGAGTCATTTATGTTTTTGGACTTTTTATGCCTATAATAATGTGACAAGGTAGTGGATATAGTCAACATTTAGGGACAGAGCTTGGCATTACATGGATTAAAGGAGCCACTGGCTGCATTTTAACCAGGCCCGGCTCCATGCAGGACTACAGTCTAAACAAGATAAACCGGGTCATAACTGATAGGGGCCCCAAAAAAACATCACAGTATCAGTATCAACGATTTGCCATCGTTGTTAGAAGATTTCTGTCCTCATTAGTTATGAAAAAATATAAATTTATTTGTGTTTCAAAGCAGAAAAGTCAAATTGGCCATCTTTGCATGGCTTAATTCCAGTAAATAAAACATTTATATAAAAAAAGCCCTTTAAAATACAAGATGTTACTTTAATTCATGCATTTTGCTCTATATCTTAATGTCTAAATGGCATGTTTGAATATTTGAGTCTATTAGATAATAATTTATAGAGAAAAATAAATCTACAATCTGCAGATTTTTAAGTTTTTGACATTGTTAAAGGAAAAGAGGCTCATGAGGACTGGTCATATCTTAAATCTAAATGATAAATAAAACCTGATAAAGGCCTAATTTTGTCCAAAAACTGGAAAGTTGCGGACAACACAAAGTTAAACTAGAGTACTTCTCAGCTTTTCAGAGTGTTTGCTCTGCTGTTTGAAGCTTATGTCTTTAAAAAGAACAACTTTCCAGTAATGATCATAAGAAGGTCATAATTTTTATTCCTACCTACTTATTTATTTCTTTGAGAGCGAGATGAGTGGCTGGAGACCATGCGATGTGATATCTTCTCATGGGGCCCAACATTTCTGGCAGCACCCCTGCAGTGAGGTGATACCCTGAGCAGAAAACAGAGCAAGTCTGCGTTCTGCTTATGAGTCTCATACTTTATTTCACGGTGCAGTTATCTCACACAGTCAGTTAAATGAAGAAGAATGTGTTAAAGAGTGAGGCGCTCTAGAACTTCTCTTCCACGCTGTAGCTCTGATATGAGCTCATGAATACATCTGAGACCCGGTGATAGGAGCAGCACACGCTCACCTCTTTGTTTGTCCCATTTTCTGTACTTCATTTATCTCTGAGAGCTTTCTGCTGAACATGCTGCTCTCGCTCTGCTCATTCACACCTGCTGCACAACAAGGTGACAACAGAGGGTAAGAGGAGGAGGGTGTGATGAAGATGAAGTGCTCTGTTAAATCAATGCTTGTGGTAAGGAAGTCCATGTGGTGACTATATTACTGAAAGTTAAAGCTGTCACTTCTTCAGGCTGTTTATAGACAAGAAAATAGTCAATTTACACCCTTAGTTAACAGGTAAAGTCAGAAACTAGAGCTACCTCTACAGGGTTTTATGCCTCTAAGTGAAATAAAACTATTACAGAGTTCACTTACAGTGATGGGCCAACAAAGAAGCTTGTGGTTTTGCAGAGGGGAAGGTTGCCATGATCCTTGACCTCAAAAACCCGATCAGTTGACCCTAAAGTTCAATAGAGGGTTTGTCACAAATATGACAAAAGGTCCTTTATGTGGTTTTGAGATGTTACACAAACAAAATTCACTATCACAAAGCCTTAACCTTGTCCATCCTGAGGGAATTCAGTTTTATCTTTGAGAGAGTCAGTGGCTACGTTTACATGCAGTCACTAAACCTTTCGGAATATGCTCATATTCCGGTTTTTAAAATCTCGAAAATCACCCCTGGGTTACTCCTTTACTAACCCGAATATCTGGTCATGTATACACCGATCAGGATACCCCTGTCGAAAGGAACATTAAGTTGTGTTCTGCCCATGTTCGTTTCGCAAGGAATCTTTTGAGTACAGAAGGTACTTGTAAAATGGCACAGCTCCGGCTCGATTTCCTAATTCTTCACGTTCTCGTCTCCCATTATGAAGAAATTGACAAAGAATAGTGTCAAGTACTGGTGGTGGGTCAGTACCAGCACCAAAGAGCAAACAAAGCCGACTGTTACCTGCTCCGGCCGTTCATTATACGCCGTGCTGCTGCTGCTATTCTTTTTGCTATTGGATACCGGAAGAAGAAGCGGAAATGACGCACATTGCGTCATGACGTTCTCCGTGTGTCCCTGTTTTGCTCGGGATTTGCTCTCGCATGTAAACTGGGTTTTTCCAAATGTTTCAGAAACTGGAATATTGACCTTAACCCGAATATTGACGGCATATAAGCGTAGCCAGTGTCTGCAGAATCGTCCACTTCATTAGATTCACATTGCTAATACCAGATTGAACCCCCTTTTGCATGGCATAGATTCAACAAAGTGCTGAAACATCCCTCAGAGATGCCGGTCTTTATCTCCACAAGAGCATCACACAGTTGCTGCAGATTTGTGGGCCCAAAGGTGCTCTATTGGACTGAGATCTGGTGTCTGTGGAGGCCACTGGAGTACAGTGAGCTCATGCTGAAGAGTTTGAGATGATCTGAGCTTTGAGACATGAAGCTGCTGGAAGTCTCCATCAGAAGATGGTCCACTGTGGTCATAAAGTGATGGACATGGTCAGCAACAATACTCAGGTACAAATTGTCCAAGTCCAAATGATTCATAATCTTCCCAAAGAAAAGAACAAGTGGCTCACCGAGGTCAGCATCAATACTCACCTAAAGCTGCATTCTTGCCTGTTTTCTGTATGAGTTCTTTGTTTGATTTTCCTTGACCAAAAATGACATTAACAAGTGTTGCAACTCCACATCATGAGCAGAGAAGTTGAACATTCATGCTCAAAAAATGCTGGAAAAACCACTTCACACAGTAGCAGAACAAAAACATCTGGAAAGAAAGAAATGGCTTTATTGGCGACTCTTGAAAGTTGTGATGTGTGAACATTACCCATTTGGTACTGAGGGGCACAAATTGTGGCAAGAAACACACACACATACACCATCACACCACCACCACCATCCTGATTCACTGATCCAAGGCAGGATGGATCCATGCTTTCATGATGTTCACACCAAATTCTGAGCCTACCATCTGAATGTGGAGCAGAAATCCAGACTCATCAGACCAGGAGGCATTTTACAGTCTTATAGTCCAATCTTCGTGAGCTGTAGCTTCCTGTTCTTAGCTGACAGAAGTGTCACCAGGTGTGGACTTCTGTCGCTGTAGCTGCTTCAGGATTTTCATTGCTGTTGTACAGGGATGGTCTTCTTTATACGTTAGTTGCAAAGAGTGATCATTTCATCTCAAACCACCCTGAACACTCCTCTGAGCGCTGGCATCAACAAGGCATTTTGGCTCAGATAACTCACTGGATATTTTCTCTTCTTCAGACCATTTTTTGTAAACCCTGGAGATGACTGAGTGTGAAAATCCCAGTAGATCAGCAGTTTCTTCAATTCCTAGACTAACTTGTCATGCAGGAACAACCAGGGCATGTTAAAAAACATTTAAACAAACTTTCGTCTCCATTCTGGTGCACGATTAGAACTTCAGAAGGTTGTCTTGACTATGTGTGGATGCCTAAATGAATTGAGTTGCTGCCATGTGATTGGCTGATTAATAATTTGCATGACAGAGCAGTTATGTAATGTATGTGATGCAGTAATGGTGTGTGTTGTCAGTCAATCTGTTCAGAATGTTCAAGATAAACCTTTTTGCTATGAAATGTTTACATTAAACCCACAGAGCACAACAAACTACATCACCCATAATGAGTCCAGCTGGCACTGGGAGGTTGTTGTTCCATGTTTCCATCTTTAACGCTGCTACTTTCATACCAAGATTAATTTCTCCTGTTAGTTTTGACACATTTCGTTTATTAACACCTTATTATCCAACCACGCACACGCATGTTCATTTACGAGTCCCAGTGAGACAGACAAATTAGTTCAGCTGATAATTCGACACCAGCCTCGCTTCGATCTGCTCTCCTGTGGTGCAAGTGTCCTCACAGATTTGTTAATCATCAAAACACCAAAACATGGGACACGCTGTGAGACGAGCACTTTGTGGCCGAGGAGCTGTGGCCCTGGGGTAATCACTCACTTTTCTTGCCTTCTTTCTTATTTTCTTGGCATTTTTGAGCCTAATGTTTTTGTGAAACGGTTCAACAGATTGTTCTCAGATAATCAGTTTTTCCAGTCTTATTCCAATATTTCATGTGCTTTTCCTTGCTTTTAAAGCAACTGCATTTTAATTAGAATTGGAATTTATTGCCAAGTACATTTGCACATACAAGGAATCTGACTTGGTAACTTGGTGCAAAAACAATTAACATGTAATTAGAATAAGAATAAAAATAAGGGCCAAGAGGAATAAAATAAAGTATAAAAATAAATTGAAAATAGTGCAAAATAGACTTGGGTATTAACAAATGTTTATGAATGTGTGATGTTATTTAATATGGAGTATGTGTGCTTTCATTTTGACAGATAGGACTTAAAGCAGAGATCTGCCGACACTGAGGACAAGAGCCTCTGTACTCAGGCCGTCACCTTTATATTTGATATTGGAAAATCTCTTTGAACATGGGGGAAAAAATCTGTACTCAAACAGCAAATCAACATTCAAATTAAAAACATGAAGCTCTGCAGCACATTTGGGCACCTGCAGCAGTGATCCAACAGACCCTGACAACGTCCTCCAACCGAAAGTTTAATGAAAACTCAGCGTTGGTCAACATCAGCTGCTAAACATTGATGTGTAAAATCAATCAGGAAAGTGGGCAAGCAACCACGGACTTCATTCATCAGAGACATTGCTGTGACACTCAAGGATTGTGGGTAGTTTCCACTCCTGCTCTTGGACAGGCATTGTTGTGGGAGCGCTTTCACACCTGCCTCCGCTGCTTCTTGTCAGTCACATACTTGTATCTGTTATACACACAGAAAACAAGGTCTCACAAAAAGGTCGTGACCATTTTTGGGGAAATTATTGGATTAAAGTAGTAGAGTTTTACTGTGTAGTGAAGCTATGTCAAAATGTGGGTTCAGGTGTCCTGAGATGACATTCTGGCCTTGGACACAGAGTGTCAGGGTAGGTATAACAGGGGGGATCAGAGTTCAGGGAAATCTTGCCAATGCCACGTTGGCAGGACATGATTTGGTTAAAGTGCTATTAAAAAGGTCATAGAAAACCACGGTAGTGCCATGCTGTAATTTAGACGTTATCAGCCCTGACTTTGCAGAAAAGGGGGATTATCAGGCAGGGCTCTGGTCACGTAGTCAAGGTGATGGTCTGGAAAAGGGTTTACTGAAGTAGTCTTGGTCACGTAGCCATGATGGCTTGCTGAAACAGCATTTATTAGAAAGGACTTTAATCAATCATGACCACACAGTAAAACAGAAACGTGACTGAAAGGACCTTAAAGAGGGGGCTACAAGTTGAGTTCAGGGGTCCATCTAGCGAGCGTTGTTCGTTGTCTGCACTTCTTTACTGCCTTTTTCTATAAATCCCGCAAAAGGCTGCAGTTGGTCCTGTCTCTGCGTGTTCATTTTTCACAACATTTTTTAGTAAATGGCAACAAATCCTTTCATAACACCATCCAGCACAAGGAGTGACTTCACAGTTAAAGCTGTGAGTCTCACCCGTCACTCGGGTTAGAATCAGGATCTGGTCAAGGTAAAGGACAGGGAGCACTTCGCCTTGTTTAGGAGAAAACTCAAAAATATACTTAAAGGTTTACAGGAGGTAACATAAAACCAGATGGAACAGTATAACAGAGGTGTTTAATAAATTAATAATGGGATATTTTCTTACAAATCAAGGATTGCTCAAAATCTAAATTAACAAACAACACAAAACCAAAACTATTTCTAAAGACAATCTCTAATCTTGTGTCGAGCACAGGCAAGGCTGAGTGACAGTTCACACTAAATCCAGCCGCCTCGAATGAAGCTCCAGCCAAGCTTTTGAAGCGAGTGCCACTTTATCACCGGTCCTGATTGTTGAACACCGGACGCTCCAATCATCCATCTCCATCTGGTGGCCTGAGGAAAGGGAGCAAGACACACACACACCAGCACACACAACAACCTATATGGCACCAACCATAACATATAGAATATGAAACGGTTGCCAGGTAGCTCTTTGTAAACCTGTGTTGTATGTCAATGATATTAGTAATCAGTAATCGGATATAAAAACGCAGCATGGATTTAAAGATTTTCTGCCGATGGGGAGGGCATGAAGGAGAGAGTGTGTGTTCTCTGTCTCTTCCCCTCTTCGCCTCCGTCCATGACAACAGAGGCTTTTCTTTAAAACTTTAGGGTTGATATACTGCACACAAGACTTGCCTTATCCTTTGAGTAAACTTTAGACAGTAAGACAAATTCATCGTTATCTGTTTAAAGTTTATAGGACTTTGCACCCCAGCTTTTCCCCTTGTGTGGGCAAACTCTTTTATTTTTGTTCAAACTTATGTAGCGCTCATGCTGTCAGGCTGAGGGACTACTTTACAGGCCCAGATAAGGTCGTTGTTATTCTCAACACCAATTTAATAAACTTGCACCAAAATGGAACACCAATAATCTTCTGCTTCCTCAAACTTTCCTTGCGCGTTAACGATAATCAGCGTCCTTGGCTGAAACTCCCTTGCTGAAACTTCATTCACATCCCTCTTAAAGCCAAATAGTTTCCAGCTAATCGAACATGTCATTGTTTTAAACTATCTGAAATTGTTATACATAATTCATTCCTCTTTTTTTTCTCCTGGTATTCTCCCGAGTCATTAAACCTCTCCTAGTTAGCTAAGTAGCCGTGCCGCCGCAGCTGCTGCAAATCATCGAGCTTAGGAGCCTCATTTCCTCTGCGTGAAACCAGCTTTCAGCATTTGGGTCAATGTTACCTCCATCACAGCGGCAAAACAAAGCTGATCACTACTCTGTGTGCAGTCTTTGTTTCCCTCACAGGCATGTAAAAGCATTAAGACGGTCACGCACACACGTCAGCAGCATGCAAAGAACACACAAGCTGCAGCACGTATGCACGTAAGCTCTGCTGGCCATCCTCACCGTTACTCGACACAGAATAATCTACGACTCTCTCTCTCTGTTCTACGCCATCTCAGCGCCTCTCCTCCTGTCTCCTTCTCTGCTCCCTCCACTCCTCCTTTCTACCTCTTTGCTGCCTGTCAGCTGAGCAGCAGCGTGAAGTAGCGATCGACGCCCACGCTCTCGGTCCATTTTTATTGCTTCGTGGAGTAGAGAGAGAGAGAGAGAGAGAGATAATGACTGAGGATGAGAAGTAAGAGGAGCAGAAATATCCCCAGCAGACACTAATTACAAGGATGAGATTTAACAGGCGACACAAACTACACAACATCCACATGAGATAGATAGATAGATAGATAGATTGATAGATAGATAGATTGACCAATAGATCTGAGCCTGTGGTCGACCTATGACCTACTGATCCAGGCTGAGATTAAGGATAGCATGTGAGTTTGCTCTAATCGTGGAACAGAAGCTAACATGAAGCTGAACACCTGAACTATCTTTCAAGCTTACGAGGGCTGTGTCAGAAATCCCCCTCATGCTCCATGAAGTGTGGGGAGTGAAATAGTTTCACTTAAAGGGATAGTTCAGTATTTTTGAGGTTGGGTTGTATCAGATACTTAACCACTCCAAGCAGCCCTGTACCTTTAAAGGGTTAAAGGATTGAGGTTCAACATGCATGAATACAGTTAAAGGGAAAGTTCAGTTTTTTTTTAAGTGGGGTTGTATGAGCTCCATATGGCCACTAAGTACATTACATGCAGTAGAAAGTTCTCTCCTCTCCCTCAATAAGCCAGTTTGTAAAAGTTTGATGCAGAACCAGCCGCAAACAGGGAAGTATTGTACCAAATACAAAGGGTTTTTTCTCCGCCTACAAGAACTCCCATCAAAAAATAATACCACAGTTTAAGAGTACGCTACCTTGAACTTTTTTTGAGAGCATTAACATTTTGGAAAAATAAAGTTTATCTGGAACTAACCGACTCACATTACATATTCCTCCACGCCATGGAGGAATACTTCCCTGTTTGCGGCTGCTTCTGCGTAACAGACTCTTACAGACTGTGGCTTATTGAGGGAGAGGAGAGAACTTTCTACTGAAGATAGAAAAAAATGACCTGGAGCTGCAAGGGTTAAAGTCCACAAATTGCTTGAGATGAGGGATGAGGGCTGTGTGGTCACCTTGTAAAAATCAGCTTTCAGATCAGAAAGCATTAAAACAGCTGAGTCACCAGAGTTAGCTGGTAATGAAAGATCATTCAAAACTCTCAAAGTGCCAACTCCGTGCTGTGGAAAGCTTTAATACAAGACTGAAAGATCTCAGGAGTGCCATGAAGGTCTAAATAAGACTGCAGCTGTAAGAGAAGACTTTTAAAATGATTGAAAGTTTCAATAAAGGTCTAAAATCCAAATATACCCCTAAATGAATCCACATTTTCAGACAAAGTAAAAGCAAAGGCGTGCATGGTTTTTTCAGGGCCAATGGATTTTGCTCAAAAAGGAGTCCACATTTGACTTATTTAGCCTCAATTTGGTCTCAGTTTGCTCCTGGGAGGAATTCCACACTCTTTGGGTGCTTAATGCTTCATTATATTAATTTGCTCTATTTGTAGCTTTTGAGTTTTGGTGTTGTGCAGGTATCCAGTTTGTCTGCTGAAGCCTTTCTTACTGAAAATGCATCCACTGCTACTGGAAACGATGCCCAGGAGAGCACTGAGTCTGAACCAAAACAATGAAGCCATAAAACAAAAGATTGAGCAGAGGAATGTTAAAATGGCTTCATGAGATAAGAGAAGCAGCAGACAGGTTTACTCTCAAATGGGTACAAACAGAAACCATAAACATCACAGTAAAAATAAAAATGCATACGGACTCCAGCTCAGATTATAGAGGCTCAGTGTTGGGAAGGAGAGCAATAGAGAGTGTGACAAGCTTTCTGAAGGTAAACTCTGTTCACCAGGAGGTAAATGTAGTCAGCAAATAGGTCAAGTAGCTTATGGAGACCTGTAAAAAGGACGAAGAGGTCCTGAGGGACCATGAAAGATCTGGAGTGGTTTCTCAGGCAGGTCTCTTTGAACCAGCTCTCTCCTAAAGGATGTCACATGAGTCAGACATTAACATGTATGTGGGGGGGGGGCAGACAGACAGGTGTATCTACAAACCAGGGAGACTGTATGGAGGTGGAGGTCTGTTCACCTTTTTGTAATCCATCAATAATTATAAATTCATCCAGAATCATCCATTCATAGCAATCTGTTAATCCATCCATCTAACAGTTTATCATCAATGCAATTCATCCATCCTTCCATCTAACCATTACATATCCATCCATCGCTTCTTTGCTATCTATCTAACATCAGTCCCTTTAACCAGCCATCCTTCCATCTATCCATCATTTTATTTATTCACCCAACAATTTATCCATCCATGCAACCGTTTAGCTATTCATGCATCCATACATATATTTATTGGATGATATGTTTAGTTCTGTGTTATTTTGCATTATGTTCCTGATATAGACTTCTTGTGTTTCCTTTTTCCCCTCATGATCCTGTTTTTTGATCTTAGTTAAGTTACTTGTTTTGTCTTGTTTCCCTTGTCTCTTATGTTTCCTGTTTTGTTTTGAAATCCCCGTGTTCCTCGTGGTGTTTTCCTGCCCTCCCTTCTGTGTCTCCACGATGATGATTCCCTCCACCTGTGTGATTGCTTCATCAGTGTGTTTAGTCTGTGGTTCCCTGTTCTCACTGTTGGGTCATCCGTCTTCCCCGAGTCACTCCTTGCATGTCTTCAGCGTCTCTGTGTCCTCCACTGTTTCTTCAGGGAGTTTGTAGTTTTGTTTGGACTTTTCAGTGACTTAAATTTGCACTTTGTTAGAGATTTGATTTGCTTCTTTGTTAAGGATTGTTTTCGTGTTTGGACTTTTTGTTAAGGATTTGTTTTTGGATTTTTGATCCCTCTTTTAGTTTAAAACAAAGCATTTTTGTTAAATATGTAGTTGGGTCCTTCACTTTGTTTTTTGTTAGTTTTCTTTGGGTTTCATCCTTTGACAATTTATCTATACATTCTTTCATCTATCATCAATCTATCCATCCATCCATTTTTACATTCATCCATCCAACCATTAACCTATTCATCCACCAACTCCAGCCATTAATATAACCATCTATCCAACCATTTATCTTCAATTAATGCATCCTCTTTATCCATCCATCCAGTCTTTATCGATAGAGCCAGCCATTTCATTTAATCCATCCATGCAACCAATTATCCATCCATCCATATATCTGTCTTTTTTAATCCAACATTTATCCATCCATGCAGCCATTTAGCAATTCATCTATTTATCTATCCATTGATCTACAGTATGTCATCCATCTATTTGTATAGCCACCTCTCCAACCACTCAATTATCCATCATTTAATACATCATATTATCTATTTATCCATCCATCCATCAAGCAATCCATTATTGTTCATCCAAAACTATCCAGAAATCTACATAATCGTTTTATCCATTCATGCATCAGTGAATCCGTCAGTCAAAACCCTTTATTCCATTTCTTTATCCATCTTAAACTGTCTGTGTGTCAGTCCCTGCAGTAAGCTGTCCATCTGTATTTTTGTTGCTCTGTCTGTCTGACCCTCCATGCACCGTGCTCTCCACAGGCTGGTCCTCTAAAGGTCTTAGAGGGAAGCAATGGCTCACAATCCTTTGGATAATTTGCTGTGTAATTGAAACTTCTAAAGGGATTTCATATTTTAACTTTTATTTATCCGCTTCTTTCTGAATGTAGCTGAATGTATAAATCAGTCAGTTAAAGCTGTGTTATTTTAGCAGGGTGTAGAGGTGTGGTGATAGTGCAGGGTCAAGTGTGGGCTGTCAGGCTGCAGTCTGTCCATGAGGCCCACAATTTCAGGCTGTCCCTTGTACTACTGACTGACCTTGTGCTTCTCATACTCAGAGAGAGAATACATCTGTAAGTTATGCCAGTGTCACTCCAGTTTGGGGTGAGACTCAAAATGCAGCCCTTCTTCTTCTTCTTCTTCTTCTTCTTCATATTTATCTATTTCAGAGTTTGGTCAAATATTTGTCTTTTACATCTGCTCCCTCCTAACAGTCGGAGCTGGTAAATAAAAAGCAGTATGGATTTTTTTATAAACGTTTGTCATCTGGAGCACAAATGCTTGAGCAAACTTCATCATTTTCCCGGATCAGCTTCTGTCTGCCACCACTTTACTTTTATTTACAAGAGGATAAGAGAAGACCATCGACAGAAACCCTGCCCCAAAGCTCTGCAAGTGACGCAGCACGAGGCAGATTGAGGCGGTGCACTTTTTTGCCCTGTATCCTACCTGCTGCTCACTTCATGCAGACGAGCAAAGAAGAGTGGGAGCTTGACAAGGTTCAAGGGAGGTTTTCTTGATATTTGCTCAGTAGAGCTTAAATTGTCTTACAATGTGTAGCTGGTACTGCATTCAAGGATTTCTGTGATTGAAATGTTTTACCTTCACTTCATTTGGCTCACAGTGAGGCTTCAGTTGATGTGTCTGTATGTCAATGCAAAGCACCACAGGTCCATTTCTCCACCTCTATGATCACACCTTTAATGCTGTGTTCATGAGGGGAAACAGAGCATAGAATTAAATATCTAATGGATGCAGTGTGAACAGCGAACATTCACATACAGACATTTGGACTGAAAGACAGCACAGAGATCATAGCAGCACAGGAACAGGCCGTCGACATCAGAACAACTGAGGCCAAGATGTAATCAGTGCAAAGATGCCCCTGAAACAATCCAGCACATAACATGCAGGCAGGCATGGCTCACAAGGAACATATGATACATCCCAAAAAACGTATTTAAGTTTTTCTGATTTTGACAATCTAATAAAAAAATTACAAATACATCAGCATGATACCCATTTCAGTATTTTGAGTAAGTGTTTAGTTAGTTTCCACCCCGTCTGTTTATGCTTTTATTTTGAAGCCGGACAGGAACTGCACTTGTCAGCCATTGGTTTTGTGGTGTAGATGATCATCGTTCTTTCAGAAGTGCATGACAGAAGATATCTCTATAAAGAAGTATCAGTAAATAACAAATGCAAAGCAGTTTTTAGTCCTGACTTCACAGTACACTTAAACTTAAAGATTTCCCAGTCATTCCTGATGCGTGGACACACACTGCAGGACACAGTGACTTCTTGTGGTCTTTTGAGGTATTACAGGTGGGCATTTTTTAAATTTTATTTCATCATAACTCAACATGTTGTAGTTTTTACAATTTTTTGAGGAGTACTTGCAAATGACATCAAAAAAACGTAACAGAGAAAGAGCACACAATGTTAGTATTTCTTATTATTTTTTCAACTTTATTTCTAAAGCAGAGTACATATGAAACTTTCAAATCAACTTTCACCAAAACGTATGTGAGCTAAAGCAATAAACACTTGCAATAAGAAAGCCCCATAAAACCTGTTAACACTGTCTTTATTTATTAAGTTGGGGTCCTGATGCTGGACGGTCACAATAAGGTGCAAAGGGGTCTCAAAACTGTAATTGACTCAGAAACATGTTTCACATTTTTATGTCTATATCGCAAGATACAAACAAGCATAAAAAAGTATTTTATCATTTTGTGTTCTCAGTAAATTTTCACTTTAACAAGCATTTGGATTGAATATGAATCCTGGCAGTGGTGGGACTGCAGGTGCAGTATCCAGGTGAGGGGCTGTAGTTTGGGTTGGGGAGCTCGCAAACTGTGAACTCACTCAGGGACGCTGTGGGATAGTTTCTTTAGTCTCCGGGGAAGCAAAAGTACACTTTTTTACTATTCTAAGGGTAATGTTTTCACTAAAACTAAAGAACAAGGAAGAGGTATGAAAACAGCATTTTTGTGTGCAGTCCTCAGCAAGAAGAGAGCATCTTTTGACTCCTTCAAAAGAAAATCTTATGCTCTAAATGGAGTGCTGAAAACTTCATCCTGTGCACCAATCCAAGTAAAAACAATATGATAACTAATCCTACATTGAACAGCAGATTATTCTTGAGGCTGTGGTTGTGGTACATGTTTCGACGGAGCTCTTCTGCCTTCATCAGAAGTGTCATCTGATGGTAGTGTGTGTAAGATCAGCTGAAAAGGACACGATACACGACCGTCAGATGACACTTCTGATGAAGGCGGAAGAGCTCCATCGAAACATGTAAAGGTATGAGCATAAAAACCTTACTTGTCTGTTACAACGAAAGCATAAGCATAGTAATGAGATTTGTATGGTATTCACCACCCACCATGAAACAAAAGAAAAAAGACAAAGAAAAATGTGCTTGGCTGTTTGACGGCCATACTACATACTGCCACCAAATACAGTTTACAGTCTGTAGTATGTGTACTTCATAATGCATTGTAGTGGTGTGTAGCAGGTGGATTTGAAGACATTTTTTCACCACAGTGCATCGACAGACTCGGCTGTGGAAACAGCTCTCAGACTAGATTTACCTGGCAAGTTGCTATGGTAAAGGGTTCTTGGACTCTGATTGGCTGGTCAGTTGACCAATCAGAGAGCCAGCAAAGAATGAGAGTTAGAATGTGGCTTTGATCTCAAAACATTTGGTGGCTTTGATCTCAAACATCAATGCCACTAAAGCCTCTGAAACAGTATAAATATAGACTGTGGAGCTCAGGTGGTAATAACTCACCTTTTCTTGTATCTACTACAGATTTCAGAGTTTTCGAGAGACAAGATGATGCAGAGCTTAAGTTCAGATCTGTTTGAGACCGAGGATACCAGTCTTCCTGTCGTGTATAGTAGCCTCGATGAGATGGAGGCTCAGGCCCCCAGGGTCAGAAGGACTGGTATGAAAATTTTTCTTCTTATTATTAGTATTCTTATTATTATTATTGCTATTTTTACTTTTGTTGTTGTTTCTATTCACCTTATTCAGAACTACCCACTTTCATTGAGCAACTTCCGTATTTTTGCTTTTGGCTTCCGCTGAAGTACAAAGGAGCTTCTGGTAAACATTAGCGCTCTTTTAATCACGTCTACATTTTAATCAAAATATGACAATCAGCGCTGTTACAGCTATTTTGAAACGGGAACACACGAAAACCGAGCTAAAACGATCGGACGGCATCGTATTGGCGCATCCGTCATCAATTTTGACATGGGAGGACGACATGAGGAAGTGGCCAGCGGTAACATACAGTGACATCTGTAATTATTTCACGCTGTCGCTGGGGGTTGATGGAGCAGCCATGAAAAACTATAAAAGTACTGAGGCCCACCAGTACTTGCACAGGGATTTCACCTTTTTGAAGGCAGACTTGAGTCGCAGCCAGGCAGCTACCCCCAACCACTCGGCGTGGGTGTTGCTGAGCAACCAAGGATCCGTCGAGACTACAGGCTGCTCCTGTATTGCTGGTTGGGGGAGGTCTTGCAGTCATGCAGCCTCAATATTGTGGTAGGTAACCATCTTAGATCACACAGTTTTCATTACTACTAGTGGTGGAAGGACCCTGATCCTTTTACTCAAACAGAACTCTGAAGTTATGTGTGTAGTAGGTCATTTAATGTTCTGTACAGACAGTAATATAGTAAAGTAGCGTGTTCCTTTCAAATAGAAGTAACGGATTACATAAAATCTATTACATTTAAAGTAACTTGACCGAAGCTGAATATATCATATGAGAATATTATATTTTTAGTTTGTAAAATGTAATTACAAGTATCAGATAAATGTAGTGGAGTAAAGAGTAAGTATTTCCATTGCTGTTCATTCTATATCTTGTACTTCATTACAATTAATATCTTGCAGTATTTGTATTGTTAATATTAGTATGTTACATGTATTAATCTAAGCATAATTAACATGTGTGACAGGTACAGCCAGATGCTGACCTGATTAACATATGCTGGGTAAGTATCTGGTCAAATCTCCCATGGTACCATGGGGCAAGGTAAGGGAATGTAGTCCAGGTAGGTGTATGCAATAGGGCTGTCAGCTCAGCTGGAAGAATCTTAGTGGACTGAGGGCCTGCGACTATTGACTGAAATAGTCAATCATCAGGAGCAGCGTTAATAGGCAAAAAATAACAAAAAGGTAAGGTATTGTTTGGAGGTAGGTCTCTCTCAGAACACTTCCCTGACTTGAACAGCTCGACTCTCACCTCATTAACATCCTGACAGCCCTGATCATATAGGTCACAAGTGGAAGTTTCCATTCCCTTGAAGAGCTCTGGTGATGGAGAGAAACTAGTTCCTGGTTCTCTAAACAGTTTTATATATTTTTTGGGGAAAATTTGCTTTTTGTAAGCTTTGGTTTTCCCCACCCATGCATAGCACTTACAGCGTCACATCCAGAGAACACATGAAGACCAACAAGAGCATCACATGTTTCTTCCCCAAGGTGAGCGTGTAGCCTATTAATGTCAATTATGTGAGTATTTCCCCCCTTGATTACCTGGTCACTGCTGTATTTTGATGCATAAGCTGCATGCAGCAGAAGTCTGGTGTCTGCCTCCTCCTGGGTTGTCTCCAGGTCCTGAACCTGCAGTACTTGAAGGTCAGTGTTGCTCCCGTTCATCTTTATAGCGGGACATTTGTCCCCATGGCCTATAATGACGGTAGTGTTTCCAATGATGAATTTTGCAGATGTGCTCCAATGTTGGAAGAAATACTCCAGCAAGTTTTGTTTGTTTTGCCCACATGCCAGGAATTTTCACCACTGTTTTGGTGTTTTCTGGTCATTTCCATATATTTTAATTATTTGAAAACCTTGCTCTGCCCGCCTGTTTCTCTCAGCATGTTTAATGCTGTGGTGTTTATATGTGTCACATATAAAATGAATCTCCATTGACTTTGTTTCGTTGGCTGAGTTGACCAGTGTCCTCAGTACATGGTCAGCGTATAGTCCAAATGTTGGCTGTGGCTTTAGCTGCTGCACTAGAGCCATAGCGTCCCATATCCAAACAGAGCCATCTGGAATGTCCCTTACTGTTGGTGGTGGGCTGATGTCTCCTCTGGAGTGTGCATCAACTTTTCTTTGTTGGTCTCTACCAGAGAGCCGTCAAAGTTGGCAAGTGATTGTGGCAAAGGACTCAGACTGTAGGTGAGCATTTCATCAATGTTAATTTGTCTGACAGTTCCCACCACAATTAAACTGGCAAACAAGTTGGGGTGTGACTTCAGTGTGATTTCTTTTCCTTTAATTTTGGTGCTTGTAGTGTGACCAGTATCTTTGAATGTTTTGATTTTGATTTTCGTTACAGGGTCATGGAACAATTTTTCTGCAGTGACAATCCTTGTCTCACAGAACTCGGTGAGAGCTTTCAAACCTTTTTGTTTTGCCCCCAGTAAATCTCTGGCAACACTGCCTGGTGCTTGTTGGCTGGAGGAGATTTGATATAGGGATTCTCCATCCAGCAAAGGGTCGAAAGGATTGACCGTAGTTTGGAAAGCGGCTATAATGTTCTTCACATCAGCCTGATCCCTCTGCATTCTGGCACTGTCAAGCTCGGAATGAAGGTATGACACTGATCATTGTCCAGCCGTTGTTTTACATTGAAGTGTGATGGCTGCCCGCTCATGTTGTGTCAGGAACCATCTGTGAACAAAGTCATGCTGATACAAGATTTAATACCAATAAATAATGTTGTTAAGTTGAAACCTGACTCTAGACCTCCAGAAAGTCCCACGACTTGAGACGTGCTCTCTTTCCTGATATCCGCGAGCGAGATTTCCTGCCTCTGAAACAACTCGTTGCGAGATCTTTGCGAGATTTCCTCAAACCTGACGTCAGGTTTTTTCAGTTGCTTCTAACTGGATGAGCCTGAAAAAGCAGCTCCTCCCCGGTAAGGAGCCTGAAGCAGGATGCAGGACGATGCTGGATTTTCCTCTCGACTGCTCCTCAGAGCAGGAGCAGTTTCATCTATAAAGCGTGTTCATAAAGACCCGGAATTACGAGTGGTAAGTAATGTAATCAGAGACAGTAATGTAAATAAACCCATGATGTACTGTCGAGCTAATGCTAAGCTAGTTAGCGTTAGCTTCAGCTGGCCTGATTTTAGCCACACAGCTGCTCAAGATGCTAAACCCACATACTGTGCTTCATCCTTTGTAACTTTATAATCGTATCTCTCAGTTATTAAGATGAACATGTGTGTGCATTGGCTCAACACCCCCCAGGTAATAACATAACTGCTGAAAGTAATGGGAAGCTATTGTTAGCTGTTTGACTCTCTGATGTATGTAAACACATAAATAATGGGCCTGTTTCTTGACCAAAAGGTGAAGAAATGGTTAAACTCACAGACAGAGGCTCATTTACCTTTACAGTGCATCCCTTGTTTGTTTTACAAGGGATGCACTGTTTTACAATAACATCTAAAGTTGATATACGATCTTATTATGAAAAATAACTGATAAAAGAAATTAGCAATACTTTATTACTTTCTCATTTCATTCTTTAATATCCTTTTCCAAATCATTAAAGGTTCAATGGCCCTCTACAAAGAGGAAAGCTCCTGTGGTTTACCTTTCATTGGAATGCTTTGCAGGTAATAAATATTTATATTGCATAGTTATATTTTTCTGTTTGGTCCTGTCAAATAATCTAAATTATCAATACTAAATGTGAATCTGTAATGCTGGAGTGTAGATCCCTACCTATGTGTTTTGGTGTTTGATGAATATTCCTGAGTGAATTCATACAGACTGGAGTGACATCCCTCATTTTGACACAATAAACTTCAGATCCCTTTTCATTTGCAGATCTCTTAACATGGCATCCCCGTTCAGTTCCTTTTGATATATAGAAAACAGCTCTTTTACTTTTACTATTTTCTTGTGAGTTTCTGGTGTATCAAATTGATGGAAAATCTACAGTGTTGGATCGCCTCCCTGAGTCACTTGATACGAAAAAACCTTTGCTTTTAGTGTACAGCTCTTATAATACCTCCTAGTTTTTAGTAAATGATAGGTGAAATTAGAATTCATTTAACTAAAGACTGTCATTACCTTTTTATAGGCTGTACCTGGCTGCAATTCATTTCAATGAAACTGCAGAGCGTGAACAGGCTGCAACTGCAGAGGACAATCCAACATACAGGATCACGTTTGACAAGTCAAAAAAGGGAAAAGCTACGGCAAAGCCAGTAAGTATAAAGATGATTCATTATAAATACGAACAAACAGTCAAAACAGTTTTAAAAATTACAAAAATCAGCCTTAAATACTTGATATAAGTACTTAAAAAACTACCCAGACATCTCTACACAGATAGCCCCAGCACCAGGAGACAAAACTTCAGTATTAAAGGAACCGGTAAGACCTGGACAAGAGACAGCAGAAGACCATTTCTGTCATCACTGATGGCAGCCTCTGGAGTGCTTTTTATTCTTGTTTTTTGATCTCACTGAACCAGTTACATCCAGTGACAATTGTTTTCCCAGATATATATATATGTTAATAATCCCCCGTTTTTCTAGTAAATACAATAATAAAACCATCTGATTCAGTGTTATTGTTTTTATTTGATTTTTTAAAAGAAATTATAATATTTATATGTAAAAATGTTTTCATAGTCTGCCCGGTAAATGTTGTGCATGTGTTGTAGTGTGTAAGCATTAAGGCAGGACGGCTCCAGGCCAGGATGGTGGGTCATGCAGGTCTGGGGAGGGGGGGTACCTGGTTTATTCTCCTGAGCACCTTATTAGAACAAAGAGACACACACAGTCAATGTTTGTGTTGAAGGCAAGATGAATCATAAATACATAAAACTGATTACACTAAATTAAATACATGGTAATACACTTGAGTTTTTTGACAAATATGTCAAAAAACATTGGTGAGTTTTAACTTCCTTAGGCAGAAATGATAGTTCACCTGATTGAATGTCTAAATTCAAGCTAAATGAATGATGACATTATTATTTCAAAATAAGACAAAAGATGAGGGTGGTTAATTAGAGTAGTTCAAAATACAAAAGGTTTTCTCCTGTAACATAACTTTGGTATTTCCTGACAGCAAATATTTTCAGCCCAGTCAGCACTGCCACATATCCACAGGTGCACCTTGGTGATAACTGATTAACAGAATGATAGAACTTGTGATGGAAATATACTTCTTAACCCTAAATTGACTTAACAGGCAAAGCCACACAATAAAGCTGAGTTCAGACCAAAGAACACACGACAGAACAGTTTTCAGACTCTCTGAACAGCTGCAGCTCTCTGAATTCACGGTGTTTCCTGAGATGTAGTTTGTCTACAGGTAAATCTGGGACATTACAGGTAAGTAAATGACATGAAAACCAAAAGGTCAATAAACAGCTGTCAGAGTAAAACAAAATGATCCCACAATGCTAAGAATTTCCAAAAATTAGACATCTGATTTTGTAAATAAAGTCTCTGAGGGACCTCTCACCAAACAGCTGTTAGCATGTTAGCAGCACAACGGGGCTCTGCTCGCTAGCTTATGAGACATTACCGGCTGCCGTACACAGTAGATCAGTTGGTGAAACACTATTGTTTATAGCGTGTATCTTTATATTTGTGAGACTGACTGAACAAAGCATGTTTGTGCTGATATGTGCCGTGAAGCTGGGCCACTGCACTGTGATAGTAATAACGGATTCAGTGAAGAGCTGCAGCCGTGAGGTGATCACACTCCCACACTGTCAGTATGATCGATAAAACAGAGAAAAGTGAGTGAGCATTACACTGTCCTGTTATAAAGACAGAGTTATGGGTTAAGTCAGACTATATTTCCACGTA
Source organism: Cetoscarus ocellatus (assembly GCA_037902135.1). Classification (NCBI taxonomy): domain Eukaryota; kingdom Metazoa; phylum Chordata; class Actinopteri; order Labriformes; family Labridae; genus Cetoscarus; species Cetoscarus ocellatus. The sequence continues at coordinate 738,842 of JBAMNC010000189.1, read as the reverse complement.
TAAACTACACAAAAACATGTTAAACTCCATGTTACACTCACCACACTGAGACGTCCTCTTCTTTGCCGAGGCGGACTTTCTTCCTGCTCAGCCGTGAAAGTCTCCGGGTCAGACGGACTCAGGGTCCAAAGCAAATGGGCGTATTTCAAAAGCTGCCATTTTAATAATGTTATCAAAGCCAAAAAAAAGTTTAATGTTAGCAGCCAAGTCTATACATGGTCTCTGGCAGCTTGTAAACACTACACTTCTGCAATCCACAGCCAGGTACCGCCTCGGCTCCGCCTCCCGGAAGCTTTCAGAGAACTGGCCAATCAGAGCACAGGGGGCACGTGGGTTCGTGGAATCTTAAAGAGGCAGCACTGAAACGAAGCGTCTCAGCCAGACCTCAAAAAGCACCTAGAATGAGGATTTTGTAAACGCGATTTTGAGGCGACGAAGAAACTTTATGCCCTGCAAATCATACCGACTTACTCCATAGGCATCCCAGACTGGCATAATGACAAGGAAGAGAGCATGATATGCCCTGTGATGACTCCATCAATAGACCCTGCAGCTATGTCTGATTCTAACATGATATCCTGGAAGCCGGCATCAGCAAAAATCTTCCCAATGCAGGAAAGATATGCCATGGCTGTGTGAAAATCTCCCATCCTGAGGACAAGTCTCTCCATGTAAGTAGATCTCTTGGTAGTGGATCTCTTGGGCTTTTGCATATATGGCTTGATCCATGACTAATACAATTTCTTTTTGTTTCAGACTGTCAGCAACAGCAGGGGAGTGACTCAAGATGGTGTTGTTTGTGTTGAGATCTGTGGGGCTGGCATCAATGACCGGCAAGTAGCCTACATTTGTAGAGGGGAGGATTGTGTCCTGCTTTAACATTATGTTAAAACCTGTCCATCCAGGAGGGATTTTTCCCTGGTATTCAGGCACTTTCATGAGGAAGAATGCAGCATCAATTTTTTTGCCATTGTTTGGGCATGGCTGTATTTATTCTGCTAGAGGTCGACCTTTAGCCCAGAATTCTGCAGACCAGACCTCTTGCCCTCGTGTGTATGGCAAAAGATGAGGTGGAGGAGGATGAACAGTCAAGACAAAGACCTCTGTTTTTTCAGAGATGAGTTGAAATGAATTATCTGACATCCAGTCTCTAATGGCACTTAAACAACTGAGTAGACTAGACACTTGAGAATAATCATTAGGTGAAAAGGACACATGTAACTGGATATCATCTGCATAACATGATATGATACATTTTTAAAACTGTTGATTATGTGGCTTAGTGGGAGCAAGTACAGAGAAAATAATATTGGGACAAGGACTGAGCCTTGAGGAACTCCACAAACTAGGGGGGAATTAGAAGAGGTGTGGGGATTGACAGTAACAGAGAAAGTTCTCTGTGACAGGTAGGAGGAGAATCAATCAAGGGCTGAGCCAGAAATGCCCACCCACTGCCTTAGTCTATTAATTAAAACACCCTGATCCACAGTGTCAAACGCTGCACTGAGATCCAATAAAACCAACACAGAACATTTTCCTTTGTCACTGCTAAGTAGAAGGTCATTGAAAACTCTAAGAAGAGCTGTTTCTGTGGAATGGGACTGACGAAAACCAGACTGAAACTTATCCAGGATGTTATGAGCGTCCAGGACAGTTGAAAGTTGATTGGCAACCACTTTTTCTAAAATTGTTGAGACAAATGGTAATTTTGAAATGGGCCTATAATTTTGGGGCAGAGAGGGGTCCAGATTTGTTTTTTTGAGAAGTGTTTGTGTGGCAGCATGTTTGAAATACGAAGGTACAAGTCAAGATTCTAATGACTTGTTGATACTTGAAAGAATGTAAGGGCTAATTGAATCAATTTTATATTTTAGTAGATGGGTGGGCAATATGTCAGAGGGGCTAGAGGAAGTTTTCATCGTTCTAACCAGATTCTTTAGTTCTTGTAGGGAGATGGGGGAGAACTTGTCCAGGACTGTTAGGCGAGGAGGGCAGGGAACAGGAGAAGAAAAAGATGGAGTGATCTGTGCTTGGATTTCATTAATCTTGCCAACAAAGAAAGAAAGAAGTCTTTCACATTCATCATCAGAGGATAATGGGATACTGGGTGATGGGGAAGAGACAACATTATTAATAGTTTCAAACAGGAACCTAGGATTATGTCTGTTCTGAGTGACAAGATTTGCGAAATATTTATCTCTGACATCCTTAACCATACAATTAAATTCAGCTAAAAGGTCTTTTAGATGCTGGTGGTGGACATGAAGACAGGTGGATTTCCACAGCCACTCCACTTTACGGCATGTCTGCTTAAAGGAACGAATATCATCATTCAACCAGGGGGGTGATTTTTTTCAAAGGGGCCAGTCTGGATTTTAAAGGAGCAACTCCATCCAAAACAGAAAGACAGTGCTCATTAAAAGACTGTACTTGTGTATCCACATCACCATGCAAAGAAAAATTGCAAGAGCGAAAGGAAGCAGAAAACTTTTCTGCAGTGAGGTGGTTGAGGATGTGAGATTTGATTTCACGCCGGCATGGCCGAAGCTCTAAGTTAAAAGACAAATCAAATAAAATACATTTATGGTCAGAAATAAACAGTTCCTCAGGGACAACAGAATCAGCCTTTAAACCAAATGTGAAGAGAAGATCTAGTGTATGTCCTCTGTTACATGCTGGGTCAGATTAAATGACTCAGTTATGCTAAGAAAATCAGAGGCAAACTTATCAGAAGCACCATCAATGTGAATGTTGAAATAGCCAAGAAGTATGAATCTTGAAAGTTTTAGGATGGAGGATAAAAAATCACTGAAATCAGTTAAAAAGCAGCTATTTGGGCCAGGTGGGCAGTAGACTAAGATGGCATAAAAGGGGTTGGATTGGCCGATTTTGATCATCTACAGTTCAATGGAAGAGAAGGAACCAGTGTTCACCAAACAGCAGGGAAACATATTTTTAAACACAGCAGCAAGTCCTCCGCCACAGCCTGAAGTTCTAGGCGTGCTAATGAAGGAATAATCAGGAGGGCACAACTCAATTAGAGGGGCATGTTCATTGGTCCTTTGCCAGGTTTCTGATATGAACATAAAGTCTAATTTTTTTTAGATTGGATGATATCATTAAGCAAAAATGATTTATTGATATGGAGCGAGCATTCACCAGTGCAATCCTGAGAGGTGCTGAGGTGTGAGGCGCTGAAAAGAGGGCAGGCTTTATTTGGATTAAGTTATTTGGGTTCCTACTGTGAGATAAAATAGCCGGAGTATAAAAAGGCTCATCAAGCCTGTCACTAATTCTCACAGGAATGGGCAAAGGGCTGAGAGAAAATGACATGGGAATTTTGTTAGAAGCAGGTTGTGAGCACTGAAAGAAAAGTGTGGTTTTCACACCATCAGGACCAGATTCGGGAGGGTCAAGTTTTGAAGGATGTAATGGCTTGTGTAACCAGCAGAGGGGGGTGTGATTAAAGGTATCTATGGGGGACAGTGTAGGGGAAAAACTTTTGGTCAATGAGAATTGAGTATTCACAAAGGGGGCCGGGTCTGTCAACGGTCATGCTTGTGTGGACAGAGTGTAATAGAAAATGTCTGATGACAGCATTCGTGAACCCAAATTTTTTGGGTGCAACCCATCTCCCCTGAAGAAAGTAGAGCGCAGCCAAAATAAATCAAAGTTTGGGATAAATGTAAAGTTTAGCGCTCTACACTGAGCGTGAAGCCCCTCGTGCAGACTCAGGAGTCTGCTGAAACGCCCCACTCCCCCTACCCAGCACAGGTATCGGGCCGGATAAATAGACAATCCTCTCACTGGCTTGAAGCAGCTCAAAAAGTTCAGTAAAATCCCTTTTTGTTAGCTCGGATTGTTGCCGTCCGGTGTCATTCGTGCCGACATGAGCGACAGCCTTCTTCACAGATGGGTGATCTGCAAGCAGACCAGGGATGACCCGATCTATGTCCGAGACTTTAGCTCCCGGAAAACAGAAAGTCACAGCCAGCTTAAACCTTATATTCCTAATGATGGAGTCACCGGTTATCATTGTGGACGGAGATGGTGGCACGGAAGCCTCCCTGGACACCAGTGGTGGACGCGCAGCGAGGGAGTCACTGAAACCAAGTGTTTGGCACAGTGTACAGAAACATCAGTGAGGACTATGAACTGGAAATCCCAAGGTCGAAATGGTAAACACCTCCCAAGGTCCTACAGGACTCCCAGAAACAAACTGGCAAACTGGTGGTGGCTAACCAAATAGATGTAGTTTTGGAATTATAAACTTGAGCAGAAGGTAGTGGGGTGCAGTATAGGTCGATATGGCAATATCAATCAATAGCAAGAGCACAAGAAACTTGAGAAATACAAGGGGTTGAAAGAGGATAGGAGGCCATAGAGGTCACATTGGTAGAAGGAACTCTATGGGCTGTGACCCAAGTATTGGGAGAAGGGTCCAACAGATTCAGGAGCAACATCGGAGATATCTGTCTAGAGTACAGTCAAGGAAAAGCACAGAATCATAAAGCTCCCAGGCCATTGGTCAAGGAGATACAATTCCGTCAATGTTTCTGCAGGATTTTTGATTCTATAGCCTTTTATTGACCAATGAAATAATACCATGTCAATTTGAAAAAGCTGTCATACATTGGCCTGCATATTTTACCCCTTACAATTTAAGTAGTGTGTCAATTGGTCCTTTTGGTGGAAGTTTATTCATTTCAGAAGCTTGTGACTCAAGCAGTCACCCATAACTCATGACCATAGATGACGCAAACACAAACAAATGGCCATTGTCTGTTCTGATTCTATAAAGCACATAAGTTGGGCTTGATTAGAGGAAGTGATGTTACCATGTCAAGCCTTTGTGCTGCAGCTGTTACCAAAAGTTTGTTTGGGACAGCGTTTTCAAAACTGACGGCAATGGCTTAGCCTCCAACAACAGTAACAAACAAGTCATTTCATTTAGACTTTCTGCAAAACTTCCAATGATCTATGACTTTTTGACCAAAACATTATTGTTTTGAAGTAAATTAAAATTCAGGTGATGAAGCATTTGAGTGTGAGCTTTGTTTCACAGCAGGGAGTCTTTTTTTATTCTTGACTTGTCTCAGCTGCTCAAAATAATTTAAACAGCCAAGAGCCATACAGAACTGGTATTAAAATGTAATCATCCTTTTTGTTGGTAAAACAATATGGCACTTAATTCCATGCAGTGAAATAATGTAAATAAAACAGAAAATCTGCTTTAAAAGATAAAACATGTCATGATTAATTGGTGCATGGCTACATCTAAACATAGGAGAACTTCTCCCTCAGGCAGTGTTTTCTTCTTCTCAGGGAGCGAAAGTGTGGGAAATAATTACCATTTTATTAACATAAGTTAGCACTGCATTTAATTCATTTTGATGCCATTTATGCAAATGTTAAACGGATAAGTAGCTGTGTGTCATATGAACACTTAGGAGGCCCTCGATGCTCTGGAGAGATGAGTCACTGCTGCCTTCTTCATCAGTCACGTCCTCACTGTGAATATATTACACCTGCTACCTGTTTGAGCAGAGAACACCAATGAAATCATGTTTCACCGCATCCAGGTTTATTTCAGTTATGTTCACAGAGATCAAATCACAAAAATGTTTTATAATATGATGAATTATTCATTTTATGTAAGAACAGGAGCAGTGAAAGTAAGTATGTGGTTCTTTTTTGCTCTGCTGCGTCCCCTATTAAAAGCTCCCCCCCACTTGCACAAGGTCACTTTAGGGCAATGTTAAGATTAATGAAGGTGCTAGTATGAGACCATTAGCTCATGCTGGCAGTCTGAAAGCTCTGACTTGTGCTGCCTAAATTGATTGTCACTTGAGTTTGTGGGCTCTGTTTTAATGGTGTGAGGCATGCTGTCTCAAGCACATGACCCAAAGTGGTTTAAAACATGTCCATCAGTATTTTTCTACTTCTGCATGCTCAAATGTGGTGCAAAGTCAGGTGCAGGGCTCAAAGAGGATAGATCATGACACTTACTTAGAAGTATGTAGCCTCAGTTTCTTGTTCTTAGCTGACAGGAGAACCACTCGGTGTGGCATTGTGCAGCTGTTGTGCATGTACTTCAAGGTTCAATGTGTTGTATGCTCTGAGGTTGTAATGAGTTGTAGTTTGAGTAACTCTTGTGTTTCTAGCATCTTAAACCTCTGTGGCCATTCTCCTCTGACCTCTGGCATCAGAAGGCCTTTTCACCCAGAGAGCTGCCCCTCATTGGATATTTATTCTTTCTGATAGTTGTGTGTGACAAACCCAGTATCTCAGCTGTTTCTGAAATACGCAGATAAAATACCAACAACATGCCTCAGTCAGAGTCACCTACTGTGGGTCACTTTCCTGTCAGTTCAGCAGACTCTGCTGGATCAGGACTTTCACATGGTTCGGTTTTCTTTCACTCTGTTCTGTGTCAGGTGGACCAAAACCTGTCAAATGTTGTGTTATGTAGCCACCCACCACTTGGGCTAACAGTGCTAATGTTAGCCACACTTTGCTCAATATTGCCAGGAAACATTATGATAACTTGCTTGCTGCTGTGATATTTGGCCAAATTAAAGCCACAATTCACTGCTTTTAATTTGCATCCCTTGTTTGGTTCAGATGGCTTTCACACCCCGTGTGATCTGAACTCTGGTCTGATTGGAAGTGAACCAAGAAACCCTGGCTTCAGGTGGGCCAGATCTTGTTTTTTTGGTCCCCACCAGGGTTTGGGAGAACTTTCATACCACCACCAAATCAACCAAACCTCCAAAATAAGTGAGGCTGAGTTTGTTTGGTCCAGATTACCGTAACTTCTCGATTATAACACACATTTTTTGTTTTTAAATAAGCTCTTATTTTTCGGGTGCATATTATACATGAGTACAAGTAAAATACATTCCATATTTCATCTCACCAATTTCATGATTGCAACACAACTGATACAAAAAGCCGAAATATTCAATTCTCTGCAAAAAACACAAGCAAACACAGGGCGCTGCCATCTTGTGAGCAAGGGGGGGAGCAAAATAGCTGCACTGTGATTGGTCGAAGACATCAGTATGTTGATAGCTGCTCTTTGATTGGTCAGTTCACTACGACTGAGCATGCTCGGGCAGAAATCGAGTAATTGCGTATGCGTGAAGCAAAAGGTGTTTCCGCATCCGTTTGAGAGAGAAAATTGTGACCAGTATTTGTTGTGAAAATACTGAAATTTAATTGATTAAAACTCTGAATAAAGGTCATTTTTGAGTTGTCTGAGAGAGTAAGGTTTGGGAAAAATTTTGGGTGCATGTTCAATTTGAGCACAGTGTCCAAGCAACAATCGTTAAAATATGAGATGCATGTTACAGTCGAGTGCATGTTATAATCATGAAATAACGGTGAATGTTTAGGAGTTAAAGGGACTTTAAATCACTTTTCCCCCTATCTGATCCTCAGTTTGGACCTCAGCTGATGATCTTGACCATGTCTACACACCTTTGGACTGCTGCCATATGATTGGCTGATAAGCTATTTGCACTGACAAAGCGTTGAGTGAGTGTGCCTGCTAAAGAGTTTATATGTGGTTCTTGTGTATATATACAGTATAGTTTTATATAATTTCCTGTAATCTTCTCTAATGAACATAGCTTTTCAAGCAGGACTTCTTATTGTGGCTAAGAAGAAAAATGATCCGCAAAGTGTTTTTTTTTTTAAATCCTAAACCTTGTAATTATCATCATTAACCTTCATAATAACTGTTGTCATCCATGAGTCCAGAGTCAGACTCTCCTCCTCGTCTTCCTCTCGTTGTCCTTTTCTCTCACCTCTGTGCTATTACTCAAATGTGTGAATTTTCCAGCCCCTCATCCAGACATTAGAGAATAGACACTAATTGGTCCTAATGATTGTAATAAGTCTCCTTCTAGTAATGCACTAATGGACATCTGTTTCTTTGTGAGGAGAGCAGCTCTCATTACTCCACGCAGGAGGTCAGTTCTCTTGGATTGCAGGTGATTTTTATCCATGAGCCTCTTTCTCTCTTTATGTCGGGGTAATTGTCGCCCTACCAGGCTGTAATGAACACAGCACGTTAATGTGTCCATGTGACAGATCAGAAGGTGCGTGTGCGTGTTGGTGTGTGTCCAGATGAAAAATGGGCAAACACAGCGGCGGTGATCTTCTCTCTAACAGTGTCATGTCTGTGCAGACGCAACTCTGTCTACAGGATTTCATTAGCACTCATTAATTGGATAACAGAAGATAATTAAGCTATTAATCATTAGCTTATGTAGACATGCTGCCCACTTCTGAGGAGCACCGTTTTCTGTTAGCTCTGGATTTTATTCACTGCTGCCTAGATCTCCTCTGCTGACTACTCAGACTTTTACTGTAATTAAGTTTATGAACTCACAAAAGGATCATAAATAATTTATTATATTATTCCTACCTGTTACCTTTTCTACTCCATTCTTTTCCCTTACAAAGCTTTACTAGCAAAGTGTTTTGTGTGACTAAAATTTTCCCAGAATACTTTGCTGTATTGGTCTTGACTGCAAGTAATTGCTCTCCATGTAGTCTATAAAATGACTAAAATACCCCAACAAGGAGGTTATGTTTTTCCTGGTTTGTTAGTTTATTGACAGGATAACTCAAAAAAGTTATGAACAAATTTGATTACGTTTTCAGGACGGGTCAAAAACGCGTCAAGGAACAATCAGTTAGATGTTTGTGGTGATCTGAATTCGGATGCGGATCCAGGAATTTTTTTAAATTGTTTAACATTGCAAGACTGGAAGTTTTCTACATTTTAGGTAAAAACAAAATTAGTTCATTATCGATTTTCATAGCAATTTCAGGAAATATAGGTCATGAGCATAGGTTATATTTTGGTGATGATCCAGTGCAGATATGGTTTCAGGACTTATTTTTGTTCAAGGATTTGTTAATAGTGCTAGATAATCAATCATAAACCAGTAAATCAATCAATCAAACTTTACTTGTATAGCACTTTTCATACAACATATGTAGCACAAACTTAGAGCATAAACAGCTAACAAATAGGAGAAATTATGTGGAGGAAAAACTTAAATAACAATAATAAGAACAAACAAATCCAAATTAAGCAAATAATCAAAGACAAGGCAATTTCCCACATTTTTGACAATAACTCACCAAACAATGTTGAAAAGCCTTAGTGGAGGTTTGTGCTTTCAGAATTTGGACTTTTTAATTAAAGTAAATCTTAAGTAGTGCATAATGTTTCTGCCTCACAAGAAGAATTCCTGACTTTAAAGACCTCAGGATTAAAATGTTTAAAAATAAAGATCCAGCCACTTAAAATGTCCCACTTTCCCTGATAGGGCCTTGGCTGGTCCCTGACAGGTCCATGACAGGGCCTGCTCATCCTGACAGTCAGAGATTGTAAACTCTAGGCAATATTTGGGTGAATTTGTGGTGTGAAGTTTGTGCCCTGTTGATTTGGCATCTGAGTTACTCACCAAGGAAAAGGTTAAGGCTACGTCATCTTGTGAGGGAAGCACCATCTCATGGAGACACCCTGCAAATGCATGAATGGGCATTTTTTCAGAGAGATGAGGGGGCCTCCAGTGGCTGGAAGCTGGCAGGCAGCTGGCAGGGAGGGGAAAATTGAAGCAGCTCGACCTGTAGGTATGAGATCTGGTGACTGTGGAGGGCACTGGAGTACAGAGGACCAATTTCCATGTTTTAAAATCCAGTTTGAGATGATCTGAGCTTTGAGACATGGAGCTTTATCCTGCTGGAAGTGTCCATCAGAACATGGGTCCACTATGGTCATGCAAGATTGGACATTATCAGCAGGATAAAATTTTAATCTACATGCAAGGGCCATCCAGTTGGTGAAAGACACCTTAAAGATGTGGTGTGTAGAAGTTGGCAGCATTTCGCCAAACAGAAACGGTGAATATAAGATATAATGTTTCTCTTTGTATGTAAAGTCTGTCGAAATGGGTGTACAAATAGGTTTTTCTTTTTATTAAGTTAGAAAAAGCTTTTTATATTTATGTACTGCGGGTCTCCCCTTTGTGTGACATAACGCTGCGCCATGTTGTCTACTGTTGGGTTTTGGAGACAAAAAGAGTGAAACGCAATTTTTGAATACGAGTCTGGCCGCCGGTCCTGAAATCCTGATGGCATGCGAAGAAGAAGAAGAGACCTATAATCTATAAAGATAATAGTTACAAATATGTATGAAAAAACCTTCACCTCGTAACTCTTGTAAATGATGCCCTGTTCACAATCCTTTTTGGTCTTCGGCGGCTCTCGTCGCTTAGTGATGTGATGTTTTAGTAACGGACTGGCTCATTCAAAAATCTTAACCCTAGATGTTACTAAAATGCCAATTTCTACACAATGCACCTTTAATTCTAGAGTTTCACAGGCACGTACACAATCACAGGGAGAAACAAGGAATCATGGACCCAGCCCACCCACTTCACCACCTATAGGATAATAAAGACATGACAGAACAACAATAAAAATGCAGAGATGTTCTCATATTTACTGACCTGGTGTAGATAAGCAGAAGATTCAAAAGACTCTCCATGGTGTCACCCTGCAAACTTTGTTTAGCCTCTTTTTGATCGTCTGCACTGACCGTATTTCTCACAGCTTTTGCTCTCATTTTAACTGACATACATTCAAATGGTTACATAAATATTATGGTATGTTTGTGTGGGGCGTCCCGATCCTTCTGTGGTGTCAGCACGGCTCGCTGTCAGTGATATAACGGGACTTTCTGTTCACGCTTTTGTAAAACCGTCCAAATAAACACTGACGTCTGTGAATGCGTGTAAACAAGTGAGGTGAGAAATGTACCTGTTGTTGAGTCAGAGGGAAAAGCCATCCGGTGTTCTCCCGATGAAGACTTTTCCTGTTTACAGAGTGTGAAATCACCAACAGCCACTTCAGATAAAGTCTGACCACAGAAGAAGTCTGACTGCTGCTGTGACAGGAAGTCAGCACCTGAGTCAGGAGAGCCTCAGCAGCAAAAAAGAAAAGAAAAGCACTTTACTGTGGACTCCTTGATGGAAGTAAAGGCCCATTCGTCAAAACAATATGATCATTTAAATGGCTGTCTATTTTTCAGCTAATGTAACGTGGAGTTCCTCAAGGCTCAATCCTGGGACCACTCTCATTCGGCACAGTATCATGGCTTTACATATGATAAGACAGCTGTTGGCCCTCCCCTCTCATCCTTACAGTAATATTGTACTGATTATTTTAAACTACTCATCTACAGTTTTTCTTTACTTCTAGAGCTTTAAAATATGAATTTATTATAAATATATATATGATTAGGGTTCACAGCCCTGACAAGTTAACTGTGAGGTCTAAAATACTTTTTTTCCTAATTAAATTGATCTTTTGCTGTGTTGTTACTTTTGGCATAATGAATTTTTTGTTGTAACTTGGGTTCAATTATGTTTAATTTTGAAAATTGCTTGAGCAGTTGTTCCCAACCTTGATTGTTTTCATGGATAAAATCAGCTTGCACAATCTACTGCGAAGACCTTTGGCAAAATTTGCCCTTAATTGTTGACCATGTTTTAGATGTTGTGTGTAGACCTATCTCAAGGCTGACTCACTCTCCCTGAGTCCCTCTGACATCCTCCCTGGATCATTATTTATATGCAAAACACACTTCAGTTTCACGTACCAATCACCCAGATCCATCTCTGTTCTCACTCTTTCTGAAACACTCCGTTAGATCTCTTGTGTCTTTAAGGCCCCTTTCCCATGTGGGCCCAGTCTGCTCTAGGTGGACAGCCGGTCACTGGGGGCGGCACGGTGGCCCAGCAGGTTAGCACGTATGCCAGGTTGCTGGTTAAAACCCTGTGTCTGTCAGGACCTTCCTGTGGAGTTTGCATGTTCTCCCCGTGCATGCGTGGGTTTCTCTAACAGACCAAAAAACTAGGGATGCACAAAATAATCAGTCTGATATCGGTATCAGCTGATATCAGCCTAAGTATCAACCAATATTTAGATTTTTGCAGGTATTTACAGCCGATATATCGACCACTAAAATTGGCCATTTATTAGCTGAAATATTTGAAAATTACACAAATGTAAAATATTGATTCACCTTCTCAATAATTGCATGGGTGTATTTAAAAATCTAGGGTTTCATTTTTGCAAGAGTTAAATGCTGTTTTTCTTGTTTTACATCTGTTCCTCGCAAAAATATACTGTAACACTGAAACAAACAAGTCATTTCTTGTTAAGTGCAGAGCTTGTGCTCTTAAAATATTGGTTTTGGATATCGACAAAAATCCAATATTGTGCATCCCTACAAAAACAATTGTAAGATTAATTGGTGACCTTAGGTATGAGTGTGAGTGTTAAAGTTTGTCTGTCTCTCTTTGTGGCCCTGTGATTGGCTGGCAACCAGTCCGGGATGTACCCTGCCTCTCTGCTAGTTTCAGCTGGGATAGACTCCCACCCCTAACTACCCTGAAAGGCATCATTGGTATTGATGATGGATTGAATTATTAAACTGTCAAAGTATCATGACTGTGCTTCAGTGAATCTGACTGATGAAACAGACTGTATTTTATAAAGAAAAAAAATGATGAAGCCACACTAACAGCTGAGTAATTTATCTGTTTGACCTGTATGATGATAAATGATAAATAATTATCATTGAGCTGTAAACCTTCAACATTGAACCAATGACACCAGGTGATGATCCGTCACTGCCTGTTACTGTTTAACAGTTACAGAAGTCCAGTGAACATCATGTGACCTTCATCATCATTATCTACATTTTTGTAACTTGCCAAACCTAATAACATCATTGTCTTCTTCTTTGCCATGGTGAGCTGAAGTTCTTTGCGTTTTATTTTCACACAGAAACACTCTGAACATGAGTGCATGGACCTGAGACTCTGAGAGCTCTCCAGCCGGTCCAGAGATCCACAGATCTTTCACCACAGCAGTGCATCAGGTTTCCTCAGCTCTGAACCCTCCTCTGGTGTGCTGGGCTCCTTCACTCTTCATTACCTCACAGATCAAGCAGAAAACATGACTCTTCGGGGAGCAAAGGTGGGAGGTATTGGTCATGGTGAAGCTGAGGAAGAGTTTATAACACAAAACATAACGAGAGGGAAGTGATGCTGAAAGGGAAGCTTCCCTGTGGACGTGTTGCCTGACTTCTCTTGTTGCTCTTTTCAGACATTCACCACAGAGAGGGGCTTTTTGGTCTCAGTGGAGCCCACCAGCTAAACAGGTAAATAAATGACATTAATCTTATTTGTCTTCTTTCCTCACAAGCTCTCTAAGCCACAAACTTCACTCCCTCTTCACTTTGCTTCAGTTCTGTTGTCACTGCTTGTTTTCTGTTGTTTATTTGTCTCTAAATGAGAATTCATATGCTGCCAAACTATCAAATAAAACTTGTTTCTAATTTGAAGCAGGACTTGTTTATTTGAGCTGTTTTTTCAGAGAAAGACATAATAGATCTTTTAAGGAAATGAGTCAGAAATGAAACAAGCTCACCCAAAGATAAGGAACTTTTTGGACTAAAGATAAACCAGACAAAATATCTACAATGTAGTATTAAAAAAAAACCTGTTCTCCCACTGGGATTAAATCTGTTAATGTTTGCACATTGTTACAAGACTAATTCTGGCCTCACTATGTTTCATGTGATTATAAAGTCTCAGACATATCTGCAAAGCAAAGTAGAAACCCAAGAGCCTTGCTATTTGATGTAATGTGGGCTTATGATCCAATTTCTGAAGTCCATGCCAAGCTTGAACATCTGATGAGACCATACTTAAAAACCAAAAGCAGAGGGCTCAGCAGCACCAAACAGGAAGTAATGGGTTTGGAAACATAATGAAGAATAAGTTTGTTTTCAATACCATGTACTCTACCAACAGTAGGTACCGATATTTGTCAAAATGTATTATGTAGTACACAGAATGAGAACATTAGTGAAATCTGCTGTGTGTCAACAGTACTCAAAGGTCAAACTGCTGTTGGAAAAATGAGCACTATTCAGTTTTAATTGACCAGTCAACATTACATACTTTTACCTACAATGCAAAGTGCAAACGGGTCATGGTCAAAAAGGTGGACAGCCACCATTAGCAATATTAGCAATGATTCTGCTACATCAAAATAACAATAAAGTGAATCAAACTCAATAAAAATGTACATTTTCTGAGTAGTTACATGGATGACAAATTCCTTCTGTGTGTGTTTAGTGGTGAAAGTCTTGAAAAAAAAAAAAAGACTTTTTTTAGTTCATTAATTGGTACAAAGTGCTAGCTGTTAGCTGAGCTACCATTTGCTAAGCCACTGTATACTTTTGTTTCGTTGACCAGACACAGAAATCAGCTAAATTATTGAAATGGAGAGGGAACATACAGTGCTTTGTTTGTGTTATTTAAAGAATCTTGATGATTTATATGTGTTTAATGTAGATTTAGTGTTGTAGAAAAAGTTGCTCTGATCCAAACTTTGGCCCAGTAGGTGGCAGTAATGCACCTCATGTGGTAGTTGTCAGGAAACAAAAAGAAGAAGAGCAGAGTCAGCTCAGTGGGGTGCACCAAACTACAAAATAACAGCCATTTGGCAGTCAAACAACATACTTCGACCAAACATTCAGTGTGTATTCATTAGTTTGTATGTAGAAGACAGTTTTGAAGACAGCCCAGGCCTAAATGACCTCGACCTTTGGCCCCATCACTTTATCTTTGAGTCAGATAAAGTGGAAAGTTTGATGGAAAGCATAACATTTTTTACAATACTCCAGACAAAAATGGCCAGTGGAATGGCAAACGCTAAGACATGATAAAACAACATTTTAAGGAGTCTGAGTGAAGCATAAATCAAACCTCTTTTCCTCACAGGTCTGTTCTGCAGATCTTTGGTGAGTTTCACAGACGACTTTATGGATATTAAACCTGCCAGACAGAACCTGGAGCTGCTGGGAAGTTTTCTTCACAGCGGCCTTAAACTGAGAACTTTTCTGACAGGTATGTTTTGAGTCATACATAATTTCTGCATGAGATCTTGTTGCATCACAGGCTGGAACAGTTCGGCTGGTCAGAGTAACTGATGGATGTATAAGTGCGAGAATTTGACACAAGACCGGGGGCATGCTGGGGGGCTGTACTGAAGGTAAAGGGGTCTGTGATGCAAGGAAACTTTTTGCTAAAATTTTTGCTTGAGACTTGTCAACACCAGAAAGCAAACAGAAAAAATTCTAGATGTTGAAATTGGCTACCTAAAAAACATGAACTACCTGATGTAGCAGATTTAGGCCTCTTTGAGTTCATACACACATACCCATACTGTTTATTTATAGATTCAGTGCTCTAGTCCATGCATGCAGAATAATCAGCTAATATATTGATTCACCACCTCAGTCCATGCACAGTTACTTCAGTATTTTAATACCTTACACCTATCTATCTATCTATCTATCATCATATTTCTGTCAATCTACCTACCTATTTATTGATCCATGATCAACCAAACCAGGATTAATGTTTACAACACTTTTTAATTCAGTTTTAGTCTTTTGCCTAAAATATCTTTCAGTTTTAGCCATACTTAAGTCATTTAAAGTGTTTTAATTTTAGTCTAGTTTTAGTTGATGAAATTTCACAACATTTTAGTCGATGAAATCTACTGTAAATTTAGTGGACTAAAATATGAAATGTAAAGGGTAAGGCATTTTTTATGTTTCCTTGAATTTCTGATGTCATGTTTTACACTTGGATAAAATGAAACATCTAATAACCCTTTACTGAATGCTAGTAAAGTCTGAATGTATAAATGAACAGAAACCAATTGAACTTTTGTGTGAAATGCAGTCACCTTTATTTAGGCTACCTGGCAGAGCATCTCAGTTACAATACCAGAACTGACAACAAACAGTGAACCTGCTCTACATGAATATATCAATTCATAAAGAGAGGAGCTCTGATTGGATCGCTCCACAACTTATCCCACCACCACCAAGCTAAGGCAGCTGTGATTGGATGTCCCTCTTAACTCATCCAACCTTTCCACACAACCAAAGTAGCTGTGATTGGATATATTCCTAACTTGTCTCTACTTTCTACATGACCAAATTAGCTCTGATTGGATTAAGTCTCTGTCAAACATTTGTGTCTTGATTTTATTGACGAAGATGTCAGTTCATTTAGTTTTAGTTTTTGTCCATGTGCACTTGCTTTTAAAAAAAATCTAGTTTCCGTCAGGGGAAAAAAGGTTCTTGACGAAAACTATGACTGAAATAATTAGTCAACTAAATTAACACTGAACCATACTGGATGTTCCTGCAGTCGCTGTCCTCCCCCTGTTCTCCAAAATGAGAAACTAAATGTCCTGAAAAGTCTGAGAAAGAAATACATCCATTTGATGATTGATAACATCCTTCGCAGTCACACATGGACAGTTTTACCATGATGATAATGGCCACCCTGTTGCTGAACCTGCTCGGCTTTACTTACCGTTTTTCTTGGTACACCCAGAGGCCCTCTCCTCCTCTCTCCCTGGTCTGTTCTTTCACTTGAGGGGGCTCCAGTAGTTCTTCTGTGAGGTTCAGCATAGTTTCTCTGGTGAAAAACACTTAAATTACTGCCAGTAAGCCAGAAAAACACACTGGTATCAGCTTGCCGTTGTGCTGATAGACTTCGTTCACAATCCAGTTCATGAAAAGTTGTAAATATGAGCTGAACTTACCAGAAACTCTAAACTCTCCAGAGACTTTCTCCCCATTTCTCCTCTCTGTGGTTTGGTCTCTGAACTCTAAAATAAACATGTAGAGGAGCTACGACGCCGGCATGCAGCCATGTTTACTTCCTCCTCTGTCTGTGATGTCATTCTCATCACTGTCACTCTTGGTGCTGATTGGCTGTTGGGCTACAGCTTCAGGCGAAATCATACCGAAGTTGAATATTTTCAGCTAGGGCAAAAGAGGCAAAAATTGTCTTCCATCCACTTTCAGTGTATTTACAACAAACTGAAATTCACGTTTGTTGTGAACACAGCTTGAGGCATGACTACTAAATCCATCCCAGCTGGATTCCATATGTTTTCAAAAGTTTTCATATGCAACATACATGAAGAAAAAGTTTGTATTTTAATATATAAATAGTCCTAAAAATGACTCTATTGAAGTTCTGGAAAAGCCCTCAAACGGATGTGAATACAGTTGAACAGATGAGTCCTGACATGTGAGGCTCCTCTCTGTGCGCTGTTGATGGTGCTGTGGGGACGGGTGGAATATGCCTGAAATCAGAGCACATGTTTCTTTGTTTTTGACATGTTTTTCTAAAGAAACGCCGGCTCACATCAGTCACTCTCAGACCCAACAGGACCTTGACAAATTGTATTTTTGTCTTGATGAGTGACAGTGAATGACGTCTCACTCAGCTCACATCAGTCCTACTCTGAATTTCCTCCATTGTGACATTTTTATTTCCTTATTCCCGAACAAAAATAACTTCTGCTCTCTTTCTGGCACAATCTTTGAAATACCTCGCCTACTTGGGAAGCGTCCTGTCCCAGAGTAACCCCCTCCTTCACTTGCAGTCACCTGACCCTTCCTTCAACCTTCCTGTTCAAACTTTTCTCATCAGTCCAGCCAATATTTCAGCACTTTTAACTTCCTGCTCAGTTTGTCCCGCTTCAATCTGTCCACGAGTTTTGCATTTGGACTTCTCTCACCTGAGCCAACCTGAGCCTGCCAGCCTGATTCCCTACTTTTATTGATACCCGCCCCTCCGCCTGGGAGTAATTCTCCTGCAATAAATCACTGGGATAAGCCTACCTGCTTGTCTGCAGTCAGGTTTAAATCCTCATTTCCTGAGACAAAACACTGCTGAGTAATCTCAGATTCTGAACTGTAAGCACAGAACTATTGCAGTGGAACAAACACAATGCTTAACCAAATCTGCATGGAACTAAACATTAAATTTGACCACTTATTGATCTAAAGGGCCCTTCAGTCCTCCTAAATGAAGTGTCAAAGCTTCCTGTGATGGACATTTCCAAAAGGTTGAGCAATAGCATTGTCAAAACCAGGCACTGATCATACTCTAGACAAGACAAACAAGGAGAAAGCCAGAAAGTGGTCACACAGACTATAACACACCAGATCAACACTACAAGCATGATAGATATGCAGATATGGTGATATCTGCTTTTAGAAGCACTGTCATATTATTGGCAGGGATGTACAACTTTGGTCATGATGTCCAGTTTCAATCTCATTGCCACAGAGGGCCAAAATGTGGCTATTGCAGGATGCTGTCATTCACAATAATAGCTCAAAATTTCATAAGAAGAAAAATTAAGCTGTCATAGGAAGGAATCATATCAATTTTGATATATTTTGATTCAATTGCAAGTTGTGGTACTCAAGGGCGTCAGTTTGTTTTGAAAAGAAGGGGGGTGTCTACTGGCAAAAGCGACTTTTGAGAAGTGCTTGGGATGATGACTATTATTGATTTTACTTTTGGTATGCTACTATAAAATGCCTTGACTTATTTCATGTTTTAAGTGATTGTCATGTTTTGAATAAAAACCTCTTGAGCTGGGCCGAC
This sequence comes from Cetoscarus ocellatus, assembly GCA_037902135.1. Lineage (NCBI taxonomy): Eukaryota > Metazoa > Chordata > Actinopteri > Labriformes > Labridae > Cetoscarus > Cetoscarus ocellatus. The sequence goes on along the minus strand of JBAMNC010000189.1, from coordinate 720,252 downwards.
ACTTTTATATGAATTACAAGCCCCCAACAATGTTGAATTTCATGTTGAAATCAGTATGTCAAATATATCACCCCAGGGATGGTAAGTCTATTAGTGATAATCAACGTTAGCTCTGCTCCATCCAAAGGGACTACTTAACTACAGCTAAACAGTTTCAAAATGTTGTTCCAAAAGTGTTCAAACTCATCTGGTATCCCATATTCTAACTGGATTTGGTATTATTATATCAGGGAAAACTGTATGTTTCCCTGACTCATCATTTCTACCTCGGCAAATTGTAACATTAGTCAATTTGATATGTTAGCATGTTGAGTGTAAAGTTATTCGAGGACATATCCATTTTTCAAAACAAACTGATGCCACCCTTGCATATACTTTATTTATTACATGGGATCTTCACAGGGTTAAACAAGCAAACAAGTTTTCTAACTCACCACAGACACCTATGTTGGTACTTAATTTATTGAGCTCAACACACAATTCAGTCTGATACAGCAACATTTTCATTACAAGTATGACAGTGTTTACTGATTATTTTAGTATTCAATCCCATAAAAATGCATTTTTGAGGTATATAAAAGTATAGGAGACACAGTTAAAGCTCTCTAGTTTAGTCAGATGTTCATGTTTCTTTGTGAGTGTCTATTGTTTCACATTGACATTGACTGGCAGCCTCACTGGAGGAGTACAGGAGCTGCATTTGCAAGGTGGTGCATGATGCTGTGCTGATGCCTCGCAGTAAATGTTTGCTTGATCGACCCCCCTGGTTGGTAGGGTCCTCTCAGTGTGGAGTTTGCATGTTCTTCCCATTCATGCGTTGGTTTATTCTTGGTACTCAGGTTTTGCCTCACAGATCAAAACATCCTTGTTAGGTGAGTTGCCCGTAGCTGTAAGCATTGGTGTAAATGGTTGTCAGTGCCTATATGTCGGCCTCAGCCGTGTGATAGGTTGGCAACTAGTCCAGGGTGTACTCCTCCTCTTGCTCAATAACAGCCAGGACTCTAGAGCAGGGGTCATCAAGTACGTTTGCACAAGGGGCAGTTTTTTCTTTGACAGATGTTTGGGGCAGATTAAAAGAAAAATAATTAAATAAATATCAGGTCTAACTAACATATAGATGAATCTGCTTTAATTTTTCCCCTTCCAGCTAGGAGCCTGTTAAGTTCCAGCCAAATACCAGCCACTAGGAATCCCCCCACAACTATGGGGGTGTGCTTAAATTCTTCCATAAATACACTATTATCGTTTTAATATTTGTTTTCTCCAGTTTTATGTATTTCATTGCCTTAAAAAGATCAGTCCATGTCACTGATGCTACTGCCAGGCACTGGGGGCAATAATATAATATTTTGCCTTCTGCTTTCTTTCTCTAATTAAAAATACTTTGTTTGCAGTTGTTTGGGGGTCGCGTTAGGGATGTGATGACAAAAAAAATACCCTAAAAATTAAATCATGTTTTCCTCCCTTCATAATTTTCAATTTTTCATAATATTCTTGGGACCAGATGGGAAGTATTTGAGGGTTAGGTTTTATAATTTATCAAACATACTTGAAAATGGTTCATTATATTTACAAGCTCTGTGTTTATTTAATACAAATGTGAGCACAAACGGTTAGTTGCTGATCTTCTAAAAAGCTGAAATAAGACCTAAGGTGTTTGAACTTTTTTGGTTTTATGTTTGGTCTTTTACGGTGTGTGATTTATTGTTTCCTTTTTTTATTTTAAAAAGAAGAGTGTCCTCTTCCAAGCTTGTGATGACTTTATCTTCATAGGATTTATAATTTCTCTATATACAAAATGAACTAACATTTAAACTAAATGCTGTAAATGCATTATATACATGTTTTGCTCCATTGAAGTGGATCTTCTAATTAGGTTCTCGCTCTGACAGAATTTGGATATAAAGTATTTTTCTTTTTCTAGTTTCCACCCTCGCCACACAGGAAAAGAACTTCCAAAAGTTGTTTAACTTCCTCCGTTTTCTTTCCTTTTTGCTGTCAAGCTACAGAAAAGGATCCATAAGTTGTTAAAAGTTAATGTACAAATGTTTCCACTCCCAAATCAAAAGCTTCAGAATTTCCTCAGCTCTCACTCTGGGAAGGATTCAGTGTTTGGAGGTTTCGGGCAGACTGATTGTGCTCTGTTCATTATCCTTCCTCTAAGTCAGCGGGGCAGGCCTAGTGGAGCGTTTGTACAGGAATCAGCCTCCAGTCAACTTCTATTCACTTGAGGCATTGAAAGTGAACTCTCTGACTGTGTTGGGTGAGAATGCTGCTTCTGTATATCTACCTGTGTGAAGACAATAAGTTTTAGACTCTCACAGTAAAAGGTATTTTTCAGAAAGTTCATTTTGTGTGGTTCTTGCTTCTTCAGAGAGCAAGTAAGGTGGTTTTGCTTCTCATAACTTGTTTGACAGGAGACAAAGTTTGGCTAGTCCTGATGTAACCTTTATTAAAACAACAGGAAATGGTCTCTTCTAACGCCAGCATTCAGCATTGCATGGATGGATTTAGAGGCAAATATATGGGCAGATGGACACATTAGTTTTCTGATTGATGGAAGGATGGATGGGCAAATCAAAGGATATATTGATCGTTAAAGGAACACTCCAACATTTTTGTTGTTTTCATGTCTTACGTCACGCCTGAGTCCATGACAAGCAGTTAGACACCATTCTTTTGACTGTGCGTCCAGTAACAAAAAAGAGAAGGAAAAGATTGCCAAACGCTACTTAGCTTAGCTCAAACGCTGGGAGTCAATGGGTAGTGTTAGCCTGTCTCTGCCTACAGTCATCAGATAAACTCTACAGCAACTCTAAACGGTCCTGTGTGCTTGTTATGACTCCTTTATGTTATGTTATCTTCATATTACCTTCATATTTTCTTTTTCTACTCCTAAACAGACACTTTATCTTGTTGACCTACTTCCACGGTGGTTTTCGCGAGAAATGTGATGTTCTCGAATGAGTCGAGTCTTTTGGACAGCTCTATTAAATGAATGAGGGGAACAGTTGAGCTAAGCTAATTAGCGTTTGACGATCTTTTTCCTTCTCTTCCTTGTTACTTGATGCACAGTCAAACGAATGGTGTCTACCTGCTTGTCATGGATTCAGGAGTGAGGTAAGACATGAAAACAAAAAATGTTGGGGTGTTCCTTTAAAGGAATGATTGGACTGATGGAGAGGTAGATGTATGGATGGGTGAATAGATTGACAAATCTATGGATGGATGGATAAATAGATGGGTCAATAGGCAAGTCAAATAAGAGATATATTGTTCAACAATAGAATGGTCAGACTGATGGATGAATTAATAGACGGACAAAGCTATGAATGGATTGACGCATCGACAAATGGATAGATAGTAACTAGGAATTACACTGATGGATTGGTAGAGGTATGGATGGATTTATAGATGAACAAATCTATGAACAGATGGATAATTGTATTAATTGATGGATCGTTAGGCAAATCAATTGAGGGATATATTGTTTGACAAAGGCATGATGGATTGACGGATGGATTAATAGATGAACAAATCTATGAACTGATGGATGAATAATGGTTGGACTGTATGATGGATGTACTGATGGTATGAGGATGGATGGATGAATGGATGGATGGTTTTGGTTTGGTACAGATCTAAGTCCTTTGACATAAAAACAGACAGCTGAGATTTTCCAGGTGAGGATTGTTTGCATTTGAAGAGCGAGAAGCAGAGAGAGCTCAGCTCTTTCCTCCTCTAACTTTAATAAAACACAAACATAGTTTCACTAAAGTTTTCCAGGATTGTCCTGCAGATGAAACATCTCTGAAACATCAGCTGGTACTTAGTAGAAAAGTAAACCCTGTAGTATGGCAAGTGGTGTATATTGGTTCTGTTAGAGCTCGCTTTGCTGTGAACATGATAATCTTTAAAACAGAGTCATCCCCTCAGTGTGACCTTCGCCCAGCAGGATGTCCTGACTCTTTCATATTTATAGCTCTGTGCTTTTAATGTTAAATAAGTTTGCAATATCTCTATGACTCTCCACAGTATTTGTGCTCTCTAAAGGTCAGTCATGGGGTTTGTTTTGACTCAGATGTGTTGATATTATGCGTAGCGTGTAACATTTCATGGATGGTATTCAGAAGTACAATAGATATGTCCCCCTGAAGGACTCACAAACTCAAATCCAATCTAGGAGAAAGGGAGGAAATGTCACCGAAGGTCCATGAGATACTCCTCTCTCTTTAATAAGGGGAAAATCCCGCCCATGTTCGAGTAATCAGAGAGTTGGAGATCTGATCTTCAGTGCTGACAAGATGTCCACCCTGAAGCTTGTTGCACTCTTAATAAATCACTCAAGACTTAGGGAGCTTCCACACCAACATCATTTGGTCCAGACTTTCTGACTTTTCTGTTTGGTCCAAACCAAAATGACAGGTGTGAAACCTCCCCTGGACTTTGGTCAGACCAAACAAGCAGACCTTGGACCAAAAGAGGTAGTCTTGGTCCAGACCAAACAGAACCACGGCCTGGTTCGTGCCCAGTGTGAAAGTATTATTTTAAAGGTTTGGACCCTGCTTGTTTGCATCCTCATGCTCAGGAGGGGAGGGGAGAGGGAGCAGAGCGTAAATCTGAGTGACTCTTTGGACTGTGATGTCCAAGATGCTGAGGCAAAATTTTGAAGACAAGTTCATGAGTGTTAGCTTTGCCGAAGCCTCTCAGATGCATCAGAGGCTACATGGTGGCGTGAGGCTCAGTCCTTAAGGGCTTAAACTGGAGACTGGAGGGTTTGCTGGCCTGGGAGATTCAAGCTGACTTCCTGGAGCAGTTGGCAACGTCCTTTGCCTCTGGAGACCCACAGTGCAGGGTTTGCTCTCTTGTGCCATTAAACTTAATTGCATTTAAACACCTTCAATTGAAAAAGGGTTAAAGTTGCTGCTGGTGCAGGGAAGTTGTCAGGAATGATGAATTGCAAAGTGTCAACATGCCATGTGCTCCCCAACCCGACCTGAGCTACATGGTGTTTTTTTGAAGGCAGGCATGGTGCTCTATAAGGGTAAGAGCTTGAAGATAAGACTCAGTTATACAAATTAGTCAGAGACACCTGAAGATGAAGCCTCTGCAGCATCAAGGAGATTTACAGTATTTTGTATGAAAGGGAAGTGCACAAAAACAGCTTGACAGGGTAAAAGCAGGTAACTTTCAGCAGGCATTATGTCTGTGTGTTATATTTGAGTCATTAGCTTCTTGAGTCAATCATGAACAAAGTTACATCCCATCTTTAGAGCATATTAACTTTGACTTGTAGCAGCAGCTGCCTTTAAAGCATCTACAGAACTTGATTTTCTTTGCTATAATCTGATGCCTTGCATGGAGCAAGAGATATGATCAGGTCTTAATGGCAGTGCATTATTAATGCGTCTCTTGAGCCAAGGCCGGGGAAAGTAATCTGTTATCTTCCTGAGAGCAGAAGAGTCAATACAAACACACAGTTTATCAAAAGATGACATGACCAAGTTTTTTAGAGACACCTCTGATGGAAGAGGGCGAATCCGTAAAAAAAAAACGGCTCAGGTTTAATCTTGTGGCAGACACACTCAGCTGCTTGTGTCAACTTCAGTCTCAGAAACACACTCTCTTTATGCCGGAGAGAGGAGAGTCATCTGAGGACAGACTCGAGACGGAAGGATCAGGAGTAAAGATCTAAAATATCCATCCTGAAGGAGGAAGTCCTTTTTTTCCAATCACAAAGTTTATTCTCTCACTGTGATGTGGTCAACCAAGACCTGAAAACTCTGTTTATATAGCAATCTCTGCTTTCTAGTTCTAGTCTATGAAACACACTCAAATAGTTTTGACATGAAATTTTATGTCTGGTAACAGTTCAGTAACACTTTCCATTAAGCCCCCCTTTATGATGCAGTATAAACATGTTATAAGCATGTTTACAAAGCATTAAACTTGCAGCACTATACTGCACTTAAAATCTATATATTCATAGTTTTCAGCACTCCTGATCATTTATAACCCTTTTTATAGTCATTATGACTCATTATGAGAAACTGAAGACGTGATGACAGCAGAAAGTGACTGGATGCAGCAATATCTGCAGTTTTATCAGAAATGGACTCAATTTCTTCTTTAAAAGAGGAGCAAAGAACGTCACTTAAAGCTTTTCTTACTGGAAATTGAGGTTTTGCCCTATTCCTGACCGGAGATCACTGCTGGGAAACTGGGAGAGATGCGGAAATCCTCCACAGATGATACCGGTTAGTCCATGGTCGTCATGGTTACGCAACAATAACTGGTGAAGTCTGCTCTTCTCAGAAGTTTACTGGGATAACTTGGTGGGGATTGTTGTTTATGAGGTTCAAGTCACATATAAGTGGTAAATAATACATCTGTGTGGTATAATTTAATGTAACACAATAGTCTAAGGACTGAAACGCTAACGGCTAACAACAGGGTCTAGCTGATTGGTCTGTGATGAGTGTGACTGGCAGAAAGATTGTCCAATCACCAGCTGCAGTTGTTTTTAAGGTTCTGCCCTCTGAAAACATTTTCTATGGGCTCTTCTCCAGATGGACTAGTGAAATTTTTCTGTGGCTGATATATGGAGCTGTCCGTCTGGCGTGTCAGGTTACATTATGATGCCTTTTGATGAGTCATAAACATATTTATAATGTGCAGTATTGTGCAGGATGTGTGAATATGATATGTTCACACTTGACCCTGAAATCTGGAACAGTATAAAATACTTCATAGTAGCGTATGAGGTTAGGTCTCACAATAACCCTGAATTCATTAACCAATACTAAAGCTTATGAGATTTCATTCTTGTAGTAGATTCATACTCATTAGTAAAACATCATTAAAGATGTTGTAAGGAATCATACTGTGATTATTAGTCACTTAAGATTAAAAAAAAAACCTGTTTGTTAAGCAGGTATAATTCTTTTCAAGCTGATTTAGGTATGTGAAGGCATCCTAAAATAATATCATGAAATTATTAATATTGGGCAACAATAAACCAACTGATTTAAATTTTTATGGTCAAAATGACCTCTGTGATAGTTTACTGTATGACATAATCACAGCTCTGTGATATTTCTAAGATCCCAATTTTGAAATAAAACATGATCACAACCAGGAAAATCAGGGTTGGATGGCCAACAAGGTTTTATTTTCCTCAAAGCTGTAGCATTTCAACTTCTGGATAAGGTCAAACCTCCATAGTAGTTCTGTCTGGTCATCAGATGTCTTTAACTAGTATTATTTCCACACATTGGACATTGTTTCACACTGTAGCTTCTTGTTGATTTTCCTTTTAGTCTAATGACGATCAAGTTGGTGCCCATGCCTGAGTCTGTGATGCATGTATTATCATCTATTAAAAAATTATCTGAAATGATTGCACCAGGGTCCAGGGCCATATTTTTTAGTCCTCGTTAGCAGTTTCTTAGCAACCATGCTTTTATAAACCCAATAATGCTTCAAGATTAAAAGTGGGGTAGCGTCAAATGCATTTTATGTTGTAGAATTAAATATTCAAGTCTTGTTGGACTTTTGGAAGTATGAAGTGAAAGTGCTAAAATGCGAACTCATTTCTGTGTTTTCAGACTCATACCTGCCCAACTCCACAGGCACGTTACGTCATTAATTCTCCAAAAAAGCATGATTTGGTCTGATCAAGAATTCCCACCCAGCCTAGGAGTCACACCTCTGAATTTCTGAATGCAGCCACATTTAGACGACAGCCATTTGTTTTTCTGCAGTCATATTTCATGTAAAAATCTGATTGATCTTGAGATTATATCAACTGGAAAGGCTGAATATCTTTGTTTACACCTAATGTTGGATAATCAACTGCATATTTGTTTGTTTTCTGCACTGATTAAATACGACCAGGATTAAGAGCAGGAAATGTCTTGTTGAATCTATTCAGACTGATTTAATTGTTAACATCTTAATGAGCATCGACAGCATTAAATCAACCAATTACGCTGCAGCTGCTCTTTTAAAGCCTCTCTTTTATCTGAAAATCACACCGATGATCATCATGAATTTGTAACTCATTTTACAGTGGGACTGTTAATTTATTTTTACACATTCTACTTTCTTTACCTTTTCCCTCACAGCGCTCTCCCTCTGACTTCAAAGTCCCTGCATAACAGGGTCCCTGACCTTGAGCACCGCCAATAACAAGCCTTTGAAAGTGAAACGGGGAAGATCACACATTCCCCGCTCTCTTTCTCTCTCCCTCGCTCTCTCTGGCGCTCTCTTTACACCCCCTACTGCTGCACCAACACTCAACTCTCATCCACTTTGCTGTCAATCAGCAGCGTGCAGAGGCTGCTGCCTTCAGCTTCACAGGGCCACAGAGCTGCTGTTCACAGAAACACACAGGCTCAGAAAGTGTCTCAAGTTTGTGTTGGTAGGGCAAAGTTGTCGCTGCCTTCACATCAAGACAGTGACCTTGGGTTTTGTTGACAAGTTGAAGCAAAAGATCAGCTTTAGAATAAACCCAATCTTTCTTCCATGAGCCAGTTTCACCCAAAATATGAAAATGGTTGTGTAAATATTTCTCAAACTCCCCATCCCAATATCTACATCTATATCATCTAGAGCTCAAGTTTGGTGACATCAGAACCCTACAACATCTTCAGAAGGTGCCTACAAGATCAGACAGAAAGATCAACATCTCAGGGAACCACTGAAGACATGTGGCCTCCTAAACTGAGCCTAAACCAAGACCTTGAAGAAATGTAACCCCACCAGAGAGGAGAAGAAAGAGCATCAACGCAATGTTCCTCCTTACCTACGTGGCGTCTGAATGGCCCTGGAGGATCTTCCATAAACAAAGCATCCTGGTTTACTTGAAGCCCTCCAACACCTTTACGACATCAGCTGATTGATCCTGAGGACAGGACAACAAGGTACAAACACAGCAATGTGGTCTATGCCATAAAGTTTAACGAAGAATTCAAGGACCTGTACTTTTAGGAATCCAAACAGCCCCTCCAAAAATGCATGGAGAGCTGACTGTTCAGGTCAGGACTCAGCCATCCACTTAAAGATTAACCCTTTAAGGCCTTTTGTATCATATTTGATACATACTTTTATGATACCTCTGTCACAGCATCAGTCTCAGTCTCAGCCTGCCTCACTCCAGTGCTCACGTAATCAGCTCAACTCCTGTCACCTGCGTTCCTGCTCACACCTGCACCTCATCACCTGCAATCAGTCCGCCTACTTAAACCCCGGCTCCACACTCATTCAGTGTCAGAACGTCTCTTCGCTCTCATGCAAAGAACACCAGACCTGCTATCCAGATTGATCACCTGTTGCCGTCCTGTTCCGTTCCTGTTTCTGCCTGCATCGCCTGATCCTCGGCTAGATTACAAGGTATCAACCTGTTTCTGTCCTGAACTTACCCGCTCGTCTGATCCCTGGTTGTCGACCTCGCCTTCTGTCCCTGACGCCGAGTTTGCCTGTGAGTCCTGATCCATGGTGGTCCTCTGATCTCTGAAACCCGATCCTGTTTCCCGTTTGCAACGCCAAGTACCTGCCTGAGAATACTGGTCTGTGGTGATCGTCTGGTCCTCAACTATCCTCGTCACTTCCTGGTTCAAGAGAGCAGTGAGTCCGAGCACGCTCCTCCTTAAAGACTCTGTGCGGCTATGAAGTGTGAGTGGCTACAGCGTGGCTGAGAGGACAGTGTCACCGACTCCTGATACAGAGACCGCGGGTTCGATCCCCGCTCCTGACTTGCAACTCCTGTGTTCGTAAAATAAAACGCTTCTTGAAAACTGAGTACTGTTTCGCATTTGGGTCGTTCCTGTCTCCGTGTCAACCTCTATCTAATCAATATGATCAACAAATAACTAAAAAAACATCTGAAAAATGACCCCCCTGATGTTTTAGTTATGCATTAATTAACCATTAATCTAAAGTATGATTTGGCACACCTGTGCTGGATCTGATTTGGTGTTATATTTTGCTTTAATGAGCTTGTTTGTGGAGACGACGTCATGGTTTTTCTTGTTGAGGGCGACTAAAGAAGACAAACAACCATGAGCTGACTTCAATGATTCAGTAACATCACTTATGGGAGTCTTTGCTAACAGGCAATTAACAAAATGCTCCTTAGAATGAGACGTTAAGGTTAATTCAGCCAGTGTCCATTGGTTCCAGAGGTTTCCATGAGTTGCTAATGGTTCCCATTAATGAGTCATACCCGTGTGTGTTTGTGTGGCAGTGACCAGCCATAAAAGCCTGTGCTGATCAGCAGGAGTTTCCGGGTAATGACAGTTCTCCAGCATCTTGTTTTAGCCTAACGAGAGGTTCAGTCGGTGTGACTTCAAACCTGATTTTTAGCTCGGTAATACAGAGCCCTGACAAGCCTCTTTAAAGCTGTAATCCTCTGCTTAAAGAGGCAAAAGCGGTGCCAACTACCATATCATTACAGATGCTCTGAGACATGCTGATGTAGCCGTCACACGACTTCCTCTTTCATCTTTCGTGGACTCTGTGGTTTCTGCACATAAGAGCTAAAAAAAAATTGCACCATAAGCTGTTTAATGGACGCCTTCCAACCCCCCTGTTGCATACATAAACAGCATGTGTTGAACATGTAGGATGAAAATCCTCCAGGTTTCATCTTATTCTGGGCTCCGTCACCATGATGCCAAATGCTCGCTGCTTTGAAGTTTCTGCAAGTAAGCAGAGTTACAGTAAAGGACAGGCTGTTTGTACGGAGACAGTGTCTGCTGGTGCTGATATCTGCTCAAACACACGACTCTATCAGCGCTTCAGGATCAGGTTTGCATCCTAGTTATAGTTTATAACAAATAACGACACTCCTTCAAATCCTGTTATCTTCAGGGTCACAGTCACTTCATCAGTTCATGTCATTAAACTTTTGTTCTCCACAGAGCTTATTATCAGGGATTTGAGGTGAGGCTGTATGATGTACACGACATTAGCCTGAACATAATTCACAGTGACAGAGATCAACTCTGCATCTGTACAGAAATAGACAGCATAGAGGCTGGAGCTTCACACCACTCAATGCTGTATTTTATTTATTCACAACAACTTACTTTTCCACTGCCAAGCTACTTCAGGGATCTATATCTGTACATGTCACAGCCAACAGGTCCTTCCTTCTGCAGCGTACTGATCAAAATTTGTCTCGCTTTTATTTTGCTGAGAGCACAAGAATCACAGTATCCCATTCTGGCTTTTTCAAATAAACAATGAGCATAAACCGGATACTTACTCCAAAGGTAAACTTTCATTTAGCTCCTCTGTTTTTACCTCAAACTTGTAAATCTATGAATCTGGTCTGTACAGGTATAAATGTTGATGACAGCAGGGAGGCTCTGCATGATCAAAGATGCAGACTGCATAGACATTTAGAAAAGCTGCTGGATCCTCAAACATCCTGAAGAGATTTTTCATAGCCACACTCTTATTTCATCCACTTTGATAATGTTTGCTCCCAATTTACATACCTGTATCAACAGTTACCATGGGTTTCTCTGCTCCTCCTGGTTCTATAGCAGTTTCCTTCATTTTTCATTTAGACCTGTTGCCACTCCATCTTTATATAATAGCTACACAAATAAAGATTCATTGATAAAATGCATTAGTTTGCAGATAGTGGTGTAGTAATATTAACCTCTTTCTGTACAGGAGCAGACCTGATCTCCCTCACTGTGGCTAATGTTAAGGGGAATGCCATGTACCTCATACAACCTCACTTCAGAAATAACAAACTTTACCCATAGACTTTTACTATTAAAGTTTTGTCTCTGTAGAAGATTAGATGCAGCTCTTGTTCTCTCCCCTTTGGAAACACTCTAATCTGAGGGGGCGGGGCTACAGGAGGCTATGCTGAGCAGAAAACACACATGTTGGTGGAGGCTGTAAATCTATAACATCATAAATCACAGGAAGTAAAACTGATCCTTTTTCTTTATAGAGACATAGCACATGTCTTCATGAACTGAGAGTTTAGTGAAAGGTGTCATGTTCTCCTGCTCCCCAAGCTGCTTCTGACTACTTTAATAGCAAAGAATACTGATTTTGCAGAACATAGGACCTTTACGTTTTTAGATACAGCTCTTCTTCTCATACTTCTTCTCATACTTCATACTTCTCTGTGAACACAGCGCCCTCTTCCTTCTGCCTCTTTCTCCTCTGGCTCTGTCTGAGCTTAACGCCGAATAAACATCCAAAACTGCAAACCCAACAGGTGCTCTGAGCTGTTTGTGTGAGCCAGTGAGGCCAAAACACTTCAGGCACACCTTTCACTGTGTCATCATGTCGTATGTAAAACCACGATGCTGAGTCTCCATTACTGCCTCGACAGTGGAACGGAGGAGCAACATTTACGGGTCCAAACGCGCTCCTTAACTGCCTGTGCTGTCTTCATGCCTGCATATTCTGCTCATGTTCACTGCAGTTTAGTAGCTCCTTATCTCTGGGCCAGTGTCTCCTAACTGCCAAGATAAATAAAGCAAAGTAGCCCAACAGACTGCAGAGTATTCATCCGGGGAAGTTGTGACCTTTCTGCGGAGTGTCTCCACACAGAGCCTCGCCGTGGCTCTTTAAGCCGGCTAATGATCCATAGAGAAGCCCTGTGGCTCAACCTCTGTAATTATGCTCTCTCTCTCCGTGTTTCTTCAGCTCGCCCTATCACTCTCCGTCAGCCTTTTCTGTCACACACGCTCTCGCGCTTCTTTCGCTTTCGGTAATGTTTCCATCCTTTCTCGTCTTTCGGCTCCTCTCTCTGATCCATCCACTCCTCCCTTTCATCCTTCTTTGTTTCTCTCTCCCCCGCTCTTGTCCTCCCTCTCTCCCTCCGTCATCCCTCTGTCTCCTGCAGATTAATTACGCTGCAATATATGCACAGCTCTCCTCCCAGGGAGCCCTCCTCTGCACCTCCACCACCCCTGCTCTCAGGGCTGAAAAATGGAAACACTTCATTCCCAGCACGGGTCGGCCCACATGGGTGGAGCAGCAGCCTCAAAGGAAGCAAAGAGGAGGAGATGACAATCTGTCTGTCAAGTTTGGGGGTAAAGATGGAGAAATATGACATGTGAGAGATTTATTTTTCTCCCTCATTCAGAGGGAAACAAAAGAGTCTTTTTGAAAAACAGCAGGTGCTTCGCCTGGAATGACCCGAGTCTCCACCAAAAGTATGTTTGTTTAGGCTCTACATCTGGAAGTGCAAGTGCTATGCCTGTAAATCTTTCCTTTTTTGGTGTTTTCATCTGGAATTTGCCTTGGGAATGTTAGAAAATTGAACATTTGTGGTTAAATTCTGAGAGACTGTAAGACAGTGTGCTTTAAAGGAAGCATGTTATTTTATTGAGTTAAAATATGCCATAATGTTGATTGTGAAGAGAGCTTGCATTACTCAAACACACATTTTTGGTCTGTTTTTACCACATTGTGAATCCAAATCATTTTAGTCAGACTAAAATATGGTTATCAGTACATACATAGGTATGGTGAGGTATGGTTGAATTGTTTTGACATTTTATTATGTATTCATACATTGATGTATGTGCACAAGTGAGTCCTAGAATCAGAAGTGAGTCAGAATTCACCTCCACTTTCTATGTCCCATGAGTGTATGGGATTTCAGAATAGCATTTCAGATAAATACTTGCAATGATGTCTGTGTTAAACACATGTACATAAGATTTTAGTGTTTAATTTGCATCACAAAATGCATCTGATATTGACCCGCTTTTGAATATTAAGACGCTATTGTGTTTTTAATTTTGTTCTGATCCTTTTTTAATAATACATACAATATAGCCACTGCCATGATGACACTTTGATGAGGTCATTGGAAAGGGTGGAACATGTCTAAACATATCTGTGAAGCCACAGTAAACATTAGAGTGCAGAGCTGCATAGATTAGGCCACTACTACTTGGGTGAAGGTAGAAACAGTTCCCAAGGGTTTACTCTAAAAGAGCCTGTTCTGAGCAGGACAAGAACTGAGGGGTTTATAGGCATGCAAAACAGAATATCTGAGGGGCAGAGTCAGCCCTACCCAATGTGGGACCCTAGGCAAGATTCCCTCCATCAGAGATTTACATATGCCTACATAAGAAATCAAATAGCATTGTTTTTTTTTTTTTTTTTTTTTACCATTGTCTTAAATTAATGTGATAACATGTCACATAATTTACACACTTAACAAATTAAAAATAAAAATCCTGTAAATAAGTGAATAAATAATGATAAAAGTAATTAATCATAAATACAACAATCAACATCAAACAATTTAAGTAACCACATAGTTTGCACACAATAACTCTATACACAAGCTACATATACACTATGCAACTTAACACAAAAAATACATAAAATAATAGACTATATAAAAACTTATTTGGTGTTATCATAATAATTTGGCATTGATTATCATTTGAATCAATGTGAACTTTTACATTTTAAGAGTTAATAGTAATGACTAATTTTAATATAATAATATTGAAGGCTAATTTTTTCCCAATTATGGGGCGCCCCCTAGAGGCCACGGCACCCTTAGCATTTGCCTATATTGCCTAGCTGGCTTCGCTGAGGGGTTTTAAGAAAAGATACCTAAAAATATGTACTGGGGACATCTTATTCTTGTACAAACTTGCTGAAATAAATAGTAAAATATAAAATCTTCAGGTGAAAGTCTGGGTTAATGACAAATAAACAGATGAGCAGACATGGAGCTGCACTGCAGGTGTAAGACTTTCCAACCTTCATGTCTTTGTAAGACAAGACAGCTCCTGACCCCGATTAAAAAAAATGACTCTGTAGGATCCTCTGTGATGCTTTAGCACAGTTTTACTATCACATGGGTGTCTTCTGTAAATCACTTACTGAAAGTTGAATCTTTCAATCCAAAAACACAAATAATAAAAAAGTGTATTTAATTATGTCATTAATTCATTAATTAGAACATTAAGTGATCAGGGGACACGGGGATTTCTTTGCATCACAGTCTTTCCCCAAAGACAAACACAGCATGAAAATTTCTACCAGAAACTTTTGGAAGTCTAACCTTTAAAGCATCAGACTGAGATTTAAAAACAGCTGAGTTTACTTTCATAATAACCTGAGGGGGACCTGAGGTGACTGCAGAAGCATTATCTTGTCTGTCTGGAGGAAAGGTCAGCGTGACGCTCAGTATCAATGATTACTGCAGGGAGTCTCTGATGGGCACAACCATTTTGTTCTTTTGGTGCTGCCACAAACACTGTGACCATTTTTACTTCCATTAGAGGAAAAAGCAGAAATTGAAGGCCAATAGGTGGATTTGGAATAAAAGATCTGTCTTAAAACATGTTTTTTTTTTTAAAGACAGGTACTCACACATAAAAGAAACACACCTGTAGAAGCATCTCTGGTGTTCTGGAAGGTGAATTCACTGTTTTTTTGTCAAAATAGTTCAATCATTTTGACCAGAGTGATTAGCAGCTTTTGCTTTTTCTTTAACAAAAGATCTCATATTAAAAAGAAAAGTCTGCAGAGATCCTTTCAGTCAAGAGCTCTGTTATTATAAGTCAAAAGATCTTTGCACTCTGAGCCTGTTTGTGATCTCAGTTATCAGGAGCCTGTTGCAGTTATTGAGAAACTTCAGTCTACTGTGGTCCAACTTATGTTACAGGTATTTTTAGCTGTTCACAGCAGCAGCTGCAGCTCCCTTTCTCTCTCAATCTCTTGCCTAATATAACACAATAAGAAAAATCACTTTAAACACTGCGCTGTGCTCTTGAAGTGGATTTTAAGCAAAAAACATGATTCTATACACAAGACAAGCCCACAGCATCAGGACTTAACCCCTGTCTACAGCACCAGTAGCTGCCTGAACTGGCTTGTTCCCCCGAGCCCTGCTGGATAGACCTACCACAGTGATGTCAACATGGCGATGAGCAATGCTGGGCAGATTAATTACCACAGAGTTGATCTGTTAACCATCAGAGCAGACTGGATCCATATGGGTGAGGGAGCCTCAAAGGAGCAGGAGATCAACATCTCAGTCAGAGAGAGAGAGAGAGCAGAGGTGGATCAGGGGAACACAGCATATAGAAACTAGAAAGTTTCTTTAAGATTATTGATCGTGAACATCCTCTAAGAGTCATCAAGGGTTAGGGTTGAATCTTATACTCTGTATGTTTTAATTTTTAAGATTCAAGACTGAGCTGCCTTTGAGAAAATACCTGCAATAACAAGAGAGCAGATGGGAATGCTTTAAGTATGGTGTACTTTTACAGCTCACAGACAGGGCAGCAAACATGGCTGCAATAATATAGTGTACGTACTGGAACACTGAAAAAGAAGAAGTGTTTTTAAAGCATGACAAGAGCACAAAAGCCTTTTTAATCCCTCATGCAAAACATGCTGGGCTACAATAGTCACTATTTGTTTGCTGGCTGCAGGATTAAGCTTCATTTTTTAACCTACTGGAAATTTTTACCCCCAAATTTGTTCGAGTAGTTTAAAAACAGTGGCACCTCCCTTTAAGTTAGCCTAAAGGGAACCTGAAGTGGATTTATGACGTATCATCTCATCTGTCTGGAGTAAAGGTCAGTGTAGCAGCCCGAGGTATAAATTATCACAGCAGAAAGTCTCCAATGGGCACAATCATTTTGTTCTTCTGCCAGGGTGATGAACATCATGGACATCTCTACCTCACTGGAAAAAAATCATCTTACTTAGTACAGAAGTGTTTACAAATCCTCTAGATTCATAGTTTTAATGTTGAAGTCAACACTTCTGAAGTCATTTATTAATTTCTGAGCCAGATAATGAAAAACAGAAGCATTATTTTAAAGTTTTTTTGACCACCTTCACAGAAAAAAAACATGAAGCCAAAATGTGAAAACTGTCTTTCAATTACCCAGGGCTCAAACTCTGTGAAACTTTCCTGCTTTCATGTTTTTCTGCTGGCTTGATGGACACACTCACTGAGCTGAAAATATCTCCTGGAGCACTGAATGTTCGGCAGAAGCCGTTCAGAGACAGCACAAACATAACAACAAAGCTGTGTTAGAGACAGGCATTCAGGTTTTATCAGAAAACACAACCCACAAACAGAGATGAGTAAAACTTTGGAAACATCTTGATGACTGTTCAACACGTTACTTTTGTTCATCAGTGACAATGAGTGGCCATTTACAGACACATGCATGATGCTGCGGCAGCTAAACAGAGCCATTAGCTTATTATAGATGTCATTGATGATTAGACTCTGCCTGTGAGGAGGAGAGCACATGAATCCTCAGTGATCATGATTGTATCTTATATCATTATTGTTTTTGTTCACTGGGAAAAATGACAATAAAGGTAATGCAAACCCCAATTCCAGTGAAGTTTGGAGGTTGTGTAAAATTGATATGAACAGAATACAAATCCTTTTTGACCTTTATTCAACCAGACACACTTTAACAGCAAGATATTTAATGTTTTACCTAATAAAATTCAGTGTTGTCTTTGCAAATATTCACTCATTATAAATTTGATGCCTGCAACATGTTCCAAAAAGCTGGGACAGGGGAATATTTGCCTCACATCATCTTTACAATTTTGTGAACTGAGGAAACTAATAGGTGAAACTTTCTAGGTGAAATTCTTTCACATTCTTGCTTGATGCATGACTTCAGCTGCTCAACAGTCCAGGGTCTCCATAATGCTCCAAACATTTTCAGTGGGGGACAGGTGTGGACTGCAGCAGGCCAGTCTAATGCCTGCACCCTTTGACTACAGAGCCACGCTGTTGTAGCACGTGCAGAATGTCTCTCAGCATTGTCTTGCTTAACCCTAAAACTCCAAGCCATTTTCTGTTTCTGTTTACATCTGCCTGGTTGTTTTTTTTCTAATAATGCATGTAAAACTTCAGTCAAAGTGAAGACATTGTGTTTGTCCAGGACAAACTTTGCTATTAGAATATTTATACTGTATTGATGACAGACTCATGTATTAAAAGTTGTATGACCAAAGACATGAAACAAAAATTCAAACAAAGTCGAATCTCACTGAACTTTATACAATCACTTACAGATTTACTATGAACAAGCCTTTTCACATATGAGTATAGTTCACTCTGACAGGAAGTTGTCACTTTTACTAAGTTTCAAAAAAGTAGTCTAATAAAATCACTGCTAGATTTTTTTTATCAAGACAAAGTGATTAAAAAATCATTAATTGTGTATTTTTTTTAGCGTGAATCCACAAATACTAAATAAAACATTGCACTTCAAGGCTTGATAGGAATATAGTTCACCTTTTAAGCTGACAAAAAATGTGATTTTTCCAAGAGGAGCTGTCTCCATAAAGATCAGATATACAGTCCCAGAAATATGAGTAAATAGTGTTTCCACCTCAGGGCATAGGCAATCCCATGGTGTTGGGAGGGTTAAATAAGCAGGAACGTCCCTAAAAATGATATGTACCTTTTATCATTAATAGTGCCTCCAAAGATGGACAAGTCACCCATGCCATGGGCACTAACACACACCCATACTATCACAGATGCTAGTGTTTGAACTTTACAGCGATAACAGTGGTGATGGTCTTCCATTTTAACTCGGAGGACACAATAATGGAGACTTTTCTGAAGATAAACAGGACAGTTCCAGATATCCACAACAGAATATTTCACTAGTCCATCTGGAGAAGAGCCCATAGAAAATGTTTCCGCATTGTGGGCAGAAAGCATGACCAAGCTTAAAGGGGGTCCAGCAGTACAATGCAACTGAGATCCAGAAAGGCTAAAGTGCTACTGTTAGGACAGAATTCTAGGGACAGGTCTTCACTGTCTCATAACGTCATGCATGCATTACCAAAGGGGTCTTTTTAGACACCAGAATTTGTTTAACATCGAACACATGGGCCAGAGCATCAGACGGACGGCAGCCTCAAAGTGAGACATGTAAATCAAAAATCATCATTCACCTCACAGGATTCTTCTTTTGTTGTCTTCAGGGTTTGTAGCCTCATCTGAACTACGCCTGCACCACCACCTTTCAGCATCTGAAGCATCTGCATAAAACACAAAGAGCAGGGAAAGAACACAAGCTGTAGGTGCTACTTTGTGCCCAAAACCATCAGTGTCACGTTGACCTGATTGAGCTGACGGGAGTGAAGGCTGAGGGCGTGTTTGATGATCTCCTGCATGTCACCCTGTCACCATCTCTGTTTGATTATTTAGAGATGAAGATCGACTTCAGATGGTCTGCGCTGCAGTTAGGATTCAGCACATCCCTTTGCAGAGTCTTAGGTTAACTGCAGTTTACTGACTTTAATCTCTAATTTATCATGACTTGTACGACTCGGTCTAATCTGCAGCACTGAGGAAAAGCTTCTAACATTTCTGTTTCTTTATTACTGCTCCTCATGTTTCTGAATAAACTCCTGGAGACCCCGTTTAACAGAGGATATCTGCACTTTAAGGTTTTATTATGGCCTCGGGCAAATCTGATTTCTCTTCCTTTATTCAGGGGGACTGTCTGAGATGTTCTTTGTAAGAGATCAGATCACATTTTTGTGCCCAGACAAAAAGAGTCCTTGAGAATGAACAGCAAGAGACCAAAAAAGGAGATTCACGAAGAGAGTGACAGGTTGATGCATTATTGATCTCTGGTTGGTATCTTCTTCATCTTAACACATTTTAGGAAAGGAGTTTTATTAAATATGGAGCTGCTCTCGTGTCATAATGTCATAACAAACATCAGACATTTAAAGGGATTATGAAGTCAAAATTCAAGTCTTTGCTTTGTTTAACACATTAATTCCACTTAATATGACTTTCAAGTCACCGTCCAGCTCAATCTTTAGAAGTTGTATGACGTCAGCTCGCCTTGTCAGGCCTGTTCTAAATTTGTGCCCCATTAACCACCTCATTGACCTTCATGGCCCCTTTGCTGTGGCAATATCACGGCTTCTGATGCTGCAGCTTTATCGAGTGTATGAGCCTCTTCCTGGCTGTCAGCTCGGTCTGCCTCCGGCTTGAAAATGTACAGCCATGCTCCTCTTCCCTGTTTGTTCTCGCTTCGTCTTTGTCCTAAATGAAAATGGCTACTGTTGGTGTAAATCATGCTCTGTTACATTCCCATCAACCACATTATTTTATGATACAGTTGCTCTATTCTTAATAACTAATTATTATCAGAGTTTGAGCTTCTCTCTCTTAAAAAAAAAGGCAAAATAATGTGACTTTGTTTTACTGGTTCCTTCTCATGCAGCTCTGTCAGTTAGAGTGTTGATAAACTGCATGTTTGTGAGTTGATGTGTAGGTTGAGTGTGACGCTTGGGGATCGAGGGGGTAAATTTGACACCATAGTCATGATTTATGGCTTAAATAACATGTTGCTTCTCCTTTTGACTACTTTATCTGCTCTTGATGTATTGTACATTTCTGATATCTTCCATTTATTCATTTTAATTTATACATTGTATTTATTTACAGCTTCCTCTCCCATTTCTTGGTTTAATTTCCACTAAATGTTTTTGTTTTTAAGGCTAAATAACTCTTATACATCTCTTTAGCTTTTATCTACCTGATCCACTTCTTGTTGTCTCTGTTCCTTGATGTTTCCAACCCTTTTTTGTCCTCCCGTCTTGTTTGTCTTACCTCCACTGAGGAGGTAAGTTGGCATTTGTTGGTCTATCCATCTGTCCATCAATATGTACAGCCATCTGTGAGCAAGATAACAATGACATATTTGTATGAATTATCATGAAATGTTCATCAGCAACAGGAGGAAGAATTTAGTTCTTTGTGGTGATTGGATGCAGATCCAGGACTTGGCAACATTGCAAGATGGGGCATTTTCCACAATAAGAGAAACAACTCTTCAAAGGGGGTGATGGAGACATGCAGGTAGAAAGTAGTTGCTAGTAAAATAGTTGTTTTTTCTATGTAACAGCCAGTTTATCAGATATCTTTCTCTGTCACTGCGCGGCAAGTTTTTCCAGTGTGCATCAATGTTGATAAATTTAAAACTTCAGCAGAAAACGTTGAGCTGCAGCGCTGGTTTCTGTCACATTCAGACACAAAAGAAAATGAAAACAGGTAAATATTCAATTGTCCAAGTAGGTTCATTATTTCTATGTAGATAATATGCTTATACTTTTTTTTTAACAGACAAGAAGGTCAGCTGAAAAAGCACACGTCACACGTACATCAGGTGACACTTCTGACGAAGACGTAAGATCTCTGTCAAAACATGTACAGGTATGAACTAAAAAACTTCTTGTCTGTTAAAAAGGAAAGTATAAGCAGGTGAATACTCAGGTATATGCGGTCACTGATGCCCTCAGTGAGCCAGTTGTAGCTTTTTTGGATAATTTATGAAGGAGGAAGAAAAGAGTCCTTGACTCAGACATCTCAAAGACAACCACCTTAAAGCACACTGTGTGTGTTTAAGCAAAAGTGAGAGCATTTTGTTTGTTAAAGCCGATTTCCTCTTATTTTATTTAGCTGTGTGTGTGAGTCCTCCTTATAAGCTCCTGGTGTTTTATCTTGCAGAACTCCTTGTATTTCACAGTGGTATAGTTTCAGTTTGCTTTTTGGGTTCATAAGCATTGTTCCCAAGTTTCAGTTTGCTTGTCAAAGTACTTTGTAAACCTGCCATGGATAAAAGTATTATTATCATTATTAAAGTATATGAGTTTTGAACCTTTGGTGCTCTCTGTGCATGCACATCCCCTCTTCAGATACAGAAACAAGACCTGAAAGAAAGTTCTTCTTCCTTCTGAACATGCCCTCACTTTTGGTCTCGTTCATCTCTGTGTTAATAAGAACGAAGCAGGGTTGAATACTGATGATTGTGCCCCTTTAATAATCTCATTACAGTGCAGAAGATAGCAGCACTGGCATCACATTGGCACTTTATCAGCAGTATAAGAACCATCTGCTCTGACTGTCAGCCAGGATGTGAGGGTTGATAAAAAGCTTGTAGTTCAGATGATGGTACTAAAATAATGATTTGTGATGCTTTAGAGGCAGATTGTAGCCTGTTTTTTTTCTGTTTGAGGATGGGCTTTTGTTGCAGGGCAAGCTGCAAAGATCGTTAAAAAGCTTGTCAGCAGTTTATTAAACTGTGCATGCGCTGCGTCTCCAATACAAGATCATGTGAGGATGCTAAAGCTAAAACTTTCCCTCCATCACTGCCAGGATTCAAAGCTGCCTAACAGCTATTTTAAATCTTTCTCCTTCACATTTATGATAATAACTTTGCAGATCTATAATTTGCAAAGCCTTTTATTTATTTTGTTTTTTGCAGTGCACAAACCAAAACCACTGCTGCTGCTGCCATGGAAATGAGCTGAAGGCAAAGACAAACAGGCGACAACGCCAAGTGACAGTACTGTTTGCCCGTTTTGATGATGAAGTTGGATAAGTGCTGATTTATGCTCAGCTGAGGATTCACGGTATCTCGTTGCGCCCGCAGCTCCCAGGGGAGGGGCTCAGCGATATTTCCATCCAACGCTCCATAACTCACACAGCCGGGGAGGGAAAAGTTATAGAGGGACGGGAAACTTGGTGATCACTTTTCTTGCTTTATGACTCAAACTTTTAAACTGACCCGAGCCTCCATGATTCAGCATCACATCAAAACTTCTAGATAAATTCTCACACTTGAGACCATTTCCTCGTGGATTCTTGTTATTTGGATGAAACAAAGATGTATTCTGCAGCACTTTGACACTTTTAAATAACGTCTGCTGTATAAAGTTTGTAAGAATAAGTCTGTAAATATAAATTAAATTAGATGAGTATTTATGGTGTCTTTGATTAATGTGATCACTATTGGGCAGCACAGTGGAACAGCAGGTAGTGCAGGTGTCTCACTTCAAGAAGGTTCAATCCCCTTGTTAGTCAGGGCCTTTCTGTGTGGGGTTTGCATGTTCTCCCAGTGCATGCATGGGTTCTCTCCAGGCACTCAAGCTGCTTCCCACAGACCAAAATCCTGCTCTTTAGGTTGATTAGTGACTCTGAGTTGCTCTTATGTATGAGTGTGAGAGTGAATGGTTGTCTGTCTCTCTATGTGGCCCTGCAATTGGCTGATGACTGGTCCAGGGTGTACCCCACCTCTTGCCCAATGGCAGCTGGGATAAGCTCCAGCCCCTGCCACCCTGACAGGGATAAGAGGTATAGATAATGACAAAGACAAAGTAGCCAACACTAATAGATTCACAGGACACAAGGAATACAGCTGCAGGGATTCAGAAGCTCATAACTGGTTAAAACTGTAATTTGACTGCCTTTTCTCCAAGGCTTTGCAGTTGATATCTGTAAAATTAATAAATAAATAAAATATAACAAAATAATAATGCTGGCTCCAAACTTTGATAAGTACAGTGGTCATAAGGTACAAAAACAACTACATAAAAGGAAAGACAATGACAAATCAACACACACAAACAAGGAAATAAAAAAATATATTAATCACCCGAGGAAGGAAAATATGACCCCCTTTCAATAACCACAAAATCTTAAACAACTGCAACAAAAAAAGAGTGAAAAAAACATAAATGAAAAACAACAAAATCTAAAAGTGCAAATAAAAACAACAAAAAAACAACATATACAAAGAAAAAGGAAACAAACCAAAAAAGAAAGAAATCATCTACCACTGCAGGAGCTGAGGAACTCATTTTCACTTCTGCTATTGTTGTTCACAGTGTGTTGAGAAAAAACAGCTGAAAGACGTGCTGGACTATGGTAGTGTTTAATCGAAAACATGAATTGGAAAATATGCTCCAGGTTGTCAGGATTACAGTGTATCAAAAATCTGTTTTAATTGGTCCAAAACTACCTAGAGAGTAAAGAAATCTCCTGTTCTGTATATTGAACAAATCTGAAAAACAATTATGAAAAACAAATCCTGGCCAAGTTTCATTCAGTCAGACTTTGATTTATTGAGAATCAAATGATCAACAATGAAGCACTTTGTCCTAAATTCAAGCACTCTCCAAACCTTAAAGGGATACTCCCAACATTTTTTTTTTTGGTTTTTGCATCTTTCCTCACTCCTGAGTCCATGACAAGCAAATAGACACCATTATTTTGTCTGTGCATGCAGTAACAAGAAAGGGACTGGCAATGCTTGGTGACTGCTAATTAGCTTAGCTCAAACACTGGGAGTCAATGGGAAGTGTTAGCCTGCCTACAGTCATCAGAATAGCTCCTCTGTAAATCTAAACGGTCCTGTGTGCTTGTGACATTTTTTTCTTTTGAACGGCTCTTTTAAGAGAACGATGAGCAGCAGTTGTGAGTGAGCTGTTCGTTTGTGAGCCATTCTTAGAAGCAAATTGCCTTCCAATTTAGCTGACTGTCTCTTCCTTGTTACTGCATGTAGTCTAAAGTATGGTGTCTATCTGCTTGTCATGGACTCAGGAGTAAGGCAAGACACAAAAAGAAAAAAAAAAGTTGGCATAAGCAACATCAAATTGTAAGCACTTTCAAGGATTTCCGATAAGAACCCTCTTAGTCCAATTTTTAATTTCCAGACCTCGTAAACTCATTTATGTTTCGGTGCTTGTGTCGTCATATTAATGTATTCTGCAGTGAACAGTGGGATTGTGCTCATTTCTTGAATTCCTCTGCTCTGGAGTCGACATGATGAATTCCTGCACACACGCCGAATTTGTCAAATCAAGTCGCTTCACATTGATGAAAAAAATCCTCCCAGCATTCATTACGTGTGTGTTATTACAAATCAGAGAGGCATTAATCATGTGTTACGGGGTGTGTTTGGAGAGAAAAAACACACTAATTAGGTTATACAGCTGTGTGTGTGTGTAGGTGTGTGTCTGTGTGTGTGTGTGTGGCAGGAGCAGACAAAACACCCACACACACACACTAACCTAGTTATGAAGTACAGCCGGCTGCAGTGAGTGTGTAGTTTGATTACTGAGCTGAGGCAGGGACACCTCACACTGTCCAACACACACTGAACTGAAGGTGCACACGAACACACACACACTGTAACCAGGTTACGAAGGTGAGCGTGACTGTTGAGGTGGGAGACGGGGCCGGCCGGCTCCTCTCAAACTTTATTACAGTGCCTCAGTCATTCACACTCTATCAGGGAGAGAGACGGAGAGAGAGAAGAATTAAATTGAGTTGAAAATGACGCAGAACGATCGGGGATTTGGGGAGCATGAGGTCCAGAAGTGAGAGATAACAGACTCAGACAAAAGAGGGAAAGTAAAGAAATAAAATAAGAGGCGATAAAAGAGGCTGCTGTGATCTGATATGTGAGGGGCCACGGTGGCTCTGATTTGTCAGTTGGTATTGGTTGGATTTGTAAATAAGATCATCTCTGCCGGGTGGAGACAAACATGATATATGTGAGCTGTTCTTTAGCAAACACAAAGGGCCAGAGATTGAGAACATTTTATCACAAGGTCTCTTGCTTTGTTCATGTCGTAAGCCTCAAATGACCTCAAATGACCCTTTATTGACTCACTGATTGGTCTTCAGACCTTCTACCCCATAATCCAGCCACTATTTCCAGTTCAGCAAACTCTTTTCACCTGCCTAAAGTAAAGTGACCATATTGTGAAAACCCAAAAAGAAGGACCCTCAGCAGCATGTGTTGCGTCATGACGCTCAATATTTTGACAGGTAGGTACATTGGAATAATGCCTGTGGTCCAGTGCAGCGCTTCAGTATTAATATTAACCCTTTACTACTATGAATATAAATGGGTGCCTGGTCTTTTTTTGCCTTTGTTGTCAATAAATATGCCAGAAAATACCCTTTGAGTAAATTATTTTGCACCTTTTTTCAGGTATTTGTCATTATTAAGTTGTAAATGTTTAAAACAGTGTGTAATTACAAGAAGAAAAAAGAAAATTTTAATTTTCAATAGGTTCGTCTTTATAAATTCTAAATGAACATGTACAACACTTTTGAGATGATAAACAAAAACTCATCCTATTAAATATTATGTATTGTTATTATTATTTATCATATTATTTAACTATTTATGAAATCCATAAAACAAGAGCTATGATGAAAAGATGATGACAAAATAAGAACTTGGCAAAAATATGTCAAATGAACAGCAAGAAAACACTCCAGAATTATACTAATGTCACTATTTACAATATTTTTACATTATTTACACAGAAAATACAGATAAACCACTGATAAATGACCCACATGTTTGTCTCTGAATCCTCTCTCTGCTCTCCGGCTCAGTCAGCTCACTTCACATACCTCCCCCTCAGGCAATCCAGCCTTTACCGTAATGTACCGTGTATCACTGGAAAGCTGCAGTTTTCAGAATCTGTTGGACTATTTGGATTGAATGGATAATGTATGAGTTACAGTAGTTTGAGTTATTCATTTCTATTTCTGTCACCGGCGACAGCTTCGTCTTTAGAACAAGCTGAGCAAAACCTGGATATTTTAAGGACTTTTATAAAATCACCCCGGACGTAATTTTATGACCAAAAAGGAGGACATGTCCAGGCAAAAGAGGATGCATGGTCACCATAGCCTTAAGGTCTGAGTCATGTCTCTTATCTCGTCTCCACTGATGTTTAACTTATATTATGCTGGTTAATGTAGGATAAAGCAGATGCAGTCAGTGGGGTCCACAGCAGCAGGTTGTCAGTGTTGGTTGTCATGGCTACAGTAAAGTATCTCTGATATTTGCAGGAACCACCGTGTATTTAATAGACTGATCATTTTTTGAGTTAATATAAAGACTGTAATGAGGGAGGCCATGGGGTGGGGCTAAAAAAGGCCCAATATTTGCAAGTGTAGTAGTTAAAGCTATGAAGGTCCACAGCAGCAGGCCGTCCCCACTAACCATCAAACCAGGGTTGAACATAAGAGCAAAGAAAGAGAGAGGCAAAGAGTGTTCAGTGTCATTAGTGTTTTATCTGTTATCGGGTATCTCTGTAAACGGGAAAATTAAGTCGCACTGGTAGATCTTTGGATCTACCAGTGTGACATCAGACCATTGTTTTGTCATCAGTTTAAACCCATAGACTCAAAGCAGGTCAAAGGCAGAGCATAGATTGTAGCATTAATCAGATTTGTTGTCAACACGGCACTGAGCAGTGATGAGTTTACCAATGACCACAGAGCTGATTGGTCGACCAATCAGAGCAGATTGTCCCCCTGTATGCACCACAGCACATGTTCCAGTCCACGTGCAGCTACACACCAAAAGCTGTGCTGTGTTTATGAACTCATTTTAACAAATAACAGCCTGTTATTTTGCTTGATTATTGTTTTAATTTATTATTTAAATTGCAGTATTCATAATCTGTCAGTGATTATTATATTGAACAAGCACAAACCCTTTATTATGGTATCATAAACACAGAAACATGATTACGTATTCATTTGAAAATCTTAATGAACAGAATAGTCCCTCTTTAATCAGGCAGCTCTGGTGCTGAGGCGGTGTTTTCTCCCGCTCTGTCCCGGTCATGTAATCAACACGCAGGTTAATAATTTAGCCTGGATGGTAATTTGATTGAACAGGTTCAAACTCTGACTCTGACCTTTACATCCAAACCGTTTGAGGATCCTAATTTGATTTATTTAATTAATCTCTGAGCGCTCAACAAGATACGCACGTCATAAGCTGCAGACGTTGACTAATGATCGCTCTCTCTGTTTCTCGCTCCCTGATCGTCTTCCTCAGTCTCACCAGCTGTCCTGACGCTCCTCTGTCGTTTCATTAACCTCATTTTTGTCATGAGTTTGTTTAATTTTTTTGGCTGCTGCCTTTTTTTCATTCTGTCTCTCAAAATTTTCTAACATCCAAATATACATCTACATTTTGTGTTAACATTTCACCTTACTTTCTACTGTTGTCTGGCATGTAAACACAACCTCATCACCGACAGCAGCTGCAGCATCTTTGTCCACATCAGGAAAAAAACACGGAAAAATGAGACTCTCCAAGCAGAAAAATCTTTCATACTAAGTTGGTAAATTAGCAATGATTTTAAACAAACAAAAAAAAACCCTTTTAGCTCAAAGATATTTCAAAGAAAAAAACGTAAAATCATCTTGGAGAAGTTATCCGTTCCTGGTAAGGGTTAAATCCACCATCGCCTGGTTTTGAGTCTGCGATCGCCACTCTCCACAATAACTTTCCTCCATGTTCTCTCCCCCCGATCCTTTCTGTGGGAGGGATTGATTACAAAATATACTCACAGGGTGACGGAAAAAGTGACTAAAATACTAACAAGATCTATACAAAAAAAAAAAAAACATTAAAATGCCCATTTAACCATGCACCTTAGCTGACAAAACACTCTGCCAAAACAGAAATATATTGACACATAGAAAAATGTATATTTTTATTCTGTGAGGGGCCGACAACAGTGATACTTTACTTTGTGTATTAAGAGTGAGTGATCACTGTTTCAAGGGCAGCAGCAGACAGGCCCATCAACTCCCTCAGTTTGCTGCCATGTTGGCTTTAGTGGGTGTTAGCCTTCATTAACTTTAGCACCACTGATGCCATTAGATTCCTCTGTGGAGGCTCTTAAACTTTATTTACACTGTGCTCCTCACACTAAGGTCACTGAGCTCCTCATTCCAAATGCAGCCTGAACCTGTTACTCTTCCTGTTATGTTGTGATCTTGCCCGTAACCTCCTGTAGTCATCTTGTGATCTTCTGTTTCCAGCTGCTCAGGGCTGCACTCTGCTCAGCACCTTAAGAGTTAAGGGGACGAGCCTTCAGTCGGAGCAAAGCTGCAACACAGACAGGATGCTCTGCAGGGGGACGATCAGGATATTCAGGTCAGATGTCTCTTAGGTTCATCCAACTGGGAGGGGACCTTAGGGCAGACCCTGAGCTCACTATAGAAGTTGTGCATCCTTTTCCCCTGAGAACACATCAGGAGTCCCCTGGGAGGAGTGAGAAAATGTCCCTAAAGAAAGAGGAGTCTGGGTCATCCTGCTCAGCCTGCTGCTGCGCTGACTCAGCCCCCTGTGAGCAGAACAACACTGATAGATGAATGAAAGGAGGCACGACTCAGCAAATGCTGCCTCAGTGTTTGACTGGATTTGGATCCAGGATCCAGGTTTGGATCCCTTATGTCCCAATAAAAAACACAAACTACACACCAGGTCCTAAAAGTGAGCACCCAGCTTTGAAACTGAAGAATCACTTTGGACTCGCCAAAGCCCTACTACAGCCATAAGATGACGGATTTCAGTGACATAGTTTCATTTGAATACTTCTTGTAATGTTGCAGACCCCTCCCCTGTACGTTTTATGTCTTTAAAACACAGATAATGTTAGAGAAATAGGGAACCAAGCAGTGTTGTGAGATATTTTATGTAATCTCACCAGGTAATTCAATATAATGTAAAATGTAACAGTGCAAATGCTCACCTATTTTTTATCACAAGCTGCACACGTTTCTCAGCCAAAGCAGTCAGGAAAATGAAAAATAGAGCCACATTTACCTTCATCCAGCTGGGGTATACTGTACGTCCACAGCAGTAAAATATCCTGTCCGTGCCTCTCAAGACTAAAGCTCAGTTTGCCTCCTCCGTGGAGAAATTCCCTTGTTTTTCAGTACGATTTCATTCTGCAGTTATAGACCTTTCTTATGCAAATATTGAATCACTGCTCTTTCAGCGATTTTGTCCATTTTGCAAAAGTCACTTGCCTTGTTTACTTTAGAGTGCTACCTCTTCAACATAAACTGACCAAATGACACCAGTCTTCGGGTACACAGCCTTAAATAGTCAGGGAATAGTAGAGCTGAAAAAGGACATCCCTGCTTAACTTCTTCAATACAAGGCTCACAACTTATCAATCAGCCCTCGTATTTAATTCCCCTTTATCCGATGCAGTAACGAATTGATGCATTGAAAAATAATTTTCTGATGGATCAATAACTTAAATATCTGTTAGCTGCAGTTCTACTATGAATGATAAAACAATTACACTTCATTTAAACCCTTTTGTCTGTTTTCTGTTATGTTCTGAGACCTAAATTCACAAAAGTCTAAGTGATTTTTTATAGCCTTATTTATTTTGAATGACCTCTCGAGCCCATCAGTGCCTCCAGTGGGTCCTGACCCACAGTTTGTGAAGCCTGCTGTAGTAAATACTAATCCATGTAAGAAAATGCCCCCCTGACCCTGTTAACAAAAAAGTCCTGCTGTAAACAAAGCATTTATTATCTGTTACTCTGATTCTTTTCCTCCTCTGCTGTGTTTTTTATAAACCTGATTATTCATGTCAGAAACCTCAGAGTTCATCCCAAAGGAGCATCAACTTGAACTCAAGGCCATCAGAGTTAATTAAAATTAGAATAAAACACAATTTCTTACAGGGATATTTGAAAAAAAAAACAAACACCGAAAGTAATTTAGTAAATCCAAAGACGTGTGAGCTCCTGAGGTGTAAACTGAGGTTGACCTCTGTTGAGCTGCACTTTTGCTTTTTTATTCAAGTTAATTAGACACTTAGAGCTGGAGGGGCACAGGGGAGAGACCAACACAAAGAGCCAATTTGACATTTTGGCATTTAACAAACCAAATTACTCTACATAGGCAGCCAAAACATAAAGGGCACAACAAGCAGAGACAGATCGCTGAGCTCAGGCTGTAAGTTTGAACACCTCCACCTCTCGGTCACCATATGTCCCCTTTGGAGCGAAATATAACGAGCATTAATTGGTTATGAAAGAAAGTTTACCTAATTATACAAAGCATGCATATTCATGAGGAACAGATGATGGTTTCCTATTATACGTATTATATAAATGTACATGACTAATGCAGCAGATTTCCCTTGTTCCTCTGGTAATAGTCCCTCTTTTTCTGCTCTGTTTGTGTCACAGCGCCCGTCAATCAAACAGCTCATTCTTATTCTCGATCTGTCTCGCTTTCTCTCTCTCTCTCTCTCTGGGTTCCCTTTTTTCTGTCGTTCATTTTATCTGCAACCCCCTCCCTCCCTCCGTCTCTCTCTCCTTCATCTTTCCTGTCACTCTCAGCTTCCCCGATGACTCCTTCTCTCTCTCCGTCTTTCCATCCGTCCATCCAGCACCTGTTCACTGTGCCCATTTCTCCTCCTCCCTCCCCCAGGTCTAATGTTTCCATCGTTCATTTCCAGCTCTCATTCCTGTCATTTTCCCCGGGTTTAATTTTGCTCTTTCTGTTCCGTCTTCCCTCTCTGTTCTGGCTTTTTTTCTGATGCTTGCAAGCATTGCAGCATCGGTGAAATCTTTCAAATCATTTCTGAAAGAGCACAAATTTATTAAAGGAATAATATGATGATAAACCAGATTTTTCAGTATTTTAGCTCAGATATTTAGGTAGTTAGAGAATCCACTGACCGTCAGGAAGTTAAATAAGCTGACCTAAATGCAGGGGTGGACAGTAACAAAGTAGATTTACTTAAGTATTGTACTTACATGTTTGAGTATCTGTACTTTACTTGAGTATTATTTTTTTTGGAAACTTATGACTTTTACTCCACTACATTTGAAAGATAAATATTGTACTTTTAATCCACTTCATTTCTATGAAGGGTCTCATTACTTTTAAGTATAGCGTTAAGTCAAGTTAAGTTCTTTTCTCTCCTTAAATGTGGTCTGGGAGTGATTTGTTCAAGTGATGATGCCGTACCCGGGCAGGTAAACACTGAGCTAACGTTGCTCACATAACGGTTTATCTTGGCAGTAATGATGGCTACAGCAGATACAGGACGATGATTCCACACCAGAAAACCCATGGCCATATCTGAAGTCCATGTTTGAGAGTGTCGAAATGAAGAATGATTCATATCATGATTTTAAATGTTTGCTCTGTTCGCCACAGCCTACATAAACTCACCGTCCAACCTAAGAAAGCATGTTAAGATAACGTTGTGCAAACATTTGTTCAATTCCAGATAAATATCATCTGTGCTTGTAGTAGTTGCAGTTTTATGTAGTGGTTGGTCAAAATGTTAGATTAAAAAATGAAAACTGCAGTGGTTGTCCCTTTGTCGGTTCAATCGTGTTTCCATAGGCATTTCTAGGCTTCATTGCATACTTTACAAGCTTTTTATTCTACAGGTTCTAAAAGCAGCCCAATGCTTCAGTAGGCTGTTTCATTCAGTAGGTTCTATAAATTCACTGTGGCTACAATACAATAATGAAAATGTACTTTTAATACTTAAGTTTTTTCAAAAGCAGGTACTCCAGTACTTTAACTAAAGTAAAAATTTGACTGAACAACTTTCACTTGTATTGGAGTAATATTTGACCAAGAGTATTTGTACTTTCACTAAAGTAATAGAGTACTTTGTCCACCACTGCCTAAATGAAGGCTGCATGGGGAGCAGGATCAGGAGTGGGCAACCTTAACTTTGCTGTGGTAAGGAGCGGGTGGTTGAAAAAATCCATGTGGGTCCCGGTTGTAGCTAGCACCTAAAACATGGAGTTGACGAATGTTGGGGAAAAGAGGACAAAGCTGGATTTTACTGCTCAAAAACAAAACACAGGGAGTCTGATAGCTGGACAGTTGTCTTTCATCCTCTTGGCATGGTGTCGGACCACTGAGACCGGCTTCACCCCTAAGTGGCGACATGGCGTTTGTTGAGTGATGTCAGAATACATTACTTGTACAATGTTCAACTGCGCCAAGCAAGGCTAAATTTCCCCCAAGCTGAGCATATTAAACATTACATCTACAGTGGTGAATATGTAAAATCTGTATAAAATTATTCAGAATTACAATATTTCATCTGTCATCTGTTATGCAGATGACACTCAACTTTATCTGCCCATTCACCCCAATAACCACTCTGGTCCCTCAGACCTCGATAAATGTCTGGAGGATATTAGGGTATGGATGGCAAACAACTTCCTGCAGTTAAATGATAGTAAAACTGAGATCATAGTTTTCCATCCTGAGCACCGAGGCTGTGGAACGACCTCCCACTTCATATTAGATCATCAATCCTGCATCCATCATCCTCTGCTTTAAAGCCACGTAAAGATGAATTTACACAAGCAATACAAATCTATAAACAAGAAATTCTCTCTCAGTTTGAGCTGAACTCAGTTACTTCTGGACTTCTTCCTCCTCCTGTTTGACTTCATTTCCTGTGTTGTGTTAACTGTCACGGCCTCCATTATCTGTCACACCATTTTTTTAAATGTTTATCTGCTGCAGTTGTCTTCGTTTACATTCCCTGTAACAGTATCTGTCTCCTCTGGATGAGGTCTAATGGCTAATAGTGTCCTCGGGGAGGGAGCAGGGAATGAATCTGTCAGAAGACGACCTGAAGGGGAATCCGATTTCCTCCAGTGTCATCCAGGTGAGAAAAAGAAGCAGTCCATGCAGGGAAAGTTTCCCCCCACGTGGAGGAAAAATCCATCAGCACCACCAGAGCCACAGCCAAGCCCATTTTTTGGTGAGATTGGTTTTATGGAAACACTCTGGAGAGCAGCTGGAACACCAAATATTATATTTGAGAGTCCTGTCAGAGATAAACAAGAAAAACTTATGACTGTCTGAAATGAAAACTAAATCACTGTGATAAAATCATGTATTTAGATATCAGCCGTGAAAATGTGTTTCAAATCAAATAAAGTTTTATTTTAACTCTCAGTCAGAAAATCTGCTGCCAGGGGACTCGCAGGCAAAACCAAACAGAATAGAGGTCAGGGGTAGCAGGAGACCGTGGGGGTGAACACCTGCTTCTGCAGCCTCCCAAATGAATAAACTCACTCACATAAATGCTCTGTTCTAGTGACTGAATCAATATTATTTTACTGTGATCTTATCATGTAAGCCCTTTTCTACACATACTGCCACTTAAAACTTCCCCGGTTCGCCTGATTGTGTCTTTGCTGCTCCGTGGCAGGTCCATGATGGAGCCTGTTAACTTCGGGCCATGTTTGTGTGAATTTGTGGTGTCAAGTTTCCTCTCACTTGATTTGGAAGTTACCCTAATAACCAAGGAAAAGGTTGAGATTCATAAACAGCATTTATTTACCAAAGTGCTGCACAAACATAAAGAAAACATCAAACTAAAATGGCCAAATAGGACAAGAAAGCTCAACAGCTAAGAGAAAACAAGATAAAAACTAAAACCACAAAAACCAACATGATAATAAAACAATCGAAAGGAGTCTTGATTGTCTTAAGATGTGAAAGCAAAATATGCAGAGGGCTTGGGTTAGCTTAATTGAAGGCCATAGAGAAGAAACAGGTCTTTAGTGGTGACATAAAGAGAAAAGGGACTGAGTAGATCTTATATGGAGAGGGAGCGAGCTCCAACGCCTGGAGCAGCCACAGGAGGCTAAAACTGGTGTTATATGGTAATGTTTTCTTGTCCTTATGAGGCGGCTGCAGCAGCATTTTGCATGAGCTGCAGACAGTAAAGATGAGTTTTGTCCAGATCAATGATCAACCAGCTGCAGTAATCAAGCCTGAAGGTAAAAAAAGGCATGAATCCCTCTTTCAAGGCTGTTTTTTAAAAAATTAGGCTTCACTTTAGCATGTAGTCTGAGCTGTTAGAAGCTGGTTTTGACAACAAAGGTGATCTGCTTGTCAAATTTTAATGAGCTGTCAAAAATGTCAAGATGACAAGCTGTGGTCGGGAGCTGTGATCTTGTGTGGGAAGCATCATCTCAGACTGACTCCCTGCAAATGCACAGATGACCATGTTTTCAGAGAGATTTAGGCACTTAAGAGATTTAGGCACTTGGAAGTTGGCAGGCAGCTGGCTGGGAGGGACAAATGGAAGCGGCTGGATGTGTAAAACACAAGTTATAATTATGGCATGAGCTGGAGGCAAAACAAATCAATACCGCAGGCTTGCTGGTTGTGCAGGAGAGTCTTAATTTAGTATCAGAACGGAAAGGGTGGTATTGGCTGAAAGCTGAAATTCAGCCAGTCTACGTCCATTTGTCAAAAAACATTTTCAGCAGCTAAGAATAAATTACTTCCTGCGTTTAGAGAGAGAAATTTCATTATCTTCTTTGACTGAAAGCAAGACAAAAACAATTTGATAGCCAGCACTGGCTCATATGTTTGGAGGAATACTTGTCTAAACTTAAACTCCATAGTTTAAGTTTTAGACAATCAGACCTAATTTGGTCATGTAGAAAGTAGAGACAAGTTAGGAATATATCCAGTCACAGCTACTTTGGTTGTGTGGAAAGGTTGGATGAGTTCAGAGGGACATCCAATCACAGCTGCCTTAGCTTGGTGGTGGTGGGATAAGTTGTGGAGCGATCCAATCAGAGCTCCTCTCTTTATGAATTGATATATTCATGTAGAGCAGGTTCACTGTTTGTTGTCAGTTCTGGTATTGTAACTGAGATGCTCTGCCAGGTAGCCTAAATAAAGGTGACTGCATTTCACACAAAAGTTCAATTTGTTTCTGTTCATTTATACATTCAGACTTTATTTTAGTCGACTAAGTTTACAGTAGATTTCATCGACTAAAATGTTGAGAAATTTCATCAACTAAAACTAAACTAACATTAAAACAATTAAGATGACTAAATTATGACTAAAGCTAAAAAATATTTTAGGCAAAAGACTATAAGTAAAACTGGTGGAAGTGCAGCCAACAATTTGCAGCAACTATGCGAAGCCATCAAGGAGGTTTGGACAAACATCTCTGAGGAGGTGCCCAGCAGCTTGTTGAATCTATGACGTGAAGGATGAAGGAGCTCTGAAGGAAATAGGAGATCCAACAAGGCACAAGCAAGGCATACCTAATAGTGGCCACACATTGTTTTTCAAATGTTCATTTTTCCCAGTGTGGCAGCTCAGGCTGTTTGCCAGAGAGTATCTTCATGTGTAGCTCTCAAAGCTCGTGTTGATCTAACTCATTAGCATCATTACTACCCAGCCTCGGGCAGAGAGCTGGCTCTTCTCCTCCTCTCCTCTCCTCTTCTACCATCTTCTCTGGTGCCCTGTCCTCCCCCCTCTTCCTCACCACTGTCCCTGCTCAACACTTGGCACCCTCATCCGTCTCTTCCCTTCATTTGGCAGCGCTCGCTCCCTCCTCTCTCGTTCCCGTGTTTCCAGGGAGGGGTAGAAAGAGAGGGAGCTGAATGAGCTGGAGAGATGAACATGGAGAGGGGGGAGACAAAGAGGGAGATGAAGCAGATGTCTCTGTTCCATTAAGAGAGTAATGAGCAGAGCTAGAAGTGCCCTCATCTCACACACACACACACACACACCCACACACACACACACTGGATCACACAGCGGGATGTGCTGGAGGGTCCAGCTCCACAGAGCGAGGAGACAGCAACACCTGGCCACCTCTCTGTACAACATCACAAATGAGCTCTCCCTCTCCCCCACTTTCATGTCCTCTCCTCTCCTTTGTTCATCCCTCCTTCTGCTGCTCTTCATTAATTCTGAACACTTTTTTTTTGTTTTCCATCCTTTCTTTTTGTCCTCCTGCTCTCTGATCTGAGGTATTCTGAGTATAGACTGTATAAAACATGAAGAAAGTTTCATGAAAGTCACCTCTTGGTTCCTCAAAAGGAGTTCTGAAGCTCAGCTGTGGTGGTTTGCATTCTGAAATGCAACCTCCACCTGACTTTTGAGCAGCAGAGTGTAAGAACTCCCTGGGTACAGCTGCACTGTGGTAAATCACACATCGCTCCATCACCTGGACCTCGTAGACAGTGTGCTTTTGTTGACAGTCAGAGGATAGTAAAGCTGAAGCTGAGGCAAATAACCAAGTAAAATGATGAGGCACATTAATCATGACATACTTTGTTTATATAGCACTTTTCAAAAAAGGGTTACAAAGTACTTTACAGACAAAAATAAAAGATAAACAAGAGAATAAAAGAGAAATAAAAAAGAAATGTGTGGAATACAATGACCAAAAAAGAGTTAAAACAGAACAGTGGTAAATGACGTAAGAGCCATGAATGACAGAAAAGAGAGCAAAATAAATAAAAAGATTAATATCACCAAAGATAAGAAGAAGGAAGCAAATTAAAAAGGCTAAAACTACCAAAAGATAAAAGGAAATAGGGAAAAAAAATGATGGAATAGAAATAAAACCAAAAGAGAATAAAGAGTTAAAATGAGGAAAAGATAAAAAATGAAAGAATAAAAGATGCTGCCAGTGAAACTGTCGAAGACTGGAGATAAAAGCAGCGTCGGAGGATTAAAAGCACTCTCAAGTGATATCTCTGTAAAAGCACGTTGATAAAAATGCGTTTGTAAAAGAGATTTAATAATGCCAGACTTCACGAAAACATGACTGTGCTAATGTCTACAGCCCGTTGTTTTGTAAACTCTGAACTTGTGGCGTATGTGTTCAACCTAGATAATGTCTAAAACTGTGGCTGGTTGGTTGTGTGATAACCTGATAGATATCACTTATATGCTTTGTTGAATCACAAAGATATTGCTACAGATGCTTCAATTTTCCCCTTCCAGCAGAATGCCTGCCAACTTCCAGTCAATTACGAGCCAATGGGAGTGCCCGAATTCCACCGTAAACATGCCCATTTGATGATGCTAACCTCACAAGAACACTGTTAATGGGCTTGTTCTTATTGGAGTAGTGTTTGTGTTAATTAGTCACAACAAATCTGTCATATCATTGTGAGGGACAGTCATGATAGTGCGCAGGTCGCATGTTTTTTTCACGGACCAGTCAGGGCTCAGTCAAGGAAAGTGGGAAAAATGTATCTGTGTATTTCTCTCAAATGCCTGAGAAATTTCACTTGTGTAGATTATGAATATAAATGAGGAGTTAAGGAAATGTATGCCTAATTTGAATGTATGATTTTGTTAAAATACTTGATGTTTAAAACATATACATTGGATATTATTTCATGGGTTAATGTATTTCTAATAATGTCAAAACCATTATGACATTACCTCATATAGAGTAGAGAAACAAGGAAGTGAACTTAGCAAGAACATAAGCTAGCAAGAGAGAAACGAGCGGTGAAACAGCTTTCCTTATGCAGCTTTGTAAGGTGCTCACAGACTCCAGCATGTCTGCAGCCATCAGAGCGTCCATAGTCGAGCACTCTGTCGCGTAGTAGTCTCTGTGACATTTCCATGAAACCCTACATTTCCCACAGTCCTTCCATGTTGTCTACATTTTCCTGTCATGGCGTCCTACACTGACGCTCTGCCTGCTGGCTTTGGAAAGCACTTAAATTAAAGACTGTGGTATGTTTGGCCATTAAATGTTAGTAGTAGTCCTTGTCCTGTCGTTGTGACGTATCATACATATGTGTCGGTACTTTTGTGCTTGTCTACCAGTCTCTCCTCAAAGCTCGCCTCTATCTCTCCAGCTCTGCTCCACCACGCGATGGTGCCTTGTGCATAATGCAGATTGGTGTCACATTTAATGCAGGTTGATCTGAAAAATACACTCTAAGCAGTGTTTGTGTGACACCAGTGGGTGAAGCAGAGTCCACGTGGTCATAAAATTTGAGCTTTGCCTGCACGGACCTTGGGGATGTCCACTTTGAGTCCGTTCGTCCCGGGTATGTTCCGTATGTTTTGGCTTTTATGCAGCTCAGAAACTGCGTAAGGATTAATGTCTGATCCTTCTCTAATGGTCGACAGTGAGCTATTTCTTGTTCCCATGCTAAGAATTTGGTGCATTAGAGACTTTCTACTGTTGAGGAGTGAGCTAGCAGAGTCAGTACAGCCATTGCAGCAACTGGTAGAGCGACACGAGGTGCCAAAGCTCCACTTTAATCTGAGCACTAATATATTTCATGCAGGTTTCTATGAGTGTTAATTTTACATCCAAAACACACCCATGTATAATCAAAGCACATGATCCATCCTCTTCACACTGCACCTGCTTTGAGTTTACATCATCAAAATAGTAAAATATAGACCGACACACCCCAAACGCCTTTAGACATTGTTCTTCATGCCGTCAAAATACGGCTCTTCGAGTCTCCTAAGTTTGGATCAGACAGTTAAGAACGTGGAAGATTTTGAACCTTTTGAATCTTAGAGCTCCTACATGAGAGTGAAATACTGCATCTCCGTTCATCTCCTCGTGAGTGTGCACGAGTGTGTGTGTGCGTTCATGTGAAATATGATTGTGAAGGTGATTCACCCTCTTTACAATTTATGTATTTCAGCAGCAGCAGCCTCAGCCTGGATCCTCTGAGATGACAAACGCTTTCCCATCCAGCCAAATAATCCCATTACACACACACACACTCACACACCCACATCTCCACACACACACACACACCCATGCATGCACAAACACTCACCTATCAGACACAACAGGATGCCGTGGGGGCACCTAAATCCTTCAGAAATGGACTGAGCGGTAAAGCAGATCCCCCTCGCCAAAGATGATACACGTTTAAAGATGGACACACACACAGAGTCACAAATGGTCAAACTGTGACCGTGTAAACAAACGGTTACACACACACATTCACCTACACACACACCTAAACACACTCTCGCTCTTTCTTGAAGGCTTCCACACACAAAGGATCCACCTGTGCTCTCGGCTGCTCTAAAACTAAAACCTAAGGACGTTTATTTGTCCAATTTAAGGCCACACTAGACTGATTGTGAGTTAAAATTGCCGCAAATTTCCAGCTTCACAACTTATTTTAATATATAAAACCAAAAAATAAAGCCTAAATTTCTAATAAGTAAAAATATCTGCCTGTAAGCCAAAACAATTTTTACTGGTCTAATGTCTTCGAAAAGTTTGTGCTATCAGAAGTAGTTATTACGTCTGAATTTTAGACCCTTTTGGTGCACTATTTATCTTGTTTTATTGTCAGATATCTCCTGTTAAATCTGAGCAATTTGATGTCTTATTTTAGCTTTTTATTCCTTGTGATAAAATATCCATCTGGACTGTCAAATGAATATGTAATTTGAGGAAGTGTTGTGGATATTTTTGACATGAAATCGGTCAAACACACCTGCTAAGATCTGAGATTTTGCAGTGTGTATTCTCTGTACATCCAGCAGAGCCAAACATTTCATTTGTTGGAAAATAATCACAGAGAATCACGAGTCAGGGCTGCTGGTGAATGTGTGGACTCTCATATTATAATTTTAACTAATAAATGTTGCTAAAATGATGCACTTATTCAAAAGGATAGGATGAAATATCTCTGAGGCAGCCCTCGTGCCAACGAAGCCTGTAATTGTGTTTTTTTCCCCTGTATGAACCCTCCAGCAAGTCACTGGTGGGCAGAATTCAGCCACACATGGTCCAACGAGATCAGTCTTTCAGTCCCTGAACACAAACATAGACTCATACAGTAAGATCTTGACCTATCTGAGGCTGACAGATTAAAAGACAGATTTAAATGTTTGACACAGCGCACCACAAACCAACAGACCCCCTCACCAACAACCTCAGTCTACACTTTCACAGCTCCTTATCTTAAGGGCGCAAATATGTTCACCAACATGTTTGACAACAACAAGCAGCAGAAGCTGAGGATATTGTGACTGGCAGCAAGTTTCTATGACTACCATTGCAGTTTCAGTCCACCTCATCTCCTTCTGAGTCCAGTTTTAGACATGAAAATGCTTGTTGGTGCCACAAAATCTGACATCAGCCTTACTTTCTGCTCTGTGTTTGCTCTCATCCAAATGGCTGTTTGTTGTGCTCCCTGCTTAAGCCTGCATGCTTCCTGGTAAGTTAACATAATGGTTCATGAGGCAAACACAGACATAAAAATAGACTTAAAGAAAACCTGCTAGAAATGTCTGTAGGACCATCACAGAATGGGGCTGTGCTGATAGCAGATAGAAGAGGTGAATTGGGCCAAACATCTGGCTTATTATCTTATGATGGTGCCCCGCTTAAAATGCATAGTCTCCATCAATTATTGCCCGAGATTTAGGTCAGATATTTGCTTTCTGAAGTGATCATTTGAAGCCAGTCTGTGGCAGTCTACATCCTCACAATGCCCAGTACAGTCCTCTAGATTGGGGGTTTGTTGGCCTGGGGCCACATGGGACCAGCCTCCTCACTCAGGGCAGCTTGTCATTATCAAATATTAACACCTTGTATGTATAAAGAAGACAGGCAAAATCTCTTGAATGTGTTGTACCTTAAGAGCCAATACAATACCATGCATACGTATAAATAAAAATGCAGTGTTTCTGGTGTTTAAATAAACATAGTTTGACAAATTGGCTGTAATTAATTCTGTAACACACTTGCAGCATAATAAAACAGATACATATGATTGAAATTCACTTCATTGCAGGCAAATATTAACTTAACTTGGCTTTATATAAATGTCAAGTTTACTAAATTATTGATAAAGTATTCTGATTGTTATATAAATGTCCATATTTTTGCCGTATTGTTCATTTGTCTTGAAGATTTGTACACGTGCTTTCTTTAATACTTTATATCTAGTCTCTTTAAATATTCAAAGGGAGAAAAATATAAACATTTATAAAATACTGCCCCTTTTTAATTCAAATATTTGTCTGATTAAAAGTACCTGATGCTGCGTCATAGTTTTGAGGTCAGAGTACATTTTTAATGGTTAAATGAACTTACACTTTAAAGGTTGTCATTTTTGCATTGTAAATCCTTTTGTATTTTTCTACAGAACATTTTAACATTTTGAGATCCTATTTTTGTGTTCTTTAAGCTCTAATTATCAAGACTGAAAAAAAGGGTGGTGGGGGCACGATAGTGCAGCAGGTAGTGCACGTGCTTCACAGCAAGAAGGCTGCTGGTTCTAACACCGTGCCAGTCAGGGCCTCTGCCTAGAGCAGGCATCACCAAATGGTGGACCTCGGTCCAGATCCGGACCGAGGGATGGTTCTGTCTTGACCCTTGACCAATCTCTGATAAGTTCACAAGAATAGATTTTAATTGAGTGTTTTTTCCGACAGTTGCGGATCGACAGCGGGCACGCCCGCCGATTATGGGGTACAAACGGGCCCAGGGTGGGTACCAAAACTGGGCGGGAGGGACCTGCTGCCCTGGAGCGGAGGGACAGAGCCAGGCTACCGGTGAGAGAGAGAGAGAGAGTCACGGTGGAGCAGGGGGTGGGGGTGGGGTGGGGGGGGGGGGGGTGGGGGCATCTATCTGATTATCCTGTCCCGGGCCCAGGCAAGACTGTCAGCTGGCCTGACAGTGGGCGCTGCTAGTTAACACTAGAACCGCTACTGTGTTCTGATCACAGGCCGGTTATGCCATGAGTGTTCCTAAATATATGTTCTGTATGTTTTCTGAAGCTTATGCTGTTGTTTAATGAAGCACTAAAAGGAACGAGACATGATTCATTTAGCGGAGGTGATTTTCCTGCCGCTATCGTGTTTACAGCATGAGCTGCAGCAGCCACAAGCAAACAGGAGGCAGAGACAAATAAACAGTGCAAAAAAATAAGACCCTTGTCACCTGCAAGCTTTGCGACTGTGTGGGAAATGCTGATGAGGGCTGAGAGCTTTTGCGCTGTGGTGGCGCTGCGCTCTCCACGGGCTGATGCTGTTCTTTTTCTAATTGTTTACTAATCGAGTTGATCATTTGTTCGTGTTATTTTCATTGTTGCAGTTCTACAGTTTTTAGTACTAGTTTGTTTTCGAATGTTTCACATTTTGCAAGTTCTAGCAACACTGTTCTGTTTATTTATTTATTAGCCTATGTGAGTGTGGGTTCATGCAATGTGTGTAGCGCTGTTTGTGTTTGAGAAAGAGGAAGAAAGAAAGACTGAAAGACAGAGAGAGAGAGAGAGTTAAGGACAGAGAGCCAAAGAGAGAGAGAGCAAAATCTGAAACATACACAAATAAAATATTTATCTTCCTATCAATTTCTTGTTACATTATTTTGCAAAAACACAGCAGAAAAGCAGTTACAGATGACAAATGATTGTGCTTTTATGAGTTAATTTCTTGTATTTTGAAGATGTTGACTTTTTTTTTACTGCAAGTGTAGGTCTTCATTTTTTTAGACTGTGACCTCTCTTATTGCAGAAAAAAGGAGAGGAAAAATATTCAGTCAGCACTCTGTATGCACTTAAGTTTTCCTGAAAAGAGCCACCTTTATTGTTTTCTGAAGATGTTGACTTTTTTACTTGATGTGTAGGCCTTCAATTCTTGGCTGGGACCTCTTTCATTTAAGAGAAC
Organism: Cetoscarus ocellatus; assembly: GCA_037902135.1. NCBI lineage: Eukaryota > Metazoa > Chordata > Actinopteri > Labriformes > Labridae > Cetoscarus > Cetoscarus ocellatus. The sequence goes on along the minus strand of JBAMNC010000189.1, from coordinate 677,146 downwards.
AAAATGGTTATTTGGCTCTGTTTGCACTTTTTTATTTATTTGATTTTAGGTTTTTCTTTTTTAATCTGAAATAAAGGCCTTAAATTAATTTGCCTTGGACTACTTTTATTTATGGTAAAGGAGCTCGCTGTGCACTCAATTAACCACATACTGCATTAAAAATTGACAAAAATATTGTTGAAACCATAAAAATGTGGACATAAGACACAACAGGAAGGCTATAAGACACAAACTGAACTCACTTTTATTGGTGGAAATTTTATGAACTGGACCTCGGTGACTTTTAATTGAATACCCCTGGTCTAGAGTTTGCATGCATGGACACTCTGGTTTCCTCCTACGGACCAAAAAACATGCTTGTTATGTTGGTTGGTGACTCTGTACTGCCCTTAAGTGTGAGCATGAATGGTTGTCTGTCTCTTTATGTGGCCCTGCGATTGGCTGGTGGCTGGCCCAGGGTGTAACCTGCTTCTTGTCCAGTGTCAGCTGGGATAGGCTCAAGATCTTAAAAGGATAAGTGGTATGAAGATGATGGATGGAAACAAAAGGCTTGGTAATCATTTAAGTTCTCTGAGCCTATAGTATAATATGTGAATATGATATATGCCTAATATGTGAAGGTCTTACTGTTTGAACTGAAAATCAAGTGAAAAAAAAATCCCTGATGTTCTAATTTCATATAATGGGCTTGTGCATTACCTTCAAATTAAGGACTTCACTGCAGATGAAACCCTGAAAGTTGTCTCCTGTTTTACTTAACCTTCTTTAAACTACATGCTCATGAAAGTGTCTTCCCTTCAACTAAAGTGTTCCCAGTCCATTCCTGGAAGTATAAAATATTTCTCTTTAAACATTCTTCCAGATAAAACCCAGCACAGAGAGCTTCTCCTCATCACCACAACAAACACTCAAATCCGCCTTAATTATTACAGCCGACGTCGCCTCAGCCCTGTTCCCTTCATTTTTATCTTCAAAGTAAATAGCTGCAAAAAAAGCCCTCCAAAGTAAATAAACAGAGGCATAGCCGGGCCGCTGAATCCACTTTAAGAGCTGCTGCCCTGAGGCAAATCATCATAACTTAGACTTTATGTTTTTAGTTGCAGTCGAGTCACTGTTGTGTAGTTTGTTCATTTTATTTGTGTGACTTACACAGTCACCAAAGTTTCCATCAAATCTAATGCTCCCTGCCCTCCTTTCATCTTTGTTCAACTCAGCTGTTGTAAATGCATTCGAGCTGCAAACAAAAACAGCAAACATTCTGGGGATCAATGGCAGTAATCCTGTATAAATTATTAAACCATGGAGCCCAAAATGTAAATTGATTCATGGCATCTCAAGCAAATCAGCCATGATTACAGAGAGTAGCCATCAGGGAGAGAGCAGCACTCTGGGGCTTTTATTATCCGATCAGATTAATGTTTTCAGAGTTAGAAATCAGATGGCGGGAGAGTCCGGCTCCACCTGCAGAGGAAACAAGATTACATTTTAGTCGCCGAGCATGTTCAAATGAGACAAACAATGGCTGGAGGTGAAGACCAGTCTGGTGTGGTTTTCAGAGTCCATCACCAGACTGTTCCATCACTGTTCTCACCTATGAAAGTATCACCCTTCAGTTAGTATGACAGCTCCCTTTTAAAAGCATGGTCAGGGTTTGGATCCCAGGTTCATTCATTTTCTGTGCACATTCAAGCACATCAACTCCGCATTTTTCTCCATTTTTAACCATCAGCCCACAGGTTTCACCATCATGTTTTCAAAGACACAAAAGCTGGATCCTGGCATGATCAGTTGGTGTCTTTAATTATCATCTTCAAGGTGACAGTGTCCTTCCTGTGAGGATTTTTCCATTTTGTAGCATCTTAGTCATCATGTAGGACTTTTTTGTGATTAATCAACAGGAAGCGAGGATGAGGCAGCGTGTGATTAATAAGAACAGGCGTGCAGGGAGACCCCCCTCACCAACACATGTCTATTCTGGATGTGATCTGAATAAGAGCCAGGCCTGCTGTGCCTCCTACATGCGAGGGGCCGTGGACCCGGCCTGTCAGTGTGAATGAGATACATCTATGGACCACAAACAGCGAAAGACGATCGAGAGCGATGAGCAAAACACCCCCAGCAGCTCCCTCACAACCTCTCACACACTAAGCCCCTGTTGTCTCATTAGTTTGTCCTTCACAGCCTCCCATATCAAATTCAATGATTAATGAAATTCATGTGATTAATGATTGATACATGATCACTGCAGGGATTTTCATTCTTCATTTATTGGTTTTACATACAAGCAACAAGGCAGGGAGTGAGGAAGCAACAGATCTTTCATGTATAAGTTATATGAAAAAATTAGGAGAGAGAAAAACAGGTTTTACAGAAAAGAAGCAAAAGCCTCTGCAGTGACTGGGATCTTTGGTGATCTTGTTGTTAGTTCTTTTATATTACTGTGTCCACTTCCTCCAACTTATCTTAGCTTAGTGAGAGTGACACACGTGTCCAAACAGACCAGGCCAAAGGGGGAATGACCAACCCTCCAAAATGATCCAGGTATCAGCCTGACCTTCCTGAGTGGAGCTTTCATGTTCTCCCCATGCACCTGCTGGTTAGGTTTACCTGTGGTTTAAAAAGAACCCGAGTGTCATGGCTAGAACTCTCAAGACACACAAAGAACTCAAAAAGCAGATGAAGCAGGTCCGTGAGGCGAAAGGTAAGGTTTATTAACAGTCCAAATTCCGGTACTCAAAAAGAAGGCAGAGTAAGGCAAAGGTATCCAAAAAACGACAGGTCGTGATCAAACTATGACTGTGGTAGGGATGCTGGAAAGTGACACCATAAACAACAATCTGGTAACAAGACAGGGGAAGACATGAGGGTTAATTACATGAGGTGATTGGGGGTGATGAGACACAGCTGGGGAAGCACAATCAGGGATCAGGTGTGCCAACGCCAGACAGGAAGCAAAACCTACAGAAATAAAGAGAGATGCGTGACCTTTCAAAATAAACAGGAAACACATAGACAAAGCATGAAATTAGCACAAAACGGGTGACTTAACTAAAGAAAAGACAGGATCAAGACACAGAGATGTATCACTCAAAGTGCAGCAAAGTGTGAGGAAAAAATCACAGAGGGTGCATGTAGAGGGGCGTCCACATACATGACGCCAAATAAATGAGCGGAAAAAAAGGTCGTGAACACGTGGAGGTCTTAGCCTTGCTTAGCTGCGAGACAAAAAAGAAAGAAAATGTTGTATGCCCTTAAGTGGACTATAAGCTGCATTTCCATCAAGCACTTCAGTTCAGTTTGACTTGGTTTGGCACGCCAGTACAAGTGTTTCCACGGTCGGATAAGGAGAAAAGGTTCCTAAAAAGTTGACCTGTGTTGTCCCAGTTTCTGGCATCCCTCTGAGAGAGTGCTGAGGTGTTGTGTTGTGTTTAGCTCTGTCCTTTTGGGTTGTCTTGGTGTGCTCCACAGCCCAACAGAAGGCTGCCAAAAAAGTTCCTTTCCCCATTTGATGTTAGAAAAACCGGTAATCGCCATCATGCTTGGTGGAAACAAAGCTTTTATTGTGGAAGGGAGAACTGGGCCAGATAGCTGAACAAATATCAAAAGGGGGTTCAGGCTGCCCTTAAGTGACATTCTGTTTTCAGGTGAAATAAATTCCAAGTTTAGCTTGCCCTGTATGGAGGTACAAGCATAAAGATGTTATCAAAGTGTTGGGGAAACCACATCACTGCCATGTTGGCAGTAATAAATGTTATCAAAGATGACTCGGCTAAGAGAGGGTGCCACATGGGCACAGTCATGATGACTTTGCTGAAAGAAGGGTTATTTCTAGAAGGGTTACTTTCATCACCTGTGCAGTAAAGCAATAACCTGGCTGAAGGGCTTTAAAAGTACATCAAGAAGTTCAGTCAGAGAGTCCGTCTAGCAAGAAGCTGTTTGAGGTTGTATGTGATGCATCTTCAATAAAACCTGCAAGAGGCTGTAAAAGTTGGTTCTGTCTTCACGTCTTCATTTTTGCATCATGAAACACTATGTTCATTTTTTTCTGCTCCATGGGAAGTTTAGCACTTGTGTGTCATGTATATGTCCGTACTGTCCCATTTATTTAATGGTGTGAAGTCAAACACGTTTTCAACAAACTAGTTTTTGATCTACTATGTCCTATGTTTTGATTTTACTTCAGCACGCTGCTCATCCCATTGGTTCTTACCATGTTAGCTAAAAGAAAAAAGTGATTCAAGTAGTATAAGAATAAATCATTGTCTTGTTATTCTTAAACTCTTCTTCTTCCTCAGCAGATGAAGGAAAGGACATGAAACAGAAAGCTCTATGTCTGTTGGTTTATTTGTCCTGTAAACAGCTAAACTGTAAATTACAGTGTTTCTGTATAATATGGATTTAAAATCAATTAATTTGTGTGATTACACACTCAATCCTACAGTAGCTGAAGACCATTTTAGACACTGAGATGAATATGTACCAGATGAAGAGGAGAAAATAAGAGATGAAAAATAAGAAGAAAATGATGTTCTGCAGAAAAAATTAAATTCAATTAATTTAGATAAGATTAAGATGGATTTATGAATCGGTGTTTGTTCATTCAAATCAGATAATTAACACAAAATGAAAAGAACAAAAGGCTTACCCAGGCAGAACAAACAAACAATCTGCTCATAGATGAATTAATCTTCATTTCATTTTATTTTTTCCCTCTAAGATGAAGTAAAATCTTGAAATTCTGTCAAAGGCAGGCACATCAGTCTTTTACAAAATGTTTTGACAGTTTGTGCAGTTCGTGGTTTGACTGCCATTTTTTAGTTTGCTGAGCTTATGCTTCTTCTTTTTGTTTTCTCTTGGGTGGCAACTATCAAATAAGCCGAAAAAACCTATAAATAATTTAACAAGCCTATAAAAAAGCCTGTTCAGCCCAAGACTGCTCCTTCCCATCCTTTTCCAGTCTCTTGGTCCTTTACTTGGGAAGGAGCAGTAGCCAGTAGCAATATTTTTTTTTTATCTATTAATATTTGTATTTATTTATATTTTTGCTTATATCTATCTTTTTTATATATCTTTTTATCTGTTATACTACAATGCTACTGGAATCTTAATTTCCCTGAGGGAGTTTTCCAAAGGGATTAATACAGTTCAATCTAATCTAATCAAATAAGGTGCATTACTGTAGCCAACTGGACTAAAGATTGGATTTGATCAACTATTTCTACACTCAAAAGCTGCATCAAACTCATCTAAACAATACAGTTTCTTAGTGGTCATGAAAACAAAAACAGTCGCTCAGGTAAGTCAGCACCAAATTAGCATCAATAAATGGACAAAAAATAGTCTTGAGTGATATATTTGGACTTTAATATTTTAGCCTCTAAACACAAGTGAGAAATGAGTAACATCTGAGTAAAATCTCCCAAAAAATGCACTTACCTGGATTTGATTTGTTTTTGTGTTGTGTAACTTTAAAGGAATTTCAACTTCTGACTAAATGGCACTTTGCATTATGGGAAATGGTACAAGGTAGTCTTGGATTTTGAAAATGTTTACCTACTATAGACTGCATTTTGGCGAACTAGTGCAAAGGCCTTGTGATGTCTGCTGCATGCTGAGATGATCAGTGTGAATGACAAGAAATCACATTTTAGTTTTCTGACGTTTCAGAGTATGGAGGGATTTTTTTCCACTTTGTCCCACATTTGATCCAAATGTATTTTTCCAAATTCAGATGCAGTCTTGTTCCCCCTGGAGGAGATGTCCTACTGACCTTTAACAGCTTTTTAACATTTCACCACGCCACTTTGTGTACGTGTGTGTGTGTGTTTGTGTGCATGTTTATGTGCATCCCTGTGTGTTGCATGGGTGGTGTTTGTGCCAGACGGTGTTATTGTGCCTCCGGCTCTCCCTTGTGACCCCCTCATGACTCATCTAATAGGTTCCATACTGGACCAGGTGGACACACACACACACACTCAGATGCACGGTTTAATTTGGTTATTGATGACAGCAGTGAGCGAGCCTCCGTCCATCTGTCCACTCGTCCTCTTAGTGTATTTATATCCGTCTGCATGTGTGTTTATATCAGGATGCATGAGTTTACTGTATGTATGATCGTTGGTGTTATGTCACATGAAAAAGTCTTTAGTACATGGTTGTGTGTTTCTGTGTTTGTGACGTAGACAGTGTGAGTGTGTGGGCAGACAGACTGCTGTGCCTCCTGCACCCTGCGGACATCTGAAATGAGGAACAGTGTTTACCTGCCTACACGCACAAACACATTCAAAGATGGACTCAATATAATTATAGAAATGCAAAGACGCACAATACAATACTACATTAGTCTTAATGTATATATAGGGCCTGATCTACTAAGATCCAAATAACGAGTGCTAAATTGCTTGTGCAAACTAAAAAATTGCACGTGCTATTTGTGGGCTTATTGTGGCTGATCTACTATGACTGCGTGTGCAATTGACAAAAGGCGCAAAAGTAGTGCGGACTGCCCTATTTAAAGGAGGATTTTGCATGAGCTACCGGTTGTCACCAAGGAGAGTTTGGGAGAGCAGAGTGAAGTGAAAAATGAAGTTTGAAGCTATGGAGTTGGAGGCAAATAAACACACTTACAGTAACCTGTTTTGCTGCCTGTCATTTTGACGGACAAGGTTGTCACTTTTCCCTCATGCAATATTTCTATCCGTCATTTTTAATTTTCCTTTCCTGATTACAATTAAACATAATTTAAATGACAGCATTCACAGAGTTACACAGCTACATCATCAATAACCTCTCATGTGAAGAGCAGTCTTACAGTTACGCACACACAGACCACGCGGGTACTCTTGCCTTTTATGCACTGACTGCGTCACACTCTCCACGCACCTAAACCTGCTGCCAGTGCGTGAGGAGTGTGACACAGTCAGCTGTGAGTGACAAACGGAGTGATTATGGCTATGAAGGTTTTTTTTTACACAGGTTAAATAACCTCCTCCGCAATGTAGAGCGCAAAACAGAGGGTTTACTTTACTCGTGTCTGCATGAGTATGATGGCACTCTGGATCGTCCCTCTTTTTCCAGTCCATCATAATGACAGACAGCCTCCAAATCTTTCCATCGTTCATCAAAAATTTCAGTCAATGATGGAAAATATTTGGTTAATGCGACCCCTGTTTCTTGCCACAATGACCGCAGGCCTCTGTGCGTAACGCTGTGCCCGTTTTGCGCCTGCCTTTCAAACGTGCAAAATTTAGACGCAAAGTTCCGCGTGCAATCAGTTGCAGGTTAAATCACATTGCGGGTGCTGAATGATTAAATGATTTTGCGTGTTCTGATAATCTGCATGTATTCTGCATATTCATGAAGGCAAAAATGCTAAATGGTCCGAAGCAATCCCCGGTGCACCCTGTTAGTATACCAGCTTTGGGGGCGCTATCACGTTTGCACGTTTTTATACATGCAAACCTTTAGTAGATCAGGCCCATAGTTTTCTAGACAACAGTTTGTCCCAAATTAAGTCATCAGGACACATGAGCAGTGGGAGCAGTGAGCTTGTTTCAGGACTAAAGGCTCATTCACACATCAATGTGTAGAAGCTAACGGAGCTTGGCACTGCTGATCAGCGTTTTTGCACCCAACAAATGCTACATGAAGCAATCAATGATAATGGGATGGGGCCAAAAGAAAGGCCAAATATTTGTGATTGTAGTAACAGAAGCTGTGTAGGTCCGCAGCAGCAAGCCGTCCACACCAACTGTCCAGATTAGCCTACAAGACACGAACCAGAGACGAGTGCAAGAGCAAACAATAAGGGGCAAAGAGAGAGAGAGGATGTTAGAGAGACACTAGCACTCGCATTTTCATCACATGCATTTGGTCTCAGTTAATTGCACAACTGCTGGATCCGCTTGATTCAAAGTCTGTAATCAGGCAGATCCATCTTTCGCAACGCAACCTCATAACTCATTTATTCAAACTGGCTTTTATGTAGAACTTTATAATTGTAATGACTATTAAATTTTTTTGTTTTTTTTCCTGAGTATCACTTTTTACCTTTCTTTATTATTAAATTTAAGTTTAATATTTTATTGTCTGATATTTTACTCCATTTTTAGTATTTTCTTATTTATCTTTATATAGTTTTTGTCTTTTTACACTTAATCCTTTTAGATTTAATTTAATCTTTTAACATGTCTATTTATTTATTTGTTTAAAATGTATTTTTAGTGTTTTATTTATTTCTGTCTGATGTTTCTTGGTTTTATGGCTTTGCATTTTCTCATGCATCTTTTATTTTAAATGTCATCAGTCTTCTTAATTTTATAATTTCTTTTACTATTGCCTCTCTGGTGTGCATTAATCTCCAAATCCTCCTGACATCCTAACTACTATCATTACAATAACAGTGGAATAGTACTGAGTAGATGGACCTCTGTAGAGCAGGTTCACTGTTTGTTATCAGTTCAACTGAGATGCTCTGCCAGGTAGCCTAAATAAAAGTGACTGCATTTTTACGCAAAAGTTCAATTTGTTTCTGTTCATTTATACATTCAGACTTTACTAGTATTCAGTAAAGGGTTATTAGATGTTTGATTTTATCAAAGTGTAAAACATGACTTCAGAAATTCAAGGAAACATAAAAAATGCCTTACCCTTTACACTTCATATACTTCATATTTTAGTCAACTAAATTTACAGTAGATTTCATCGACTAAAATGTTGTAAAATTTCATCAACCAAAACTAGTTAAAATTAGAACAATTTAGATGACTAAGTTCTGACTAAAACTAAAATATTTTTAAGGCAAAAGACCATAAAACTAAATTAAAAAACTTGATCAACGATACCACTGATCTAGAGATGGCTGGTTTACAGGAGATGTTGGTCTGTTTACTTGCTTTGTGGTGAACTGTGACCTCCATGACCTGGTAAATGATCTAAAAGTACCCCAGAGCAATGCAGTGAGTGCTGTCCTTCTTTACAAACTGTACTTAGTGCTGCACGTGATTTATTTACATCATGGATACCACTGTTTTACATAACAGCAGAATTTTTAACTGATGAGGGAGAAATTCCTTCAGAAAGTTTCCAGCCTCTCTTGCTCTGTCTGTTCATATTAGGCAACAAAGCAACAGCTCACAGTAGGCTGACTAAAGATTAAAAGCAGCTTGTTTACAGTGTCAGGTTGTGTATATTGTGTCATTGTGGGGCTACACTTAATGTCATGAAAGAGCATGTCAGAGCACAAAAGTATTAAAGCTTCAGCCAATTTTTCTCTCAGCTGCAGACTTCAGAGTGTTAACCACAGCACGGGTGACTGTGAGCATCAATTCTGATCTACTGTTATTTAAGTGAAAATTTGCCCTCATGAGCTGGGGCTGATCAATCATGGCATCTCCACTTTAAGCTTTTACTATTCAGCACGACTACTTATCTCCATGAAGCACACATGGTCTAATGCATCGGCCTTATCATCTAAATACAAACAACACAGTCACACAGAGCCATGCAGACAATAGAGATGAACAATGTTGCCGCACTGTCCTCTTCACACTCTGCTCTTATCTCCCAAACACACAAATACACACAAACACACACAAAGACGCATACATGCACATGTTATTTTATCTAACCTCGTCTACTGCTGTCACATATTCTCTCTTTCTCTCCTTATCAGCACTCAGCTCTCTTGGGAACTGCATCCTAATTCATCACTAGACATGAACGCATGCAGCAACGACCAAAAAAATTGGTTTCTAAAAGGGGTCTTTATAAAAACAAATGGCAACAAATGATCAAATCTTTATGTTTGACATGTAACCCTGTCAGACTTTGATTTAAAAAGTGTATCTGTGCAAAGTTTAAGCCCTCTTGGGATGTCATTTTGACAGGTAATGCTGCATTCACACATTAATGCAGAGATGCAGCTGCTTCAACTTTTCCCTTCGAGGGATGAGCTTGTCCTTGTTGGAGTAGCGTTAGCATTAACCAGTCACCACTTTTCTGTCCTTGCTGGGGATCTCCTGACAGTCATGGCAGCGGGCTGGTCCCAGCATGATCCAGAAAGACTCAGTCAAGGAAAGTGGGAAGTTGCTTCCCCTGTTCATTAGCTGACAGTGACCAACGTTAAGTAATCATCCAAATTTTGATTTAAGTATGGCCTGAAGGTCAGTTTTTCCGTGTTCAACGCAGGTCAACATCTAAAGCTAAGAAAAGTGTTGTGCTGGTGGAGTATGTCATTTCTCGATGAGTCCTGACTAATTGTAGACAAACCTAAACATCCGCCATTGTAAGAAAATATGACACATGTGGTGCACTAAACTTTGGCCTAACCTAGCTAATAGCTGCTGATTGTTGGATGAATGTATTGTGATAATGAACAGATCCAGCTGGAACCTGAAACCTCCAAAATTGATTCATTCAGACCCTGATAAATCAGAGAAATCTGTCTTTGATTCAAGAAGACAAGTTTGCAAAGTTGGAGGAAAATCCCATAAAATGTGTGTGAGATATTGTTCTCACAAGAACAGTCCATGCATTTGGACAATGGATGGACAGACTTCACCAAAAACAGAATGTCTCCATCCTTAATTTTGTACTGGAATCCAATGATAAAATGCTAAACAATACTTATATTAATTTGACATTTTCAAAACATTAAGAAATGAACTCTGATATCCCCATAGGGCAACTGATCTTCCATATGGTGCCATTCAACACTTGAAGTCTGAAAATATGCAGATTTTTCTATCAACTACTAATATGGATTTATATTTAAGCTTCTTACATCTCACCAAATGTTCTTCTGATGACGCCTTGAAGATAATATTTTGCTTGATCTGGACATAAAAGGCGTCTAACATGTCTTGAAATGAGATTAAATGGTCCTACAAGGAGGCAGAATCCATTAGAAATCTATTAAGAATCCATTATGACGTTAAAAAGTAATAACAGTGAAAGAAAGGCTCAGTGCTAATTATTTCAAACTTTTCCAACTGTCCAGAGACGTCAAAACACATCACAGCTCAGGGGATTTGATGTAATTTGGACCTGACAGCTTCAGAAAAGCAATTTGTCTGCCCTCTTCTCCAGCACATCCACATCCAATCCATGTCTGTCTGTGTCTAAGTCAAAAACTTTGGAAAGAGAAATGTCTCAAACGTTCAAGTTCAAGAAACATGACCCCATTTATTCAACAACAAATGCACAGCAGCAAAAATGCCAGCTGATGGCATTATGGAGTATTTTAGTTGGTTATGTTTGCCATAATTATCATCATCGGGGAACATTAAAGAGATTATCAACATTAAATTCAACACAGCTGTGCCTCTGAGCTTAAACCAACATTAATCTGAAAAATAAGTCACATTTTGTTTTCGTGCCTTGTAAGCTCACAGCAAATTTACTTCCTGCTTGTTGCTGTTTTACTGAAAGGTTATCATTAAAAAAATATTTCCTTTTTTAACCTTTTTTTTAAATAAAGAAATCAAGTTTATTTCTTTCAAAAACAGCAAATCAATGATTTCCCTCTCGTATATGGAGACCCAAACAACACAAGCCCTGTAGAGGATAGAATTAGGGGGCAGCTGCCACTATATGCAGATGATTCACTGCTGTATCCCTCACCCATTAATCACCATCCTGTTGTGGGGACGAGGTTCAAATGTCCCTGAACTAGTGAGCTGTTGTGGGGGGTGAGCAGCCTTGTGTGGTCTCTCAAGGCTATTTGTCTCCAGACTGAGAGATATAAGGAGAAAACTGAACCACAGGCAGAGGTAGGACACCAGGGCACCCTGCAGGCTTGAACAGGGAGCCTGACAGTAAAGATGGTTCTCTGGGTTCACCCAAAAAAACAACATGGAGCTACCAAACAGGCCCACCACCTGGGATGATTGTAGATTAGGTGGCAGACATATGCAGTGTCCACAGAGAGCAGATCCATAACAGTATTGACTGGAACAAAGAACATTTCTTCTGGATCTTGTTCACAAATGAGGGTTAATGGACCATGAAAATGAGGTTGGTAGGTGACATCAACAGAAAGCCTGCTGTTGCCATGGACTTTCATGATGAGGAGAGAGATGAAACTGAAGGCAAAGTCTCCAATCTACCAGTTGAAGGTTATGATCCTAAGCTGTGGCCACGAGTCTGTGACTGTATTTGGGCGTAGTTCAGAGAAGAGCCGAATAAGGACACCTCCTGGTGGCTTTCCTTTGGAGGTCTTAGGCATGTCCAACTGAGAAGAGAATCAGAGCTGACCCAGAACTTGAGGTAGGAATTTCTTTCCTCCTGACCAAGGGGCATTTAGGATAGCTCTAGGAGGAGCAGGGCTGCAGGGAAAGAGGACTCGCAGTAACATTTTATTGCATACTGCCACCACAACTTTAAACAAGTAAGCGTACGAAAATGGTGGATGGATGGATGGATGGATGGATGGATGGATGGATGGATGGATGGATGGATGGAAGGAATAAGGGAGAAGGTGAGGGATGAGTGGAGTATTGGTCAAAAATACAGTATATGGTCAAATGGGTGGATGGATGGATGAAAGAACGGATTAATTGATGGACTGAATGACATGTATATCAAGTGTTGAGGCTTCCACGACTTAATGATGGTAAAACAAGGCCGTCCTAACAAAAACACTGTAGTGTGCTGGTTTTATTTACACCTCATGATTATGTTTTCTTAGGTCAGGGGTCTGCAACCTTTCCAATCAAAAGAGACATTTTTACTGCTCCTGCCAAATAATCTGTCTGCAGCATCATGCATTCTGATCAATTTTTATGCACAATTTTGATTTTTTTTCTGTGTCTGAAGCTCATCTCACTCTAATAACTAATCAAATTTTAATTTAACCCCTATATGACACCTCTATCTAATCAATATGATCAACAAATTTCTAAAAAAAACATCTGAATACAATCAGATAAATGATAAAAATGTCCTCAAGTGGATTGTCAGTTGCCAGAAACACCTAATCTATCAAATGAGATACAAAAAATATATTTGTTAAATTTTATGGAAATTTTGATTTTTTAGGATTTCAGTAAAAAGTTAAAATAAACATTTCAGGTCCAAAACATCAGAATTTTCCAGCTATAATTTGTGTTTTCAGGCTTTAAAAGGTTAATGTCGATCTTGATCTCTTCAGATATATATCACATGAATATGTAATACAGTAAATCACACACATTAAGTTTGTAGTCACTGAATGAGAGAGACAGACTGACAGCTATCACATCACAGCAGACAGAGTAATAAAAAAACATCCACCTGATATATTTGTGTAAAAATCCTCCCACTTCAAAAATGAGGTCACTTGTTGTCTGCCCCATTTCTCTCGTCTTACACGACGCTTTATCACCAACACACCTCCATTTTAAAAGTTTAATTCTCCATCCTTCACAGCAGCAGCTGTTGTTCCTTTAGTACGAGAGGTCATCAAATCAAGGGCTGATTGTCTGCATTAATGTTTGAGTCGATGTCACAGGTGTCAAGATTCCTCTTCTCACCTATAAAGCTTTCAGTGGACAGGCACCAATTTATCTCAAAGAGCTTGTAGTGCCGTACAACCCCTCTTGAACATTACGCTCCCAAAATGCTGGCCTGCTCGTGGTACCATCAGTCTCTAGAAGTAGTGTGGGAGGTAGAGCCTTCAGTTATCAGGCTCCTCTTCTCTGGAACCATTTACCGACCACGGTTCAGGAGGAGACACCCTCTCTACCTTTAAGGTCAGACTTAAAACATTCCTCTTTGATAAAGCTTTCAGTTAGGGACCAGCTCAGGCCTGGACCAGCACATGACCAGGCCTGAGCTGGCACATGGCCCCCCCACAGACGCTCCATCCCTTTAGTATGGTTGGCTCCTGTAGTTTTGGTTGGCCCAGTGCTGTGCCATGATGGATCCATGCTAAGTTTTGGATGTGTGTGTATGTTTATACATGTGTATGTGTGTATTTTATATGTATGTGTATGTTTATGCATGTATGTTTTCTTTTAAATTGCTCTATTGTAAAGTGTCCTTAGATAACACCTGTTATGAATTGGTGCTATACAAATAAATAAAGATTGAAATAAAGAATGAAATTGAAAGTAACTTAAACTAGAAAAGCACTCCAAGAGCGCAGACCTCCGCCAAGCCGAAGCCGGAGTAGTATTATTTATATTATCCTGTAAATTTTGAAGCAAATCCATCAAGTGATGTCAAAGATATGATTTTTTGAAATACGGCCCAATGTTAAGTTATGGGATTTCTAGAAAATTTTGGGATTTTTTTTTCATCCAAACAAATATGTGTATCACCACCAACATTTAATGGCTTCTTCCTTTGACCAAACCACACCTCTGGTACAATTTTCGTGTAAATCCATCCAGTGGTTTTTGCGTAATCTTGCCAACAGACAAACAAACCCTCAAAAAAAACCCTGGTGTAAACATAACCTCCTTGATGGAGCTAATAAATTAGAGTTTAATGCAAGAAAACTTTGTCCTCTGAGTCCAGAGAGCCACTGGTGAGGGGCTCCGGAGCCGCGGGTTGCTGACCCCTGCCTTAGATAAACATGTTTTACTGATGGCTGAATAAAATCCACACAGAAACCTGCCACCTTTAATTTAAACCAGTATACGCACTGATCAGCCTCTCCTGTAGTTTGAGCTCTGAGATGTTTGAATCAATACAGCGGCACTTCGGATTTATCATTAAACACACAGTCAGCGCTGTGCTGACAGTGAGGACATTGAGAGGCAGTTAAAGTCTAGTTAGCATTCAGGGGAGGAGTAACAGGGACCAGAGTGTGTGCGCTCGCTGTCTGTGTGTCCATTTAAGCAGAGAATCCTCCAGAGAACAGATGAGTCTCACATCACTGAAGAAAGCAAACACCCATTCTTCTTCCCTCTCCTCATTTTACCTCTCGGCCTGCTCCTCCTCACTCCTTCCTCTCCTTTATCTCCTCATGTCCTACTTCTCTCCTCCGTCTCCATGTTGGTCTCTGCTCCTTCCATCCTTTTTTACTTTCTGTCTCAGTCGTCACCCTCACGCTCATCCTCTCCTCCTCTCCCTCACACTCTCTGTCCTCCTTAAAAGCTCTTCTTGTCTTCATTTTCCTTTCTCTATTTTACGCCTCCTCTCACTTTCTCTTGTCTTTTTTGCATATATGACTTTCTTTTTCTTTTATTCATCTCCTTAATTCTTCTCCTCTTTGGCTCTTTTTGTGCTTTTGTCCTGAACCGTCCTCCTTCCACATTTTCTTTCTTCAAATGCTTTTATTTAATCCTCTCTCTTGATTATACCCTCCTCGTCATCGCTGGAATCCCTCCATTCATTTCATTTCCTTTATACTTGCACTCATGGCTACTTTTCTCCTTTGTTTTCCTTTTGAGGTGCATTTGTTTGGTGTTGATACAACAAGTCAGTATCATTTTAAAGCTGCCCATTTAGCCCTCATCCCAGCCAAACCACTGAACCAAGGCAGCTTGAAAGGAGGGGTTTCTGTTCCTCTTTTTCAGGCTCCAGTGAGGTTCATTTGTATCAAGACCTTGGACAAACCTTGATCCGGCCTAACTAAGTCCTGAAGTGCTTTATGTGAAGGATTGGCACAGCTGTTTCTGGATGTAGGTGGATGAAGTGCACTCCAGCTCTGGCTCAATGGCTTTCATTCCAGGACCCCAAGGTTCCTTCTGAAGTGGTAACAGGACTTGTTAAGCATTTTGTGGACAAACTTGTGGAAACAAGGCTAGTTACCACTTCACAAGGAACCTTGGGCAACCCTGGATGACTGAGATCCTAAACAGAGGACTACTTTTGTCTCTGTGTTTCAGATCCTGCTCATGATGTTTCCCGCCTTTTGTTTCAGCCCAATTCATGCTGCCATGTCAAGGTGTAATATTTACCTTTCTGTGACATTTTGCCTGCACTGTTCTGTCTCCAGAGGTAGTAACAGAGGCGTGATACTGGAGAGAAGGAGGCATGAGGACAGAGCAGGAGACAGGAGTGACGCGAGTAAGCGTATATGCCTTTTTGTGTGTATGGGGGAAAGCGCCCTGCCACACATCCAAGTCATTTTGCAGTGAGAATTAATGCAGATATTGCAACCTTGCAGAATTTGTGTGAATGTCTCAAGGTATAAACATAGTGTAACCTCGTTGCACCGTGAATGGTGCCATAGATTACCCAAACCTGCATGTTTTTGTCCAGGTTGTCTGGGTTTACCCCAAGTTTTTCCTCCCTCTTGTGCTCAGTTCCTTACATCTTCCCTCGTGTTAGGCCTGCCCTGTCCCAGTGTTCTTCGTCATGCCCTGCCTGTATAATTCTTGCCTGTGGCCTGCCCCTCCAGCTTTCTCTTCCAATTAGCTGCCTCACTGTGCTGCCCTACGAAGGCAAAGTGCAGTATCTGCAGTTTTTCAATTCTCAATTTTTTTTTTGCACTAATCAAAAGTGCAGTATCTGCTCTTCAATCTCTTAAAGATTCATAGTGCTCCTGCTGAATTTCTCTGAGATACTGCCATTTGTTACTTTACAGTACCTACAAAAATGCACTGTAAAACCATGAAGAATATCAGATACTGCTGTTTACCTTGGTTTTAGGACCAAAGTTGGGCCATCTCCACTCAGACTTGAGTTAAAAGTTAACCTGTTGCTGTAGAACATTTACATTATAGTGTTCGTTTGTTGATCAGCTCTGCATTTTATGTATTAGAGCCCAATGTAGACTGCTGTTATAATGTCTGATGGTCTGATTTTATGTTGTATTTTGTCTTAGTGTGAAGTCACACATGAAATGCTTGAGAAATCAACACTGCTCTGATAACAAAAAACAAAAAATATATTCATAGATACCTCTATTGTTTTGTTGTTGCTTTTTATCATCATTAAGGAGGAGATATTTACACATTCGGTGTTGGCAGTAGCGGTGTGTGCAGAAAAAAGAATATATATATTAACGTTGGAAATTAATATGCCAACTATTATTAAAAAAAAAAAAAAAAACAAGTGAAATGGCCTTACTTACTGTAAGTGCAGTATACCCTATAAAACTGCCAAATTTTGCATGAATGTCAATATACAACATGCATTAAATTCCCTTCCCTTTAACCTAATAAATCATACACTTGGTAGTTAAATATGGTTTTATACTTTCAGCTGGTGAAAAAAAACACAAGAAGCTGTTTTTCTCCATTTGGCATTTTTGCAAATACTGCACTTTGCCTTTGTAGGGCAGGTGGACCAAACTTTTGTACTTTAACAACTTTTTGAACTTCATTAAGTCTACACGAATTTCTTTATGTAACTCTCAGGGAAGGTTTCAAGGGTTTGCTGCACCAGCAGTACATGGAAGTGCATGAAGGATTAATGAAACAGGAAGTCATGGTAAAGAGAAGGACTGATTCCCTTGAGTTGATGAGTTGGATGAAATTTGCAGGGCAGTAGCTGCATTTTTCATGAACCAATATCTTAGGCTGAAAACCCACCATGGTCCTTCTTGTCTTCACTGCTGAGCATGTGTTTCAGACTACAGGCACTCCCGATGGATCTTTAGAAATATTTTTGTAGCATGAGCAAGTCACAGTTGACCATGATGGTGACAGTAAAGAAAAGCCAGCAGTGCCTTAGTGTGTGCAACTTCCTCTTTCCTCCATTTTCTCCTCGTTAAACCCCATTCCCATTTTCCTCTCCTTTCCTAAACCATATCTGTGTTTTCCATGCATTCACCCAGCTCACTCTTATGTCTCTATTCTGTGACACCACATGCACATGCCTGTGTGTTGTTATGAGCATGTGCAGCAGATTTTAGCATCAGTATGCAGCACCACACCCTCAGCCCTTTGATAGCCCACCCCCTCTGCCTGCACGCCCATCGGAAGTACGACTCTGTGTGAGTGTGTGTGTCAGCAGTGAGTCTCTGCAGCTACATAGCGGGACATTAGTAGTCTTTTGCCATCTTCCCTTCCTGTCCCCTCAATTCTTGAGCTCTCTCCCTCTCTCTGTTCTGTTCATTTTCTCATTTTCCTCATTAAACATGCAACACAGCTCACCCTCCCTCTGCCACTTCAAGAGTTTCTGCTTAAGATCTGTACCATGCATTGTCTTTTTATCTGCAGAAAATGGTCCAGTTTAAAAAGGACGGAGCTGCATTAAACTTTAAACTATCGAGGCGATTCATTCTCGGTTTTGATTTACTTTCCAGGAGCAAAAGTTCACTTTCTCAATAATGGATTTGAGAAAGTATAATGGAGTTCATCTGCAGAACATCTGAGTCATCATTATCCATCATCCATTACGTGGGTTTATATATTTAATCTTGCTTAGGTTACAGATTCTCTTTTCACATGCCCATTGTTGTTACCACGTCGCCCACAGCATAAAGACGTTGGTTATGGTGCAGGATTTCAAAGAGCCCATATTTTGTCTCAACCTTGCAGTGCGGATGTATCTTCATGATTCCATGTCTGTAATCAGGCAGATCCATTTTACAAAGCTCCAAGCCAGAACTACATTTTAAAACTAAATAAAATGAAAGTTGTAATATTTTTTGAGAGTTGCAATGCATAAAACTGTGGTCCCTTCCTTTCATTCTTTTCTTAGTTTGCTACAGAAACATGACATGATGCCTTGGCATGGAGAGAGACTGAAAACAGTCTGAAGACGTTCAAAGAAAAGCATTTTTTGTGAGTGCTTATCAATATTATGGTGAAATCGATACTAAATGAGTACCTGTAAAAGAATCAATACTTGGATTCTCGATATCGGTACTCTTATCCTAACCATGAAGCAGATGCAAAGGACAGACCAGAGATTATCTGTGATTTGGGGGCTTCTTTGTAAAGATGGACCGGAAAACAATTTAAAGGTCTGTCAAGGAGGGAAGATACAAGGATGCATAAAAGAAGGCACTGAGAAGCACCCCACAGTTGACAGTTTGCTTGCTGAGCATGTGTTTGTGCTCATGGAAAGAAGTTACAGTAACCAGAGAGAAAATCAGAGACAATAACAAGGGTTAAAACTAAAACAAAATCAGCTAAGGTGTGATAAAAAACAAACAAGTTTAATCCAGACATGAATCTTGAACAAAAGCAGAAATAAAACTGTTATTGCTACTGAATCAAACGTAGTTAAAAGCCAGATTACAAAGGTAGGCCTTGAGTTTACTTTTAGAAACACCTTGAGAGGCATTTTTTTTTTTTTAGGGTTGTAAAAACAGAAAACTCTCTCCCAGTGTTTGTGGGAAGCATGATGAACAGTTAAAAGTGAAGCATCTGAGGACCTGAGGGGTCTGGAAGTAACATAAAAAGATAGCAGGTCTGAATTCAGGTGAAACTTTAAAAACATTTAAAATAACCTTAAAATCAGTTCTAAAAGAGTCAGCCAGGGAGGAACATTAGTACTAAAAGTACCAAGTGCAGCCAGTCTAATATCAATAAATATATTTTCTTTTAAGTATCAGTTGAGTCAGTTTCTGTGATATTAAAGCTGAAATCCAGTGTGTTCTGTTTCCTGTGAGGTATTTTTACAAAAGGTGTCCCCTCTTGTTCAAATGGACACTCCTCACTCCAGGTGATTCTGTCCTCTAACCCTCTCTCCTTTTATTCTCCCAGTCCTGCCTTTCCTCAGACATCAATCTGACTCTTTTTACGTATTTTACTTCCTCCTGTCGCGCTCCCTCCTGTTTTATTTTTGTGGTTAATACTCCTGTCTCTCCAGCCGCTGTGTGACGACGGTCCCTGCAGTCGATCAGTCTGTATTTCCGCTCACTCTCCCCGTAGAGATTGACTCTGATCAAGAACTATTAGGGTGCTTCAGGCAGGGCGATCACACACACACACATTTAACACGCCAACGCTGGTGCATGCCAGCCAACCAGAGAGTGACTGAGGGCGACTGCGGATCAGTACTACACTGAATCAACAAAAATTTAGTACAGATGTGTTGGTGCATGATGGGCATTTATGTCTGTGTGAGAGTGTGTGTGTTTGTGTTTGTGTGTGTGTGTGTGTGTGCCGTCTATTGTTGATATGTCTGAGTTTGCCCAGAGCTGTTGTGGTCGGGATTCCTATTTCATTATCCAGTCTGTTTGGACAGTGAAGAAGATTTAGAGCAGAAAATTTCTCTATTAAGGCAAAGTCTGAAGATGGTGAACCCTCACCTGATGTTTAGGATGTGATATAAGATCAGCAACTTCCTGTAGGAACATGATAGCAGCTGAATATTAAAAAAAAATAATAATAATTAGAAAAGCACTCCAAGGTAGCTCACATGTTGCTGTTACATCTATAAGGAAAAGTTCCATGATAAAGTTACCGTCATAATATGATTCCTTTACCCTGAAAACCCACACCTAGAATCATGTGGATATCATTATTAGTTGAACAGTTATTGAGCAAAAATTATCATCCACTAATGGCGGTTATCTGGATCACCACCAAAATCGAATCATTTTTCAGTTAGGGCCACTACTAACATCTAAAAATTTCAGCAAAATCTGTCCAGTAGTTTTTGCAGAATCTTGCTAACAAACAAACAAACAGACAAACAAACAAACATACGCCAGGACAAACATAACCTCATTGGCAGAGATAAAAAATAACATTGAAAGCATTTCTAGATCGTGAGGATATTTTCGCTCCACTTCTGGCAGGTTTGGCGATAGTTTGTTCCACAAGGTGGTTTAAGTTTTGTATTTAACACCGTGGCACTGATTGGCCAGCAATGACGGTGACTTTCTATGAGCTGTTGCCCTGGTGGACCAGTGAAACATATTGAAGAGTTCATCTGGGGTTTCAGGTTAAATAAAGTCATGTGGTGAAACCGTGAATTATCTAGAAATGTAATCATTTCCAATAAATACCTAACATATATCTTCAGCATCTCAGTATTTTTTACTTGTGACCAAATTCGCATTTCCTAGAGTTTTTGTCAATAATGATATCATGTTTTTGTTTGACAGTGTCCCAGCTGCCCTCTTAAATGAAATTATCTATCTTCTTTTCCCTGTAAATTGCATATAACTGATAAAAATATATAAGAAGATCAATTACCTGAGACTAACTCAGGGGGTGCATTACAGTGAGGCGCTATCGGGCTTGGTAGTAAACACATTTACAGTGTGAGACATTTTTGTCTCTTCTCACTGTGTCCTAATGTGTCCTTTTTGAGGGCAAACTGTTGAAAAACTCAAAGTCTGATCTGCTCTTAATCCCAGATATACGTCCCCACAGTGGACTCAGATTCACACAGCACTTATCCAGACTACAGCTTATTTCCTCTGAGACCTACAGACTGAGAAGAGAAGATGATGGAGGGGAAGAAAGTAGGCAGGAAACCAGCTTATTTTACATT
This sequence comes from Cetoscarus ocellatus, assembly GCA_037902135.1. NCBI lineage: Eukaryota > Metazoa > Chordata > Actinopteri > Labriformes > Labridae > Cetoscarus > Cetoscarus ocellatus. Next base: position 655,816 of record JBAMNC010000189.1, on the reverse strand, counting down.
AATTGAGAGAAAAGTGAGGAGGAAGACTTTTAAAAGAGAGAAAAAATTAAAAACAAAATGGATGCATGGGTGAGGCTCTACTTCCATTTTAAAGAGAAGGAAAGAAGGGAGTTGGATAAGAGAAGGAATGAAGGCATGTAGTGAGGAAGTGAAAGGAAGAAGTGGTGATAAAACGCAGAATAAAGGAGGACTGGAAAGGAGACAAGGAGTCAGCAGAGGACAGACAGGAGGAGGCATTAGTGCCATGATAGGAGGATCAGCGTGGAGCAGCTTTGATGTCAGCAGCAGGAGTGCGAACACACACCCACACATGAACACACACACACACACTGTGACACAGAGACACACCTTGCAAAGGGATGCGACCTGTGGATTTAAACCAGCAGGTTATGAGAGTGACAGCGACACAAACAGGAAGGAACCCATCTGAGGGCTGAGCCGCACAGGGAGAGGGAGACAGATAAAGACCGTTGATCTGTTTACCTGCAGTAAGGAGGATGTCTGTCAACAGAGTGTAAAATAGATCAATGAAGTCTTTTCCTGAAGTCGGACTACAGGCGAGGTCAGACTACATGGTTTATCCCTGATGGTAGGAGTTTGGGACCCATCGTCCATGAAACTGAGTTGTTCCATCTCGTGTAGTCCGTCATAGAGCATGACAACAAGAGATCAGTCTTTGGATGTTTTATGAGTCTGCTCCAGAAAGTCGAGCATTTCTGTCTTGCCGGTTACAATACGTCGCGAAGAACTTCGAGACAGAGGAAGTTTTTCAAGCCTTGAAACAACATCCCTACTTCATGATGAGATGAAGAGGAGCTCCCAGCAGGCTGTAAAAATGTTGGAGAGAAACAGCTGAGGCATGTTAATATCTTCAAGAGTGATTTATTTAAGAAATGTATACAAAGAAATAGAAACAGAGAAATACCATTCACATACAAAGAAGAAAGAAATGAAGTATTTATACACATTCAAAAGGAGTAGGAAGCAGTAAATACTTTCTGAATTCCTACCCCTTATTTCTGTTTCTCATGGGTCGTATAAAAATATGTTCTGCTTTGACATTTATGCAAATATATTTTACATATGTACACTACAAAACATATAATCCATATAAATATGTTTATACACCTATACACTACAAAATATATATACACTGCCTGGCCAAAAAAAAAAAAAAGTCGCCACAAGAAAATATACACATAACATATAAGTATCAGTGTAGACATAATATACATATACTACATAAACACTATGTAAATATAATGTGTACCTATGCACACATACACATAAGTACTTACAAGAATATACATATTATGTAAATGCCATATAAATAAGATATCTATATCTGATATCTATACATTATATAGCAAATACTAATCAATTTCAGCATAGTAATTTTTATGATTTATTTATTTCCTCCATCACTCTCATAGATAACACACTTCCTCTTCCATATACTTGTTTAAAAACAGTTTTTTCTACCTCGTTTTAAACAGATTAATGTTTGCACTTTTTTTTATCTCCATAAAGTCCCCCCACAGCTCGACTTTAATGTAAGACATTTGAGGATTCCTGAGTGGTCGATCAGACTCCAGATGGCTCTGGGTGACCCTTGTTGGGATTAGAAAGATAAAAAAAAAAAAATCCCAGACACTTGGCTCCCAGCTCCAAAATGCCCCAATGGCTGCTGAAGATCCTCAGCTAAAGAATTTATTCTAAAATTTATTCTGACCAACTTGACTTTTCCTTTTATTTATCTTCATGCTCTTTCTGTGCTCTGTGTTGCAGAGCTTAGGGTAAAGACAGCCTAAGGCGCTCAAACTGAGGTCGTTTTCTGCTTAATTTCATGCAGAAATGAAGTCAAACCCCCCAGTTAACTCTTGTACACCAAGAATGAATCTCATATAACTTCCTTTTTCATGAAAGTCCTCCACATGTCCACAACAACATGTGATTTGCATCTCCTGCAGAGCATTTGGGATGAACACAGAAAGAGAGATTTTTCATTCTTACGTGTCCTGAATGACAAATCTTACTCAGGACATTTAACACCATGTGAAAAAGTGAAACTCTGAAGCGTTCGAAATTCACATAAAAGCCGAGGAGGTACAGAGAGCGCAGACGACAGCGTGGCAGCAGTAAAAAGACCACCCTCTACGTCTCTGAGCAATAATCCCCCTTCTTTTGGGAAAGAACATTTTCATCCACCCGACAGAGAACTTAAGGCTGTCATCAGTGCCACTGTAAAGAAAGAAAAAGCTTCTGTAGTCATCTTCACAGCGGAGGAAATCCTGCAGAGTCAACGTCATCACCATCATCTCTTTAAAAAACTGAAGCTCCTAGAAGCAGCACAGTTTCATTTTCAATATTCTACCATCGAATTATCAAATGATATGAGAGGGAAAAGTAAAAATAAGACAGTGAGCCATCATAAGATTGATCACAAGTATGGCTCCACACCCATTAGGACAGAACATCTCTTTGATTTCAGATGCCGGGCTGAATGTAAAACTGTAACCTGTCATTTTATTTGGATGCCTCTTGTTTATATAGAAGCTAATGTCTCATATCTTTTAGCTCATTAAGCTCTTGAGAGTGTACAGTCAGGTGGAAGGACAGACTACTGATGTTAATATAGGCAAAAGTAACCTGAGCCTTCAGGTCATACAAGACTCAAGTTTCAAGCTTGACTGAAACTTTGAAGAGAGTTTAAGTGCAGGTCTCAGTCTTTGGACCTGAATTAGAGGTTTACTTGGTTTGCTTTCCCGCAGTACAGTATCTATAGTTAGCAATTCATGTTGAGAATCAACAACAACTAGCTCAAAGAATCAACATCACTTGTCCTCATGCCTAACAACTCCCTTATCAATTCCTCCCACTTGCTCCATGTGCGTTGCAATTCATAGAGCAAGAACAAAGAAGCTGAAGATGTGATACAGCAGACAGGAGGAGAAGGAAGTGGTCAAAATTGTGGTAAAATTGCTAACTGCTCAAAATCTACTTTGTGTGAGTTCAGGTGAAAGTTGAGACACCTGCAAATATCAAGAGTGCCATGTGTTTGACATTCTTGCCACTGAAAATAAGATTTAGGATATTAAGAAAGTAATAAACAATCAGGTCAATAAGCAAAATCAACGATGGCATTGTTCCTGACATTCCTCCACAGTCCTATGTGCAACATTCTAGTTTGAAAACCCTCCTTAGAGCACTTTCAATCTGCAAACCAAACTAGTTCCCCTCACCCAGGACTCAGAGAGTTCATCATTTACATTAGATTATCTTTGACTAGTGACTGTGTGAGAGTCAAAGGCAACTGAATGAGTAGACTTAATTGCCCCGTCTCTCCTTATTTGCACTTTCCTGCTCTAATTGCCGTCTGTGGACTTACTCCCTGAGCTGTTTTAAGTGCCCTTTGTCACTTTGAATGTCCTGCGCTGCCTTAAGTGCTCCATGGAATAAAAAAGGCTTTTGTTAATCTGTGAGTAATATTGAATAGAAGTGATGAGGTGTGTGCAGCATGGTGAGTTTGGAGCAGAGCTTGAAGGTGGAAAACAGTCTTGAAGTTTGGACCTTTTTTTAAGGTCAGTGCAACGAGGAAGACTTCAACATCAGCTGCTTACGTGCCTTTGGGCAATCATTCTTCCACTCTCACGTAAAGTGTTTGTGGTCAAGGAGGCTCAGAGAAGTGTTTGACTTTAGTTTAAGTTTAAGTTTCACTGATATCTCAGGCCATCAGAGCAGATCTTAGAGCATGAATTTTCACCAAAGAGAAAACCATGAAGTGATCTAAAGGAAGAAAAGTCAGATTTGTCATTGTTCAACCCGGAGGCTCTGCTCAGATAATTCTTCAGTTCATCAGTCAAACTTCTCTTCATCTGCTCATTCATTCGTGTGAATTTGCTTCATGTCAATGTGTTTTTAGGATAAATAATACAAAATATTACAGTACAATTCACAAACTGATTCAATCCAGGCTGTTCTTGTTAAAGCATGGGAATTAATTTTTAATAGATCTTCTGTTTTGACTGCAAGAGGGAAGTAAGTTCAAACGTATCTGTCGCCATTCATCAGAAGGCCTCAGGCCCTCAAGAGCTCCGCCTGTTTGTTTGCTTCTAAGCTAAATAAAAGTCAGTTTGAGGTTGAAGCAGGGTTTCAATATTGTTACAGGTTGGCTTTTGATGATGGATTCATTTTTTTATCACTTTGCTACTCTGAGGACAAAATGCAAAAAAAAAAAATCATACGTATGTGTGTGTGTATATATATATATATATATATACACACACATATATACATATATGTGTATGTATATATATATATATATATACATACATATATACATATACATATATATGTATATATGTCTGTGTATATATATATATATATATATATATATATATATATATATATATATATATATATATATATATATATATATATATATATATATATATATATATATATATATATATATATATATATATATATATATATATATATATATATATGTATGTATGTATGTATGTATATATGTATATATACATATCAAATCACTTCACTTCACTTTATTTAATTGTCCCTTAAGGTACGTTCACACCAAACCCGACTTTGGTGAACTGGGTGACATCTTCACCAAAGTCATCTCAGATCACATTAGAGTGACAGTCCATGTCCTTGTGGAAATGTTAGTTAGTGAGTACATTAATTCCGCCTTATTCAACAGAAGTGTTGGTTCTGTGTGGTCCTGTCCTTCCTCGGCCTGTTTATCAGCCTGAGGGAGACGAGAAGGGCCATCTGCTGCAGCGTTTTACGGTTGGTCGATGAGTGAAAAGGATACAGTTGGGTGACAAGCTGGTTGTTTACTTATTTTGTTGATAAATTAGTTGATTGTCTAGTTATTTTTTTAATATGGTTGTTTTTTTTTAATCAGTAGTTTAGTTGTATACATACATATATATGTGTATATACATATATATATAAATATATATATATATATATATATATATATATATATATATATATATTGTTGTTTTATTGTTGGTTGGTTGATGGTTGGTTAGTTTCTTGAATGTGTGGTTGATTGCCTTTAGGCCAGCTAATACAAAGTAATAATGTGTCCTACCACAACTATGCAGACGACACTCAGATCTATGTGTCACTGACAGCAGGTGAATATGGACCAGTGGATTCACTCTGTCACTGCATCCAACAGGTCAGTGTGTGGATGCTAAACAACTTTCTCTCAGCAGTCACCTCCAGTCTCTCTCTCTAAAACCTACAAATCAGGTTAGAAATCTCGGGGTAATAATGGACTCAGACTTGAACTTTAACAGCCACATCAAATCAATAACATCAGCAGCCTTTTACCATCTAAAAAACATTTCCAAAATCAAAGGTATAGTGTCTAAACCTGACCTGGAGAGACTTATCCATGCATTTGTCTCCAGTAGGTTAGACTACTGTAACGGCCTGCTCACTGGCCTCTCCAAACGAGCTGTAAGACAGCTGCAGTACATCCAGAATGCTGCTGCTCAGGTCCTGACCAGAACCAGGAAGTATGAGCACATTAGTCCTGTGCTCAGGTCCCTACACTGGCTTCCTGTGGCTCAGAGAATAGACTTTAAAGCAGCTCTGCTTGTGTACAAGTCTCTCCACGGCCTAGCACCAAAGTACATCTCTGACATGTTAGTGCCATATGAACCATCTCGGACTCTGAGGACCTCAGGGACCGGCCTCCTGCTGGGGCCCAGAGTCAGGACTAAACATGGGGAATCAGGTTTCCAGTTTTATGCAGCTAAAATCTGGAACAGTCTTTCTGAAGATGTGAGACAGGCCTCTACACTGACAATGTTCAAATCTATGCTCAAAACAGCTCTGTTTAACTGTGCATATGACTGAAAGGATCTTATCTGCACTCTTCTCTTTTAAAGTTCATTTTATAATGATTATTTTTGTTTTTATTTTGTATTGTGATTTTAATGCATTTTTCTTGTTCTGTAAAGCACTTTGAATTACCTTGTGTACGAATTGTGCTCTACAAATAAACTTGCCTTGCCTTGCCTTGATTGTTATTTGCTTGTTTGTTTGTATGTTAGGTGGGCTGTTAACTTGGCTGGTAACTCAGTTGTGTATTTGGTTGGCTGTTTGTTTGGTTAGCTCTTAGTGTAGTAACTTGTTTGTTTATTTGTGTATTTGTTTATGTGTTTGATTTTTATTGAATGGTTGGTTTGGCTGGTTGGTGGATGGTTTGGTTGATGGTTTTCTTGTTTTTTTTTTTTGTTTTTTTTTTGGCTGGTTGATTGATGTCTTGTGTTTTGTTTGTTTGTTTGGATGTCCAAACGCACCTTTTTCCCTTGTATCCACCATTCAGCTGAAATCCTAAAGCCTAACTAAGTTGGATGTACAAATCTACGACAAACAGATGCATCAGATCCAAACCCTGATGTACTTTGTCATACTGAGTCTGTTAATAGAGATTCATCTCATTCTACATATTTACATCTGACAGGTGATGTCAGGGCAGTTATGGAATAAATTCACACTCAAGGCTCAAATGTGTTCACCTCCGTCCTTAACCCTCGCACAGGCCAAATTTGTAGCTTCTGTGGAAAATGGCAAAATTAGGGTTATCTTTTTATTAAAATGTCAAGAGCTGTTTTGAGGTTCGGCAGCGTTTTCTGAGTAAAATGTTGTTTGTGTTTACAGCCTTCCAAACAGCTCTCTAAACAAATAAAGACTTTCATGTGGAAATTTCTCTCAGTTTAATGAAAATTTGAAGCTCCTAAACTGATTTCTCTGGCTGCTGAATCTTTACTCAACTCAATTTCAGATCGATTTGGTTCATAACACAGATGCTGTATTGGAGTGACAGCAGGAGAAACTTTCAGTTCATTGATCTCTAAACAGTGAAGACGTCATTTTCTGTAAATCTCTAAACATCTGCATGATTAGGACACTCTGTGACTAACGGCTTAATTCAGTCTAATTTACAACCAACACATGTTTTATAATGTTTTTGTCAGAGCAGGTGTGTTAGTCTTTTTCTCCCTGATGTGTAAAATCACACTTTTAACCCAGACACATGTATTCCTCAGTGACTTGAAGCCACAGTGCAGAAAAAGTTCAGAGAGCCTGCAGTCGGATGTAACACATTCACATCTGTGCAGCTCATTGAACAGCTTGCATCAGGCTTTTAGACAAACACAATGCCTTCCTGTTGACTTCTTTCCACTCTGCAAACAAGCCGTGCCGGCTGCCAACTCGCTCTAAAGCCCCAAACTGTTGGCATGAAAACTCTCTGTTTTGAATGTCCTGTAAAATGGAAAAGCACCACTAGTTAAGCCTCTTAAATTAAAGCGAGGACTGGCCTGGAGACAGAGTGTGCAGGGACAAGTGTGGAGGCAGTACTTTTGGTGGAGGGGGGCAGGAGGTCAGACAAAGTTTGGGGTCCTGAGTTTTTCAGACTGAGTGAGAGAACATGATAGTGTGGTTGCATCAGCATGTGGTCTTTCTGATTGACACAGGACTCTGGTTTGGGTACAAAGATGAGTCACTGACACAGTTTTTTGGAGTGCCACCCACTCGTTTAGCCGTGTTTAGCCGTTTCACAAATACACAATCCTTACAAGATGTACCTTGTTGTTGAGGTGACTAATCAGGCTGTCCAACAATACAGACTAAACCACCAACTGTTATTATTAAAGGAGAGAGAAACTCGATCAAAACAACATTTTCAAACAGTTTTTGAGGAGCATATAGGGGTACTAGCTGCTGGATTGGGCCTGGCCTTCCCCCCCCGGCTCTCTGTCTTCACTCCTCCCTCTACCTGCTGCTTGGGGCACACCTGAGTGTAATCAGGAGTGGAGGAGAGTCAACAGAGGAGCAGTGGGAGGTGCACATGGCTGCTGGCACACACACCAGGACGTGAGGTTGAAGACTCCACTCCCTGCTCGTTCTTTCCTGTTTTCTTCAGTTTACAGGTTATTATTATTATTATTATTTTCCCCTTTTCCTCCTTTCAGTCCTCAGCAGCGCTCTGTTGCTGGGTTTTATCATTTTAGTTTGGGCTGGAGGCTGCTGGTGGTCCAGGTTTTATGTTCCTTATTGTTCTTTTGTTTAGTTAGTTCTACTTAGGCTACAGTCCCTTATGGGCCATTTCCTCCCACTTTTGTTACCTTTCGCCTCCTCCAGCCGTTTCGGTTCATTCAGGTGTTTTCTTTTTTGCATTAAGCAAAACAAAATCACCGTCGACTTTTGTGTCTCGTCCTTTTATTTGTTTCTGGTCTCCTTTGTTTTTTTTTTTTTTATCCCTGAGCCATTTTTTTTTTTTTTGCCGTAACACTCACCACAACTCAACTGTTTAATTTCTTTTTCAATCCAATCCGATCCACTTTATTTGCAAAGCACCATTTTTAAAACAATGACATTTAAGTGCTGCACAGTGACTATTATCAGTAATAAAACCACATAAAACAGATTAAAAACAACAATAAAATACATAAAATTACAGTAAAATTAACTACAAAAGACATTAAAAACACTTAAAAACATGAGTTTATAGACCGCACAGTCGTAGAGACAAACAACTCTCATACTGAGTTAAAAGCTAACAAATGAAAATAGGTTTAATGTTTGGTAAGTTGGGGGAAATTCTGATTTCAGTAAGTAGGTGATTTAGGGGCCCCCTGCCTTACGCTCTTGTGCAATTTATCATCTAAATGTGTCCAGAACTGAATTGGGGAAATAAGCCTTTTTCTATTCTTCCCCCACAGATCGGAACATTGTACAAACAAAAACTGAAAATGTCAGAACTGGTTTCAGTAAAAGCTTTTTGTCCCATTTTCCACTGTCAAATTGTTGAATTCTTTCCCACATTTATTTCTTTGTTATTTATTGCCTTAAACTTTTCTTGAAATTGTATTTATTATGACGTGTGCTGTGGACCTCTTTGGCCAGGTCACCCTTGTAAATGAGATCCTGATCTCAATGGGAATTATCTGGTTAAATTAAGGTTAAAATAAATAAATACATAAATAAATAGGGGCTAAAACAGAGGAGGCTCGATCACTGTGGGGCCTGGCCTCGGGGACAACAAGAAGGAGCTGCTCCGCAGATCCCGACGGGGACTTTTAGATGATCAGAGATGAATTGCGATGCATGCAGATCCTCCTGCTGTTGTGAACATTTATATTTGTCCAGACCCAAAATAACATTTTTCAAACACAAAGACAAACCAGAAGAGCCAAATTAAAGTTAATCTTTGGCTTATGCTGATTTTTTATTGGATAAAGACACAGCCATGTTTTGGTTGAAATAATCTCACTGATGATTACTAGCATTAGCATTAGCCCACAAAGTGCTTCTATTGCATGTGATAGTTTAAACTTCATAAAATGACTCACAGGTGTATAAACTGACATCTAAAGCCTCGTTAGAATGATCCACTACACAGCCGGAGATAAATATGTTGGACATGTAGGTTTAAGTTCACCACAGGGACATTTTTATGTGTTTAGGGTAAAGAAATTAAGTCACATGCACCACTTTTGCCGTCCAGACGAAATGGCACAGAGTTTGATGTCACATGCAAACTGGTTCTCAACTTTTTAATCCCTTTGTTGTTTGTTTGTTTGTTTGTTTGCTTCTCTCTTTCCTCCTTTGAGCCTCTTCCTTCTCTCTTTTTCTTTCAAGGACCAAAGTCACCTTCCCTGTCAGTGGTCTGTTGGTGTGTGTGCATGTGTGTCAGCGTGTGTAATAAGCCCACTTCCTTACCTTAACGTTGTTATTGGGCTCGTGACAGCTCTAATTCTCTCTCCCTCTCATTCTCTCCCCCTCTCTCTCACACTCTCAGGACAGACTTACTAACCGTAGTGAGAGGTTGAGAACAATCCATTGCTGTCTCTTTCCATCAAGTCCTTTATCTCTTGCTGTGAGGGCTCCTGAACCTGTGTGTATCTGTGTGTCAGTGTGTATGAAGATGTTTAATGAATAAGTGTGCCGAAGAGTGAGCATGACTCGAATGCTGATCCTAAAGGTGACCTGTAAACCACAAATTGGACACCCGGGGATGCATGTGTGATTGTTTTCATCATTTAACAAATTGTAGTTTAGCCAACTGCTTTCCTTTTTCTTTTTTTTTTTTTTTTTTTTTTACAAAACCCAATATTGCTTTCATTGTTGTTTTTTTATTTTATGTTATTTTATATTAATTTCCATCTTCATACTCACATTTCTTCACAAGGAAAGGAAAATTATAGTAGAAAACAATACTGATAATAATAATAATCCATCCATCATCTGTACTGCTTATATATCATTTTGGGGTCACAGGGGCTGGAGCTTTCCCAGCTAACATTGGGCAAGAGGCTGGGTCCACCCTGAACTAATCACCAGCCAATCACAGGGCCACATAAAGAGATGAACAATCATTCACCCTTACACTCATACCTAAGAGCAATTTGGAGTCACCAATTAACTGAATGAAGGAGTTTTTGGTTTGTGGGAGGAAGCCGGAGTGCCTGGAGAGAACCCACGCATGCACAGGGAGAATTTGCAGGCTCCACACAGAAAGACTCTGATCAGAAAGGGGTTTGAACCAGCAACCTTCTTACTGTGAGGCACTCATAATACATGTGCCGCCCTAATAATTATAATAATATTTTAAAAAATAATAATAAGAAGGTGTCACAGTGGTGCAGCAGGTAGTGCGTGTGCCTCACATCAAAACGGTTGCTGGTTCGATCCCCATATCAGTCAGGACCTTTCTGTGTGGAGTTTGCATGTTCTTCCGTGCATGCATGGGTTCTCTCCAGGCACTCCAGCTTTCTCCCACAGACCAAAATCTTGCTTGTTAGGTTGACTGGTGACTCTAAATTGCCCTTAGTTATGAGTGTGAGTCTGAATGGTTGTCTGTCTCTCTATGTGGCCCTGTGATTGGCTGGCGACCGGTTCAGAGTGTACCCCGCCTCTCACCCAATGATAGCTGGGATTGCCCTCTGCGACCCTGAAAAGGACAAGTGATATAGATAATTGATGGATAATAATCATAATAATGTTTCACAGTTTTGTTGCACTATGCCTGAAAAGAAGAAGAAGAAATCCTAATTTGTTATTAATAAAGAACAAGTTATTAAAGAATACATGGGGTTGTTTGATTTTCTTCCCACAAGCTCCATGAAGACTTTTGTTACCCTTGACTGCTCTCTGATAAATATGAAGTGGGTATTTTTGCAGCAGCATCCATTTTTACCTTATTGAGCTTCAGAATCAGGCTGATAGAAGACTAGTGGAGGCTTTAGTTGGCGACAAACTGGAGCAAAATAATGAATCCACTGAGGCATTTTAAAGCAGTTAAAGGAGTGAAACTCCTCCCCTGAACATGCCAGACAATCCAGTTTTAGATTCTATAATTAGTTTCCCAATTTCATTAAATGCATCTCAGTTCATTGGCATTAGCCACTGATCTGCCGGACTGAAAATTAAATTATACTCATTATGCTGTAATGTGATCAAAGGAATTAATTTTCAAGCTCTACATCCCCCATCTGACCTTTTCTCTCCCCAGCAAAAAAAGTCTATTTTTGCTCTCAGTTAAAGTGCTTTAAAACAGCTTTAACAATCTCTACATGAAGAGTTTCAACAGTCTGCAAGGCCACACATAAATCATTCAGATGAGATGTTTGAATAAAAAACTCACACATCTTTTTGCTTAAAGTTTGAAAAATTCTCTGTTTCATTTGGATTTAAATTCTGAAATGCTCTCTGTTGAATCTCAAGAGCTCAAACTCAGATGGTTACTTACATTTGCATGTTTTTGTCTCATAGTCTACAAGCTGGAGTGGAAACACTTATTATTTCTGCAGTAATTCCTCAGAGCTGCAGCAAAAACCCAAACATGTAGCCACCAATTAAACCTCATTATCCTGTAGCTGAGCAGAAAGAGATTGCTACCCTCTGACTGCTAAGCGTTTGGAGAAGGTAGTTGAGGTAGTTGTACCCAAGCTGTCGGTGTTGATTACAGAAGGTCACAGAAAGCTTTCTAATGAAGGTGCATTTTTCTAATTACACCTTATTACAGTCTATAAAACCTGTGGTTTTTGTGTGTCAGTGCAGGAAAGGGGTCGCTGCGTTGATCATCTCTGCAGGAAAATGCTGGAGAACTCCTGAGACTGTTTTTGGTGAAGCAGGAATCCGTCTCAAACATGGTGACGCTGCACAGCTGAAGGTGAAACTGAGTGAAGGAACTGCCGTGGTGCCTCAGTTTATACTCTGCTCTGACCAAAACAATGTGAGTCTTTAAGGCCAAAAAATTATGTTTGACGATAATGAAAGAAGAAAAGAGGCAATAACAAAAGATACCTCCATCTAGGTCAGGGTTGGGCATCTGGGGACCCTTAAACTCCCTAAATGTGTCCCACCAGTTCATTTTAATATTAAAAATCTGAAAAAAAAAAATTACAAAATGCATTTGTTAGAAATAAAATGAATCTGTCAGTAAAATATACTATTATCACCAGAAACTACTCTGTCATATGTATGTATGTTGCCTTCTAGTTTCCAAAGTTTCCCGCCCCTGATCCAGGATGCACTGTTTTTAGCTTGTGGAGTAAATATTTTGAGTGTACCTGACATTAATTCTGTTGAAAATGTATCATTTGAGCATAAAGAAAAACACATTTAATGAATTCTCTGTTTCTTTCCCAGTTAAGATAGTTTGTCCAAAAACTTTAAGACCAACGTGCAGACTTTAAATAGCTGAGTCTTAATTTTAATTTTCATCTCATTTAAAGGCAAAAATTAGGGGGAATTCATAATGCTTTGGCTGCTTAAACATGTTATCATATAAAGCCAACGACAGGGATCATGTTCTGTGACTAAAGCTTGTATCAGCGTGTTTTATAAGTCTGAGGCCATGTCCAAACATGGGCAGGTATCTTTGAAAACAAAGATTTTCCTCCACTTATAAAAAAAATCAACATTTCCAAACATCTCTGTCCACTTGAAAACATAAGAAAACATAAATCCACTTATAATATTGTTTATTAGCATGTGACAATGTCTTTGAAAAGAAACATCGAAATCTTTTTCATTCAAAAGTGGCTTGATTTACAAATTTGACCAACCACACGTCTGATTGGTGTTCCAATTTAACTTGTGACCATGTTTACTGATGACAGCAGGCAAAAAACAGCAAATATTTATTTGCTTTAAATTCAATCGAAGGCACATTTGATGAGCTTGATCAGAACTTGTTATCAGAAAGTTTTTAAAAGTACTTTGTTGGTTCCAGCTACGGCAGCGATGGACAACTTTGTTTCCCAAGAGGACCACATTCACTTTGTCCTCATTGCCGGGGGGGAAACTGTTGCAATGTGTAGGATATTCCCCGAATTACAACAGTTAGTCGTGATTACCTCCGCCAAGGAGGTTATGTTTTGGGGAGGGTTTGTTTGTCTGTCTGTCTGGAAGGTGCCAACGGATTTGCTGTATCTTCAAAAGCTAGGGAGCTAGATCCAGAAGAAAACCGCCATTAAGGAAAATTCGATTTTCGTGAATAACTGCTGAACTAATACTGGTATCATTATGAATTCAGTAGCCAATGGTATGTTTTCATGGTCAAGGAATCTAAAAACGTAGTCAAAATAAATGTGGGACTAATGTTTATGGTGCAAATGATAAATAGGGGGAACTGTGGCGCTTGGGAGAGGTCTGCACTCTCCGAGTGCTTTCTAGTTTAACAAAAGTGATGGATGAGTATGTGTGACAGAAAGTTATTTTATTAATTAAAGCTTATGAATCCAAGTTACAGCATTTACTGGCCATTACTTTTATTTGTACACATACTTTTCCCAAGTGCATTTAGCCATGCATTGAGGGTAGTTTTATGAAGCAACCGTAACCAACAATAGCACAATTTCCTCTGAAATGATGTTGTTTTCAATGCTGTCATGGGAGATTTTGTCACATTTACTTTATGTAAATCCTTTTTTGTGTTATTTTGAGACCATTGACAAGGCTGCATGTGGCCCCTACAGCAACCACAGACACAGGCAGCCATGGGTCACCAATCAACATGGACACTTGAAACACGACCACACCAGGTCTCTTCCAAATCACCAACAGTGTTTGTATGGTCTGAGCTGCTTGAAGCAGAACCACAGAGAGGAGTCAGCTTCATGTATGTGTGAGCATGTAAATACTCCATCTGCAATCGTTGTAACACGAGGTAAATACACAAAGGTTTAACAATTAATTCAAAGAGAAGGTGACAACTGATGTTTGAATGTGACACAAAGACTTTAATCACCAAGGATGCTGACTCGTTATCTCAGTAACGACTGTCCTGAGAGAGAGAGAGAGAGAGAGAGAGAGAGAGGGGGGGAGCGAGCAGTGGTTTGTTGTTGTTGTCATGTGTTTTGTGTGAAGCCGAGGTGATTCCTCTTCTCTCTTATCTTGTTGTTCTCTTGTCTCTGTCAGCCAGCTGTCTGCTGCAGAGCTGCTCACTCACTCACACACACACACACACACACACACACCATGTAGGCAGATCCTTTGATTCTCCTACACTCTCATTGACAAGCACTCACCTACACACAAACACAAACTCACACATGTACTGCAGGAAGTAGCTGCAGTGGGCTGTTGAGCAGTGGAGTAGAATGAGTGTTTGTGAGGAGGTATGGTTTACAAACCATCCTGAGGATTGTTCTGTTTTACATCACACAACACTTCTGGATATTCATGAGGCCACTGCCGGTGTTTTAGTCATCCCCCATATAGACAGTGTAACACACATGTAGTATAAGCCTTCATGCCTCATGAAAATGTGCAAATAGACGCCACTTTGATAACATTTTTTCCCGCCCTTGGACTCGGCCACAGAGACACTGCTGTAAAAGTTTGTACTCTGGAAGCCATTTTAGCTAAATCCCACCTACCAACACCACGGACCAGAGTTAATTTTGACAGCACTTGTTAATTTAGTTTTAGTTCTAGTCTTTTGCCTAAAATATCGTTTAGTTTTAGTCATAATTTAGTCATCTAAATTGTTTTAATTTTAGTCCAGTTTTAGTTGATGAAATCTTCTGTAAATTTAGTGGACTAAAATATGAAGTGTAAAGGGTAAGGCATTTTTTATGTTTCCTTGAATTTCTGAAGTCATGTTTTACACTTGGATAAAATCAAACATCTAATAACCCTTTACTGAATGCTAGTAAAGTCTGAATGTATAAATGAACAGAAACAAATTGAACTTTTGTGTGAAATGCAGTCACCTTTATTTAGGCTACCTGGCAGAGCATCTCAGTTACAATACCAGAACTGACAACAAACAGTGAACCTGCTCTACATGAATATATCAATTCATAAAGAGAGGAGCTCTGATTGGATCACTCCACAACTTATCCCACCACCACCAAGCTAAGGCAGCTGTGATTGGATGTCCCTCTTAACTCATCCAACCTTTCCACACAACCAAAGTAGCTGTGATTGGATATATTCTTAACTTGTCTCTACTTTCTACATGACCAAATTAGGTCTGATTGGATTAAGTCTCTATCAGACATCTCAAAATCTTTGAGAACTTCCTCATCTTTGTTGCTCACAAACAGACAAACAAACACAGCAAAAACACAAGCTTCTTGACGGGGTAATTAAGATGGTGCTGTTTATTCAAATGAGAGAAGTATAAGATCAAGGGACATTTCATTGAACACACTTTGAATAATAATAATAATAATAATAATGATAATAATAATAATAATAATAATAATAATAATAATAATAATAATAAAACAGGTTTAAAATCACTTAAATCACCTTTCTTTACTTTTCTGATGCCTGATTTGGACTTCAGCAGATCATCTTGACTATGTCTAATATGCCTAAATGCATTAAGCTGCTGCCATGTGATTGGCTGAGTGGCTTTTGGCATTAACAAAGAGCTAACCAGGCATACCGAAGAAAGAGGTCCATATGGGTTTTTTTGCATTTTCTCTCTTTGTGGTCAAGGGGTCTACATCTGTTCTAAGGCAACGTAGTGCAGAGTCAACTGCAAAATTACATTATACACAAAAGTAGCTTTGTCTAACATGCTGAATTAAGATGACTGTGAAGCAAACGTTGCTTTGTGTATGCTATTATTTGAAGTATTTGACATTAAAGTGCCAAAGACTCAAAGACTGTAGTTTGAAGCAAAAACAGGCAAAGCTGGCTAATGCTAATGCTAGTTATTCAAAGCAAACAGTCCTTTTAGAGTCCAAATGTTGGCAAATTTGTGCTGACGCAAAAATCGTGTAATTTGGAAAAGCTTGAAGACAAAAACACACCTCCCACCCTGCTGTGCATGAACAAAACTGATCTTTGACGACATCTGAAACATGATTACAACAAGATTAGGCCTCTCCCTCTTGCACTGAGATCTGTAAACTGTTGCCTTCATCTTAGTCTTGTTATCATCTCCGGATATTTTTAGGCTTTTGTCTTTTTTATTGTAATACATTTCTTGCTCTTTGAAACTCAGAAATTCAACAGCCCTGTTTAATTCTGGCTATAAAGATTTCTTTTTGGTGGAAACATCATTTTTGCCCTTCTTTTTACAGTATATTTAACATTCGTGATCAGAGTGGGGGAAAATAGTTTGTGTAACTTCTGAATTGAGATTATGTTGGTAGTAGTGTGTGCATCAGATCCCTCCTAGTTTGGGGGCACGACACACCAAAATGAGCAACTGCACTTTTAGAACAAGCCCCATAATAGGCAACTCACGACTGCCAATATTTACAAGCAACTTTTCCAAAAAACGAAGTCCAAATTTGCTTATAATAAGCCGACCTGGCAACAATGATGGCAGGTGGAGTCTAGAGAGTCAAGCCAACACCACAGTCAGTCCTCTAAGATCAGGCCCTGCAATTTTGTTTTTGCTGTTTATATTCATCCTTGTCATCCTCTGAACATGAAGCACTTTGTCATATTTTATTTTTTATCAATATTCTGCCTTTACCATCCTCTGCCGGTGTTAAGCGTTTGTTTTCAGTTTGTATTTATTATCACAAATTGAAAAGGTGCAGAAAAACAGGTCGATGGAAAGCCACTTTCTTTGCTTGTGTTTTCTGCTATGTGAGCTGTCATAACTTACTCCAGAAAACGAAAAGTCCACAGGAAGAGACAGTCCAATCAATAAACACACACGCGCGCGCACACACACCAAAAACACACACAGGAGCTGTCAGGTGAGCAGAATGCTGATGTGTGCAGACAGTTCGCTGTGAGACGGCTGCTCTCTTTGATATTGAGATTTGAGGTCACTGAAGGAGCACACACAAAGACGGGAACATTTAACTACACACCAGCGGACACACAGCCATACACAACGTGGAACCTGAAACTTTCTTTACTCCACACACACTCACACACACACACACACACACCCTGAGTGTCTCAGATATGGCAGACAGCTGACACTCTCTTCTTCTTCACGTCAGGATGTGGCCTGAAATCTTTGACGCATGGACTCAAAGTTTCTGGGTCAGAGATAACGCCATTCTCACAAAAAACGGTGATTTCTGCTTTGACTGTAAGGGCTGCTGAAATGTATACTCCAGAAATGCTGGCCTGCTCGTGGTACCATTAGACTCTAACCGTACTATGTGAGGTGGAACCTTGAGTTATCAGGCTCCTCTTCTCTGGAACCATTTACCGATCACAGTTCAGGAGGCAGACGCCACCTCTACCTTTAAGGTTAGACTTAAAACCTTCCTTTAAGATCTAGCTTAACCCTTTGACTGGCATTGTAACCACTTGGTTGACTGTTCTGTTGCCAAATTGATGTATTTAAAACTCTGAAAACCTGTGTTTGGCTGTTTATCCTCATTCGCCCCGTTGAATAGTGTATGTAACACTGATTATATTCACTGAGTGGCACTGCTGTGCATGAATATCATTGTCTTAGAACTTTGGGAAAAACAGAATTGACTCGGCGCTGCACAGCTTCTCAGAAATCTCAGAGCAAAAGCAAGACCCTTTTTAGACCCTCTGACAATCATCTCTCTCACTCACATACACACACATGCAATTACTCAAAGCTAGTGAGACGGGCAAACATTTTTTATATAAATGAAAGGTTATTTTAATAAGTTCTACTCTGTGTTCTTTGTATGAAAAAAATAAAAATTCTGTAACAGAAATGAAAGAAATCTATTCATGCTAAGAATTACCTTAAACGGGCAAGTCAACCAGCAGGTAGAGACCTCACACCCTGCCGCGAACAGTGATACTTTTATCATATTTACTTATGGAGTGTTTCATTTACCCTGAAGATCAAATCCCAGTGAGATGCATTCCAGTTACAGGCTCATAACTTCAGGGTATAAGAAGATCCAGAGTAGAAATTCCAATCAAAGAGGGCATCCCAGTGACATATCTAATGTGAAACTTGGATATTCTTCGGACACCAAATGGAACAAACCATTGCTGTGGTGAGCCAAGCCAGACCACTGAGAGGAAATACAGCTTTACAGCTTGTTCCCAAAAGGATATGCCATCATCAACATCAGCCAGGAGACGGACTCTCCTGGTGCATTTCTGTATGCGGTACCAGCTGGACTCTGCTTGTTTCTATCCAGTTTTGGTAGAAGGCACTTTTCTCTGACTGATCAGTGGTTTGAGATGTGGAGCCATTAACACGCAGTAAAAATAATAATTTGTGTCATCTGGACGTGCTGTTTGCTGCCTCACAAGGTGCTAATGTATCAGAGCCTTTATGCCAGCTGGTTAAAAAAACAATTTAGGGGAAAATTATGAAATATAATTGCTCATGTAATTGCTCCGATTCAGTTAATCCGTGAATGTGTTAAATGTGTGAATGTGATGATTCGCAGTGTGGGCGTTTCGGGCTCTGTAAACATGTCAACACTGTCAGGCTGAGAAAAACAGTTAGGGCAAAAACGTGGATCTGGAGCATGTGGTGAAGAATCAAAATAGACGCTCTGATGGATTTCTGCGTCAGGTAACTTCCTGCGATGAGTGTGAAGTGTTTGTAAAGTGACGGTCTCCAGTCTGCAGCAGCTGTTTGACTCCTTGTTGAAGAGGATCTGCCGTTGCTCCTGAACGCTGACAACCATCTGCCATCCCCCCGCTAACCAATAACAGAGCTGCTTATTCTCTGGATGTTGGTGCACTCTGTGTTTCAGTGCTTATCTCTTCTCCGTGAGCCGAGTACAGCAGGTCTGTGTTTCAGGAACGTCTTTTGGTTAGTTTCTGCTCCCGTGTTATGTTCTCCAGCCGTTCTTCAGGGGAATGTTGTTTCTGAACAAACTCTGTCTCCTGATCGTTCAGCTGCTTCTTCATCAAACAGAATCTGCCTGTTATTTGGGTGGCAGAAAGTGCAAAACAAAATAACAAAATGTGTTTCTAAAAATTAAAATAGAACACCTTTACAAATCTTCAAACACATTCATATTATGGGGAAAAGAAATATTTCACAAAACAGATTAACAAAAGTTAAAAGAGTTTTCTGAGGACAAATAAGAGTTCTAAGAACATTTCTAAAGTGGCTAACATTCCTGTCAACAAATACACTTTCTGTTGAAAAACTTATATTTCAAACATTTTTATTTTAGATTTCACAGAAAAAGTTAGCATTTGTGATACAAAATTCAGATTTTTTTTTTAGATTTTAGAAAACAAAATTAAATTCTGTTAAACTCAAATATTTGCAAAAAAAAAGAGTGAAACCGCCAAAAAAATGCATTTAAAAAAAAAAATATATATATATATGTATATATATATTTATTCAAACATTAACATTTAGACAAAATATTCATTTTTGAAAACAAAATCCGATTTCAACAGACTAATTAACATTTCTGAGCACAGAGGTACACTTTAGAATACAAAATAATATTTTAGAAAACAAAATCAGATTACTGCAAACAAGATTTCACAAAACAAAATAATATTTATGAAGACAAAATTGCATTTCTAAAAGAAAATTTTAATTTCACAAAGCATATTCTTATTAAGGAAAACAAATCAAATAAGTTTTTAAAATAAATGTAAATTTCAGAAAACAAATGTTCTTTTCTCATAACATATAAACTTGATTATTAACAGGACCTCACAAAACTGATTTAATTTCTGAAAAAACAACAACAAACAAAATTACAATCTTGAAAATTAGAATGTAGAAAATATTTTTCAATCTTAAAAGCATTTTTCAAAGGACAGACTCTGTCAGAAAATGGACTAATAGCAGAAGAGAAGACTGCTGGAAGTGACTGACGAGAGTTTTTCCTGATTGGTTGAAGGACAGCATCAAACTGAGGCTGTTATGAATATTTAATGAAAGGTTTTTTTTTCTGAAATGTAATTTTTTCTTTTGTAAATGTATGTGAGTGTATCATTTTTTCTAAACTGCAATTCAGTTTCACAATATGCAAAAGTGTTTACTGTTTTGTACATTCGTTTTCTAAAAATGTGTTTATTAAATTTAAAAAAATTAAATTTGTTCGGTCTTTCGTAAAAGTCTTTCACTAATGCAATTTTGTTTTTCTAAATGTAAATTTGTTTGAAGATTTGTGAATCTGCTTCAGATTGGTAATTATTGTACTGCACGGTCTGTTCATCATGAATGATGGACAAAACCTTGAGTCAGCTTCAGACCAGATCCAGAGGAGTGAACCTTTTTGTCAGCCAACTAAATGACAGTCTGCATGTCTGTAGGCTCACATGTACAGAGAGCCTGTGGCCGTGCACACTGCAGCACGAACACGCTCATCCGTGTGCTGTACGTCATGCTTCAGGCTGCCTGTGTTATAGGAGAGTGTTACAGTGGAGCTGGTGGGTGGAGCATGAAAACCTGCATCGACAGTTTGTTATTTTCTCGCCTCGGAGTCATTTGGAGTTTAAGTGGTTTTAAGTATGAAATTTAGAGAAAGCTGTATCACAGTGAGCAAGAGGGCATGTTCACAAATGCTGTGTGTGTGTGTGTGTGTGTGCAGGGCTCTTTGTGCTTTAAAAAGTGGTATTGCTTCAGTTGTACAGCAGCTGGTGGTTTGGTTTTTGGGCACCATTGTATGTTTGGCATGAAGCACAGGTGTCTCCTCTAATGTCCTCCTGACCCTGGTGTCATTTTCAAGCTGGAGATATACTTGTGTTGATTCAGTGCGCCAGTGGTGCACGTTATCCAGAATGAATCTGGCGTAAACACGAGCTGAAGTGGGCACAGAGCTGGTAGGATCAGTGTGGATGCAGAGGAGAGATGAGGGATTAACCACAGCAGCAGAAAAAACTACAAAGGAAAGTCCTGCTTCAGTTAGTCAATACAACGATACATAGATATTTGTCGCGTTCACTTCCCGTACGAGATACATAAGAACAACACTGTGAAATCGCCTTGAACGGGACACAGTCGGGGCACAATCGGATACGTCTTTGTCAGTCATCCTCAGAAAGCTTTCTGGATTGAGTCACGATCAGCCCGACTGAGCCCCGTACATGCCACGCTAATACCAGTCGACTGAGGACCGCATTAGGCTTCCAACCCACTATACTGAGAGCGGCGATTCTCCACGACAGTTTTGAGCAATTCAAAACAATCAGGACCCTTCCCTGTTCCCTGACATTCGTCCATGACTAACCAAGCTGATCCAGATCAAGTAGCGCATGCACCACTACCCAAGCATGTTTCATCAGGATTATGACAATCTTGCACAATCGCCATGAGAAACGGGAATGTGTGACTGGGGCATAAGGAAGAAACAAGTTTGGTGTATTCATTTAGCTGGTGGCAGCTGGGAGGGTAACCCTCTGTTTTTTTGGTGCCTTGTCTACATTTATCATCCCAGTCAGCCTTAGTCATCAGTCAACACGGTCACTTAAAAGACCATAACACCAAGACTGTTATGATAAAACATTGTGGGGTGCAGACGATGCTGATGGTGAGGTCTGGTTGAGTTATACTGTATTTCAGTATGATTTTGTTCATTGGTATTTATTTTGTTATTTAGACTCTCAGACTAACGACCATATTTGGATTTTATTTCTAACACAACAGGTAGTTACATACAACCCGAGGTCTTTGGGAGTCCTCTTGTGGTGTTCTTTAGTAACAAGTGTCCGAATATGAACCACATAAAATAGCAAGTGATCATGCACTGGTGTTTGTACCAAGAGATGTATGTGTTTGAAAACAACGAGGAGTGGTCAGGTGCAAAGCTGTGATGATAACTTAAAGGTGCAAAAAGTGTTTGCACTTTAAACCACCAGAAATCTGGTTTTAACTGAATCATCCTGAGCAGGTCAGAACATACAAAGTGTTTGAACTGCTGGTGGGGAAAATCAACACTTAAGATTTTACTGATATTTTGTAATTTAAATGCATCACAGGTCTATTTTCCTCTGCTTCTCTTCATGTCTCCCTCTTTGTTTCTGATACTTTTGTCTACTCTCTCCACTCACTCAGACTCACTTGTCTGAAGAAGCGTCATGTGTTTTGCTTTAGGACAAATTAATTGGTTGATGATCCTCCAGGCAGTGACTGAAACAGCTTTGAATGCTGGTGTTGTGAGAAAGCCTTTTCAACAAGATTTTGCCCTAATTTCAGCCAGTGTTGAGTCACAGGTTGCATTTTTTGGGCTTGTTGTGCCCCAAACTCTGGAGGGATCTGATGCACACTATAGTACCAATATAAGCTCAATTTAGAATTTACACAAACTATTTTGTCCCACTCCAAACACAAATGTCAATTTGACTGTAAAAAGAGGGGCAAAAAAAATGTTTCCACCAAAAAGAAACCCTTATAACCAGAACTAAATTTATTTCTGATGTAGCTGTTACTGTTTCACCATAATAAAGCTGTAGAGGATCAAAATAAAAACCACACAACAGAGTTATAAATAACAGAGTTATAAGTAACAGTCGCCCCTCCCTTCACTTCAGTATAAAGAAAAGGATGTTGCACCTCCAAACAAAAGGATGTTGAAGAAGTAAATTAAGAGACAAACAGTTAAAAACCAGCACTGCTAAATTGAAATGTAATGTAGACGAAAATTAAAACATGCTTTATGTGGATTTCTCCTTAAAAATAAAAGAAATGTAAAAAATGCAATATATATCATCAGAAAAGAAAGAGCTGGAGGTTTCTTGTTTTGGGCTTGTTTTTATCGACCTGGTTGCTTATTTCACTCAAAAAGTCTGAGACACAATGGCATGACTCCGGCTGGAGTCCTGACATGTTTGATATTCCGGTCTCTGACACATTCGGAGAAACTATGCGCTGATCCTTTTTTTAATAAGATGTCAGACAGCAAGAATGTCCACGTGATGTGAATCTGGAAAGCTGATTTTAATGGTTTTACTGCTTACTTTGGTGGCTGGTGACATATGTTTGAGTGTTCCTGAGCTGCAGCGATTTTTTTATTTATGTCTGTGTGAGTATTTAAGCCATACATAAGTGATCAGATATAATGGATTAAACTTTGTTTATCAATGTTAAGTCACGATTTCACTTGTCCAGTGTGAGCACTCAGGTTCTTTACCATCAGATTATAGTAGAGTACAGTACTAGCGTATAATTTTTCTGCTTTGGTCATGTGTCATAAACATTTTAGCCACACAGTGTGAGTGGAACTTTCTCCATGACTGACGCACCTTCAGCGCAGAATGGCACAATGCATGCCTGGCTTTATATGAAGTTAAATGGCACCACACGCTCTGCTTTGTTTATTTTAGAGACATTATTAAAATCAGCCCAGACTTGAGGATTATACGTTTCAGACTTGAACTGGGGTTCGCCATTTGGTGATGCCAACTCCAGACATTTTATTTCATTAGTTTCTTCGTCCTTGTCCTTGTTGGTTGTTTTAATTAGTTCAAAACAGCATGAGCACTCATCATGCTGCTTAGTATTAAGACGCAGAATCAGGGTTGACCAGTTGGAGATACATTTTTGATTGATTAAAAGAATAATTTAGAAAGTCAATAACTAATGTGATCTACTTCCTTTGAGCTCTAACCTCCACCCCACATGTGGCCCCACACAGATGTTACAATGAATGAATAAAGCTTCACAGGTAATAAGGGGAGAGCCTCCATCACCTTCAGTCCGATGAAGAGAAAATCGATGTTGAGAGCCGTGTGGGCAGTGAGAAGCACAACAGCGATGGCAGAATAATGTTGGTGATAATTGCTGGATGGAAGCACTTTGCAGAACACAGCTGACGATTTTTGCCAACGGGTGAGCTCTGGCTCTAACCACAGTGCTTTGTGCTGCGAAGGAGACTAAAAATATAACTCAGCAGAGTGCAGCAGCATGACTGGCTGTCACCACTCCCCTGTAATACCAGGGATATGACCAAAGTAACACGCACAAAAGGCTTCTGTTCCTGCGTGTGTGTACGAGTCCTTTCAGCACACGGGCACCTCTCACCTAATTTGACAGCCCCACAAAAACAGGAATAAGGAGCAATTAGTGTCATCTCTGTACGTCCAATCAGATCCAAATAAGCATGAAACCAGATTAGCAGTTAAAAAAACTGCAGAAGAGGCTCCGATGAGTCAATTGAGGAATGATTCAGTGGCAAACAGGGATTTTATAATTGTATTTCAAAGGAGACAAAAACGAGCCAGAGAAGCTGCAGGCAAGACGTTCATTTGAAGAAAATATTCAGAGCTAAATGTTTGACAGAATCTGCAGAGATCAGAAGGGTGGCTGTAGTTTCAAATCTCAAAATAAAGACACTTTAGCTTTACAAAATAAACAACTGTATTGTTTCATAGGCATGCATGTCAGCATTGCTTCAAAATTAGTATTGGCTGATATCAGCCCTTTTTACAAACGTCAGCCACGTGCAGATTAACGTGTGGAGAGCAGATACCAATTTTCAGATGTTTATCTGTGGCGCCAAAAAAACCCAGAGTTTTCATTGCATTTGCGCCATCCATTTACACGAGAACAGTGCCTGGAGTGCCTGAATCCACAAACACTTGAAACCGGGGTCCAGAGTAAAACGTTTTGAAAAAGCTTCATATTCGTCCCCGTGTGAACGCGGATCCCCAAAGGTTGCATGCACACCCAGGAGCAACAACAATATCAGCTATGGCCAACTACAGGGCAACATGTGTGCTGCTAACTGTGCTCATTTTGTTATCGCTCCTCCAACATAATGTGGATTTGCTGCGTCAATACTCCGACCAGCGGAGACACATTTGTTATATTCACCAAGGACACTACAAACTTACATCGTCAACGACTGGCCTGGCATGTGCGCTACCAAGTTTTCAGTCGTGAACCGTGTGAATGCACATCGTCACACCCTCTCTGTGTGAACTTCAACTTCAACTTTATTATTATCCCGTGTTTTGTAGCAGGCATTAGCGCACCAGTACATGATAAAATATAAAACATATAGGCATTAGGAATGTCAGGAAAAATCCTTAGCATAAGTAAAAAGGAAGGTACTTGAACCACGAAATGCCAAAGGAAGAAAAAGAATCAGACAAAGCTTCATAAAGTGCATTCAGTCAGTAAAGTGCTGTGCAGTAGATGAATACGCAGTAATGATGAACAGTCGAGGTAAAGTAGATTAAAAGAGAATCAATAAATAACCATTAAATAGTCAAGGACTTTTGAAAACACAAAGGAAAAACCTTTACGTTTCTGGTGACAGCGCTGTTGTGTAAACAGGCCCTGACAGAAGATTCTTTATTACCAAAAATCAGCCTTGCTTAATCCAGCTCCCCACCATATGCAGGTCTGGATTCACTCATAAAAACACTGTTATTCACTTTTTTCAACTTTCCCTTTCTACTGTCAACAAGACAGATGCATGTATTTCAAAGTATTTTGGCAAAGCCTCTTTCAGATCCCCCTGTGAGGAGGGCAGGTGGCAGACTCACTTTGAGACTCCTCGAGTTTGGGTCTTTGTAGAGGCCACTAACGTAATACCAGTCCCAGCGTGGGGACTCATTCTGTAAGCAGTATTTGCATGTTAAATCAGTTCAATGAGGTAATAATCACTTTTATTAAGAAGTGAGCAATCATGAGTCACCTTCTTCTCACGCATGTCGACTGGGTGACTCCTAACACTAACGTCACCTTCAACTGACTTCCTGTGACTCATAAACACGAGTTCTCGTCTGTGAACTTCAGTTACCATGTTCATTCACACTTTAAAACATGTGTCACACTGACATACACTTTGTTAGATTTAGTTTTGAACTTAGTCCCTGAGACTTTGTTAAACCTTCTTTTACTCTGAAAGAAAAGAGAAACTGAGTGATTCTTATGTTTGTTCTAAAGAGGTTTCAAGATCTCATGGTCAAGAGGCATTCATTACAGAACGTAGAATCAATACGGTCATTGACTAACATCTTAGAGACATTAAGAACTTTTATTTATCTTTTTATAAGAAGTTAGAGAGGAAGTTGTGAGCAGCTCAGTGGTGCTGTCTTTGGTAGAATCAATCTTTATTCCTATAATTCATAACAAGTGTTATCAGCCATACTCCTTATTTTACAGTTCCACATATATGCATATTAACGTATAAAATTAAACATATATAAATGTACCTATCCCTTGTTTGTCCACTGTTTTGCTTCATGCTATGCTTGTCAGTATAAGACTTGATTTGCTTGTTATTAAACTTCAGAGCAAGTTATTAAAATTCATCTATGATGTAGCCTAAGAGCATAAATCAAGGACAGCAACATGGTTATATATTTCAGACATTGTTAGTCCATTAAACAGACATACACAAACATTTGTTACACTTTTTCAAGTTGTCCTGCATTGCCAGTACCAGTCAGCTCTCGCCTGCTCTGATCAAATATGCTGAATCAAAGCTGTGGATATTAGTAAAATCAGTAAAATGAATCAGGGAGCAAAGCAAGTTCATGGAGAGACCTTTCGTCTTCCTCTAAGAAACCCCAAGGTCTGACTAGTCATAGAACATTTTATTAACCTCCACATTGAAGAAGTAAAATGAGTCATTTCTTTTCAACGTATTTCTTCTCAGTCTTTGTTCTATATTGAAGTTCATCCTCTTGGACAGGACACAGGAAATAAGAGGCAACATAAGAGACTTTGTCCTTTTAAAGGTCCTTTTTTGTGTCTGAGACTCATAGAGAGAGAACAGAAAAAGTCATTTAATTTCAGTCAGATTTTTTGCAGGTCTGCAGATTTTAAACCTCTGACCAGTCGCAAAATTCAGGCTTTATTCTTCACTTGCAATGTTATTATTGATGTTTTGTTTAATTAAAATGGTGAAGATATAGTTGACTAAAAACATACTTATGAGGGCTGATTGATAAGTTGTGAGCCTCATATTTAAGGGTTTGACTTTTGGCAAACATATTGCATTATTTTTCAACATAATCCCCTTCAGTATCTATATAATTTTGCCCACGACGTTTAAGGGCCTCAGTGCCTTTTTTAAAGAAGTACTTTTCTTTACCGTTCAGAAAGTCCTCCACTGCATGAATGACGTCATCATCTGACCGAAATTGGGTACCGGAAATGGCCTTTTTCAGTTTTGGAAATAGATGAAAGTCTGATGGAGCGAGATCAGGCGAATAAGGCGGATACTCAATCAATTCTAAGCCACAATCTTTAATGGCAGCCATGGCAATGACAGACTGTGAATTTGGTTGGTGCTTATTGTTTATAAAACTGGTCCAAACTGGTCCATACGAAAAGTTTTATAGCTTGGAGGAGTGCTTATGTTAACACCAGGGGGCGACATGGAAGAGGATTTATTTCACACCAGTGACCGAGGGTCAAGGGCAGGGGAAATAAGCATAGAAGCTGCAGCGGTGAGAAGGAAGTGTGCCCTCTGCAGGGTGACTAAGGCAGTCCGCGGTCCAACCCCTGAAAGTGAAGGCAATGTGAAGTGGCCATGTGCCTTGTTCCAGGTAGAAATAGCTTAGAGCAGTTTACATATTCACAGTAATTATGTTAATATTTCTTTTTTTGTTTTTGAGTTTGTTTGCATGATACTTTATCCTCTGATAGCCAAGGCTTGAGGGAGCCTTGGAAGAAAGGCTTGTTCATTGTTGATCCATGTGAAATTTGCCCAAGTTTGTGAAATTTAAATTAGTTTTAATTTTTTTTCTCTTTATGGACAACTATTAATACATCAGTTTGTCATCCTTGTAACACAAATATTCTGATAGCCCAGGTTGTCTGTATTAAAAAATGTCTTTAACGTGATTGTTTGAGAAAGGGTTGAGGTTTTACTTTCATTTTTACAAAACACAGCCAGCTGGACCCAGAAAGGCAAATAAACAAGAGTTACAAGGGTTAACTTCGCCTGTAAAACAATCAGAAATGTCAGTGTTCAAGTCAATTTGACAAAAGTGTCTTTTTTTATTCTTTTGTGAGTGAAACTGCATCAACAGACAGTGTGTGGGCCATCTCAGAAAACAATGTGCGTGGGTGTTTCAATGCACATCATATGCCTTCTCTGTGTGAGGTTCTCTGTGCTTTATGTGTGAGCCCACACACAAGTGTTGTGGAGGCGTCACACAATGTACTCCTGTCCTATTTCACAGCTTAGATGCTCCAGGAATGTAGCATGTAACTCTGCAATCATCTGCCCATCTTATAGTCCTTTTACATAAGGCTGGGGAATGTTCTTCAAACTTTGGTGTGTTTCTTAACTTTCATGGTGATGTGCTGACAAATTAAGCTCCAATAAAAAAAGACATTTTCATCTTTAAACTCAAACATATCCATCCATCCATCCATCCAGTATCATAATTCTGTCTCATTCTGGCGTAAAACTTGCTGGAGCAAATTCAAAACATCATTGGGCAAGAGGCCGGAGCTACTCCATCACATACAGCCAAACAATTCAAAGTCACCACTAACCTACCGAGCATGTTTTTGAATGAGATCCCACATGTGACCAGGGAAAACAAGCTTCATCCACACAGAAAGGCCCCGGCTGGTGTGCGTGCAGACATCGTCCTGCATTATCGTCGCAGCATAATAGTAACGGTGTGTGGGTATTTTTGTTACGGCAATCATGTTCTCAAATATAAATTAAATAACAGCATTAAATCTAAAGCTTAAAAGAATCATTTTCCGAACATTAATATATTTTAACTCAACTTCAATTAAAAATTCAGGATTTAATGACACAAACCTAAAGGCAATTTAAGCTTCTTCTTAATGCAATAAAAAATTGTTTACTGGTATTTAAAGCACAAATTTGTTACCTCAACTCTTGTATTCAAATATTTTCTATATATTATATGGTAATGCCTTTTTAAAGATATTTAGGGACACAATCCTAGCAAAGTCCTTTAATGACTTGCAAAAAACAAAACATGTACTGTCAGTCTATACCTATCCTAAGTTGTACGTTATGTAGTACTGGTAACTCAGGACGAATCATATTTAGCAGTTCTTATCTTTTCTTCATATTTACAGGTTTGTGTTTTTTTCGAATGATTGATGGACCGCACTGAGTAATGTGGAGGGCTCCCGGGCCACCAGTTGCCCACCTCTGCTTTAGAAGGAGCTCCTTGAGGTGCGTTGATTTTTATTTCTTTGTAGATATGCAACCTGATCTCACATTTGATTAATAAGTCCAGGCAAAAATTTGCAACAGGAACTACCTAGCTCTTTAGAGGAAAGTTCCTGGGACCAAATGTTCCTTGAAACTCGGATTGAAAATGGCCTTTGCCTATTTGTCTGTTTATTTGTCTAATTTTGAGGTCAAAAATATCTACAATACTTTGTAAAATTTCATAACCATTTGATGAGTCTAGATGGATATCTTATTACAAGGAATAAAAAACAAAAATAAAGCACTGAACAACTGGTAATTATCAGAAAATATCTGCCAGTGACATCAGCAAAACTTTACTCCTTGAGGGGCTTAAAATCGGGTATAGAAACTACCTAAGAAAGCACATCCCACTTCCAAGACATCATACAAGTAAAATTTGTTTTGCCACATTGGCAGATATTTTAACCCATTACAAGCAATCCAGGGTTTATTTTTTGTTTCTAAATACTGAAATCAGATGTGTGGCTGGAAATGTCAGGCGATTCTGGCTTACAATACGTGTTGGTATATTTTTAGAATTGAAATTGGATGAATAAACTTCCTTAGATTTGAGTTTTGCAGTGTGTTATGTACACCACTGATCAAAACTTGGGACTGTCACCTTTAAAGTGTCCTGAGAGTGAGCACACTTCACTTTATTTGACAGGTTTGGAGTGCTCATATCACATCTTTGAGTAAACTCTACCTCTCTCTCTGTCTTCCTTTATGTCACTGTCACAATGGCCCTGAGAAAACTCTTTGTGAAGGTTCAACAATATCCGGACCTCCGTGACCTGCAGTCCTGCTCTGTGCTGATAATATTAGACGTGACAGTGACGGAGCAGCCCTGCCGGAGAGGGTGAGTCCTCGGGTGAGGAATCAAGAGAAGGAGAGGACACAAAGGCTCCTGAATCCAGGGCAGCTCTTGTCTTCCACTTAATATTCTGCACCTCACCTGCTGGTATGTTGAGCCGCAGCACGTCCTGAGAGTGCCGGAGGCGTGAAATGACACACATCATATGCCGATGTGTCTTGGGCTTTGAAGGTGAGGATGTGTTCTCGCACAATGCAAAGCTAACCTAAAAACTGAGGCAGGGAAAACAGATGGAGAGAATAAAGTTTAACTCATACCCAGGCAACTTTGGGCCTTTAGGAAATATGGTGGGAAAGTGTATGTGTGGATATTTCCTGTTTTTAATCATTTACACTGACAGGGTAGCTAGTTCCGGAAAAATCCAGTAGAAGACTTTTCTTAGATTTGATTAGATTAGATTGAACTTAATTAATTCCTTTGGGAAACTCCCTCAGGGAAATTAAAATTCCATAGCATTTTGAAAAATAGAAATATAAATAAAAAAGAAAGATATAAACAAAAATCTAAATAAATACAATATAAATATGAATAAAAAATATGTCTACAGGCTGGCTGCTGCTGCTTCCCGTCTCCTATCTTCCTGTTACTACTCCTCCTGTTGGTTCTGAACTTGGAAAATTCTTGGTAAATAATATATTATGATGTTTGATTTGAACATGTGGTTTTTGGACCAGATTGGCTTATCTTGGTATTTCAGAACCTGCTGATCTATTGGATCTGTACACACAGCTATCTCTATTATGTACAGAGAATGGTCTATAAAAGAGACAATATCCAATGAGCCACACTTCTCTGGACAAAAAAATGCCCTGTGATGCCTGAGCTTAAAGAAGAATATCCATGCTTTGATTTAACAGACAGACAGAAGGAACTCGAATAATCACTTGTTACAGCCAAAGTAACATGTAGAACCTTGAAGCTAATGGGCCTCTCCTGTCAACTAAGAGCAAGAAAATTCGGCTACAATTTGCACCACCTCAATAAAGCTGGACAATAGAAGATTATAAAAGTGTCCCCTGGTCTGATGAGTCTGGATTTCTGCTCCACATTCAGATGGTTGAGTCAGAATTTGGTGTGAACATCATGAAAGCATGGATCCATCCTGTCTCCTTTCTGGATTTTTTCTTTGTTTTTAAGACTATTTTTTGGCCTTTTGGGCCTTTATTGACAGTTGAGAGCGAGAGACAGTGGATAGGCTTGTAAAAGAGAGAGAGAATAGGGGGGAGGACACTCTGCAAACTGACCCCAGGCTGGATTCGAACCCCGGGCTGGCAGAAGCATGTATTTGGGTCGTGTCTGGGTGCTTAATACTCTGCCAAACCACAGTCTATCTGAGTATTGTTCTGGCCAGCCTCCATATCTCATACTGTGGCACCAATCATCTCAAACTACTTCACTGTACTCCAGTGGCCTCCATAGTCACCAGATCTTTTATTGACCAACATCTCTGAGGGATGTTTCAGCAGCTCGTCCAATCTATGCCACAAAGACAGCAAGCTGTACCTAATAAAGTGGCCAGTGAGTGTATATTGGTTTGAGGTTTCACCCTTTGCGATGAGTCAGTCGTGTTTCCACTCCTCGCGGCTTATTTGCATTCTGTGAAATCCAAAGTTAGCAGCACTCGCCTGAAGAAGTCAAAGAGAGCCTGGATGGGGGAGAAGAGGGGAGAGAGGAAGGAGCTGGGAGGGAGAGATAGAGAGGATGAAAGGAGAGGAGGTGAAGGCAGGATGGGAGGAAAAGGAGGAGCAGAGGGTCCTGTCTTGTTAAGAGCCTCATGCTGTTTTTAGCAGAGTTTGCCAACAACTGTTTCACCATCTGCACACTCACATAGCCTCTCACCAATCCCCCATCCTCCTTCTCCATCCTCCTCCTCTTCTTCTTTTTCCTGCATCGCTCTGCCCTGCCTGCCTCCAAACACCTCCTCTCCTCTGTCTCTCATTGTTTCTGTCTAATTCTTCTTCTCATACTCCTTTTAATCCCGTTTGGGGTTTATTTGTGGGCGTGCATATTCAAAACTTCTTCTTTTGTTTCGACTTTGTTGAAGCTCAAGTTATCCTTCAACAGAGATGATGAAATAACAGAAACACACAAATACACCTCAAGGGCCACGAATAAAAACAGCTAAAAATGTGCATTCAGCATTTAGGCTTGTATTATTTATAGCCTGGATATTTGGCTCTCACATTCTCCATTAAAGTCTAACTCAGCAGTAGAGGTTATTAAACCCTCTCCAGTCCAGGAGCCCAAACTCTGAGCCTTTATCTTGGTCTTCCTCCGGGATGTAAACTCATTAAAAACACTTTTCTTCAGTAAACCGCAGAAATGAGGAAGGGACCGTGACCCATTTTAGCCATCAGCCCAGGAGAGCACAGGACTCAGCAGTTTAAAATAAAGTTTAGCCTGAATAGCATTTTTTAACTGTTTATTATACCAGAGAGATGGAGAGGGTGGTTCATAAGAGCTCTGGATGCTGAAGTGATTTTCCAAAACAAAGGCTTTAAGCCATTAAGCCATCACCAAAAAAAGGACACGCCAGAAAAAAGGCAAACATTTAATGGAAGTTTATAATAATTTTCTATAAAAGTGGTTTGATTCTATTGGCTAACTCCAGTCCGGTCCATGCTAATGAAATGTTTTCTTGTATTTTATATTTTTAACCCCTTCAGTACCAATGTGAGTGAAAAAAGCCCAATGCAACTAAGATGGAAAACAGAAAATCAAATACCAATAGCAATATCAACTTTTATGCATATCCAAGACTAAACAATGGTTATCAGCAAGATTGATTTGAAAGTATTTTTATGTTTTCTTGGGGTCAGATTTTGACTAACATGTGACTTATAAGATCCAGTATCCAAAACGCAGACCCAAGAATAAGATTATATTGAGCTTTTGATTTACACTAGTCGATTAAAAAAAAAAAAATACAAAAAACATTGATTGATTCTTCAACTTTGAAAGAGGTCACATTTTGCTTTAATCCAAGTTTATATATCGTCACTGGGCATCAACCTCTCATCTCCAAAATTTCAACTTTTCAGGAAGTGAAAAACGCTCTACTACTGAATGAATGCAAGTTGTAATGTACTGATACTTTTTGTACTTTCATTTGTTCAAAAATGTATAAAACACACTCAACAAATAAAGGTGACCTAAAACACTGGTTAAAACAAAAATATATATGTAAGAAAAAAATGGAGACAGGAGGTTTGTGCCTGACAGCAGTGATATTCAATTATCACAACTGCTCGTGTTCACAATCACTTATGTCCAAAAACAGCTTTCTGAGTACCCCTGATCCAGCAGTATTCCCTCTCTATCTGAGACACTCTCTGCGCTGATTGGCTTACAACTCTACTCTAAGCTAATTGGTCAGTCCAGTGTTGCTTGGTACGTGTTGACAACAACTCTGCATTCATTATACGGTCTCTGCATTGTAAAAGATCTCAGTGCACAAAAAGAGGCTCTTTTACAATCACTGGTGAGATCAGCAGATCACACCAGAGGACACCAGATAACACGGTAACACTTTACACTTTAACACTGTTAGAGGTGTTGGCAGAGAAACTAACAGCTCATTAAAGTTGGTTTATTTTGTTTATGTGGGATTATGTTGAATAGTATCATTATTATTATCTGGAAGTGGGTTGATTGTTGTCTATGTGTGTAAGGTGAAGGGGTGGGACCAGATAAGTTTGACTTCCTTTTTGAACATGCAAATGACAAATTTATTTTGTGCTTTGTTTGTTGTTGTTTTTTGTTTTTGTTTCATGTTTAATTATTTGTTCTGTTCAAAATAAAAAAGAGAAAGAAAGAAAGTAGAGAACAGTTTTTGAAAAAGTGGAGGTTAAAGTGATAAAAGTGATAAATTCTCCTGCTTGAATGAGCTGGACTTAATTCAGCCTATTGCTGTGTTTATGATATCATGTCAGGGCACAGAAAGGGGATCCATTTAGATCCGAGTTATAATCATCTGCAGTATTTTGTTATCATTTGCGATTGAAGTTCCCGTGTCCCTGTAATATTATGCAGTAAATGAGTATTAGGTTAGATAATAGGCGAGCAGGGACCGCTTCTTTCAAGCGATCTTGGCTTGGTTGTTTGGCACTCAAAAACCACCAAGTTGCACACAAAAAAGTATTTTTCTCAATTTCAGATCAGGATGCAAAAATGAGTACACCCCAAGCTAAATGTAAGTTATCATATTACCCTTATTTTCATCTTATGGTAAAAAAAAATGTTTTGTTAAACTCAGCTTTGTCAAAACTTTGGAAATTGTTCTTTTGTTCATTTAGATATTGAGTAATACATTACTTTTAGGGGGTGTACTCATTTATGCTGGGCACTGTGTTTATTGGAAAAAAAAAAAAAAAAAATTCTCCCAAACAACCATTGCAAAACCAAAATCAAAAAGAGTTCAGTTAAACTCACTGTGCTCATTTGTCAGGGGCTGTACATGAATGGTTTGAAATAAAAAGGCAGAAGCAGAACAGTGATTAAACAGTGAAAGCAGACTGATAAAGCACTGGTTCATTTGGCCGTAGCTTAGTCCAAAAGGACTTGGGTTGGGGACCGGGGTTTGCTAGGTTCAAGTCCTGGCTGATCTATGTTTGGATGTTGGTAGCTTGAGAGGTGCCAGCTGACTTCCTTGGTAGTGCCAAAGTGCCCCTAAGCCAGACAGTCAACCCTGGCACTGCTCCGTGCTTCCCTAGGAGCAGCAAGCCATCACTCTGACCAGTGTTGCCAGATTTTTCTACTGAAATAAGCAACCAGATCGATAAAGAAAAGCCCAAAACAAGCTATTTTTTTTTTTTTTTGTAATGCGATATATTACTTTTTTAAATAGAGAAATCTACATAAAGTGTGTTTTAATTTTCATGTACTTTACATTTCCATTTCACAGTGACATTTTTTCTTATTTGGCTCTTAATTTAGTTCTTCAACATCCTTTTGTTTGGAGGTGGAACATCCTTTTCTTTAGACAGAAGTGAAGGGAGTGGCTACTGTTATTTATAACTGTTATCGCTGTCTAACCTTGACTTTGTAACCAAACAGACATAGTCAGGCTTTTATCTAAGTGTTATGTTGATTCTCTACAGCTTTATTACAGTGAAAACAGTAATAGCTACATTAGGAATAAATTTAATTCCTGCAATATGGATTTCTTTTTGGTGGAAACATCACTTTTGCCTCGTTTTTACAGTCAAATTTACATTTGTGTTTAGAGAGGGACAAAATAGTTTGTGTAACTTCTAAATTGAGTTTATTTTGGTAGTAAAGAGTGCATCAGATCCCTCCTGGGTTTGGGGGCACAACAAGCCCAATAAGCGACTGCATTTCTGGAGCAAGCCAAAAAAACGCAACCTGCAACTGCCAATATTTACAAGCAACTTTAAAAAAAGAAGCCCAAAGTCGCTTATAATAGGCAGACCTGGCAACTATGGCTCTAGTGTAGAAGTGCATGTGCCATGTGTGAGAGTGTGTGAGGTGGACACGATGACCAGGAAACTGTACTTGTGCTGTACTTCTGCTGTACTTGTGTTTTGCTTTATTGTGGGGAGCTGGGAGATAATCGGAGAGAATTCACACAGACAGAAAAGCAAGCCCAAACAAGCAACTACGCGGTAAAAAACAAGCCTAAAAAAACGCAACCCACGACTCACAAGATTTACAAGCAACTTTGGAGAAAAACAAGCCCAAAGTCGCTTATAATAAGCGGACTTGGCAACACTGACTCTGACATCTCTGCATTAGTGATTGTAGGACCTGTTTTTGTCCAACAACTGTACTCAACTCAACAACAGAGTGTAAAGAATTTAACTTCCCAGTGAAGGACATATAAAGTTAGTCTTCTTCCTTTAAAAAATTTCACACAAAATGTATAGAGAGATATGTCACATCTAAAGAAAAAGTGAATATTATACAACAGGATTATCACACTTCTACCCGTTTATTTCACCTGCGCTGAATCTGTTCACTGTGCTTTAAAGATCTCGTTCTCCACACTGCGCCCTGCACAAACTGCCCATGTGTTGTTGTGTGTCTGTGCTCTATTTTGACATGGCGACTTTTCAAAGCAGAGGGAGGAAGTCAGGTGTCGGGGTGCGCGTGTGGTCGGCGCCTGCGGGGGGATCGGCAGATCAAAGTCTGCGATGTCCGGCGGCTGCAAGCGGGAGGGGAGGACAAACAGTCGCGTCCCTGCGTCTTCTCTCACCGGGAGGACAAAGCCGGACGAGGCCGCTCGGAGGAAGAGGAGTATTCTCTCTCACACACAGCTGGTCAGCGCTGTGGGCTTTCTTTGTGAGCAGGAGGACTGGTTTGATCACCGAGCTGGCCGATGTCACACAATGAGAGGAGTAAAAAAGTGGATATAATGTACCGTGCAAACACTGAGAGATGGTTTGGCAGCGTGTTTAAAAGAATACAGGAGCGGGGAATTATTAAGGCCGGTCTGCAATGGAAAAAGAGATTCAAAAATATGAAAGAACTGCCAGTTTAATGAATATTTTAGCCTATATTCTGTTTTCTGAAGTGGTGACTCACACTGAGTCATTTCAGTGTTTTCAAGCTTTTGGGAGTTTTTGGTTGCTTTTAAAAATGTGACTGGAAATGCAGTGCTGTCTCAATGTGGACTTTCCATTGAATTTGTCTGTCTTTGCATAAGAAAGGGGAAGAAAGAATATGTATTGGTGCCTCATAGCCTAAGAAATTCCTGAAAAGGACAGCAACAGAACAACCATTCAGAGCTCAGAAATAAACACCAGGGAACAAAATGACTGCGCAGAAAATAAGTTTCATTTTATTGACCAAATGTCAAATTCAATCGATAGACAACAAGAATGAAGCCTCCTTTCTATTGTCATAAAGACTGACCGTTGGATGTACCTGCATGATACAGGATGAAATGTTTAGCAGGCAGTTTTCATCTGTTGATGAAAGTGTTAGTTAATTTAGTTTTTGTCCATGTGCACTTGTTTTTATTAGATACTGTCTAGTTTTTGTCAGAGGAAAAAAGGTTGTTGAAGAAAACTATGACAAAAATAACACTGGTGTCTCCCTTTGTCCTGTGCCAGTTTGTTTGTATCTTTGTGTCACATTGGCCACGGTTACATGATGTTTTTTAATTCAGAATTAATTATTCAGAAATAATCGGAATTAAAGTGTTTTCCTTCGTGTTAACATGGAAATAGTAATTCCGAATAGAGGTTTACATGGAAAACACGCTTATTCGCCTTTATTAAAGGCCTGGGGGTTGGGAAAGGTTCTGATTGGACAGGGGGTGGATGTGAAGAAACCGGAGGAAAACAAACTCCAGTTCAGCGTCCCCGTCAGGGAAACCTCATCCAGCTTGGATGCTACAACTTTAAAAAGGTCAGCATTTTAATGCTTACGTCCATCCACTCTTTCATTATTTCCAAATCTTCTAAATTGTCTCGGCTCGAATCCAACGCTTGCTTCGGGCGGCCTTCCTGTTACCGTCAGCGTCCCGTGCGTCATCTTGACAGGACAAGGGAACGAGCATGCGTAGAACAACCGGAATGAATTTAAAGCAGAATGAACATATACATAATCGAGGAATAATTCAGTTCAGATTTAAAATCAAAATAAACCAGCCACTTACTTCAGAATTAAGATTTATTTGGAATTATCATTTTCATTTGGAATTAGGTGTTTACATGGTCATTTTTAATCTTTTTAAAGAAGATTTAAGTTTTATTCAGAATTAAAGGGGAATTGAAGCTCTCATGTAAACGTGATAATTGATGATCAGCTGTTGCTGTCATCACAAGCTTCAAGTGACGCTGCAGAAGCAAAGACATCTAATGTCCTGTTAACTTTTTTGTGCTCAGTCTTTAGTCCTCTGCATCGATTCCTGCGACTCTCCAATGAATCTCTGGTGTGTGGAGCTTTTTACATGACCCTCTTGACTGTTGAAACAGGTTGTGCTCACTAACATTACAGTAAAACTGCCGTTTGTTTCAATAACAGATCGTGTTTCTTGGTCAGGGCTGCATTTGTCTGACGTATAAACAGAGAAACAATCAGCTCAGACGCCTCAGTGGAGTCTGTGGACGTTTGCTAGGTCAATTTGTAACTCCTCTCAAACACACAGATTTAAACATGCATACATGCACATGCAAACATCTCCATGGACACACACACACACATACACACCCACACACACATACACACTGTACAGCTTCAATTTGTTCTTATTTGCGCCCGGCGAGGAGAAGGCGGGCAGAGCGATACGGTTGGATGGTCCTCGGCGGACGGGGAACGAAGGAGAAGAATGAATGGAGGAAGGAAACGAGTTGACGGTTAAGTGCATACATTATTCATGTGGGAGTAAATGCTTCATTCGTAACCGTGGTGACATCACCATCCATCAGCCCGCCTGCCTCCACCTCTCTGCTGGCACAGTCTTTCACGGGTGGCGTGGCTGTGTTTGGATTTGTGTGTTTGTTCTAATTCCATCAGTTTTTCACACTGGATTATTTTTGACCACCTTTCTTCTTCTACCTTTTCAATCACTGTCTCCTTGACTCTTTCACACGTGGTACCCATTTATCCCACAGGGTGACCCAGAAGTCTAGAGAGCACCACTTAGTCCATCCATCACTGTTTCATAACTCCACCCTCAGGTCTCTTTAGGAGTCCAAATCATCCATAACACCATCTTTGCCCGTCCCACTTTTTGTCTTCCCCTTTGTAAGGTCAATTTTTGAATTAGATTCTCAATATTCAACTTTAACTGAAAGCATTTTCTGTTTGGTCACTACATATATTTTTTATTCGTTAATTTATTTTTGAGGCAGTTTCCACCTCGTGCACCTCTGCAGCAAATTTTCCCAAGTCTTGTCCATCAGTCAGTTTCCACATCCCGCGTCTTGATCTTTCTCTGGCGTGCTTCAGTAGCACAGCACTGTGTGCATTTGCTGTGAGTCTATTTTCAGCAGGAGCAGTTTCCTCAATCTCTGCCACATACATTGACCCAAAACATGAAAATAAGCACTCAGTCCTAAGTCAGTTTTGTACTTTTTTGTACCCATTTTTATACCTATTTTATTCCTCCTGACCCTTAACCCTTTAATGCCTGAAAACACAATTTATGGCCAAAAATACTAACTTTCTGGAGCTGAAAATGTTTATTTCACTTTCTACTGAAATCCTAAAAAAATCAAAATTTCCATAAGATGTAATATTTTTTGTGTCTCATTTGATATATTAGGTGTTTTTGACAACTGATCATCCATTTGAGGATATTTTGATCATTTATCTGATTGTATTCAGATGTTTTTTTTAGTAATTTGTTTAACATATTGATTAGCTAGAGGTATAATACAACTATGTACTGTATCAAATATAACACAAAAGGCTTTAAAGGGATAATTTAATTCTTATTCGTATTATACATTGATTGTTTTGCACTAATTTACCAAGTCACATGACTTGTACATGCAAATGTACTTGGCAATAAATACAAATTCTGATTCTGATTCAGAGTTCCCTGGTAATTTCAACATATATCACTTTATCGTCATTGTCAGAACAGACTGCATTGTACGGTGAGCAGAATCTTATTTACACCTCCCCTTGTGATCTGGTGCAGCTCTTATATAAGCCTCCAGTGTGTGAGGACATGTGCCTTCAGTTGGAGCAAAGTCGCAGGGCAGACAGGATGCAACGCAGGTAGACTATGTCGGCTCTCACACCAGACATGTTTAGTCTGACCAAACAGAGTCTGGTTCACCTTTTGGGAAGGCTGATCTGATTTGAGAAAGCTTACGCAGACCAAAGAACTGATGTGTGGTCCACCTGACCACAGAGGTTGTTTCCAAGCAAACTAGAGATTGGATTGTCAGTGGGTGTGAAAGCCATCTGAACCAAAGAAGGACCAAACAGGGGAAGCAAACTAAACAACAGAGAACTGATCTCCTGTGAGTCTTTGGTGGGAGTGGCTAAGACCAAGGTAATAACCCACCCCTCCAAATAAATGACTTGGGATTCAGCCCAGGTTTGTGGATCGCAGCACTGCCCCTCTCCAAACTTGACTTTGCGTGGGCCTAACTGTGGGCGGGGACAGAGGAAGTGCTGGCTGTATTTTGAGGAGCATTTTAGACGATGTTCAAGCTGTGAAAAAAATCAGAACAAGTGGCAGATGTGCCAGTGTACACATAAAAATACATAAATGGAAAGCAGTTGGACTCTCACTCAGAAAATGCCTTATACACAGAGGCTATGATCCTGAGCCAAAGTGTAAGTATAACGAGGGATGCATCCCTCTTCTTCACTATTATTTATGACTCAATATCCAGCACAGAGTGATCAAAGTTAGCATTACTAGCACTGCTCCACTTCTCTTTATAGAGTGAAGTCTACATTTCTTTGAGTACACATTGCTCACATCACTCAAAAAAACATCAAATGGCTTGAAGCTCAACAACTTTACTTCCAAGTGGCAATTTCAGGGGTTCAAAATGGAGGCCCATGCTGAAATGCCAAACATTGCAGTTCCTTGAGTGTCCTCTTGAGGCTGGCTGCAGGAACCGTGGAGGTGATATGACTGTGTGCAGGACACAGACCTTTTTTATGGCTGTAATAAACATCTATACAGCCCAGCTCAGATAACAGCATAGGTCCAAAGCTGAAATCATCTATGTGCTCTCACTGTGCAGGGATGTGTGAGTATTTTCATATCCTGCCTCTTTTATTTTATTGAGGACCTCTGGTTTTGGAAATTAAAGATATGATTGACATCTGTACGCATCCATGCAGATATACTATTGGTCTGACAGCCTTAAGTCTCACCCCA
The DNA here is from genome assembly GCA_037902135.1 of Cetoscarus ocellatus. NCBI lineage: Eukaryota > Metazoa > Chordata > Actinopteri > Labriformes > Labridae > Cetoscarus > Cetoscarus ocellatus. The sequence goes on along the minus strand of JBAMNC010000189.1, from coordinate 614,577 downwards.
GTTCAGCCTCTTCTGACTCCTTGATAATCTAATAAATGATGTTGCATGGCTTCATCCAGTTCTTTCTGAGGTCTTTGGTTACCTCTGAATCCCTGATTGTGTATTCATGGGTCATAGTGTAATAATTGGCGGGATGGAAGGTACCAAGACTGCAGTTCCAGGCATATTTTTTATCTTTATGTCAACACAGATAACTGATGAAGGGTAAAAAAGATGAATTATAAGTCAAGCATTATTCACTCTCTGGTAGTTGAAAGCCTCAGGCATCTGCCAACCTCTGCAATAACAGCAAACTAAGCCATCTCTCATTTTATGCTCCTCCTCTTTCTAATCGTTGCGTAGTCTTTCTGTACATCCATCCAGCCTGCTGTCCATCCATCTTTTCACTCCGTCCATGCCTCTGACTCTCCACATTTTCTTGTCTAAATCTTCTCCATCACCGCCTGCTTCATCACAGAATTCATCATCTCCCAACAACACTCCTTTCCCCTCCTCTCCATCCCTACATCTTTCTCCCCTCGTTCACTCTCTCCCTGTATTGCTTCACCCAGGATGAATGGCCCCAGCTCCGAGCCAGAGGCCTCACCCTCTCGCTGTGAAAGGACCGGCCTTTTAATGAATGTTTCATGGCCGTGACATCGTCCAGCTCCACTTTATGGGTCTATTTTTTTCTCCTTGGGCTATTTCACAGTGTAATGTTGCCTCTGCGTCGTACTGGCAGCAATATTTTCTCCATATAGATCTTGCAGTCAGTGGTGCAATATGTTGGCAGCATTGATTTTCCTTCTGGAACCTTCCTACACGTCTCTTTGTGGAGGATGTAATGTTGCCTCGGGGTGCCTGGTCGCAGATGGATCAGCTCTGAGAAGCACCTGGCTCTATTTCCCTAAATATCTGTTCTCCTAGTGGATTATCCGTATCTCTGCTGCTCTGTAAGTGCTACAGTTTGCAATGTGCTCGAAGAATAATGTGAGCCAGCAGGTAAACATTGATTGGAGGAGATTCTCCTGTTGCTGGTATTACAGTGCTTCAGGCCATAGGTCTGTCTCAGTGTTGGTTAATAGGTCCTGATGCTCCTTTTCTTTAACCAAAACTCCAGGACCACATTTAATCAAGTCCAGTTCAGATTTATATATTGAGATCATATAGGTAGGTAGGATTTTATTCAGTCGTCATATGTTGTACAATATTTGTTACAAGACAGACATTTTAAACAAACCAGAATTCTTGTATTAGGTAGTGACTGAAAAGGCACAGGCAGAAGCAAAATGCTTATCTGAACCTCGCCTACATATTTAACAAAATTAAGGTACTAAAAACCAGAGATAGAGAAATCAACAGCACCAACATCATTACATAATCAACACTTACAATTTTCAAAAATAACTTTAGAGACCATTTTTCTGAAGATATAACATGAATTACAGGTTTTTAAGTTTATATTTGCATCATTTCATAGTTTAACATCAACTACAGAAACACACCTCCTTTTTATACCTTCTCTAGTTTTCTAAACAGAAAACTTGCAAACACCTCTTAAATCGTATTGAGTCTCCTGAATTGAAAAGAATTTTTGCACAGCACTTGGAAGGGAGTTTAGTTTTGCAAACATTATTAACATTATTTTATAATAAAACAAGTCAGAAAATTTCATGTGTGAATTTAAAAATAAAGGATCAGTCTGAGCATTATAATCTGCATTATTGATGATACATGTGGCTCTTTTCTGTAAAACAACTATTGCATTTATATTAGTTTTATATGTAGATCCCCACAGTTCTATACAGTAAGGCATGTAGGAAACAATAAGCGAATAATAGATTATTTTTAATGCTTTATAATTTAAAACATATCTAGATTTTGACAGAATTGCAACTGACTTTGAAATTTTACCTTTTATATAATCAATGTGTTGTTTCCATGTTAACTTATTATCAGTCACAACCCCAAGAAATTTTGTTTGGAAACTCTTTCTAAGCAAACATTACTGATTTTAATTGTGATTTCCCCATTTATGTCATTCTGATTTCCAAAAACCATGAATTTTGTTTGACATTAAGAGATAATTTATTAAAATCAAACCAAGTTTTGAGACTTTCCAGCTCACTTTCAATGCCAGTCAATAGTAAACTAAATTTGTATTTGTATTTTTATACTAAAATAACTCAGTGTGGACAGAAATGCACAAAAGCTTGATCAGTTATATGGTATTAAACTTATTGCCACCTATCAGTCCAAACATCAAACAGCCTTCTACCATCCCATCCATCTATCCATCAATCCATCCATCTGATCATCCATACATCCATCCATTTATATTTATCTGTTTACCTGTCATTTATAGTGTCACTTTGTTTCATATTTTCCACCCATTCATCAACTAGCTGAATTTTCACTTTATCAAGCTTGTTTAATTTCAGTCAGTCATTCACTCATCTAATGATCTGTTCTTCTAACCATGCAATCATCAATTAATTCCATCATATTTACTTTCTCCATTTATCCAATTGTCAAATCACCCATTCTTCTATTTATCAATCCATTGATCAGGCATTTATCAGACCATCTATCCACCCACTCCTCTATCTGTCCAATCATTCATCAGTTAATCTAATTATCCAATTTTCAAATCATTTATTTAGCCATAGTATACTTCATCAGGTATTCATACACACATACATACAAAAATATATTCAAATATATAGCAACAGGTAAAAGCTATTTCGTTCCTTTTAAACCCTAAAAATTATCTCAGTACCGTTCTACTATATCCTGGTCTCATGCTACATCTTGACTTTTTCCAAAGCTGTGATTCCACCAATAGATGAACAGATCAAACAGTAAATAAAGTGAAAATTGTCTGATTCCCTGTTTTTTTCTGGTCTCATTGGGTCCCAGGCCTTCACAGCAGACGTTCAGTAGTATAAATAGACTCAGTGAGATCTAGAGAGAAACCAGGAATTGGCACTTAAATGTCCGTCTAATGAGCTCAGCCCAGCCGTTCATTTAAATCAGTTTAAAAGGACATTTTTTTTCAAAGTCTGCTCATCAGATGGTTTGATTCACACTGATCTGGCAGCCATGAGTAGTTTAAGGGTTTCAAAGCAAACTTACGATCAGATCTGCTATTGAAACCTGATTTAGCTGCAATCATGTATCAAAAAATGAATTAAAGTAGCAAAAGCTTGTAATGTGGAAATAAACAGACTTTTTTCACATTAAAAAAATCAAACCTCACACTCTGAATCCAGTTTAGGTAGAAATATTAACAGCATGGATATGAAACTGGGGGTGTTCTGTTTATATTATAATTGGAAATTGAGGGGAAATGTGTTTGGGTCTCTTAAAAAATAATAATTAAGTATATTCTCAGAATATTCTGAATGTATGAGGCATTAGCCTGTACATTAGCCACTTTGATGGAGATCAGCTCAGAGTGTGCAGAAAGAGTCAGCACAGAAGCTATGGCTGCATTTTCCTGCAGATGGTGTCACTACTAGTAATAATTTCAAGAGATTAAGGAGCAAAGAAGACACAAAAACATTAGTTTGATTGCACGCTGTTTAAACACATGAACAAAAACGTACTATTCTGCTACCAAGTTGTTGTTTTTGCACCACGTCAGTACAAGGCACAGCCAATGTGTGCTTCTGCCAGCAATGCCAACCAGCTACAGCTGCATACTTCACTAGGAAAAACCCAAGGAGCCACATTAAAGCTGACGTGCCAGGTCATTATTCTGCCCGTATTGATTATTTATGTGTAAAGTCACAGCCATGGTTTTGATAATAAGTCTACTTGATGTAAATACACCATATATTCAATGTTGAGGAGTTAAACTGAGCCAAAATAAAACACTTAATCATCTTTAATGTGTTGTGTCATCAAGATAGTCGTATATTAAACCAATCTTTTTCTGTGATATTGTGATATTTATGTACTGAGCAAAAATAAAGCAAGACTGTGTTTTGCAAAAGGACAAACTGACTGCGCCATATACCAAAAAGTAGTGCCTGAACAAACAGTTTGGTGGTGGAGTAGTAAGTTATTATAAATGTTCTAAGCATAGCGTGACTTCTTTTCACCTTAAACTCTGAATGTTGTGGTCGTGGCCCCATGTGCAGCAACACATAGCTCTGGCTTCCTCACAGGCTCTTTCTGTCCAGATGCACAACAGATTTCCATCACTAGGCGGATGTTCAGACTATACCCACTTAAAATATCTGAACTATCCTTTTAAGCATTTCTATTAAAGGAGGATTTCCATCCATCCACAATCTGAACTGCTTATTCTTGTTCAGACAGGGCTGGAGCCTATCCCTGCTGGTATTTGGCAAGAAATGGGGTACATCCTAGGCTGGTGGCCAGCCAATTACATGGCCAACCATTCACATTAAGAATCCCCAAGCCTTATTAGCATGTTTTTAGTACCTGGGAGGAAACCAGCGTCAATACCAGGAGGTCAATCCAGCACCCCCCTGCTGTGAGGAAGCAGAACTACACACTGCACCCGAGCGTCGCCCCAAGCTTTCCTCTTGTGTTCATAAGAGTCTTTAAAGTGATGCTAAATGCAGATGACACAGTGTTCATAGAAATCTGTGTTCAAATCATCTGTTATTATTATGTCATTCTGAGCACTGTGCCAGCTCTGTAACACTGTACCAACCTGTTCCATCACTTCAGACCCCTCACTTACTCACCTGCCTCACAGCCATCCTCACATATACCTGCCCTGTCACCTGTCTACACAGCAGCTCCTCATTAGTCATCAGCCCAAGGATATGCTCCTCAACTCGCATTCATCCATGTGCGAGACTGTCTCTGCGGCCTCAGCTCTCCAGCTCTGCTCCTGTTCCGTCTGCCTGTTTTCTGACCTCCAGCCTCTTTTTTCACACCTCCTGATTTTTCTTTTTATATTTTTACAGCAGCAGGAGAAAATGTGCACTTTTGATCTCTGACCAAACACAGACATCCAAACCTCTGCCAGGTGTGTCACAATCACTCGCCAGTTTCAGAAATAACCGTGTTAAAGCTGTATTTGAGTGCTCCTTAAAGTCTGAGTTTACAAGGTTGGAAGTCATTCGTACTTCTTTGGTTTGTTTGAGTGCTTTGGATAAAACTTTTGAACTCTGATGCTACAAGGAAGTGGGTTGTATTCTGATGGTTTAAGCTAATCAAGGTCACATTATTGGACAAAAACTCTTTGTTCAACTTTTCTGTACGACGTCAGTATGCATTTCAAACAGTCTTTGTGGATGATACTAACCAGGTGAAGTATCATCCTTACCTCTGAGAGGAAACCAGGTCACATCAGTGGGATTCTTTAAAGTTTTATCCAGGCCCTCTCATGTCTTTGTTTGTAAAACAGTACTGTGGACAGAGTTGGAGGAGCCATGGGCCACCAGCCACCGCATACATCCATCCATCCATCATCTACACTGCTGATTCCTTTCGGGGTCGCAGGGGGCTGGGGCCAATCCCAGCTGCCACTTGGCGAAAGGCATGGTACATGGCCAATCACAGGGCCACATAGAGAGACAATCATTCACACTGATACCTAAGGGCAATTTAGAGTCACCAATCAACCTGATGAGCATGTTTTTGGTCTGTGGGAGGAAGACGGAGTGTCTGGAGAGAATCCACACATGGTATTGCTGCTCCCATTGGCCACATTCTTAAAGCCATTATCTATATTAGACTAGACTAATATAGACTAAGTTGCAGCTAAGTTATTGTTTTGGCCTGCTCCACTAAACTGAAGCCAAAGTAAAGCACATGTTCCTAACCTGATACGCTAGACGGACTGTTCCATTTGTCTGCCACGGAAATGTTTCACTAGTCCATCCGGAGAAGAGCCAATAGAAAATGTTTTCAGATGGCAGAATCTTCAAAAACAACTGCAGGTGATTGGATGGTCGTTCTGCCAGCAACACTTTTCACAGACCAATCCATATCAAGCCACAGTATGACGGAGCAGCTATACCCTGTTGTTAGCCGTTAGCTTAAATTACATTTCAGTCCTTAGACTATGGTCTTCCGTTAAATTATACCACACGGAAGTATCATTTACCACTTATATGTGACATGAACCTCGTCAACAACAATCCCCACCAAATTCTCCCGGTAAACTTCTGAGGGGAGCAGATTTCACCAGGTGTCATTGAGTAACCACAACTCCGGGCAACAGTAGACTAAACAGCATCGTCCACGGAGGATTTTCACATCTCTCCCAGTTTCCCAGCAGTGATTCCCGGGAGGGAGAAGAGCAAAAACATGATTTCCTGTAAGAAAAGCTTTAAGTGACATTCTTTGCTCTGCTTTTAAAGAAGAAATTGAGTCCATTTCTGATAAAACTGCAGATATTTCCAGATCCACGAGACCACTTCAGAAGCCGCCATTGTTTCAAACATGCAGTCACTTCCCGCTGTCGTCACGTCTTCAGTTTCCACCTCTCTTCCCTGATTGGGCCCTCCGGCTGTTGGCCGTGAAGTTGTAGGAGATTGGAGCTTGGCAAGATGGATCTGCGTGATTTCAGACAATGAATCAGGCAGGTCCATCTGCACTGCAAGGTTAACATGACTGAACCAAGATCAACTGCCTTCTTTGACAGAGTGAAGCTTGTTGTCTTAAAGCTTCACTTTGGGTTGAGGCATGATGGAAAATATTTTATCTAGATTGTGAACACAAAGCCTGGCACAATGCACAAAGATGATTGGTAGTACATGATAGTACATGGGTGTGTGTTGGGTGCAACATAAATCCAGACCTCTTCAGACCTCTATGTTTGGCCCAGACCGAACAAACTCTGGTTCACTTTGTAGAAATTTGTTGGTTCATTGGTTCATTGTTCAACTCATTGGGAGAGGTGTGAAAGTTCCCATGACCTTTGGTGCGGACCAAATAACCGAACTCTGGTCCGCCTGAAAACAGGGGGTCTTGTTTCATTTTAAGGGAGATCAGAGTTCGGTTCGTGGACGGTGTAAAGGCCTTCTGAACCAAACAAAAGCAAACCAAAAAGCAGTGAACTAATGCTAGAATTTACCAAATATCACAACACTTAGCAAGCTAATGTAGCGGCACCGCTAGCCTGTGGTCCTCTTAAAGGTTAAATTCTACAAACCTGTGCAAAACATGTCTACACGTGTCTCCAGTCAATATGCTAGTGCCACCTGGCTGCCTAAATGCAGCTTTTCTTTTTATTATTTTTGAACACACGTCGTCTGAGCTGCTTTGAGCTAAGCAATATCATTACTTGAGGTTAGTTGTGTATTTACAGCCACTGTGCATCAATGAGCTGAAAGGCTGGCACGAAGACCACTTAAAGCTCGTACGAGTAACAGGTGGCAATGTTGCAAATAATCTGGCAGACTGTGGTAGACCTGTCAAAGAACAGAGTGAAGAAAAAGCAAAAAAAACAAACAAAAAAAAAAGAATATTGCTTCTTAAAATGGTTAACCACTGAACCAAACAGTCTGTCGAACTGTAGGTGTGAAAGTGAGACATTTTGGGCAGCTGTTCGCCCTGCAGAGGGGAAAGGGAGAGGTCTTAATGCTGCAGACTTTTTGTCTTATTCAGAGAGAAGCTCTATAAAGCTAAATCATGATGAGCACAGGGTATACAAAACTCAAAAAAGCAGAATATTGGCTCTTTTAAAACTGCAATAATTGTAAGCCTTCGTAACACCTAACAACCATGAGCATGTCCCAAACCAGTGAGAGTCTCAAGATTTTCTTACAACTGTTGAAATTTATCTGCACCTTTTAAAAAAAGCAAAGAAACCAAAGTTGTGTGGTTTAAGGCCATAATTAGGGTTCACATCCAACAGCCAGTTGTGGACAAAGTACTCAACTCCATTACTTGATTGAAAGTATAGATACTCTTGGTCAAATGTTACTCCAAAGCAAGTGAAAGTTGTTCAGTCAAATTTCTACTTATGTTAAAGTACTAGAGTACCTGCATTTGAAAATACTTAAGTATTAAAAGTATATTTTTGTTTTAATTTCAATGCGTTATTGTATTGTTGCCACAGTGAATTTATAGTACCTATTGACCGAAACAACCTACTGAATGCACTGACCTGCTTATAGAACCTGTAGAATTAAAAACTTGTAAAGTATGCTATGAAGCCTAGAAATGCCTGTTGAACACGACTGAATCGACAAAAGGACAACCATTGCTGTTTTCATTTTTTTATTTAACATTTTGGCCGACCGTAACATAAAACTGCAACTACTACAAGCACATACGACTTTGTTTAAAATATTTATCTGGAATTGAACAAATGTATGCACGACTTTACCTCAACATACTTTCTTAGGTTGGACGGCGAGATTTTGTAGGCTGTGGCGAACAGAGCAAACATTTGAAATGATATAAATCATTCTTCATTTCAACACTCTCAAACATGGACTTCAGACATAGCCATGGGTTTTCTGGTGTGGAATCATCGTCTGTATCTGCCGTAGCCATCATTACTGCCAAGATAAACCATTATGTGAGCAACATTAGCTCAACGTTTACCTGCCTGATCTGAGTAGCGGGGTACAGGTACGGCATCATCACTTGAACAGATCACACAGATCACATTTTAGAAGAGAAAAGAAATTTCATCGGCTGACTTCAGAGCTGTACTTAAAAATAATAAGTAACAAGACCCTTCATAGGAATGTGGAGGAGTTAAAAGTGCAATATTTGTCTTTAAATGTAGGAAAGTAAATGTCATTAGTTTCCAGAAAAAAAAAAAAGTACAGAAACTCAAAAATGTGCTTAAGTACAGTACTCAAGTAAATCTACTTCATTATGTCCACCCCTGCCAACAGCAAAGACTCTTTTCCATTGTCTTTACCTGCACACATCAGGACCCTCTGTAAACAGCTCATAGGGCCACTTTTGGGTCCAAACAACTGTTTGAAAACCAGTGGTCCACCAGACAAGTACAGACAAAGGGCCTGAGATGAGTGTTAGCCTCAACAGAGGGAATTGAAGGATCAAACTTTGAAAAGAAGTGATGAAAACCTTGTAGTTCGGCCCTCTAAAAACATGCTCCAGCCGCACACTTTTGCCTCTGCAAATCTCTCTGTATTCTCTGGCAACCTGACCTTCATCCAGAAGTAGAATCTCTTCTCTGTGCTCTTATGAGGTAAAATGACCTTTCTGTCAGGGTTAGCTCGCAGCTACACCTCATCCTCCAACTGAGACAGAAAACTAATCTACTGAAGCAGGACCTTTGCCCAGCAGAACCATTACACATCTCCTTTTTCTCCTTCTCTAATTGCTCCATCCTTGAAAAAAAACACCACTCCTTTATCTTTTGTATCCTCTCTCAGAACGCTGCTCTCCCATAAAATCCCACTGCTGAGCTCTGACATTTTCAGTCTTGAGAATAACTTAGTGTGCTCGGGGTCTTTCAAAGCCTACATGCATTGCTAATTTCCATCCCCTGCACCTTTTGTGGACCTGCCTGTGAATGAATTTGGATTCCAATCAATGTGCGGCACCAGCTGAAATCTTCTAACACCTGTAATGTAAAGGACAGAAGCAGTGATGCAGAGAAATCTCACATCATACATCTGTCTTACATGTGCTTCAAAATGTAATTTAAAATGTGATTCATTTTTGTGGCTGCAGCCGCGTCTCTCAACACAGCAGACCCCCACAGTTCAGCAGAAGAGATTTATTCCTGCAATATCATATTTCATCATTCCTGGGGAGAGTTCATTTATATGAAATTGGTTTGGGTAGAAAATACTCTCCCCCTCCCCAAACTTATTATTTCTAACATGAAGCAATTTGCATTCACCGGCCACTTTATAAAGCACACCTCTCTAGTACCAGGCTGGATCGTCTTTTACCTCCAGAGTGGCCGTGATTTCTCATATCTCCGTGATAGCTTTACACAGCTGCTGCAGATTTGTCAGCCGAACGTCCAAGATGAGAATCTCCTGTTCCACCACATCCCAAAGGTGCTCTATTGGATTGAGATCTGGTGACTGTGGAGGCCACTGGAGTACTGTGAACTCATCGTCACATTGAAGGAACCAGTTTGAGATGATCTGAGCTTTGAGACATGGAGCTGCTGCAAGTTTCCATCAGGGGATGGGTCCACTGTGGTCATAAAGGGATGGACATGGCCAGAAAATATTCCCTGCTCCGTCACACCACCAGCAGCAGCCTCAACTGCTGATCCAAGGCAGGATGGATGCTTTCATGATGTTCACACCAAATTCTGAGCCTACATCTGAATGTGGCAGCAGAAATCAGGACTCATCAGAACCAGGAAACATTTCTCCAAACTTCAATCAAATTTTTGGTGATCCCATGCCAATTGTAGCCTCACTTTCTTGTCCTTAGCTGACAGGAGTGGCACTTGGTTCATCTGTCAAGTTTGCAGCCTGGATTCTTTTCCTTCAGGCCATTACCCCTCCCTATGTCTTCCACTTTAATTGTATCCACTGTCTTACCTCTCGTGATGCCTGGACACTGACTAGAGTCTTTCGTGAACACTTCCCTTCAGTTTATTTCGGGGTATTGTTGGCAGGACCATCAGCTTGCAAGTTACCGAAAGAGCTGGGACATGGGCTTACACAGCAAGGTTGACGTGGCAAAATGTCAAACCAGTATGTTCCCATGACTGACCTGAACTTACGTTATCTAATAAACTAATGAAATAGAACAAAAATAATAAATCTAATGATTAAATTAATAAATACATGAAGTTCTTCAGAATATAAGTAGAAATGAAACTAGTATAAAATGATACTGTATCTCACGCTGGTACTGTAGCTGTAACCACGTCAGCGCTGTTTCTTTCTGCTCATACACAGCATATTTTTATTTCAAGCAGAGCAGGGGACTAGTCTTGTGAGATCATATGCTGTGTGCCTTCTGTTCGTCAGTGGGTAACATTACAGTCGCACTCAGTGTTCTTATGTCTCTACTGTATTGGGGAGAGATCACAAAAAGGCAGACAGACACAAGAAAGAAGAGGCGAGGTTCCTCTGAGGTACAAATGGGGGCGCTCCAGGGTAAATGGGGGAGGAACCAACAGTCTGGTCTTGGTTTCAATAATTGTTGGGGCCAAATCGAAATCTAAATTAAACAACGGATTTAACTTGTGGTAAATGGCTCAAGGAAAGAGCATTAACTTAAATAATCTGTTAGTATTAATTGTCTAGGGTGCCTAATTGTCAATACCTTTAGTCAACATTTAATTTGAAGTCATTTGTAAAAAGTAATGGGACTAAATTTTGGTGCACCAGAAATGATTAACTGACCAAGTTATTTTCACTGTACCCCCATCCCTATGCACCTGAGCTGCTGCCTGCCTCAGGTAATTTAATGTGATTACACCTGGCCACACTGTTCAGAGTGGGAGAGGAAAAGCTTGTGGACTGCAAAGAGCAGATACGCTGAAATACAATAACTTTTAATTTACTTTAAACCATTAAGTGACAGGTGTAAATCATGTTTTTGTAAATACATTTCTGAAGTGAACCTGGATCTGTGGCTGCTTTTTGTTTGGACTGGGTGTATTCGACCCTCTCAGCGGTGGTTCTTTGGAAACTAGAAGCACCACAATCATATTAACTTATTATAAAATGGTTGATATTGTCCTTAAATTGGAAAAGATCTGAAAATATTCAACTGTGAATCCAGCTGAAGGTGGTACTGATAAATTTTCAGATGTGGAGTTTCCATCCAAGTGTTTTGCAAAATTTGGGCAAATTTCTAAGCAGTGAGCAACTCATGCAAAAAAAATGATTGAACAGCAGATGAAGAGGGTTTCTGGTGGAGTTAGATTATGGCTTTTAAAGCCAGAAAAGGATTTTAACCCTTGTCACTCCAAATCATTCTCTGCTAGTTTTAGTCGACCTGAACTTTATTTGTAATCAAGCATTAAGAGCCTCGACCTGGACCATCGGAGTATTTATGCTTTCAGAATGTCAGCTTGATGTATTCAAAGTTTTATGACAAAAGGGACAATCCAACACCTCTAAACAAAAGTTAAAGCTCACAGAGTTATCTCCAGTCACACACACATCAATGATGAGCAAGTATTTTCACATCTGAATGTTCTTTTCCAAGCCTTGGCTTTGGAAAAAATGGAAGTAGCATTTGGATGCAGTCATTGTCTCAGGGGTTATGACAGAGCACGTCACACTACTTTTTCTTTCTTTTGAGTTCTTTTGGAAAATGACAGGCAGTTTTCTTTCCTCTTGCTGAGCTTTGGCTGCTCCTGACTGGATGCTACCTAAGAGAAAACAAAAGGGAGACATTAGGCAGGTCTGATGACAGGAAAGTGCCACTTTCTGAACGGGCCAAAATATCCATTTCATTAGAACACTGCAAAGTTTGTAACCAAGAAAACATGATTTAAAAAATCTTTAATTACGAATTAATCACCGTGGATCCAAATACAAATAAAAAATAAGCACTTCACTTTATTGCCAGATTCAGTTTTATTTAGTGAGGATAAATATGATCTGAAGTCGTGTGAGTTTCCAAACAAAGCCGTCCCCTTAAAGATCATTTGTAGGCTTCCAGAGACATTAATAGGTCGCTGATCTCTTGGGGGTACCATTGGTCAAAACGTGAGCCAGTTAGTAGAACAAACCAAAACACACTGGAAGTGGAATGAAAGTATCTTTTCTATTTACAGATACTTGTGTTGATATTTGTTTTTCATTTAATAAAGAAATGCAGTCTAGATCTGATGAAACTGATACTGAAACTGTTAGCATCTGTGTTGTGCAGCCACTTCTTGCTGTCATCTTGCTCGTAGCTCCACCTTTTCCTTCTGTAAAACAATCTGGTTTGGCCGAGCTTCAGATTGGAACTTGGCAAAATGGATCTGAGTACAGACATTGAATCAGGTGGATCCAGCTACACTGTAAAGTTGCATGAAGAGAGACTTGAGAACAACTTTCTGTTCTCTTATGAGAGTTCTAGTGAAAGCTCAGGGTCAGTTTGATGCACTTATAGCTTAACGATTCTGCATGTTGCGACCTGCTTTCCTAATTTTTTAACTTAATTTTTCATGCTCGTATCTACTTTAATGTCTTTATTTGATATACCTACTGCTATACTGAGTATAAGTGCGACTGAAACAACTGAATTTCCCCTTGTGGATTAATGAAGTGTTTCTGATTCTGATCCAAGAGCAGAAATCAGAGTTTACAGGAACTTACTGTCAACATCTTTACATTGCTGAAATTCTTTCATTTGCAAAAATGTGTTCCTCCTTCATCAGTGAGATTATTTTCCACCTTCTCCAGGTGTAACATTTTTTGTTCAGTTTTGGATTTTCTTTTTTGTAGTGCACAAATTGAAAATGTGCATAAAAACAGTCCCCACGCTGAGAAAAAAGAAGTTGGTCTTTTATTCATCCAGAGATCCAGAGGATGCTAGGCTCACTCTGCACAGGCTGCAGCTCACAGCTCTGTGTGTGCGCAGCAGGGCGGGGGGGCAGCCCTGTGGGATGCTCCTTGCTGTTCAGTTTAACAAGGTGGCAGTGGAGCTGAAAAATCTCATGCATCCTAAAAAGCGTTTTCACACAGACGGTCATTAGAGAGAGCAGTCCTCTGAAATGGTTCAGCACGCTCGCTCGACATCACACAGACGCACAGAGCAGCGTTTACACCAGGTGATGCTCATTTCTCCCTGATCTGTGTTCAAGTCTTCAGATTATTGGTTAAGAATGGGCTTATTTATATTTTACAAGTCAGCTGGTTAATCAAATGAGGGGGCAATTTAATCATGTAAAACAATACACATTAAAAAATCTTCACATCACTTAAATAGATCAGATTTTTACACACATTCATGAGTCTAATTTCTCCTACAAGTGTCACCTGACAAGCCCAGAAACATCTCATGCCTTCTGGTTTCACATACTGAGAGTGCCTGCCTCTTTAAGGCACCCTGACCCTTTGACTGGCTGACAGGTCTAATTTTCGGTGATTGGTCCAATCAGCACTGGTCTGAAATATTGTCAACAACTCTGCATTCATTCTACCATCTCTGCTCTGCACTTGTCTTGCCACCCTGATCCAGTTGGCCTTAACTGCCATCAAAACAAAGGTATGATGTCACAGTGGTAGGTCCATTAGAGGGGTCAGAGGGGAGGAGCTGTTTAAGGGAGACATGCAGGCTGGAAACTAGGTCTTTGTCCTGGATTTCTCATAACTATTACATTTCTAAAAGTATACACTCACTGGCCAATTTATTAGGTACAGCTCGCTAGTAGCAGGTTCGATCCCTTTTGCCTTTAAATCTGCCTTCACTCTTGGTGTCATAGATTCAACAAGGTGCTGGAAAATCCCTCAGAGATGTTGGTCCATATCTCCATGATAGCATCACGTAGTTGCAGCAGATTTTTCAGCTGAACATCCATTAAATTCTGACCCTTGATCTGAATTTGACAGCAGAAATCCAGCCCAGTTTGAGCTTCAGCAGGTCGTCTTGGACGTGTCTTCATGCCTAAATGCATTGCATTTCTGTCTTGTGATTCACTGATTAGCTATTGGTACTGATAAGCAGCTGATCAATCATACCTCAATAAGTGGTTGGAGTTTGTAGATAAATATTAAGATTACGTTTGCCACATTTTTTCAGTTTTTCATCAAGAATTTTAATGAACACAAAATTTAAAATGCAGAACCTGAAAAATCAGCCCATACAAAGTCAGAATAATTCGATCATGTGTTTCATGGTGCAGCTTTTGCTTTGTTTTTGGACAGACTTCATCCCAGCTGCAACATGAAGACTATATAAAACTGTGCAAGACAGCCGCCAAAAATAAAATCTCATTAGAGAGACACCTGTACAGCCCGAGGCTCCAACACCAGTTTTAATTTGCACTGATTTAACAGTTTGCCTTTAACATTTCTCAGGTGTTTTAAAACCTGCTGATATGAAATCTAAATCCTGGAAAATGTCTCTCAATTAAAACAGTCCATTAAGCTCTGATGATGACGTGCTTTATGTCTTCATGCTTAATGTCTGCCATATGTTTCAGTTATGATTTTTAAAGCACTGATGACAGATTTTGAACTCACATTATGACTCCAGTTCAATGAGATTTTACATCATTATAAAGATAGTGTCATTATTTGTGTAAAAAGGTGCAGAGTTACTGAAAAGTGCTGTGAGGATGGTTAAATATGGATGGGGAGAACAAAGAGGAATTAAAACTGAGAGGTAGACATGAGCAGAAGGGAGAGTAAATGAGGGATGATTTTGTGATGGAAGAACAATGTGTAAGAAGACTGCTAAGAGGAGGGTAGAAACAATGAAATAGTGGTAAGGTAGGAAGGGCAGAGTAATTTATTGGGTTTGTATCAATCCATTTTCTATGTGAGATTACTGAAGAAAGAAATATAAACAAAAGTATAAAGATTGTTCACGATAAGAACTACAAACAGCAGTATAGAAATGACTACAAGTTAACTTACTGCAAACAGCCAATCAGCCAATCACATGGCAGCAACTCAATACATTCAAGCATACAGACATGGTCAAGACAATCTGCTGAAGCTCAAACTGAGCATCAGAACCGAGAAGAAAGGTGATTTAAGAGACTTTGAACGTGATGTGGTTGTTTGTGCTGGACAGGCTGATCTGTCAGAAAGTGCTGGGCTACTGGGATTTCCATGCACAACCATCTCTGGGGTTTAAGGAAAAAATGGTCCAAAAAGAGATCATATCCAGTGATTGGCCAAAATGTCTTGTTGGTGCAAAAGTCAGAGGAGAATGGTTAGAGTGGTAACATAAATAAGCACTTTGTTGGGAACAAAGTATGCAGAAGATTATTTTTGGATAAACAACACTTTGAACCTTGAAGCAGATGGACTATAGCAGCAGAAGACCACACCAGGTGCCACTCCTATCAGCTAAGAACTGGAAACTGAGGCTGCAAAACAGGCTCACCAACAATTCAGAAAGACTGGTCTGATGAGTAGATTTTTGCTGCCACATTCAGGCGGAGGGTTACAGTTTGGTGTGAACATCGTGGAGGCATGCCTTGTGGTAATGGTTTGTGCCACCAGATCTCAATCCAATAGAACCCCTTTGGGAAGAGACTCTCATCATGGATGTTCAGCTGAAAAACCTGCAGCAACTGTGATGTAATAATGGAGATATGGACCAACAGAGTACCTTTGTGAATGTATGACATGACGATTAAGGAGCTCTGAAAGGGGGTCCAACCTGGAACTAGCAAGCTGTACCTAATAAAGTGGCTAGCTAGTATAGTTATCACAATTTCTTTTGATGAAAAACTTTTCTGAAAATCATCAAGTTTCTTTGTGTTTTAGAACAGTGATTACTGAATCATAAATTATGTGATGTGAGTCCCTTGACATTTAAAAGTTAAGAACATTTTGACATAAACTGATTTTTCTAATTATGACCATAACCTTATTCTCATTGAACCATAGTTTAACCTCCTGGCATTGTATTACCATTTTGGTATTTATTATCAACCAAACACTGGTTATCTATTTGTCATGTGGTACTTTTTTAGATACATTAATTTCCAGTCCATATTTTCCATCCCCTTAAAGGGTGATGTGTAGCTGCTCTCATGTGCATGACATATTTTTGTTATTAGTTTTTATAGAGGTGCAGGGTGTGTAAAGTGGAGACTGTTGGTGTGTGTTGTTACAAGTAGGTTGACATTCCAGTGAGAGATAGTAAGGATTGAGAGACGCTGAAGTGTGTGAAGAAGATGAGAGCGTATGGCATGTATGAGGAAGGTTCAGGCTCGCTAGGCATGCAGGCGAAGATGTGCAGATAAACTGGAGGATAAGGTCAGATTGTGTGTGTTTGTGCTTTTGTGCTTCAGCTTTGGTGACAGCAGGATTATGGAGTCAGACTTTTGTCATTTCTATGGAAATGTGATCCACTCCAGTCTGAGTGTGGGAGTGTGCTGGTGTGTGCTTCATGTGAAGTGAAAAAAAAAAAAGAAAAAAAAAATCAGAGAGTCATAGTTAGAGTGATGTTTGTGCCAAAATGCATCATTGTGTGGCATCTCTGACCCTCTTTGCTTTTGCCTTATCAAGTGTGGCTGAAAATCTGTCAATAATATTGTATGTATATCTAGCAAATGTTAGAGAAAGGACGAGATAAGGGAGGAGAGAGAGTGGAGAATTTAATGCTGGAAAGGAGCCACAAGGCAGATTCAGACCCAAGACTTAGAGCATATGGTGACAAGCCTCTAAGGCAGCTGCAACCCTGTTTTTCTGTTTTTCTGCATGTTACTGTTGCCTAGATCACATGTTGCATAAATATTGTTTGAATACATCGTGGCGTGTATCTCAGTGTTGTCAACAGATAGTTTATTTAAACAGATCAAACCCTGAAGATGCTCTTGGCATTATTGGACCTAATTCATGCAATTCTTTCTGTTGTGACATGCCTCCTGCCCTGTCAGGTTTTAATGTTTATGTAGGAGCCATATATTGTTTTGTTGATTATTCTGGGTTCGATCACTTTTGTCTGGTTTCCGTGGTAACACGTTTCGGGTCACGTGGGCACTTTGGATTGACATCCGGGAAGTTATATTAGAAGCTGCTTCACCTGCCCTGGGTGTGAGAGGCGAGTCTAAGGTAGCCATAATTTTTTGTTGACCGTGCTTTTGTTACCTGTTGTTCATCTGTTTGCTTACATGTGTGCCATCCGTGTACACATTACGACATCGTATGTGCGCGTGTAATTTCAGTCACTTACGATTCAGTTATTAAATCTTTCGAAACTTTTCAGAACTCCGAGGGTTTTTGTGGAACAGCAGCAGCGTGTCATACAAATATACTGGACCTATTCTCTGCCTCAAGCGACTTTAAGGTACTGGAAAGCCGCAATAGTTTAAGTATTGTTAAAACATTAAAAGAGAAGCATCATGCAAAGCCATTGGGTAGATGTATTCAGGGAGTAGGTCATCAATACTCAAAATTTAATGTTAGTTTTTTTCAAGCTATTGTCACGACCAGATGTGAAAACAGCATCAAATGCAGTGAAGTTATTTATTAGAACTCTGTATTCGGGTTAATCAGGGCCACAACCAGTCTTGCCCTCTTTGTATGCAGCATGTTAGATAATATTAAAGACGCTGTAGGGGTTAGCGATACTGCTAAATGACATTTGTCTGTTTTTTTGTTTTGACCATTT
Source organism: Cetoscarus ocellatus (assembly GCA_037902135.1). NCBI lineage: Eukaryota > Metazoa > Chordata > Actinopteri > Labriformes > Labridae > Cetoscarus > Cetoscarus ocellatus. The sequence goes on along the minus strand of JBAMNC010000189.1, from coordinate 596,412 downwards.
GTCAGAGTGGTCATATTGTAGATGATGCAGTGTCATGTGCACCGTTTTTTTTCCTTGGCTAATCATATGTTAGATTTGGATGACTTCTACAGAACAGCTCATATATACACAGATGACTCCTGATCATGCTGTATTCCCTCTCTGTCCCTGTTAGAGCTTGGCTCCCTCCTCTATGTGGATCCAGTCCACTCTGATTGGTTGACTAGTCTATGTGCTGCTCTGTGCTATGTTGTCAATGACTCTGCATTCATTCTGCTGTCTCTGGTCTGCCCCAAAGTGCGAGTGAAACAATAAAAGAACATCACAGTGATAGGACTGTATGGCTGATGGCACAGGTCGTTTTAAGCATGAACTAACACTGTAAACAGGGAGAGAGGGAGAAGTCCTGATGCCATGGACTTGCCTTGTGCATAGAAGTACTCTATCACATTGGGAGACATATAAAACACACTAACAGGCAGAAATGAAGAAGCAGAAATGTGCTTTACTAGTGCTGGAGAAGACATCTGCAGCATCTGTCAGCTTTCTGCTTTCTTCCCTTCTCCTCGTGTCTGCTTAAGCCCGAGTAAATATTTTAGTTTGTTTCTGTCTCCTTAACATCCAGTTAGCAGAGAAGACAGAAAACCAGTCTGGATGTCAAACAGCCGACTGTGCGATAAAGAGACATCTCTGAGGCTTCATCTCAGCAGGGACGAAGTCTCTGAGCCCTCACAGTCTGCACCCAACTGTGACATTCAAATATGTCCGTCCCACAAAGTGACCAGCCAGTGTGTCGCTGACATTATCGATTCATCCAACAAAGAGTCAGAGATAAAGTATGATAAGAGAGGGCTGCAGAGACAAGCAGAGCGAAGGATTGTTTTCCTTTTGTGTTATTGATGAACTAATAGGACTGATCAGAGCATCATCTGTTTGTTTCTGCTGGTTAGAAATCAATAACTCACTCCGATCGTTTATATTTCTTTATTATATCAAACTGATAATCTGATAATCAAAGATCCTCCCTCAGGGAGCCTCTGTCTGAATCCATGTTTCCTTTTTTTCCTCTCAGGTCTGATTACCTCTCATCTTTATACGATTTTCACTCTGCTGTAATTTGAGGTGTTGATTAATCCAGCTCTTTCATCTGGAATGATCCAACGCAAGACTGTTGAATTACTCTGACATGCCTTATAAACAGGTGCGTCCCCCTCAGGGAGGATCTTTAGGTCTTTAGTCCACTCATAGCTTTTCAGGCAGAGCTGCTGGGAGGTCTGAAGACCATTTGAAGAAGGGATTAGAAGATAGGGCATGCAAGGTCACCAGTTTATTTAATTTATCTTCTCTAGGCGTTTCGTTTTTGCTTGGTTTGAAAACTATTACAAGGAAGCCAGGCTGGGGGTAGCAGGGAGCAAGACTGGGCTAAGGTCTGCATGTGATCCCAGACCCTGCTGATGCCATTTTCAGACAAGTGCTCTGATGTAGGGCTGGGTGATATTACCTAATCTCAGTGTCAGAGTTGATTGAAGCTCTTACCTCGATTACGATTAATGAACGATTATTTTATGCTATGCTGGAACAGATTGGTGGTGTAACCAAAGGTCATCGAAACGGTCTTCCTGCAGTTTATACACTTCACTTCTTTCTGCTTGATGTCCTCTATACAGAATCTAAAATGTGCCCAAACAACAAGACAGCATTTTTCTTGGCTACAAGGTCCTCTGATAAATTGGCGCTTGTCTCCTCCGTGTTGGCAGCGCATCCTTGGCTCTTGGTGAAAGTGAACGCAGACTGTATGGAGGGGGCGCGGTCATGTGACTCACACAGGGAAAATAATCAAAATAACATGAAAAAAATCACTTTGATTAAGTTTCAATTATTTTTCGATTAATTGCCCAGCCCTACTCTGATGTGAAAAATAAGCCGAATCAGACAGAACTGATCAGCTGCAGCACCAAAATGGGGGTTTCACACTGGATGCATTTGGTGGACACGCGTACCAGGTCCAGCTCGCGATGCTAGACTAAGACTCTACAAAACCTATTTGTCTGTGGCTGACATGAGGTGGAAAATTTTGGACCTCAGATTTTGTGGTTTTGCTCTTAATTGTTGGGGGCAAATAGTTCCAGCTGCTGGTCTTATGGTCCACATTTAACCTTGTTTCTGGATTTAAAAAAAAAGTCTTTACTTTTCTATCCTAAACTCTTTTAATTGGCTGCCGTTATTTTCCAAATTAGCATCACCAGTCACCGCCCTGTCGCCGTCAGCATGTGCCTCTAGATTTGTTTTTTTGTTACTGAGGAGCGTGTCATTAATCACAGGGCACTGGTTTATTTTAATGAGACGTTCTTTATAAATCAAATCATTCAATAAACACTGAAGGCTGTTGTTTGCTCTGAGACAGAGGAAACTAGAACAAGAGAGGGAGAGAGAGAGAGAGGTGCTGCCTTAAAAACACAGAGCCATTCATCATTAGGGGAGTGCCGCCTTAAAACAGAGAGGCATCCATCAGCCTATCAGGAGCCGTCTAATGAGCATCAGGCCACTTCATCAGCTTCAGCACAATCTGCCCTCTCATTCATCTGGGAGCAGGAGGCCTGTCTGTTAATGTCAGCTCTCATATGCAGCAAACAGCTACATGCACACACGCTAAACACAGACACACACAGCTGTGCGACTGGACACACTCATATCTGCACATTCACCTGCATGTGTCTACATATCAACTAAATCTGTTCATGTGGGACCTCTGAGGCCAAACCTCCACTTGAGGGCCTGTAGTGATGTGCATGGGGAGGTGAGGTTGTTTCTGCAGCTGTGGAGCATTACAGATGTGTTCAGGTCTTTGGTCGGAGGGTCATAAAATTAGAAAACATTATTGGATGTACATAACTGGATACTCAGAGTATCAAACAACCCATGAAGGGTAAAATAAGCCACCTCGGTCCTTTCTCTGCTGCCTTGTTTTGGAGACGCAAACCTTGACAGTCTGTTAAGCATCTGCTCTCCTGGTGATGTCAAAGTAACAGGGCTATTCAATTGGAAGTGCAATGCTACTAAACCCATTATTACCTCCACAAAGGAGGTTGTGTTTTTGCTGGTGTATGTTTATTTGTCTGTCTGTTTGATTGTCAGCAAGATTATGCAAAAACCACTGGACGGATTTTGCTGAAATCTTCAGGAGATGTTGGTTATGGCCCAACTTAGAAATGGTTATATTTGGTTGTTGGAGCGTTTTTGTATGACGGACAGTTCCATATATCCGCCACGGAAATATTTCTGACGGAGCAGCGAGACCCTGTTGTCAGCCATTATCTTAAACTATGCTTCAGTCCTTAGAATATCGTCTTTACATTAAATTGACAGAGAATCAGGCAGGTCCATCTGCACTGCAAGGTTATCATTTTTGCTCAATAACTATCTAACTAATTATGATATCAACATGATTCAGAGTGCTAGGTGTGGATTTTCAGGGTCATAAATTATACTGTGATTGTAACTTTATCATGAAACTATTGCTTATAGATGTAACAGCAATATGTGAGCGACCCTGGTGAAGGTTACTGCTCTCCAAGTGCTTTCTAGTTGCCAATTTGTTGTTTAATCAGACAGCAAATCTGAGTCCCAGACAGTTATTTATTTTATCTAACCTTTATTCAGCCACGTTAATCCCATTGAAATCAGTGATATCTTTTTCAAAGGAGACCTGATCAAGAATGGCAGTGACACACAGTTTCAGCAAACACTCACACATCACTAGTTAACACATTTGCACACTGAGAGCCTGAATTGCATTTTTCTTTTACCAAAGATTTAAAAGCAGTCAGGGTCACTAAGCTTTGCATTTTAGAATTAGTCTGAAGATTATCCCAAGCAAAATGAGCTGAAAAGTTTCTTTCTATCTTATTTCAGACTTAAGGAACCACAAAGTGCAAGACGTGTAAGGAATAAAGGTTGTGTTTCCATCCTTTGGGATTAAAAGAGAAGAAAGATGGTCCCAAATGGCCTTACAAATGGAGATATACCAGAGTGAGAGTCTGTGAGTGCTCAGAGAAGTCCAGTGCACAGTAGAATATAAAAAAAACAGCAATGAGTGAGAATCCACAGTTTGTGATGAAGCTCAGAGCTCCATGATCCACACTGTCCAACATGTGAGGCTCTGAGCAGACGCATTCATGTACAACACATCTTCAAAATCAAGAACACTTTTGAGGGCCACCTTTAACAGCCTCTTTCTGACAAACAAGGAGAAACAGGACTTATTTCTGTAATAAAAACTCAGTAAGACCTCCAACTTTTTTGCAACATACTGGATGAGTTCTCTTAAAGACAATCCATCATTAAGTATGCAGTATTAATTTTGACAGCACTTTTTTATTTAGTTATAGTCTTTTGCCTAAAATATCTTTTAGTTTTAGTCATAATTTAGTCATCTAAATTGTTTTGAATTTTAGTCTCGTTTTAGTTGATGAAATTTCACATTTTAGTCGATGAAATCTGCTGTAAATGTAGTCGACTAAAATATGAAGTGTAAAGGGTAAGGCATTTTTGTGTTTCCTTGAATTTCTGAAGTCATGTTTTACACTTGGATAAAATCAAACATCTAATATCCCTTTCCAGAAAGTTAGTAAAGTCTGAATGTATAAATGAAAAGAAACAAATTGAACTTTTGTGTGAAATGCAGTCACCTTTATTTAGGCTACCTGGCAGAGCATCTCAGTTACAATACCAGAACTGACAACAAACAGTGAACCTGCTCTACATGAATATATCAATTCATAAAGAGAGGTGCTCTGATTGGATCGCTCCACAACTTATCCCACCACCACCAAGCTAAGACAGCTGTGATTGGATGTCCCTCTTAACTCATCCAACCTTTCCACACAACCAAAGTAGCTGTGATTGGATATATTCCTAACTTGTCTCTACTTTCTACATGACCAAATTAGGTCTGATTGGATTAAGTCTCTGTCAAACATTTTAGTCTAGTTTTTATTTGTTGATGAAAATGTCAGTTAATTTAGTTTGAGTTTTTGTCCATGTGCACTTGTTTTTTTTTTTTTTTAGTTACTGTCTAGTTTTCGTCAGGGGACAAAAGGTTGTTGACGAAAACTATGATGAAAATAATTAGTCAACAAAATTAACACTGCAAATATGAACCCTGAGTACTTAAGAGAAGATACCAACTTAATTTGCTGCCCTCATTTCTCAGACAATATTTGATAAGGGATACACAATAATATCGGCACGGTATTATTATTAGGTGTTAGCTTAAAACGTGGAATATCCTTATCAGCAGGTATCAGAATTTCTGCAGATTACATTAGCCACATATATCACAGTTTATTGGCTGTTATACCATGGTCTGCGTGGATACTCGATTCTGATTGGCTGCAGGGTGTCCATTAAAAAGTGTTATAGGACACCTAAAAAAAAGTTCCGGTCATTTCACGGTTTATTTATCACAACGGCAAGTCAATAGACACTCAAAACATGAGTGATTTTATAGTTTCCTTTAACCTATTTGGTGAATTTGATCATTTTGAAGACTGGGATGCAGCAGAAGAGAAAGAGAGAAGAGAATATGAGAAGAAGGAAATGCGACACAAGGAGGTGACACCGGAGGAACTGAACAATTTAGAGGAGGACAAGGAAACTGTCTGTGGACTTTGACTCTTTGAAACAAAATTTCGCATCATCATCTGGACACACACAAGCGGTAAGAGGTGCACTTGCCCTCTGAAATGATACTTTGTATCACGTAACATAACGCTAAGCAATCATCTCGCTTCCCTCCACTGATTAGGCCTAATATAACAGCTGCGGCCGACCGAGCTGCAGGTTCTATGGCCAGAGCCGGTTACCTTGGCAACGCGTCACAACGAGAGATTAAATAGTCCACTCAGCCGCTTCTTGTGAAAAACGTACGATTTTAACGGTACAAACAACATTAGCGTATTAATAATTGATTTAATATTTATTTCCTTCGTAAGTGGCCATGGTATAAGCGGGATAATGCCCTTCGAGGTGTCCATTATCAGAAATTAATGGACTTCGCGGAAGCAACCGTCCCCCGCTTCGTGTCAGACAGTTCACGCCCGCGTCGTCCATTAATTTCTGATAATGGACACCTCGTCGGGCATTATCCCTTACTTATACCCACAGAGTGTATGAATGTAGAACAATGCTTCACCCTGTAATTGATGAATGCTGAGATTTTAAAAACAATAGCGTCCTCTGACTGAGAATAAAATGTTGTTTTCTTTTGTCCACATCCATTTCTTCCACAAACACACTGTCACAATGAGAGAAACAGGTCAGCCTTAGTAAATTAGAAACACTTCTCTTACTAAAAATATTGGTATTGTTATCGGCAGTGATGGGTTTGGAAATACCAGTGTATCGGGTATCGGCAAAAATCCAATATCGTGCATCCCACTATCAACATGTTTCCTCATATTATATCCTTATAGCTGATGGATTGTCTGGACAATTGATCCCTCCGCTTTTTGAGAAACGCATTTATGTAACATGAATCAGGAGAAGTCAGCACTGATTTTGGTTGGGTGTTGGTTGCAAAGATGTGTCTTTTAATCAAAAGAGGATGGACTAAACTTTTAATGAGCACATCCTGCCCAGAATTTGTAGAAATTAGCTTGTGTGCTCAAAGCATTCTCACCTGATTGCTTCATTAAGCTTGGATAGAAAAGTGCAGGACTGGCCACCATGCTCTTCTTTAGGCTGAAGAAAAACTCACTGTTTATCAACCTGCTGCAGGTATTTTTGGCTACAAGGACGAAGCTTCTCTGTTGTCTTGGTGCATCATTAGATTTACATGAATCTAAACTTTTTGATATTTTGATCCGTTATATTATGGACATTGTGTGGCATCAATTCTGGAAGTGCTTTTAAGTATCTATATTTTTACAGCACAACCTCTCGTTTGGTAACATTTACACAGCTTCATTTATACAGTCTCATACACACACACACTCTATGGTCCAAACAAAGAATAAACCTCCTACAGCTCAAACTTTATGTCTCAAACTTTCCTGCCTCTGCTTCAGTCTCTCATTTTCTGTCTCTCTCTCCTGTTCTTCTCTGTCTTGCTCACCCAATTATCCATCAGCTGCTGCCGAGGATCTCAGTGCAACAAATGAGGAATTACCCTTGTTGCCAAGTTTCCTGCTAAATGTCACCTTGTATCCTTACTGCTGGGCTGCAATTATACACAAGCTCACCTCCTCGAATGAGCCATTCTTCACAAAACCAACAGACTTCAGTGGTAACTTAAGGATTTAACAAAGTTTGGCGTAGGAGAATCAGATGTATAAATGTAGCAGGAAGTGAAAGTATGCCATCAGGTTTGAGCTGTTTAATCTCTCCTGTTTTATTCATAACAATCTCATGTACATGTGCTGTTTTTATGTGTTCGAATTAAAGAAAATAAAACCTCCAGTAACTGGAAAGAGGCTGGGACAGACCCAAACTAATTCTGTGTTAACATCAGGACCACATAAGGGGAACAGATCTTGGCCGGCCTCCAGTGAAGAAACGGCAGAGGGCTCCTGCACAGATCCATAACTGGCATGACCACCTGCTGGCACGGATCCCCTGAGCTGGTCTTCTTATCAGGGCCAAGTGTTTTACACAACCAACAGTTTGTTTTTGTTTTTCTTACAACTTCTTGCAGCAAAGCTATTGAGATTGATCAGGGCTGTAAGTATGGAAACTCAAATCATGCAGGATAGTGAGTTTCTTTAGCCAAAATGACAACCCAAACCAGATGATCTTGTCAATTTTGATCTATCTAAGCCTTAGAGACAAATGATTTTATAATTATAAATTACTGTAAGAAGGAATGCGAGGGAGACAAAATCCTGTACTGGACCTGAAAAATTGACCCCTGTGTTGTAAGCATTGTCAAGCTGAATCAATCACAGATTGAATTCATCAACCCGTCTCTTATCTGATCTGCTGACAGGTCTAATGTACAGTTTCCTGTGTTAGCTGAGCAGCATTCAAGAGCTCATTGTTAGACCCTGAGGATGGAGCAGAAGCTAAGGCTGAAAAGTAGCAGTTTGGGTGGTGTGGCAAAGTGTAGCCAGGAGCAGCACAGCATTATATTCTTCTGGCCTCATCAGCCAGTCAGTCTGATATGAATTTTGAGTAGTTATGTGTATGGATAGAAAGATGAGGGGTTGATCATCGATGACTGAATACTTTGCACCAGACTTATAGGTCTATTTAATTGATTATCTCCACCGAGGAGGTCATGTTTCTGCCCACATTTGTTAGTTTGTGAATAGGATTCTCAAAAACTAATGAACAGATTTGGATGACATTTTCAGGGAATATATCATGGCACAAGAAAGTAGTGATAATATTTTGGTGGTGATCTGGGTCTTTGATGCAAATCCAGGGATTTTTTATTGATTTATTACCATTGCAAGACAGGGCAGTTTTCCACATTTTCGTATTAACTCAAGTTCTCAACTGATTTTCATCACATTCTCAGGGAATGTCGGTCATGGCACAAGAAAGAAGTGATGATATTTTGGTGGTCATCCAAATCTGGGTTTCCTAACAGTGTGAGATAGCCCTTCACTTCATCCTGGAGCATCTGGACACAGCAGCAGCCTACGCCAGGGTCCTGTTTGTGGATTTGAGCCCTGCTTTAAACACAATAATCCTGAATGTGCTACAGAACAAGCTCTCCCACCTAAACATGCCTGACTCCACAGGTGAATAAGACTGAAGGTGAAGGTGAAGTTCGGGAAACACGTCAGCAGAACCATCAGCACCAGTTCCCTTCAAGGCTGCGTTCTACACCAACAACTGCACCTCCTCTCAGCTCCTCCAGTTCGCAGACCACACCTCCCTCATCAGACTCATCTCTGGGGGGTGTGGTTGACCACCTGGTGACCTGGTGCAGTGAGAACAACTTAGAGCTGAATGCTCTGAAAACAGAGGAGATGGTTGTGGACTTCAGGAAGGACGCCGCTGGCCTTGCTCCCATCACTCTCTCTGACTCTGATGTCTCCATTTCCTGGGGACCATCATCACCCAGGACCTCAAGCAGGAGCTAAACATCAGCTCCCTCCCAGTCCCCACAAAGGACAAGAGCAGACTTCAGTGGATCAGTCGCTCTGCAGAGGAGGTGATTGAAATGTAGAGAAATATACTTGGCAATAAATACAAATTCTGATTCAGATAGTTTTGCACAGTTTTGACAATAATGTACCCAAAAATGTTGGAGATGCCTTGATAAAGGTTTGTGCTCTGGGATTACTTCTTGTTCTTTACATTTTTGTTAGAAAAGGTGCTGAATTACAGCTCAAATACTCTGTCTAAAGTGAAATGCAGCTGCTTGCCACTAGCTCATCCATGTCAAATGCTCTGTAACCTGTTTAAGGAGCTCAAATGAATGCTTTAGACCAACTAGGTAGGATCTTTAGCATTTTTGTAGGGACAGCATGGTTTGATGATACTCTGAATAAAATGTTATAGTTTATATTCAAATATTGAGTTCAGCACAGAAATATGAATGCGCCAGCTGAATCTCGTGTTGAAGTATTTCTTTTGTTACTCCAGGTCGTCAAGCCTTTTCAGCCCAAGACTGCTCCTTCCCAAGTGCAAAACTAACAGACTGAAAAACTCTTTTGTCCCTCAGGCCCTCAGACTGTACAACTCCTCACCCAGGGGGAGGAGGAGTAACAGGAAGACAGAGGATGGAGCAGTAGTAGCCAGTAGCCATATATTTATTTATATTTTTATTTTTTATCTGCAAATTGTTTTTGCTTTTGTATTTTTTGATATCCTGTGTTCCTTTTAACCCTGTGTACTGCTATACAATGCTACTGCTGGAATCTAAGTTTTCCTTAGGGAGTCTTCCTGAGGGATTAATAAATTCTATCAAATCTAAAGCTGACCCGGTGCATCCACACTAAAAGTAACATCATAATCACTTGAGTCAATGCTTCAGGATGAGTTTCCTCTGCCGTTTTGCCTTCTTGAATCCACAGAGCAAAACAGCAAATCAGCTGAATCATCTTGCACGGACAGAAGAACACACAGCCATCTGCTGCATAGGACAGTGCCACAGACAGAGACTTCCTGCAGGAAAGTTGACTCATTTTTATGTAAAATTCACACAATTATGCAAAATAACTGCCTGTCAACAGCAGTGTACATTACTGATAGTCTTAGCTCAGTCTTCTTAAAGGTACAGTGCTGCTGGGAGGCCTTTATACAACCCGACTTCAAAAATACTGAACTATCCCTTTAAAGCATGCCCTGCCTGAACCAGTAAATGATCAAATCAAACTCTCCGTAATGTCTCAGGACTCCTGAAGTTCATAAACCCATCCTCTCCTGTTCATCTTTGTCTCAGTAAACTCTGATCCAAACCGACTGCGACTCTGTAGATGCATTTTAGACAAAGACGAATGAGCAAAGTTGACTTTCCTCCCTGAAGTTAAAATAACATTGTCAGACAAGTCGACAGTTGCCCTGCAGCCCCAAACCCAGCCCGTCTAAACCGGAGTCACTTGTGTTTAATTTTGCCGGTGTCCCTCCGGAGCACATCCTGATGCAATCAAGACCAAGAGCGGCAGAACTATGATGGGCTTCATGGCTGTGGGGGATTTTGAGGGCTCGTACGTTTCAGGATGTGGGGAGAGCCAGAAGAGCCGCTGAAGGATGTTAGGATGATAAATTCAGCTCTCAGAAAGTCTCTGTTTGACATCAGGATCCAGTGTTTCATTAAAGAACGGCTGCAGGGACTCAGAGAGGCTTTAGCAGGTTTTAGTCGGGCCCGCTGAAATCGAGGGATATTCATTTTCGCATCAGCTGAGGAAAGCAACACAGATGGAGATACTATGGCATCTGTCTGAGATGTGGTGAGGCTGGAAGAACAAAAACTGCAGGACTACCTTGACAAAACAGACTGAGCTTATTTTTTCTTTTTTTTATGTTAAAATTTTGTAAATCTGATGATCAAATGATGCTATATTTTTCTGATTATGACAAAAAATGATTAGCAACAGGTGTTAGAATAAGTTAATTGTTGATTTCAAATAAATTGAATTTCATGAAATTATATTCTTTTAAATTAATTTAGAGGAAAAAAGTGTCAGTTTTCAAAAATGTTGCTCAAAATGCTTTCAACTCTGTGTTGGGTAGTATCCATCCATCATACCGCTTATCCCTTGCATGGTTACAGGGTGCTGGAGCCGATCCCAGCTGGCATTGGGGGAGAGGCAGGGTACATCCTGAACCAGTCACCAGCCAATCACAGGGCTGACTCAGAGACAAAGACAACTATTCACCCATTCGCTCCTGAGGGCAGTTTTGAATTAACAATAAACTTCATGAGCATGTTTTGGTTTTTTTTGAGGAAACTAAAATAGGAGAACACCAACACATGCACGGGGAGAACATGCATACTGACCAACACGGGGATCAAACCAGCAACCTTCTTGCTGTGAGAGTTGGTTACAAGTCAAGATAGAGTTGAACTTTGATCCGTTCTGAATTATTTGTTCTATCTAAAAAACATCAGCACTGTGGTGGAAATTTGTGCATGTCAGTCAATTAACAAAAATATATAAAACTCAAAATGGCCCCTGTGGCTCGGGGAGAATGGATCAGAAATGTCAAGCCAAGAGATGCAGTTTCTTTGGTTTAGACCAGTCCTGCCACCCTGGAAAAAAAATAACAATAACACTACTACCTCTACTACATACTTGCCCCTCTACACGTTAACTGATTTTTGTAAACTGAACAGCATTTCACCATCATGTCTACAGATACCTGCTGCAAACACATCTATACACTAATTTACTGAAAAGGGGAATGTTCTGTGGGAAAACACACTGGTTTCTGTAGAATTAACAGCATTACACCATAATATCTTTAGACACATTCTGTAAAATGTCTGTACAGTAAATTACTGAAAAGGGAACTGGATGAAAGAAAATCTAACCAATAGCAGGCAAGATTTCTTTTAGTAAATGTTTTACATTTTTGTTATAAAACAAATGTTTGAGTGTTGGATAAAATTTGATTTTCTTTTTTTAGAAAATGATCAGTAAAACAGTTAAAGATATAGTAATGTAAACCGAAATACAGCAAGTTCACTGTAATTTAAAATGTATTAAAAAGTTGTTTAATGTAATACAGTAATTATGCTGTGAATTGAAAGAAGGCAATGATACCTTGAATAAAAACACAGTGGAAAACCTGTTATAGAAAATACAGTAATAATGCTGTAAATTAGAATAGAGAAATGTGACTACAGCAACAGCAACTTTCTGGCATCTTGTTGCCAGTAAGTTGCTGTAAATGTTACAACAACCTTTTTACAGTGAACATCCTGCTAAACTACGAAACCTAGAAAAACAAAAGCCCAAATAAAGTCTCTCATATTCTAAATGATAAAATTAAGAAAAACTAAATAAATTGCTAAAATTAGGAAATCCTGCGAAATGCTGTGAATAGCTCCAACAATCCCAATCCAACTGCTTTGGGAAAAATGACCTCTTTGTTTGAGTTCAGATGTACAGACTGGAGTATTAACTGACTCACTGGTCTTGACCTTGGACTTGGACTGACTGAACTCTCACAGTCTTTTTAAGCAGTGACTTTGTCCCACCTGTCCTGGACTATCGTCTGAGGAGAGGACAGACCTGAGTGAATATCCCGCTCCGAGAGCCGGCTGACTTTTGTTTTTCCTCAAATCCATTTGAAATAAATAAGAAAATAAGCAGTTGTGTGTGTTTAAAACACAGCGATGACGCTTTCTCATGTTCCTGTCGTGCCTAATGCTGCTCTGACTTCAAACGACCAATTAATGTGAGGAAAGGGTGTGTGTGTGTGCGTGTGTGGGGTGTGTGTGTGTGTGTGTGTGTGTGGGGGGTGTGTGTGTGTGTGGGGGGGTGTACTGTGGTGTTACTGCAGCTAATGAGCTGCGACACGCCGCACTTCCATGAGCCCGTGTGTGTCTGTGTGTGCGTTGACCTCCCCTCTTAAAGCCAAAGGGAACAGACTGTTGTGTTTTAGTGAGCTCTGCAGACCACACACACAAACACCCCCAAACAAACAAACACACACACAGTAGCAGGTTGGCAGCAGTACAAAGGAAGTTGAGGATCAGCGTTTGATCCATCATGACCTTTAGTTTGGCTCCAAGTCGCCTCTGCTCTCCGAAAATCCCTCTGTATCCCTCCTCTTCTCTCTGTTCGGCATCCTTCAGCATCTTCTTGTATTTTTATGTAAGTATTTGATTCATGGCTCTTTCAAAGCTACACAAACAGAACAGGGTTTGATCTTTGTGCTTATTGAGCTGCTTATTATCTCCTATGTGGGCGAACGGGCTGAGGGGCGACAGAGAAATGCAGAAATGAGGGGATTTTTTTTGTTAAGTGGGTTTAAAGAGAGCTTTTCCTTCAGGGCAGCGGGATTGAAATGATGATGCTGTTGCTGTTTTATCTGTTGATGCCACTTTCTAATGATCGTGGCTGTCAGATGGATTTCAGGAGAAGAACATTTGTTGATTAATGAGAGGGAAGTTGAGTATGTATTCATAATTTGACTCTACTTGTCCAAAATGAATCATGTTACTAACTGTAAAGTTGATCCTATACTTTGATTCCCTCATCAGTTCCTGCTGATTTACTCTGTTGGCAAAATTCAGTTTAAGTTTTCAGTTTTAAGTTGCAATTGAAAGTAAATTATTTCAGTCACAAAAAAAAAGAAGAATGCACCCTGTTTATCAGACAGAAATAGATACAGATAGAAAGGTAACACCATGAAAATCCTTCCTTTCCCTCTTTCAAATCTCTCTTTCCTCAGTCCTAACCCACGTTGACAAGAGAAAAATAGAGATATGGCTTTGATGCAAACGTTGTATTGCTTCGTGCGGCATTGTGTTGCCTAAGCTCATGACCCTTGTGTTCAGTTGAGGCCCAATGTTTCATTGAACTGACAGTTGAATAAGGAGACTTTTGGCTCTAGAACATGTGTTTTATTATTCTTTTAGTATCTTACATTTCCTGCACAGCTGATAAAAACTGTGCACCATGTGAGAAGACATGCTTTTATTAGCACACGGTGGTGATTCAATAACTCTTTAAATGATCACCTCATCTATTGATTAACTTTCAAATCCATACACACAGTACACTTCCTCATGAGTTAAATTCAGGAGAGCATGCATTCATTAAAATAAAAAACGTGCAGTATCCTGAACCCACACACTCAGAGGCAGTGCCGGTGGAACAGGGACTAGTCTGGCCCTGGGCTAAACTGACTCTGTAGAGATCCAGTGATTAGATGGAGCCATGGGCAGTGTGGCAGACTGAGCTGAAGGCTGATCCCAGGGTTTAGACTGACCCCGTGGGAGATGTTATGGACATGAACATGCAGATGGCTGACAGGGAAACCTGCAGCACCTCAGGCTTCATCTCATGTGTGATGCAAACCGTCCTTGTGAGATTATTTAGTCTAATACGATGACTAAAACACCTTGAGGAGGTGTACCTGTGCTTTCTTATTTTAAGAAAAGTGTAACATGTTGCCTTCACCGGGGAAATAAACTGTTGACAGCTGAAAATAAGTGGAGAGCAGCCCTGACACCTCCATCAAGGAAACAGAGCAGGCAACTTATGATGAATTACTGCTGTGATATCCAAGACACAAGTAGGAGTCCTGGGAGTCTGGATTAGTCTGGAAGCTGCTTTCAAATGAAAATATTCTCTTTAAAGACGTGTGGCCTACAAAAGAAAAAGGAAACTGTTGCACAAAGCCCACATTAAGGTGGAAAGTCCATCCCCTAAAGTTTCTCCTCAGCCTCCTGTTTGTATCCTATAAAGGCCGAGCAACCCTGAACCCAGTCGACAGCCCTGTCCACGCTGCTGTTTCAAGACTGAAAATTTAGTATCATGTCATGAGAAGGGGGACTCAGCAGGAGACAGTAGTGCTGTGAGTTAGTGTCTCTGCCTTTGTGTCTTTGGGGGGCATTTGCCATGTTGTGCACATCAAGCCATGCCGTAATTTGCTGTTAAGTCCTCACAGAGTTAATGTGAATTTCTCGAGGTGTGAAGATAATGCAGCTTTGTTGTTGTGCCTTTG
Source organism: Cetoscarus ocellatus (assembly GCA_037902135.1). NCBI lineage: Eukaryota > Metazoa > Chordata > Actinopteri > Labriformes > Labridae > Cetoscarus > Cetoscarus ocellatus. The sequence continues at coordinate 581,301 of JBAMNC010000189.1, read as the reverse complement.
CTTTTGTCACACTGCATACGGGGCTCCAAATCCTGATTTGGATCCAGGAATTTTCTAAATGATGTGTTAACATTGCAAGATGGGGCAGTTTTCCATTTTACTAGTAACTCAAAAAGTCCACAATGGATTTTGATTATATTTTCAGGGAATGTTGGTCATGGCAAAAGACAGATGTGAAACAATTTTGGGGTTGATTACAATAAAGACGGAAATGCCTTTTTTGTGCTCTCTAGCTTGCCTTTCTTTTATTGCAAAACTAAAACTAAATCAAGGGAATAAAAGATGCAGAAATTGGGAATAGTATGAAAAACATAACTGAAAAGCATCAGGCTAAAGTAAGAACCCCAAAGTTCCTGGTCCCAAACATCACCTCAGTTTCATGCTTCTTCACTAAATTCACCCTGGAAGTCATGGCTACTCTTATATTATTTATCACAGACTCCTGTTGAACCCTCCAGAGACAGAAGGAGAATTATTAAAGACATGAAGCAGAAAGCAGGAGTGGATGGTTGGAGCATAAAAGGCAAAACAAACAACCTTAAAGAACGTCTGACCCCGGCAACAACAGCTGCTAACCCCTTTTAGCTGAGCCGCTAAGAGGCCGCAGAGGCACGAACATACAACTGGCCTTTGTCTTAGCCTCACTTTCACTTTATCCTCAAGAAGCACCAACCCATAAACACACACAGACTAACTAAAAAACACACACGCTGCGAGCACACGTTTCCATTAGATCTGTGAGCCTGGGCTCTCTCCGTCTTCTTTCTGAGGGTGATAGTTCCATTTCAGGCTGATCACTGCCGTCTGAAGCAGATGGATGCCAAGCAGCCCCAGGCAGAAAGACTTATTCCCAGACTGAAGCCTGGAAAACCACAGAGGGTGAAAACCCACAAAGAAGGCTTATAAAAGAGCAGATAGTTGGTTTAAGAATACGATTCATTCTTAGATTTATGACAGACGGCTTTACAGAAGTGCAGGACTTTCATGTTTTTTAACAGATCTTGAGAAAATTGTGCAATAATGTCATCAAGCAAATTAAAGAACCAAAGCAGAAGTGTTCAGAGATGTCAAACTATCTTTGATATCAATACAACATTTGCAGAGGTACATAGATGTTGTAACAACTGGCTTTCACAGTCCTTTATGCCTCAATGAAATATTTACTATTCCACGTCCTGAATTTAGATTTCCCCCTTTAAATAATCTATTTCGATGAAGGAAGCTGAAGGGCTGTGCTTTATCTTAATCGAGTCGATTATGGCAGTGAGCCACGTATAGGCTGTTTCTGTATGTTTAACAAACTGCAAGGGTGAAACTTTAATAATGGATACAGGCACCATGCATGCACCACTAGCTTTGCTTAATAAGATAAAATAAAATGTTGAAACAAAGTGAAGTAACAAGAAGTGGTCCCAGAGCACAAACCTCTGCCAAGGCATTTCCAGCAGTGTCAAGTAACAGTGTAATTTTTGGCAGCACTTTTTAATTTAATTTTACTTATAGTCTTTTGCCTATAATATCTTTTAGTTTTAGTCATAATTTAGTCATCTAAATTGTTTTAATTTTAGTCTAGTTTTAGTTGATGAAATTTCACAACATTTTAGTCGATGAAATCTGCTGTAAATGTAGTCGACTAAAACATGAAGTGTAAAGGGTAAGGCATTTTTATGTTTCCTTGAATTTCTGAAGTCATGTTTTACACTTGGATAAAATCAAAACTCTAATAACCCTTTATTGAATGCTAGTAAAGTCTGAATGTATAAATGAACAGAAACAAATTGAACTTTTGTGTGAAATGCAGTCACCTTTATTTAGGCTACCTGGCAGAGCATCTCAGTTACAATACCAGAACTGACAACAAACAGTGAACCTGCTCTACATGAATATATCAATTCATAAAGAGAGGAGCTCTGATTGGATCGCTCCACAACTTATCCCACCACCACCAAGCTAAGGCAGCTGTGATTGGATGTCCCTCTTAACTCATCCAACCTTTCCACACAACCAAAGTAGCTGTGATTGGATATATTCCTAACTTGTCTCTACTTTCTACATGACCAAATTAGGTCTGATTGGATTAAGCCTCTGTCAAACATTTAAGTTTTAAGATCCTGCTGCAGATGTTTGTCTTGTTCTACGAAGTGCTTGATCACAAATTAAAAAAGACAGATGAGCCCTTCAACCAACGTTCCTTTGCACTCTTTTTTTCATCCCTCGTCTTCTGCAGCATTTCAAAGGAGAGAAACTTTCTCAAACTTACACAAGCTGCACATCAGGCTTTATAGAGGCAGAGAAACAGGGTGGACACTTCTAGATAAACTGATTTTGTTCAACCTTTTTATTAAAACTAGACATGCTCACAGGGCACAAACCTCCACAAAGGCGATAATTAACCAGGTTGTTAAAAAAAAAAGGCAAAATTTTCGCCATGTCAGCAACTCCTTTAAAAAAATCCTGGATGTGAATTGCAACAAAATTTCATCACTTCTGTATTGTGCCATGAACAATATTCCCTGAGAGTTTCATCAAAATCTTTGAGAACTTCTTCATCTTTGTTTCTCACAAACAGACAAACAAACACAGCAAAAACACAAGCTTCTTGACGGGGTAATTAAGATGGTGCTGTTTATTCAAATGAGAGAATATAAAATCAAGGGACATTTCATTTAACACACTTTGAATAATAATAATAATAATAATAATAAGAAGAAGAAGAAGAAGAAGAAGAAAAAGAAGAAGAAGAAGAGGAAGAAAACAGGTTTAAAATCACTTAAATCACCTTTCTTTACTTTTCTGATGCCTGATTTGGACTTCAGCAGATCATCTTGACTATGTCTAATATGCCTAAATGCATTAAGCTGCTGCCATGTGAGTGGCTTTTTGCATTAACAAAGAGCTAACCAGGCTTACCGAAGAAAGAGGCCCATACGGGGTTTTTTTGCATTTTCTCTTAACAGACTGAATTTAGGAGTTTAAACATAGTCAAACTGCCTGACCTTGAAAAATAGGAATAAGTTGATGCCTTTATTCTGTGATCATCTTTGCCTGAAAACCTTGAGAAAGGGCAGAGCACTTTCAAATTACAAATCAGCTGCTCAAATTTCAGACCCTCTGATGTCTTATATCTGCAGGAGAAGAGCGAAGTTTTGTTTTTGCCGGCGTTGGTTAGTCTGTCTGTCTGTCTGTTTGTGTTCAAGATAACTTGAAAAGTTATGGACGGATTTGAATGAAATTTTCAGGAAATGTGTGGAATGGGCTAAGGAAGAAATGATTAGGTTTTGGGACTGATCCGGATACATGAATTTTTTAAAGGATTCTTTAACATTGAGAGATAGGATCATTTTCGCCAAAGTGGACTGAAGCTGCTTGGCAGAGGTCTGCGCTCTCTGAGTGCTTTTTCTAGTTTATATATGTATTTGGGTTAGGGTTTGGGTTAGGGTAAGGGTTAGCACACAGGAGGCAAAGTGAGTCAGGAGATCCTCAGTTCATATTCATTTGGTTTTATCACTTTTTGTTGCAGAAGCTCTTTATTGTGTTCCTTGTTGCTAAATTCATCCTCATATAGAAAACCGTGGACTCTGGAGAATTTTGTAGCTGTCACTTTGGAACTCAACTTACGAGGGTTGATTGATAAGTTGTGAGCCTTGTATTGAAGAAGATAAGCAGGGACGTCCTTTTTCAGCTCTACTATTCCCTGACTATTTAAGGCTGTGTACCTGGAGACTTGTGTCATTTGGTCAGTTTATGTCGAAGAGGTAGCACTCTAAAGTAAACAAGGCAAGTGACTTTTGCAAAATGGACAAAGTGTCCCTGTTCACAAGTCTGTCATTGCCATGGCTGCCATTAAAGATTGTGGCTTTGAATTGATTGAGCATCCGCCTTATTCGCCTGATCTCGCTCCATCAGACTTTCATCTGTTTCCAAAATTGAAAAAGGCCATTTCCGCTACCCACTTTCGGTCAGATGATGACATCATTCATGCAGTGGAGGACTTTCTGAACAGTCAAGAAAAGGACTTCTTGGAAAGTGGCACTGAGGCCCTTAAACATCGCTGGCAAAAGTGTATAGATACTGAAGGGGATTATGTTGAAAAATAATGCAATATGTCTGCCAAAAGTCAAACCCTTAAATATGAGGCTCACAACTTATCAATCATCCCACGTACATTTCTGCCTGATAAAACTCTTTCCAGCAGACAGACAGCGAATGTTACTGTCCTTCATAAATCTGTGCTTTTCTTGCCTTGGTCCACATTGCATTTGAAAACACAAGTTATGTTCCACACAGTTATTAATCAATTTAGGATTCAAGTCTCAAGGGCAGCAACATCAGAGGGGCGAATCAATCGATACAAAAGGAGGGATGACAGCAGAAGGCCTTTCCATCTCGCCGCCTCCTTCTGCCTTGCTTCAAACATTCAACAGTTCCAGTCGGAGCGCTGGAGAAAGACTTCTTCACACTTATTGATCGGCTGCTTTACAACAACAGAAATACCTGGGGTTCCTGTATAGAGTCGAGAGTCTCACATTCTGTCAGGGGAGGATGGCACAGTGAAGTAATGTGAGTCTGGACCATCAGTGTTCACGTGTATAATAGGTCTGCTTAATCTCAGAGCTCCTTTTCGTTCATTATCAAAATGCTGATAATGACAGCAAACGCCAGCACTCACGTTTACAGAGAGCAGAGATACTGATGGAGTCAAAGGAATGACTCACAATGTGATGATATCTGTTCAGCCTTGGGCTGCTAAAACAATAGGAAGCACCAGTCAGGTTCTCTTTGTAACTAAAAACGTAATCAAAATAATGTTTTTCTTTTTAAAAGTGCATTTATGCTCGATTTTGTTTTATCACCACACCTGACTTTGGACCTAACAGACGTCTTTGTTGAATCACAAAACAATGAAAGAACTTCGATTTAAGAGCAAAATTAAACATTTTTCCTGCGTTTAAGAATTATTCACTTAAACAGTAAAAATCAGAAGCTGCCCGGACAAACACAAGGCAGCAACTCAGTGCGTATAGACATGTTGGCATGGTCAAAATGACCTGCTGAAGTTCAAACTGAGCTTCAAAATGGAGACAAAATGTGATTTAATAGACTTTGAATGTGGTATGGTTGTTTGTGCTAGACAGGCTGGTCTGAGAATTTCAGAAACTGTCGATCTGCTGGAATTGTCCTAAATAACCATCCTTTGGGATAAATTATTTTAGAGAAAACAGTCACAGCAAGTGAAAAAAAGCAGTTTGTTGACAAAGATCCTCTTTTTACACTGATGAAAGATATTCAAAATTTCAAGGTAACTGTCTGCACTAGATTTCTGAGATTTGGGTCAGAACTCAAAATTTTGAGTTGAGAGAACAACTATTTAAATTAAGGCAATTCCAGGTGAATTCACACCCAGACCAGTTACAGCATGTTTTCAGCATGTATGCCTGCTCACCACTGTGCTTGTCGAGCACACAATAATAATTTGTCTTTAAATGAATCGTGTGGTCAGAACTTGGCCTGACCTTGCCTGACCATACCTGATCTTAAACTAATTGTTTTAAGTTTTGAAAACTCAACTTACGAAATTAGTCCAACTTAACATAAAACATAATTTCCTGATGAAGAGAGGTTACAGGTTACAAACTTTCTTACTGCCAGGGACCTGTACAACATGCTGCACAACCGAACCACTTTCACACTTTGTGCAGAGTCAAACATATTTTCAGATACGTCCAGAGCACAGGTGGAAGAGTGCATGACTATGAGGTTTAGCAATGAGTTTATCTCTGGTTGGACTTTATTGAACATCACAGTGGTGACAGAGACAGAGAGCCGAAGTGTAACCCCGAATTTCCACAAAGTCCATTATGGAAGTTCATGTCAGCCCTGGAAGCTTAAAGACGGGATCATTAAGATCATAAGAAAACCACAATTTCACATGGTAACTGTGAGGTTATGAGATTACAGGAGGAGCAACATGTAAACAACGGGTTATATTTCTGTTTGACGTCATTTGCTGTAGGCATCAACATTTTTCCAGTATTTCTGCTGTATTATGAAATGACCAGGGCACTCTTAGTGCTTGTTTTTCTATGTTGGGTCACTGAAATGGGGTTTTCCTGCTGAAAAGAGTCGATGCCTGTTTCCTGCAATTCTGTGCAGAGGTAGTGTGCTCTAGCGCAGGCTGTTGAAACAGACTGATTGATGACAGTGAGGGCGACATATGGAAGATTACAGGTGGGCAATGTGGAAATTGGGGTTAAAATGTGTACAGTCAGGTTGCACAGACAGATAAGTGAGGATCTGGTTATCCTTTCAAAATAAAACAGTCCTTTGACTGTTCGATTTTTGTAAATGTAACAGTATTTTACCCTAATATCCAAAGCTACCTACAGTAAAAAATGCATACAGTAAATTACTGTAAATGTCAACAGACTGTGGGTAAACATACCAATTTTTGTAACATTAACAGCATATATATTGTATTTTCCTATATGCTATACAGTAAATTACTCAAAATGGTAATGGATCAAGAGAAAATTCTATTTTTCCCAGGAAAACAGACCAATAGAAGGCATGATTTCTTTTAGTAAATTTCTCAAATGTTTGAGTGAATGAGGTATTTTATGGGATTAAAAATTGATGTATGTGATTTTTTTTTTTTTCACAAAATGATACCTTGCTTATAAATTATCAGTAAAATTGTTAAACATTTAATAATATTTAGCAAAAATCAGCAAGTTTACTGCAATTAACAATGCATTAAAAAGTTGTAGGGACCAAATAAAGCTAAAATAAAACTAGAAAAAGCACTCAGAGAGCGCAGACCTCAGCCAAGCAGCTTCAGTCCACTTTGGCGAAAATGGTCCTATCTCTCAATGTTAAAGAATCCCTTAAAAAATTCATGTATCCAGATGGTGATCTGGATCAGTCCCAAAATCCAATCATTTCTTCCTTATCCCATTCCACACATTTCCTGAAAATTTCAGCCAAATCTGTCCATAACTTTTCAAGTTGTCTTGAATACAAACAGACAGACAGACAGACTAACCAACACCGGCAAAAACATAGCCTCCTTGTTGGAGGTAAAAATAGGTAGTTCATTTGCAATAACCACATTTATTTTCATATTAGTAAAGGCTCACAGGTGCAGGGCGTCTTTACCATGGACTTAATTTAGGAATGATAAATCATGGTGTCTATATTCCCTTTTGTCACACTTGCATGATATTCAAAATCAGACATTAGTGCAGGAATATGTTTGTTAGTTTGTCGAGTTTAAAAAAACAGATTTGACATGGAGACTGTCCCTCCTCCCACGTTACAGACTTTCTTTGTATAAAATGGATTTAGCCTCTGGTTTGAGATACCTGGGAAGACCGCAGGGACAAATAAAGACAAAGTGTGAAGCAGATGGATGGATTCAAAGACAGAGCTGGATTAAACGAACTTTTAATCAGTAAAAGAGAAAGTGGTAAATAGTAAGCATCAGTTTTACAGTGTAGCCTATGGCTGAGGCAGATAGATACAGGGAGACAAGAAGTGCAAGTGAGACAGAGGGGAATAATAACCTCTGCCTCTTCTGTCTCATCCACTTTACCCTCTTACATTAATCAGGCCTGGTGGGGTGGGCGAGAGGGGCTTCACTCTGAGCTGAGCTGTTGGGGGGGCTAGAAAAGTGGGCCAGTGATTGGAGGGTCAGCAGTTCAAAGCTGTGAGCAGACGGGGGAGAATCAGCCGAAGCTGCTCCGTCTCACTGAATAGTTTTGAAGTGCCCCTGAGCAAGGTGCTTAACCTCTGTCTGAGTCAGAGCTGCGGCGCCGCGAGCAGATGGAGGCCGGGGTCTGATAGGTCAGTCTTACCTTAACACCCATCCCCCTGCTGCTGCTTTACACCTGTCAGGCATGTAGCAGACACCCGTATAGGGACTGACGCTTCACTGTAGGCCCGGGAGAAAACCACAGGAAGCTGCTGCATTCATGAAAAGAGGATATCAACACTAAACAGAGCTCACTTAGCATGTAATATAATCACTGGAATAAATAGTTCGCCATTTATTTGTGGTACTTAAATGAGTACATTTTATATTGGCAATGTTTTAGACTTCACTGGAAATGTTTTATTATCATTACATTAGGCTGTACTTGTGACCAGGGTGAACAACTTTGCCACTGCTGAAGTGGAAAAAAGCTGCAGTTCCTTGAGTGTCCACTTGAGGCTGTCTGCAGGAACAATGAAAGTCACATACACTTTCCATCATAAAAGTTGAAAGAAACATCTTAATTGCCTGGATTGAACAACAGTTTGAGAGTTAAAATAGTTTGTCTTTACCTCTCTTAAACTTAAAGGGATGTGGTCGGGGGTATCAAGGATTTTAGTGTTGCATTCATAGGCTGATATGATTTGTTGTAGGTGTTAGTCAGAGGCCTTGAGCCATATCAGCTCCAACCCTTTTTTCCAATCCCAAAGTCCTAGCTAAAGCTGTAAGCCTTGAGCCCTCATTGACCTAAAGAGAGCATAATTTGCCTTAATTAGGCTCAAATTTCTCAATGACAACAAGAGTCACAGTCACGAATTTCAAAAATACTGAACCCTTGCCTGTTGGCCCAGTTTGCTCTGATTGGTTGGCCGGTTAACTGTGCACAAAAACAGTGGCAACCTTTGAAACCAAACATTGCCAGTTTATTTGTGCTATAGTCTTGGGTTGTCTCTAAATAAAAGTCAAGAGACCCACCTTCATGGTGCTGGTGTTTCTTTGTATTAAAAGCGAGCCACAGAACTACAGGACAAGAGATGCTGAGTATCAAAATAAGTTAATTTGACTGTTAACCAAAAGGTGTTTCACTTGTTATGTGTTATTTTATATTGTTTATCCCAACAAATTGATTAGTGTTGGAATTGTTGATGGAAGGACCACCATCACTTATTATAGTGAGGAGGTGATCTTCAAAGCGTGAGACCACAGTTCCTTCAATAACAACTTTATAGAAGTGAATAATTATTGATTCTCTTCTGTATTAAAATAACTTGACACAACAAAGTTTGATTGGTTATATCAAGCTAAAATGCTCCTCTGTATTTCTGATGGTAAAAAAGTTTGTTAAGTCAACATACAGTCCATCTTACATATTTACATGCACTGTGGAAACTGCAGGGGCAAAGTCTGCAAACTTTGTGTCCTGAAGCTTAAAATAAACCTGATAAATAAGCCTCATAAAGTATTCAGAGCACATCTCCGTGTTATCTTCATAGAAGTCACTCACAAAGATATCAGGACTGCGTTGAGTCATAATTTCATCACCCATGTTTAAAATTCTGGGTGCTTTGGGAAATGAGAAGAGACTGCCTTGTGAGTTACTTTATTTTCAGCTGTCTGTAAAACAGCGTCGCTCTCTATTGAGTCTGTTAAGCTCTGTGTCCAACAGTGACTTCACAGCTTCGACTGCCTTTTCATATTGTTTCAAAAAGAGATACCAGAATGCCATTTTGGCTCGTGGGGAAAGACAATAATGAAACAACATCCAAAGACAAATCCTGACTGTGAACCTGAAGAGTGAAAAGTGAAAGTCTTTTTATGTTTGGGCAAATGCATGAGGCTCTGATGGAGTGAAGGGTCAGGGCTTTCTCCTCAGACAGACAAGGCGAAGTGAATCACAGTGATGGTGGCATGAACATGTCTGTGATTGTCACTTTAACAGCTCAGTTTTGTGTTTGGCACAACATTAAGACACCACGGTGCAGACGTGTGGACTCGAGTCTGATGACTTTGACCTGAACACCAGTAATTTATGACCTAACCTGGACTTGCGCCTATTGATTCAGAAATTGTTGACATTAATTAAAGCCATGCATGGGGCAGTTTTCCAAATTACTCTTCAGCAGGATGTCTCTGCCATCCAATCCCACCTGAAGAGATTCTTACCATCCAAGAAAAACATTCAGCAAATCAGAAGTTTTCACCCAAAGTGGAGAAAGAACAGAAACTGAAAGCAAAAGAGATTTTCATCTCGTCATTCGAACAACACATCCAGTCTTGCAGACGATGAGTGAGGGCAGCAGAAGACCACACTGTGTGCCACTCCTGTAAGTTTAGAACAGGAAACTGAGGCTACAATTCACACAGTCCAAAACTGGACAATAGAAGATTGTAAAAATGTCTCCTGGTCTGATGGGTCTGGATTTCTGCTGCCACATTCAGATGGTAGGGTCAGACTTTGGGGAAAACATCATGAAAGCATGGATCCATCCTGCCTTGAGTCAACAGTTCAGGCTGGTGGTGGCATCTTGGTGATTCGTGGCACACTTTGGGCCCCTTAGTCCCACCTGGGCATGGTTTAAACCTCACAGCCTACCTGAGTACTGTTGCTGACTATGTCCATCCCTTTATGATGACAATGGACCATCTTCTGATGGAGACTTCCAGTAGCTCCATGTCTCAAAGCTCAGATCATCTCAAACTCTTCAACATGACAATGAGTTCACTGTACTCCAGTGGCCTCCACAGCCACCAGATGTAATAGAGTACCTTCTGGATAAAGTGGAACAGGAGATGCTCATCATGGACGTGTAGCAGTGTTAATTTTGACAACAGTTTTTAAATTTAGTTTTAGTTATAATCTATGCTACAATATATTTTAGTTTTAGTCATAATTCATCGTCATCTAAATAGTTTTAATTTTAGTCTAGTTTTAGTCGATGAACTTTCACAACATTTTAGTCGATGAAATCTACTGTAAATTTAGTCGACTAAATATGAAGTGTAAAGGGTAAGGCACTGTTTATGTATCCTTTAATTTTCTGAAGTCATGTTTTGCACTTGGATAAAATCAAACATCTAATAACCCTTTATTGAATGCTAGTAAAGTCTGAATGTATAAATGAACAGAAACAAATTGAACTTTTGTGTGAAATGCAGTCACCTTTATTTAGGCTACCTGGCAGAGCATCTCAGTTACAATACCAGAACTGACAACAAACAGTGAACCTGCTCTACATGAATATATCAATTCATAAAGAGAGGAGCTCTGATTGGATCGCTCCACAACTTATCCCACCACCACCAAGCTAAGGCAGCTGTGATTGGATGTCCCTCTTAACTCATCCAACCTTTCCACACAACCAAAGTAGCTGTGATTGGATATATTCCTAACTTGTCCCTACTTCCTACATGACCAAATTAGGTCTGATTGGATTAAGTCTCTGCCAAACATTTTAGTCTAGTTTTTATTTGTTCATGAAAATGTCAGTTAATTTAGTTTGAGTTTTTGTCCATGTGCACTTGTTTTTATTAGTTACTGTCTAGTTTTTGTCAGGGGAAAAAAGGTTTTGACGAAATCTATGATGAAAATAAGTAGTCAACAAAATCAACCAACAAATCTTTCCAGCACATTGTTGAATCTATGCAAAAGGGGGTCAAAAGTGATCCTAACAGAGCTCTGTAGTAAGAGCTTATTCTAACTTTAAATAGAGGACATCTTGGGGGACATACCAGCTAGCTTGAGCATTGACATGATAAGTTCATCGTCCACCTGGTTGGATGTTTGTTTCACAGCCTGTCTTCTCACCCCCGCCCTCCACTGAAGTCTGCAAACATGGAGTATTTCCATCAACACACAGTGACACACAAACACAGACACATAATCATCTTCCACCACCTTACCCATTACCCTCCATGTTTACCTATTCACCTGTAGTGCCCGCACATCCATCACAGACACAGTGTAAACACGCACGCTCCCCCAGCCACACCTCCACCCACCCCTCCACTTTCCTCACCTAATGTTCTCGCACCCCTCCCACGCTGATAGCATCTCTGTCTCCTGCAGAGGGAAACGCTTCCTCCGCCGCTTCCTTATCACAGGAACAATGCAGCGGAGTGCAGTGACACAGCCTCCCTTATCAGCGGTACAATACACAAAAGGCAACACAAAGCCACACATTGGCACACAAACTCGTAATACGGCTCATTCGGCGCTGTGAATCAAACGACTTGCACGCCGCTGCCTCGAAGGGACGTATTGATGATTGTATCCACCTTGAGCTTTTATTTGTGCCTCTCTATGCGTCTGCCACAAAATGAGGCACTTAACCCTCAGCAGTAAACTATAAAATCAACATATCCTCGACATAGAGACATCGCTTTAAAGGCTCAATCCAAGGTAATGTTCATTTGAATTGATGCTCTGAATGGGGGCACTGTGAGTCCCTGAATCAAAAAGCAAAGTTGTGTTTCTAAGCCTCAAGTGTCTGACAAAGTTGTGAATACAGACGTATAAAAGTCAACCCACGGTTTGTGTCCAACAATGTGCAGAAAGGAAAGAATCAGTGTTTGTTTACATGAAGGTATGAGCAGAAAATTCAGCCTTTACATGGAAGTTGATGCAGCTCAACAAATAGAGTATAATGCTAGCAAAATGCATCTTTCTTGCTGTGTATGTTGGGATAATAAAGCCACAATGCAGAGTTAAAAGGATCAAGCTTTCAAGGTTTCTGTCTGCAGAAAACAAATGGATAAACAGCCTCTGACTCAGAGTATGGAGAGAGGTGAGAGTGTGAGGCCAAAATCACCTGCTGTGTAGGATTCAGACTCAGGTACTCCTTTCAGAATGAACAGTTCTGTTACTTCACTCTAGTTGATCACACAAGGCAGGGAATAGAAGTTGTGCTCGGTGAAGCTACATGGTTTTATCTCCATCCAGTAAGTTTGTTCATGACAAGAAGGCAACATATGGGACACCTCTTGACCTCCTGACAGAAAGTCTGTCATGTTCTTCTCTCTGCTTCCTCATTATTATCTGAATTCTGACTTTTTCTCTAAATGTTAATAATAATAATAATTACACATTTTATTTAAAAGCACCTTTCATGACACTCAAGGACACCGTACAGGATAAAAACAACAAAAATAAAACATTAAAATCAGCAAAACACAACAGACAGTGATGGATAAGTGGATGAAGTGGCAAATTCATGTTAAATGGAGTATGCAGTCCTGAACAGGTGGGTTTTGATTCTGGATTTGAAGAGGGAAGTATTGACTTTACTGTCTGAATTCTGTCACAAAAGTCACTCAAAGCTCCAACATAGCCGAGTGTGAAATTCCTGCAGTTATTACCAGGGCCACACTGTGTAGTTTGTTCTCCCATCTAGTGGTGAACCTGTATTTTGCATTCAAATGAATAGTGCTCTCTCGCGCAACGCTTTTTCACATGTGCGTTGCAACCGCTGAACTGTACGGCAGCCGATATATGCCTAGAAGCTATGTCTTCTCCTTTTTGCTTTTTTTTGCCAATGCAGATTCCTTCTCCTGTGGCGTGGCATAAGTATGGTCTTGCATTATGAACCAAAGTGCAGTTCAGGCTTTCAGATTTGCCGGGGCAGTGACAAGCGCGTATCACTGTGCTCCCTCTTTCAGTCACACTGGTTCTGAGTGAAAACATTGTTTAGCCTTAGCCAGTAGAACTACATAGCGCTTTGTGTCCCTCTAGGCTGTTCATAGTTTTTATTAATTTTTAGGACATGGAAGCCTCTACAGGACTTACCCGTTCTATATAAATACAGATAAGAAATTCTTCTCTCAGGAGGACGAGTCAGATTGTTGGCAGACACAAATGAGGACACATTTATGAATGTAGACATTGTTTTTAGCTCATAAATGACTTAAGACACTATACATTGTCCCTTTAAGTGTGGTCCACACAGTAACTTCAAGTGCTGGCTGAGCATGCCTGGCTTTATGCCTTCAAGCTGTTGCTCCACAGCAACCAGTAGGGGGAGGTGTGTTCCAGTTAGCCGTAAATCAGCCTCTGGACCACCAGGTGGCACCATAAGCTCTGGAACATGAGAGTACTGAGTAAACTCAACTTATGCTACCAGATGGGGCCAAACTTCACAAACTAAAATAAAAGACCAAAAACAGAAGATGAACACATCTTTTTAGACCATCAGGAGGGAGTTTACACTCTACTAACATTTGAGCTGTGGCACCACCTGAGATGGATTTGATGTAAGCTCTAGTTATAACTTAAATCTACCTCGTAGTAGGTATAAAGTTCTTTGCGAAATATGGTTCCCATGGTGCATCATTTATAGAGCTGGGATAGCTTCAAGGTTGAGGAGGAGCAGAGGGTCTTAGGAGCTGCTGGTACCAGCAAGATGATTTATATGACTTCCTTGTTCACGTTTTTCTGTTCTCCATGAGCAGAGAAAATTTTGGCCATTGAGCAAAAAGCCCTGTCAAGTTATCTGACTTTGTTGGAGATTTTACTGCATGTTGTCTTTGTTTTTATTTTAACTCTGGACAGAGGTTGTAAGCTTGACTGACCTTATCAGAATATTTTGACATTATTTACTTAGTTTTTTTGCCTCTCTTCATTGATTAATGCCAGTTGGGTTGGGTTATTTACAGCCCTTTGTCTGCACTGAGATATGGTTGGCTGCACTGTAAAAAAAATGCTTTTGGAGGTCCTGTGAACCTGCACGGGTGTTTGTGAAAAGAACCTTGATTAGACTTCTTCTCAAGATTGTGTGGTCATATTGAGTTTCTTTGACTGACGGCTCCACGATCCTGTGAAATATTTAGAACCTGTACTTGCAGGAGGACTTGCTGGCTTGTTTTCATTCTTAAAAATGATCTTAAAATCTCTCACACAGCCCCCCCGTTAGCAGCCTCTTCAGGTCTGATCAACCGGAGTCATTAAAAACACCTTCAAGGGTCACCAGGGTCTTTCAGTGGTTTGACAAATGAAGTAAAAATGTCACATATGCAACTATACATTGTTTAATAATTTTACCTTTTCCTCTCAATTCTGGGAATTAAGTTAGATTCCTGACTTTTTCTCAGAACTCTTAAAAAGTCAGTAGTCTCACTTTAATACTTAAACTGAGATAGAGACCAGAGATTAAGAATAATGAGATTTTTCTCTTAATTTTGTGAAAAAAGTCAGAGATTTGACAAAGTTGTTGATTCAAGTGATAATCAAGACAAAAATAATCTGATTCATCTCAGAAATGGGACTCTATTTTGTCAATCCTAAGATTAAATGTGAAATATTGACCTTAGTTTCAGAAGTCTGGCTTTTTTTAACTAGAAATTTTACTTTTTTTTCCAAATTCTATGATGAAACTCCGAGTTCTGACCTTATTCACAGAAAAATGAAAATAGCTTGATCTCTTGTTTTGTTTTTAAGTGACTGTAATCATTTCTGTTCCAGGTAACAGAAATGCCTTTGGGGATTTTTTTCACAAATGTCCACAATGATTTTGAGATGGACTTATTTGATCCTGGAGGTCAAATGGTAATTGTCAAGGTCATAGAACTTTTGCAAACACCTTCCAAAGGAGTTGTTTCATTTTTTTGAATGCTATTATTTTGTTTTTATGATGTTTATCATTACATAACTTCAGTTTTATCATTTTTGGAACATGTTGTAACAAAGAAAATGTGGTAAGAAAAATGTTACAAGCCTTAAAATGCAATGTTCTGTCAAAAGACTCATGAGACTCATTATGATTACAGAGAAGCTTTAACATTTTTATTAGGGGGTGTTAAACGAACCTTGCTGTCTATGCTAAATATGGGTATAAATGATTCAAATAGACATTTCCAAATGTGTTGCTCTGTATTGCTGTTCTGTTTGGTGCTCATGCTTGTAGGCATGCGTTTCAGATTATATTCCTCCCTCCTAGTTTGTAAAATGCATCGTATTTATATTTCCCTGCTGGTCATTTGCATTTCCTGCAGACAAAATCATTCTCAAAGAACAAGCAGTTATGTGATGCAGATCTGTTACTTTTGTGGATCACAAGGATTAAAGCAGACAGAATCCTCTCATTTATCAGCCAGTACTAAAATCATCATAACCTGGAACATGGTTTTATTGTTTGTTTGTTTACTAGATTTTCTATCCAAGCATTCACAACAACACAGTCACCAAAACCCTGTTTGTTTACTCAGCAGAGCTGCTTTGGGCTGCGGCCCGAGCTTCAGCTGATCCTGGGGTTAACCCATTTAGCCCTGCATTACAGCTGATCCACCCCTGAACCCGCTCCAGCTGCACAACAGCTGTATGTGTGTGTCTGAGGACGTCTGGGAGGAGGCTCACTAAAAGATCACCCCCCATGTCTGTCAAGGGGCACATGAGGTGAGACTTGCTCTTCCTGGTGTTTGCTGATCTGGTTTTCTCCAGAGGGAACGGTTAGAGATGAGCCGCTGAAATCCCCGTCGATGCGTCTCGCTCCAAACAGCCGGCGTGAAGGAAAACTTCAGGGACAGGATGAGGCGCTGCGAGTGCGGTTAACTCTGTGCTGAAACACCCTCCAAAGATGTGAAGGAGAACTGTCTTACAAAGTGGG
Organism: Cetoscarus ocellatus; assembly: GCA_037902135.1. Lineage (NCBI taxonomy): Eukaryota > Metazoa > Chordata > Actinopteri > Labriformes > Labridae > Cetoscarus > Cetoscarus ocellatus. Next base: position 564,957 of record JBAMNC010000189.1, on the reverse strand, counting down.
TGTTAGTCGTCTGACTTGAGAGTTGGTCAGATGTGATTGTTTTCCTGCAGCACATCCCTTTATCATGACAACTTCATTCTGTCAGCTCAAACTTGTGTAACAGCAAATCACACAGTCTGGTTGTGGTTTTAACTTCAAGTGTGGTTTGTTTCTCTGCTAAGACGTATTTAACTGCAACTAACAGCATATTTTCCTGGCTTGGTTAATCAAGATGAAAACATGAATTCATGATTGTTCATGAAGACTTTACATGAAATACCGTCAAAATGACTGACAAACTATTTCAGGCTACTGGTTCAAGAAAGTGTTGAGTTTTCACTTCTCCAGCCATAAATAGAACTCAGCCTACCTCTTTGTACCATTTTTGACTTCAAACAAGTGACTTGTGGGTTTTAATACTCAAATAAATATATTTGAAGCTTAAAGCCGGGCCGACGCATGAATTATATTTTTCAATTGACTGGTGTTTTTATGTCCTGTTATTCTGTCTTTTCGAGGTTGCTTTTTGGACCCATTTACTTTTACAGGCCAAGAGTTGTATTTTGTGTATTTTGGGAGAAAACATTATGTGATATTGTTTTGTGGCTAACTACCCCAAAATATTTACTTAATTTTGTTTTATCTTAAAATCTGCCCCACACTGTATCTGTCATGAAAACATTTCTGGATCATTGGAACAAAATTGTTTCATTTTTTCCAGGACAAAGTCCATGATAAATCCACAGCCAGAGGAGCCCTGCAAAGAGAACAACCTAAATTAATATTGCTTATATTATGAGGTGTGAGGGGGTGTATCCTCATGTTCACCACATTGCTGTGCAATAACTTTAATTCACTAAAAAAATTTCACAGCACTGTCAGTGTATGTCTGTGTCTGTGTGTGTTCGATTGTTTCCCTGAGCTGTCTGTGTCACAAATCACTGTGCTGTGCTTTGTCTATTCACCTGACACCAAGTCTGATGTTTCCAGGTAACATTTAATAAAGTGGCACTCGTTTAGCCTCCTGTGAGCACAAAAGCAAATGTGTTTAAACCACCGATGTCGGTGTCCAAACTTGTTAAAGAGCAAGGAAACATCCTACAGTGTTAAACCCTCCAGTTTGAGGTCATATCACCCACCTCTGCTTTACAAATGCAAGAAAAAGAACCACAAAACACCTTCACCAGCATCCCTGCTCCTAATTCACATTTCTGTTCAATCATTGTTCTTTCCATTTCCTTCTTGCCTCATTGCACAGCACTTGTCATTATTTCACATTTCCTTTCATTCTTACTTGTCACACCTCCATTTTTCTCTCTTCCTTCCCATTTCCTCACCATTTCTCATTTTCTCTGCAGCTCTTATACGTTCTTATCTTTTGCTCTTTCTGTATAGTTTCCCTTCATTTCCTCTGCTTCCTTGTCCCTCTCACTCTCCCCCCTCCCCGTTTCCTCTTCCTCGGCCCCCTCAGGCCGTCAGTCTCCTGCTGACTCACTAACTTAATATGAAGTTATTAACATATTAGTTTAAAAGGGGTTTAAGGATTATTTCCACTTACTTGAACCATTTGTCTAATGACTTTCCTTTTGTCTCCTTGCTCCGCCTCATAATTATTTACCTTTATTTGGAACTTCTCCACCTGTTTAATTGATTAACCAACCTGACCTCTCACCTCTCTTACTCCCTTGTTTCCTCTATATCCTCCATTTCAAAAATCTACTACAAAATCCATCTCTGCCTGCAGGCTGAACCTCCTGTTGGATCTTAAAGTGTTAATTTATGACCCAGTTATTTGTTAAAGAGCTGATCGTTGTATCAAATATTGATTAAAGTGTAGTTAAGAGGACCTGACAGCCCCTGAGAGCTCTGCCTGCCTGTTTCTTTAACCAGCAGCAGCAGCAGCAGCAGCAGCAGCAGCAGCAGCGGGACTTGGAAACAACAACAGATTTTCGGGTTGTTTTTTATTCTCTTCCTACTTTGGTCATCAGCTCCACCAATCAAAGCTCCTGCCACATGCTCTGCAGGAGGGCGTCAGCTCCTGCTTTCATCCATAAATATGCAATAAGTATCTAATTATGGTTTTACTGTCTTGCTTTTAGGACAGTCTGACAAATCACATAAAATTTGGTCTGTGCTGATGAGAGAGAAACGAGCATTGTGTTTGCTGAGTGGTCTGTGAGGATTTGAAAAGTCTTGCATTGTTGTGCAAAAACAAGAACAAAACCAACTACAAATGGAATATTTTATTTTGCACTAAAGACTCTTTACTCTCAGCTCTGATACAGAAAGATGATTAGATGTAAATACCAAAGAGGGAAGAAATAATCAGTCCAGTCCAAAGGGTAACTGCAGAGATCAAGAAGTCACTGTAATTAATTATCCCATATTCTCCTCTTGATAATCTTTTCTTCTTTTTCCTTTCTTTCTCATAAACGGGATAACATAAAAGCAATAATTCCTTCAACCCGCTACAATCCTTTTAACTGCAGAACTTGATGTATAACTAAAGGTGAATTAAAATCTCAAATTCCCAAGACACCCCTAAACTTGCCTCATAGCCCCGCAGTGTGACTTGCTGCACCATTTGAGAACCATTGGTCTAAGCTCTGCACTTGGCTTTTTACCACAAGCCAATGAGCTAAAAATGATGACAAAACAATGGTAGAAAGTCACACAGGTAGGTCCATTCAGCTGCCTGGGGGATTGAGACACTTTAGCCAGCAAGAAGGGGAAAGGGAGAAGTTTTGATGCTACGGGCTTTGTATCTTGTTCTTAGAAATGCTCAATCAAAGTGAAGAGACATGTTAAAACCACCTAAGGATGTAAAAAACTAAAATATGTGAGTAAAGCATGATATGATTACTGCAAGGCAGTCTGAGGGCAAAAAGGGGTTCAACTAGCAAGGCGTACCTAATAAAATGGACATGTCTGTGTTTATAGTAAAGGGAAAATCACTGTAAAACCCTCTTACTCCAAATGTCTTATGTCTTATAATAAATCTAGTCCATGAAATAAATTTGCAAGATTTTCTGCTGAAAGATCCATTGTCAAGACCTCAGATCAACTTCTCAATTTGAATGATACTGAGCTTTAATTTAGGATATTTTGGAGCAGATAATAAACCATCTGCCCTTTTTAAAGTAATTTTTCTCTTGGCCTGGATGCAAGACTAAAAATCGTTCCATTCCTGTCTGACTCAAAGGGGTAAAGGAGGGTTACGAGCCTCTCTTTGATGGAAAATGCCTTCTGGAGCTCAGCTGAACAGTAATCTGTGTGGCAGATGCACCAGTGAAGCACACAAGTCATAAAAACAAGGCATCTGCCAGAGGCCGTGTACTGAATCACTGCACTAAACAAGAAATGTATTAATAAAAGAGAATTTGCTCGCTGCTGCAATCTGTGCAGACGAACTCAAACGAGATAAATGAGCAGCAAACCAGTAATTCCTCCTAAGTGCCCTTGCAGTATTATTACTCTGGGATTTGGCTGATGGTCTCACATTCTGAACGACTTGTAATGAATGAGCAAGAAGACATGCAGAGTGTAACTCAAGGACAACGACAGGCATCGATTTTCTCATCAACTGTTATTCTCCGAGGTTCAGTCGTACCTTTTATATTCATGTACATGATGTGAAATGACAGAATAACTTCTGTGACTGCTCCAAATGTGACTCACATGTTTCCTCCACCTTCGTTGCTGCGCAGCTGCCATAACATCAGCGTCTGCTCCGGTCGTGTGCTGGCAGCTGGTCATGACTGAATTCACACCAACACCATTCACAGCACTAAATGATGCTGTTCACATTTCACAGAAGCAAAAATTACATCTTACAAAATGATTTAATGTTGAAAACATACATGAATGAATAATCCCCTTAATATCTCACGTCATACATTCAACAAGGTGCTGAGACATCTCCATGATAGCGTCACACAGCTGCTGCAGATTTGCCGGCTGCACATCCATGATGAGAATCTCCTGTTCCACCACATCTCAAACTATTGGACTGAGATCTGGTGACTGTGGAGGCCACTGGAGTACAGTGAACTCACCATCATGTTGAAGAAACCAGTTTGAGGTGATTAAAGCTTTGAGACATGGAGCTGCTGAAGTCTCCATCAGAAGATGGTCCACTTTGATCATAAAGGGATGGACACGGTCTGCAGCAGTAATCAGGTAGGCTGTGGGGTTTAAACCATGCTCTGGTGGGACTAAAGGGCCCAAAGTGTGCCAAGAAAACACCCCCCACACCATCACAGCACCAGCAGCAGCCTGAACCGTTTATCCATGGCAGGATGGATCCAAGCTTTCATGATGTTCACACTGAATTCTGTGCCTAAGCAGAAATCCAGACTTATCAGGCCAGGAAACATTCTAACAATCTTCTATTGTCCAGTTTTCTGAGATGTGTTGCCTCAGTTTCCTGTTCTTAGCTGACAGGAGTGGCACTAGGTGTGTCTTCTCCTGCTTGGACCTATCTGCTTCAAGATTGGACATGCTATGGATTCAGACATTGTCTTATTTTTTGGTTGTAATGAGTGTTTATTTGAGTTACTATTTAAATTCTTTTTTACTGTAGCACCTTCAGATGCATACATACGTACATAAATACCTCTATCTATGTAGTCTAAGTGCAATTTTGCATACCTAATTACATTTATATATACTAGCCATGTGCGATACTGTGCATAAACACGTCTGCTTATGCACAACATGTGCGATACAACTGGTGTGGGCAAGTGTGCAATCATACATTAGCACTTTTATTACAGTGTGCAATATATCAGCACTTGATGACAGATGGAAATTAGCCTGTGGCTATAATCTGGCACATTTACATACCAATGTTCATTAATGTGCACTGTCCTCCGTTTAATTAAATAAATAAATAAATAAAATAGATTTGTTTCAAATGTGAAGTGCATTATAAATTGAATGTATTGTTTTTGTTAATACCATTCTGCCCATTCCTCTTTGGTATCAACAAGGCATTTTGGTCTCGATAAAGCTAGATGATGGAGGGATGGATGGATAGAAAAAAAGGCTAAATTAAAACAACAAAGTTGACAGATGGATGGATGAAAGAATAAATGGATTGAAAGGCTGTGCATTGGATGGATTGATAGAGAGGCAAACACCTCTGCCGTGGCATTTCCAACATTGTTAATGGAGTTATTAAACCGTCTCATCTTGCGCTGTAAAACAAACCCTTGAGAGAGTGGATCCACATCTGGATTCTGATCACTTCCCTTGTTCCTTGGCCAACATTTTCTGAAAAAATCATCCAAATTGATGAGAGGTTATTGAGTAATTAGCAAAAATATGGAAGACCATCTCGCAATGGTAACATATCCTTTTAAAAAAATCCTTTAAGAAAAACCTGGATCTGTATCTGCTTCTGGATCACCACAAAAATCAAATCTCTTCTTCATTTTGCCATGGCCAACATTCCATGAAAATCTCGTCAACATCTGTCTTTAACTTTTTATGTTATCCTGTCAACAAGCTAGCAAACAAACCAACTAATGTAGGTCTGTAAAAACATTTCTTTCTTGGGGAGGTAATAAGTAACTCTTTTAATGGATGGATTGATAGATGGATGAGTAGATGAGGAGCTGGATGGATGAACTCAGTCATGTGTCTATGTGTTATAGCCAATACAGTAAAGCTCCATGTTCTCCAGAGAGACCTCTTACGTAATGTTGTATTTCCTGTTTTATGAGATTGTCTCTCTAACCAGGTGTTTTTCTGTTTCTCAGCACAAGGGCAGCAGTCAAGTAATGCTTCCACCTTTTCACAGAATTCTAAGCAGTTTCTGACCAAGTGCTCTCAAGAAGCTCTGGGAAATGAGCTGGTGTCTATATATTCCCTTCTCGAGACTCTTGACAGTTCTTCAAAAACATGTGAAGAGCAGCAGCAGCAGCAGCTCTGTACAGCGTCAGAATCAAAGCTAAATCAGAGCAAAGTGAACCAATGAATCGTGAATATCATCCTCTGAAATCCAATTATTTAGGATATCTCCATGTTCCTACTTCGTGCCTCTTGTGGCAGACTCCCTGATTACTGATGCTGGATGGTGGCAGGATCATCAGGAATAATGTATTCATTCAGGACATCAGGAGAACACACTGTACAGAGCCACAGCTCACCGTCAGGGATGATTGTTCAGTCAGATAGGAAATAGGCCAGCCCATTGAAATATTCAGGGCACAGCTTTGTGTTTTTGTTTGCACAGAGGGGGTTTTTAGGAAAGCGTGCACACAAGCTATTTGTCATAATGCTGTCAACAATGTAGATTTTTTCGTGTCTTACCCTGCACATTGTTTTCATGCAAAAGCTGCAAAGCAGAACAGTTGAAAAAGTAACACATTTCACATTTAAGACCCACAATCATTAGAATAACACTAAACAAACATGCTGCACAGTTTTTACTTTTCAATTACAAAGACTGCCTCCCACAATTATTAAAACGGAATAATTAAGATTATAAGATTATTGAACCACATGACATGTTGGTCTAGTTTTATCGTTTTTCCATCTCTTTTAATTTTGAATTATTTTTATTTTTCCACTTTTTATTTCATTATTTTTTGTAATCTATTGCTTGTTTTTCAGTGTTCAGCATGATAGCTTTCGGAGAGTGAAAGTTCAAAGATTACATGTGATGTGTGTGATAAAATCAGTAAGTGATTGTGTTTTATAATTGTGATCTCAACATCTATTGATATAGTTATTTTGATTAGTTAGTTATGATTTTGCCAGAATATTTTTTTCTTTGATTATTTATTTATTCATCCTTTACATCTGTACCTTGTTATGTATTTTGTTTTGAACTTTGCCCTGTAACATGACCTTGAGTGCTAAGAAATGCACCCATAAATGTATTATTTTTATTATTATCATAATTAATATGGATGACTAGATCAATAAATGGATGGACTGGTGATGGATGGATGGATGAACATATGGATATGCAGTTGGTTGTCTGGATGATCAGTGGATAAATGGATGGATAAGCATCCATCCATAACATAAACGAATTAGTAGATGTTTGAATAGATGGGTTGATGGATGAATGGAGGTATGAATGAATGGAGTTGTTGCTTGTAGTGATGGACTGTGAGTGAGTAGCTGGATGGATTGATAGAATAGATGGATGAGTAGTAAACTCAATCAATGGGCAGGCAGTTGATCTGAAGGAGGGAGAGATGTTTGAATAAACAGCTCAATGCATGGATGGATTGATTGATGGATGGGCAGATTGATATGTAAGCCAATGGCATGATGGATGAATGGTTGGTTAATTGGAAAGAAGAATTAATATGTAGTTCATTAACCACATTGCTAAATGCATGTATGATTGGATGGATGAATGTTCAGTGCCAGGGTGAAGAGATGGACCGACAGGTGATTAAGTGTTTGTTTGTTTGGATGGATGGATGGATGGAATGATGGATGAGTGGATGGATAACTGGATACATATGGTGTCTGGTGATAAATGGAGTGAATAGGTAAACGGTTGGAAGGCTGTATTATTAGATGTATAAGAAACATCGAATGAGTGGAAGACTGATGGATGGATGGATGGATGGATGGATGGATGGATGGATTGACTAGTTTGTTGGTTCGTTGGATTGATTGATGAGAAGTTAATATTTACTGATTAAACTATGACTTTTTGGATAAATGGTATGATTGATGGATGAATAAGGGATTGACTGATGGGTGGATACTTGCATGAGCACAGGAGAAGATAGAAAACGAAGGGAGAAGGGTCTGTTTTCTGTTTTTTACCCCTTTAAGTTGCAGACAGGAACAAGCCAGTTGAGAACAGCTCATTGTGACATAATCACAAAAGGCCATTTTGCTGTCTTGTGTCGATCTGATCTGCCCCAAAAGTGAACACAGAACAATCCAAATCCTCAAATTTGTTGCATGTTTTTCAGTTTTGTTCAGGGTTCCTCCTGAATCTGAAGTTGGGTTTAACCCTCTGAAAAAAATGTACATAAAGAGCAAAAATGAAGGATTAATACTCTTAGAGCGATGGGCTAAAGCTAGCAGTGCTACTGGTAAATATAGCCAAAGCTCCTTTTGACCTCCCCTCTGGATCTTTATCGTAGCTCTTCAGGACTCACAGAGCATCACAGAGACAGGATCTTTACCTGCACTGATCCTGGAGTTGTTGGCGCACTGATCACTGACAGTCAGATTGATTTTCAGTCTGCTTTGTTTCTCCTTTCAATCAACAGTCAGTCTGTTTACCTACATCTCCATGTTACCAGATCGGAGCGTCCCACCTCACCTCCCCAGGACAAAGGGCCCCTCCTTCCCTCCTGTTTCTCTCTGCGGTGCTTGACAACAATATTACATCATCATCCAGGATGCTGCACTACTCCCGTAATTACCGCCTTCACCATGTGGCTGTTGGTGAGAGGGGAAGGCACAGAGGCGACCCTGTAAGTGTGTGTCTTGGTTTCAAAGGAAGCACACAAGGTCTTCACTAAAAGAAACCATGACAACACAGCTGCTACCTCCACATTCATCACACTCTGCCGCTGGGGTGTGTTTGGTTTATAACTTTGTCCTCCCCTCTTTTAGTAGCAGCCGGTGTGTGTATAAGGGTGTGTTTGTGTGAATGGGGTGGTCAGCTGAGGTTACAGGCTTCAGTGTGTGTGGGGCTGTGTGTGTGTGTGTGTTTGAGTGATAAACTAAACAAAGCCTGTCTCTGTCTTTGTCCTTAGCCTTTTCACCTCCCTGTCTCTCTGCGGGCTGGTGGAGACAACCTGAGTCTGTGTGATATCAACACAAACACTCGCTCTGTCTCCGTCTGTTGTCCTCTGCTCCTCCCTCAGAGACACACACAGATAACCATCCTCTTTCTCATTCTGCGTTTAGCACTCTCTGTCCTCGTCCTTTCTCTGGGAGACGCTGGAGTGGAAAGTGAAATCGGACCTGTGTCTCAATTTGGGTTCCTCTCTGCTAAATCGTCCCATTCTTAGCACACAAATACGTGCCTAGATCGTCTAATCCAGAGGTCCCCTACCTTTTTTGTACAATGGCAAAGTAGTCGAAGACAGGCCAGCACACACACACATGTTGTTCATAGTTTAACTCACTATAACCCACGATCAGAGGGAGCCAGTGTCTTTTTCTAAACCACAATAAAGGGACATTCATGAGAACTCACTCTGCTTTTATCAGCTGATTAACTATGACATTTAGGAACGCAACTGGCTGAAAGTCACCTGTTGACACAGGAACTAACTAAACCACAACACCTTTTAAGCAAAGAGGAAAATGCTGTAAACACAGCTTTCAGACTTTTCCTGTTTGTGTTTTATCCATCAATCATCAGTCTGAGCCGATCTGATCACTGAAGCAAAAAGAAAAGACTCTAAGGCCTCTCTTTATACCATTAAAATGCTTTATTTTGATAGTATGGTCATGTAGACCTTAAAAACAAACTTTGCCCTGTTTTATTATGACTAACTGATGAAGGTTTGATGCCAAAACATATCAAAGTTTGTTTTTAAGGTCTTTTAATAGTATAAAGAGAGTGCCTTGGAGTCTTTTCTCTTGCTTCAATGACTTAGTGAATCCCATTCCTAAGACCACCTCCAACAAACTCTTTTTTTGAGTCCAGATATCGTCCTTCACCTTGTCTTTTGAAAGCTGATCTGGTGTTTCTATTGATTATTGATGAGTATGTTATTAGTTCTGAACCCTGAACTGAATCCTTCCATATCAGGAATTTGATTGCCATCATGTGCCTCTACTGTCCTCTGGTTACACACATCATGCAGAGTCCAATGCATCATCTTAAGGTGAAAACAGTGAGTTCATCTCTGGTTGTACTTTTTCATTAATCAGTGCAAAGACAGAGAGCTCAGGAAAGAGAGTGTGATTTCAGATGTCCAGCAAAATAATTGGTGAGTTTTCACCCAACCAGTCAAGTTCAGCTCAACTTAGTAAGGTACCACATTTCACTGTAAAATAGGGAGAAAGCACCCTTCACTGTTTTGTGAAGTTTGGATTTTTTTGGGTTGTGTGACGGGTCTTGGTTTCCTTCCAAGAAGACCAGAGGGAAGCAAACCAAAGGGGAGTAAATTATGGCTTGGATTTGACCAAATATCACACCAGCAAGCAAGCTAATGTAGTGTTCAATGGAAGCAGGGCTCATAGTGCAACAATGGGCCTGATGGCAGGAACAAAGGCTGCAGCTACAGCCCCAACTAGTGGCAGGAGGCTACAATACACAGCACTTGACAGATTAGATTAGATTAGATTAGATTAGCACTTTATTGTCATGGCACATGTCACAAGTACAGAGCAACAAGATGTTGTTTCAGTACAACCCGTCCAAGAAACATACAAAAGACAAGGCTTTTTGTACAGATATTTCACACCATATTTTTTCTCCTTGTATCTCCACACCTTTTTTCTGTTTATTACATTTTCATGTAGGTTTTACTGCGGCCGAAATATCAAGAGTAATCATGACGCAAGAGAAAAACCTCTTTGGCCCAGATATGTTCCGGTTTTCTCCCGTAACCCTCTCTGTGAGCTCTCTGTGTCAGTGTTTATGTAAGTAACCTCTCAGGATCATAATCATAATAAACTCCTTTATGCAGCGTGTCCTCGCCCCATATCAATTATTTAATTTCACTGCGCTGTGAATGTTTTTCTGCTCCCAGGCTTAATCCTCCCTCGGTGCTGTGTTGTGGTTTTGTTTGTGTGTTCATGTGTTTACGTGTGTGTCTGTGACTGAATGTAACGTATGATTGCATCAGCGAGCATTATCTGCTCCATATTGCTGTGGACCTGTACAGTGGCAGTGAACCGAAATGTTCTTCCACAGGTTCACATACATATTCATAAACACATCTGAGGATATATATGCACTCAGCATCGCTCTGTGACAGCAGTGTTAGAATCAGAAAGGAATATCGCTCAGCCACTGGTAATGAATTTTTGTTTTGCTCATCGCAGTCTCCTGAAAATTGAATTCTGGTCTCATTAATTGGCCGTGGTGAGTCTCTGTTGGCCGTGTTGTCCCTATGAAAACAGCCAATGATCTGTTTCAGACACGGCTGGTGTCACACAGATCATCCAGAAAGCTTTATTTGAGTGTAATGGAGAAATCCTACAAGAATTGTTCAAACTGGACACAAGAAACACAGGGCCTCATGACTCTGCACTTGGCTAAAACCTTTATTTGTGATAAGGAGCTTCCTGCTTTTGATCTGTTGGTTTTAATATCAAAGAAAAAGCACAAAACTAGTCACAGCTTACCAGCCCCAGGTTGGACCCCCTTGTTCTGGTCAGAAGTGCCTTTGTCTTCGTGTCATACATTCAACAAGGTGCTGAAACATCCCTCAGAGATGTTGGTCCATATCTCCATGATAGCATCACAGTTTTGCTGAACATCTTTGATGAGAATCTGCTGCTCCACCACAACCCAAAGGTGCTCTATTGGATTGAAATCTGGTCACTGTGGTTCAACTAGTTTGCACTGAACTCATTGTCATGTTGAAGAACACTCAGTTGGTACTAAGTGTTAAGGCTGAAAGATTTTTCGTTTTTGGTCTGAAATCACAATTTCAGACGACGCAATAATGTGATCGCCAAAGCTGCAGTTTTTTGCAGCGCTCCTGACTGACCCAGGATCTGTTGTGTCAACTGTTTTACACGTAATGTTTTACAAATTTGCAGGTAATTTGCATTTATGGAAGTGCTGGTAAGCAGGTCAACAACACAAAGCCTCTGTTTAGGAGTATTCTTTAAATAATGAAAACAGATTATTTATCATCAATATTAGATGATGAATAATGTGTTATGTGCTTTTCATCATTGATTTCCTTACTGTTGTCTATACTGTAAACATAGTAAATATTGCACTGAAGCTTGATTTGAAGAAAATCATGAATCAAATTGAAATTACAGTATCTGCCAGAAAAATCAGAATTAGATCTTTTCCTAAAATTGTTCAGCCCTACTTAGTGTGCCAAGGAAATAACCCACACATGATTACACCACCAGCAGTAGCCTGAAACACTGATCCAAGGCAGGTCTCATCAGAAGAACTGTTTCATATCTATGGGGTTTATTTAAAATCCATCTGGGCAACATCTCATAAAATGTGACTGAGAGGGGCAGAACCTTTAAAGCCTCTGGGAACATGACTTAATATTTTTTTTATTTAATGGAATATCAGAATTCAATGTGTCAGTAAGCATCCTTGAGAATTTGATGGAGAAAACCCAGCTCCAAATGTAAGAAAATTTTGTTCTATTGTGGTTTCTTTTACAGCTCACATGATTTCTCAGAGCTGTGTGGTCTGGTCACTATCACTAAGTCATGCTGGTGTCATCATATCAGCTTAAACCGCTCAAATTCTCTCGTATTTAGATGCATTTTTACATTTCCGTCTTGACATTTATAAAGTTTCATTCATTCTTTTCTTGTCCGTGGCTCAACACTAGATGCACCATGGGGAAATCATCATGGCTGAAGCTGCTCTTAGCCGGCTCTGAGCTCATCCTTCATAACTCGTCCCTCCATCTGGCTAGCTTAGCTCGGCGTCTGATAGCTGAGTCTGATGTTCACACGCTGCCTCCATATTTGACGGTGGCGGTTGTACCTCCCACATGGCGAGGATGGGAGCGGAGCTGTGAAGTCTCATGCTGGTGTGAGAAATGTCCCGGACTATCTTTAGGAAGACACATTAAGGACACACTGCAGGAGCTGATGGAATAATGCAGTTCGACCAGAGGACCAGAAAACTGATGATGTGTAGGAACATCACTGAAACTGATGAGTGTGATGTTACATAACCTGATAACAGACATCACAAAGAAGGATATGAAGAGGACTGATAGGTTTTAGGTGTAATTAAAGGATTTTCTGGAGGTAAATGTCAGCACTTAAACAGAAAATATACTCACTGGCCACTTTATTAGGTACACTTTGCTAGTCTTTTCCACTCTCTGATTTGTCTTATTCACCTTCCTTATTTTGATTTGAACGTCAGCAGGTTGTCTTATCCATGTCTGACTGCACTTAGCTCCTGCCATGTGATTGGCCAACAAGCTAAATGGGCTTACCAGTTAAAAGCTTATCTTGCTGTACAGCTGGATCCGCTGGTCTATGATCAAGCAGCTCCAATCTAGAAATTTTGTGCTCGACAGGTTTTATGCAGCCATGATGTAAACAGGTAATAAAGGAATATCCTGATAGTCCTTGAGCAGAATAAACATTTGAGCAAAGTTTGAGGAAATACTTGAAACCATTCTTGAAGGATCACATTCATGAGCAAGGAGTGATTATGTGACATGACATGCTTGACCTTCAGCCTCCAAAATATGAGACTATCCCTGAGTGAAGTGGGAGTTTGAAGAAAATCTATTGAAGTTTTCTGAGGATATCACTTTCACATAGGGCAGGGTGATATATTGATTAAGTCGATTAATTCAAATTATTTCTTTTAGACAATTTAAAAATTAAGAATTGACATTTTTGGCTTAACTTTCTGCTACTTCACTTGTAAGTTGTGTCAGTGCTTGAAAATAAAATACTGATATTTTTGTTTGCCAGTTTTTGCACAAGCACATTTGAAGGCATGTATATGTTTTTCAAATGAGATTTAATACTGATGAGAAAGTTCCATTTTAATTTTCCTCTGAAAGTAGAGCAGCTTTCAGTGTTTATAAAGCAAGCCTGCCTCCAGCTAAACTACATAATTAACATTTGGTCATAACAATGCACTTTAACTTGAAGAGGAATATTCAGTTTTGGAATATATTTCAATAACATTAAGGCAAAACTTCTATTTTCTGTCTCACTTGATTTATTTTTGATTTGGGAGGGGAAAACAGTTCAAATTATAATTACAGTTTTTTTATGACAAGAAATCAAAACAAACAAAAAAACAAGGATTTTATTTTTTAGTCATATCACCCATCCATTACTTTCACAAGAACGCCTGAACATATGCACAGACAGAAGTGCATAATGTCTCCACCCTCCAGCTATCACAAGCACAAATGTATAAAAACAGACGACTCAGGCACCAAATTATGGAAATGATCCTGTTTTTAATATAATAAAAAAAAAACTCCTTTATTTTTTAAACTACATGAATATCGTTTTATTTCTGCACCAAAACCTCACCGTCGTTGTTGCTCTGGCAGCTCTCTGAAGAGACGATGTCATTTATTATTACAGCTTTGACACTTTATGATCTTATTAATCATTGTAACAGCAGATATTGCTCTGATCAAAAGCCTGTTTCTCTAAAAAGTACTGAGGACAGAAAAGGCTTATCCTAAACTTTTTGAGCAGCTGTTTAATCTTTAAGGACACTTTTTATTGCAGTGTCAGACTGGAGCACTCCTGCTGAGATCAGTGCAGCTTCTGTCTCAGCTCACAGCTGGAAATTAAACAGCAGAACTTCAGCATGCACGGGGGGAGCCGGTAGATTATACCATCTATCTGCTCTGTTCTGCAGTATTACATGCAATTTAAATGTATTATCCATGAACAGTGAAGGAACTGTGAGAGAGGAACGAATTTCAGACCAACGTATGCTTCTTATCAATTTGAATTCAAACTTTCAGTTTTATTTCATCTCACACTCACTTCCTGGGTTGTTGAAAAGATATTTTTCTATTTTTACAGCTGCCAAACTGATGTAACAATTTGAAACTCTTCAGGTTCCTTGACGTTAAACTTTGGCATGAAAATATGAAAATAAATCAGAATATTTAGAAATTATAAAGAAATTATAGAGAAATGAAGTAAGTGTAGGCATTTCTTCCTACTCCTTGTCAAATGTGTATAATTACTTAGTTTCTTTTTTTTTCTTTGTATTTGAATGGCATTTCTCGATTTTTATTTCTTTGCATACATGCTCGAAATAAAAATTCAATTCAATTCAGTTCAATTCAATTCAATTCAATTTCATAATTAAATATGATTGAGTGTTTGCAGTGATGGGCCATAACACTATTAAATTACCATTGTTCGCATTTGACCATGCTCTTTCAAACTAAAAAAGTGAAATTTGGATTTTAATAATAGCCAAATATTTTTCATGTTCTAAGTATAACTATTAACTTAACTAACTTAACATTGATGATTTTGTTTTTATGTGATGCCTGGTAACCAGTTTGTATGTCAATGTGATTAGACTTTGCTTTGCTGTTTAATGATAGATGGTGGAGAAGAATAAGAATAAGCTGTCATTGTTTTTCTTTTGTACAATAAATAATATCATGATTTAGTTGGCTGCAAAATCAAATGACGAGATAACTTACTGTACTAATGTGATAAGGACTCCCGTGCATGCAGTATGCATTTTCTGCAGTCAGATCAACCATATCTTTCCTGGATACAGCAGTGCTATTTTCTGATTGGCTGATATGTAGCTAATGTTATTTTTTGTTTGTGTGATGGGTCTTATTGACTGGGTCGCATCAAGCTCCCGTTGAGCTCTATGATGCCCTGAGCATCTTGCTACATGCTCCAGTGAAGATGACACATTAGAAAACAAAGCAGCCGGCTGGAGTGTCAAAGTGCAAGAGGTCAACAAGATACGAAGGTGCTAATCCATCTAAAACTTTAAGAACAATCAATGAAGTCTTAAAATGGATGTACAGAGAGTCTTTGAAGGGAGGCTAACATATCTTTTTTTTCCTGTCAGGACACGTGCAGCAGCATTTTTCATTAGGTGACCAATAGTCCAGTTTTGATTACACATAAGGATCAATTATTGTTATGTTAAACATCTCTATCAGCTCTTATTTTCTCAGTAAGTGCCTCTTTAATTGATTTTTTTTCTGTAATTCAGAATAACAAAATCCCAACCATGCTCATCCAACCCTGTTAGTCTTTGTTAACAAACTTTAATTACTGCTTTAACCAAACTCTCCAGCCTCAAACCTCGTCCTTTATCTCCTCGCCCTCCTCTCTCTCCTAAACTCTCCTCATGCAGCTGATCCTTTATATGAAACCATTATCCCTGTGAGGACACTCTGTGCTGTGATTGTGCCGCTGATGATTTCCAGCTGTTCTCCAGACTCTCTGTGGCTGTGATAATGTGAAACCACTGCGCCCATTATCACAGTGTTGCTTCTGTTATTTCTGCTAATTTCATGACCAATGGAGGTTTTCCAGTTTGATGTTTCTTTCCTTGGAAAATTTTTAAAAGATACAGAGTGGAAAGATGAAAATGTCCTGACCTCTACTGGTCTCCTCTTCTCTGAAACAACACTCACCTCATGTCTTCTGTTTCAGTTAAACTCACTTCAGGTCTTTCCTTGAGATGCTTTCATTCTCCATCTGTTTGAGGCAATGGCTCTTTGTTACTGACATCTTATTTTTAAATGGTGAATAGTTTTACTAATCAGATGATAAATTCACTCATGGAGCAAACTCTCAGTCCACATTTGATTGATAAAAAAACACATTTCTAGAAGATTCAAGTCCATCAATTATTCATGCAATTAATTTAAAGCACATGAGCATGGACTGTGTAAAGTATTGTCTCTGTACATTTAAAAGCCTGTTTTAAAATGTCGTGAGTTACTGTTTTTTTTAATTTTGTATTATTTCTTGGCTGCTACCTTGGGGAGGTCTCTCTTGTAAAAGAGATTTTTAATCCCAATGGGACTTCCTGATTAAATAAAGGTAAAACAAATCAATAAATATGTTTTTAATGAAACAAGTAGCATCGCATATTCAAACTGGCATTCAAAGGCTTAAAATCCTGAAAATGATTGAATATTTGGTAGTTTTGAGCAACGCTGAAGTGGTTAACGAGTATAATGCAGCATAAAAAGCAGATAAAATATTGATACATGATGGTTTTATATCAGTCTCTTTGCATGAACATTTCTGGCTCGGGGTCCCCAGAGGGCGAAACATTTTAAATCTGATACCACATTAAAAATACTAATGCGATGAAATCAATGTTGCTACTTTTTGACATATTCAAGACTCTAATCACCCGCAGTACCCCAAAACAGCACGACCCAATCAGCATCCTTTAGAGCAGGAAGAGGCAGAGCTACGAGTGAGAAGCCAGCAGGAAGTGGCTGTTCGTACAGAGATTAGCATAGATGCTAACAGCTTCAGTTGCAGTTTTGTCAGATCTGGACCACATTAAATTAAAAACAAACAAACACTGAAAGCATTATAGTTACTGCTCTTCTGAAGGCGCCCCTTCAGCAGGTGCTGTTTCAGGTGTAGGTGGGTCATCTTCTTGCTGCTCCAGAACCTCCACTTCTACGTCATGATTGGCTGAATTGGTACGTACGGGCATTATATTGTGACACGCGAGATTTAAACTCATAAGCAATGCTGTAGAATGCTGCAAAATGCCGAAAATATACGCAATATCAAAATCAATAGGTCTTACAGAAAAAAACCTGAAATACCGGGACCGTGAAATTGAACTGCGATATCACGGGGGTTTACTGTATCTGTTGACAGACCGTTCATCCAATCACCTGCTGGATAAGGTTTTAATTGTTCTGCTCATTCAAACACTTTCTGTTCTTCTTTTTTTTTCTTTTTACTGTTTTTCTGGTCCAACGTCAGAGAACATCAGAAATGTTAGTCAGGAAGGGAGCTCTAGCATACCTGCCAGAGCATGTTCCCATTGACATATCATCTTAGGAGATGTTTACCGGATCTTTCAGGGGCCCGGCCATCTTCACATGTGTATTGTGCCAGTGTTTGGGATGAGCCTTGAGAAAATACTAATTCTCAGACTAATTTTAGTAAAAGCAGAGTTAATCCTTGTGAAACAATGCCACAGAAACATTTCTGCTTTTCTGTTGAGTTGCACTGAAACACAATCACAGGTTTACAGTGAGACTTTCATATGATTGCAGATATTATAAGTCCAGTCTGACCCCTTAGCAAAGTGCTTGTTATCCTGTCTTGTAGACTTGTGGCATGAAAAAGCTCTTGAACTGCAAATCATCATTTTAATAACAGTTTTTTAGGACAGTGCTTATTTAATAATTTGCATTAGTTCTGTAGTTTTTTTTTTTTTATTTTTTTGGCTAATCTGAATTTTACCTTTCTCTTGATTTACTTTTGAAATTTGACAACAAAAGCTGTTTAAGTTACACATATTTGTCAGAGCAGATAACCTTGAATCATGTGTGAAGGTTATAAACATCATCATCAGTGTTTTACTGGACATCAAGCAGAGCAGCAGTATAAAATCATCCTCCCTGAGAGCAGAGCAGCTAGTGGAGCAGCTGAGTGTTAGACAGCCGGGCTCTGTGGCTGGCTGGTTGGACTGTGGCAGCTCGGAGGTGTGAATGTGTGGAGCCGTGTGAATACAAAGCAGGAGGCTGCTGCCCAGAGAGAGAGATAGAGGGAGAGAGAGGGCTGGCACGCTCCCTCGGAGCTCCACAGATAAATAATGAAAACAGGGAGCGCTGGGAAGGCAGCTCCATGTATTTTGGTTTAGTGCACCAGCTGCTGTTTCAGAATGACCAGAGAATGCGGGTTTGGAGTCAGGGGAGGAAAGGATGCACATTTTTACCTCAGTCAGCAATTCAGCCGCTGCAGCTCCTCTCACACGCACACGTCCAAAAATACACACTCATACTTTACACCCACAGAGCTGCATGCAAGCTCACGCACACGGTGGCACGCACAGAGGAACTGCTCACACTGAGCCAGGCAACCGCGTGTTCGAATGTCAATCATGCGAGCTAAAGTGCAGGCTCCACACATTTAATACATGGTTTTGTTGAAATGCGTCAACCTCGTCTAAACAGAACATTATCATGGGTCAGTGGCCATCTTTTCAGACATTTGTCATGTTAATCAGATTGTTTTATAAGTTGCAACAACTTAAAACTCCGCTGTGCAAGTAAAATGCGGCGTGATTAAGTATGTCAGTTTCCTATATTAAATGTTTGTCAATCTGTCCATCCATCCGTCTCTGAGCAAGATATCTCAAAAAGTTCTTGACCAATTTCGGTGAAATTTCCAGGAACTGTTGATCTTGGCACATGAGAGAAGTGTTTCAAATTTGGCCGTGATCTGAATCAGGATGAGGATCTGGAATTTTAAAGAGTTATGTTAGCATGGAATGATGGGCAGTTTTTCACAGTTTCTGTAATAACTCAGCTAACAATGTAAAAAAAAAAAAAAAAAAAAAGAAGATTTTTGCTCTCAGAGCGCTTCTACTGTGAATTGTGCTCCCCCTTCTTAAAGGACTGATGGAGGCTGTGTTGCTTTAGGCCGAGCACAATCGTAGATTGGAGGTTAGAAAGATGGATCTGCACGCAGAATCAGGCAGATCCAACTGCACTGCAAGGTTAGTATCCGTGGGCCTGTGTTCATAAAATCAGTATGGCACCATATTGTCATGTACTCCCTGCCAATATGTGCATTGATATGGATTCTACAGGATTGATATGGTGTAGCAGCAATTGCTATATAGATACAGATGGGAATGTTTTCAATGCTGTGGTTTATATTAGATTAGATTAGATTAGATTAGATTAGATAAGATTAGGTTGGGTTGGATTAGATTAGATTTATTATTCCCTTTGGAAGATTCCCTCAGGGAAATTAAGATTTAAATTATATGATTTTTAATGATAATTGAGTTTAAAAGAAGACAGTCAAAGCCAAACTACATGATGCTGATCTGACATCCTTGAGTAACTAAAATTTGAGTGGTTTGAGTTATAGAATTCTTAAAAAAAAAAATTACAAAAGACAATTAAAATAACGTTAAATTAAATATAAAGGAATAATATGCCATTGACCTACCTTTTGTAAAGTGTCCTGAGAAAACATTTGTTGTGATTTGGTGCATCAGGCAGCACGGTGGTGCACCAGGTAGTCCACGTGCTTCACAGCAAAAGGGTTCGATTGCCCTGAATGTGAGTGTGACTGGTTGGGGCTCTGGGATCGGCCAGGGTGTCCCCGCCTCTCAGTGTCAGCTGGGATGGGCTCCAGCCCCACACAAGGGGTACAGATGGCACTTTACAGTAAAAGATTGATTAAATAAATGATTGATAAACCCAGTCCTTACTCTTTTGTTAGTTGCAAAAAAGAACAAAAGTTGTCAGGAATTCTTTTGAAGGCGTAACATGTCCACAGTTTACGTGTAACATGATGTGCTTTGCATCGTGGCCTTAGTATGAGGTTGTAGGGAATACTCAGCCCTGGCGTGAAGTTCTCCAACTTGTTTTTCTCTTAATCTGTGATGTACCACAATGGATAACTTTTCCAAGTAACACTACTCAGCACTGGTAGAACAGAGCCATCATGCAGCCAGTCTGAAACCTAAGGAAGGCAGCATTTTAAACAAGACTGTGGAAATCAGTGAAACCTGCATTTAAGGGCTGTTGCCAACTCAGAAGATTAAAAAAAATATCTTTTTTATTTCTTGCAGGTAAAAATAGAGCTTCAGCAGAGGAAATGTCTGTGTTCAAAAATGCATGACTCACTGTCTCCTGTAGATTCAATAAGAGATGGTGCTTTTTGTATCTTAATAGCCTGTGATGCACATATTTATGAGCATTTCAAATATTTAAGCTCAGTTTAAAGGCAGCTGGCTAAATACTCAGCAGCACACACGTACTTGTACTAAACTTAGTAAAAGCCCATGGTGCCTGTAGCCCAAAAATTAAATGCTCGGAGTCAGTCTTTTAATAATCACGGCACATATCCATTTCTGTAGAGTGTGTGCATGTCTGTGCATGAGTGTGTGAGAGAGATTTATAAAAAATAGAGGGGACGATGCAGATAATGAGAAACTGTGAGACTGAAGTCGGAGAAAGCGAGACAGAGAGAATGAGAGATGAAGAGGGAGGGAGAGGCCAGATTAGCCAAGCATATCTCCAGACCAGCATAATTACCCATCATCCTCCTCTGTAATACTTCTCTTATCGTTGGGCTCTTTGGAGAGAAGAGGTTCAGAAACTTCGGGAAACGGAGCCGGGCTTCTTCATGTTTCTCTCTTTTTCTGCTCCCCGGCTCTCATGGCAGCAGGGCGGGAGACTAGAGAGGTGATGATGGTAGAGGAGAGGGAAGTGAGGTTTAGGAGTATTGGCAAGGGATGGACGTGAGCAAGGAGGAGATAAGAAGACAAAAAAGAGGATAAAGGAGTAAAGTTGAGTCTTAATGTCGATTTAAATTGAAGAGGTAAAAACCAATAGGAGAAGAAAAGTGCAGAATTAAGGGTTTTATGGAGATATTTAAGAGGAGAGAGTGAATCCAAGATCAAGAAAGATTCTTTTTTGGGTCTTTACGGTCTCTCTACAACAGTTATAGCGAGAATGCTTGAACACATGAGAAGAGGGTTCATCCTATCTAATTTGAGAGGGGAGTTCTGCTACATTAATGG
Source organism: Cetoscarus ocellatus (assembly GCA_037902135.1). NCBI lineage: Eukaryota > Metazoa > Chordata > Actinopteri > Labriformes > Labridae > Cetoscarus > Cetoscarus ocellatus. Next base: position 543,590 of record JBAMNC010000189.1, on the reverse strand, counting down.
GTAGCTTTTAGGGTGCCAACACATTTGATGTGGACCAAACAAACTCTGGTTTGCTTTTTTGGATGTTTGGTTGATTTTGGCCACTGTGAAAGCTCTCAGGACCTGTGTGGACCAGAGAATCAAACTCAGGTCCACTTAAAAACAGGGGGTCTTGGTTTGCTTTCATGTTCAGCAGAGTTGGGTTAGCAGTTGTCTGAAAGCCAACTGAACCAAACAAGGGCCAAACAAGGCAAGCGAGCCAAAAAGCAGAGAGCTGTGGCTAAAGTTTGGCCAAGTATCTCAACAGGATGCAAGCAGAGTTAGCATTCGCTGATAATATCAGGCAGAGTGTGGTTAACGTTAGCATTGTTCCCATATCCAGCCTCCAGTCATCTTAACTGATTAAAGTCTGCAAATATGTACAGAATATGGTTTGACAGCACACAGGTCCATATGCAAGTGCCATCTGCCACAGCCTAAAAGCAACTTCATCTTCTTTTAGTCCAATGTGGCCTCAATAGTCTTGTGATCTGGACTCAAATTTAACCTCAATAGTCTTGTGCTCTGGGCTAAAATGTGGCCTAGAAAGTCTTGTGTTTTGGGCTGAAATATGGCCTCTGCTCTGGACTCAAATGTGACTCCAATAGTCTTGTGATGTGGACTCATATGTGGTCTCAATAGTCTTATGATGTGAACTTACATGTGGTTTCAATGGTCTTGTGCTCTGGGCTTAAATGGGGCTTCAATAGTCTTGTGAGATGGACTCAAATGTGGCTTCAGAAGTCTTGTGTCAAGTCAAGTGTGTGTGAATGGCTGTCTGCCTGTATATGTCAGCCCTGTGATTGGCTGGCCAGTGGTGTGCCCATCCTCTTGCCCAATGCCAACTGGGACAGGCTCCACAATGCTGAAAGAGATAAAACGGTAGAGCAGTGGGTGTATGGATGGATAAAAATGGTACAGGGTTGTACAGCCTCGTCATAGACGTGCTGTATAAGAATCTACTGATGAAAGAACAAGAGGAAAGGAACAAACAGCAGAGGAGACAGGGAGAATAGAGTGCTTATTTGTTAGATAAAGGGAAAAATGCTTTTGAAAAATGAATGCATTCAAAGGTCAGAGAGGAAAAAAGATGGTTTTGATGAGGATGAGAGGACGGAAAGAACAGAAGGGCTACCAATGGATGAACAGGATGAGTAAGAGGGTATAGCATGCCAGAGACAAACAGAGGAAATGAAAAAGAAATAAAAAATGAGGGATGGAGGATACACAGTGTACAAAATGGATGAGGCTCTGGCGTTACAGCTGTAGCAGTTAGTGTTTTCCATTATTCATACGATGGTTGAGTTAGATTGAGGGTTTCACAAGAGCCGATTCTAGTCAAGAGGATTTAAATTGTTTCTCTGATGCCAACAACTCAAAGCTGAAGTTTTTACTCCAAAACATTTTAAATCCACCTTTTGTTACAGACAGAGAGATGTTTTAGTTAAAGTGGTTGACAAATACAGATGCATCCTTAATCCTTAGACTGCATACCAAGATAGACGGAGAGATAGTCGCCTGGGAGTGAAGCTAAAATATTGAAAGCTGCATTGCTGACTGTAGGAGGTATCACAAACACAGGCTTGCGGGTAAAAACAATTGTCCATCCATCCATTATCTATTCTGCTTATCCCTTTTGGGTTCATGGGGGCTTGAGCCTGCAGCCAACAAAGGGCAGAACACCCTGGACCAGTCAACAGCCAATCACAGGGCTGACATGGAGAGACAGCTAACAATTCAAGCTCAAAATCACACTTAACAATTAACTTGTTGATCTTTCGGTCTGTGGGAGGAAATGTGCCCCTAGAAAACCTACACAGGTACTCCATACAAGGAAGCCCTGACCGGTACAGGGAATCAAACCAGCAACCTTTGAGGCATGCACACTGACCTGCTGCACCACCTTGCCACCCTATTAACAGATTTGACATGGTTTAATCTACAAGATAGAAATATGTGTCAATTTTTATGAGACTAGATTATGTTGTGTGTTTATTTTGTCATTGTTGTCAAAATTGTGATGTGAGTAACAAGGTGACACAAACTCCTTTTAGAGGAACTAATTTATTTTGATGTAGAACTAACACATGCATGTTGTACAAGTGACTCTTTGGCACTACTCATACTTGCAGAAGCAACATCATGCATGGCAAGTTTTTTCCCAAGACCAGGAATATTTTCATATATTGTTGATGTTTATTCAGACACTATTTGGCCACACTGAGTCTTCACACTATCAACTGGCCAAGAATACAGCTGATGCAGAGAGCCACCTTACCTATCACCAAAGGCAAGCCACACTGGATTGGTCACAAATATGACTTTAATCTAAGCATTGACATTTTTTGTAAAGTACATTGTGTGTTCAGTGGCACAATAAAAACAGAGATGTTTGGACCAGAGTTTGGACCAAACAGTGAAATCATCTGAGTAAATAACAGCATGTCAACTAGCAAGTTCACACTGCTTTAAATAGAAATTACTCCTTATGGTTTGATCCATATTACACCTCTAATACTCCTATACCAATATTTATTAGCAAAGCATATATCCAGTCTAACTTTAGTTTTGTTAAATCTTTATTCACCCTTTGCTCATATTCCATCTTAATCAAAGGCCTCAGCCCTTGATCCTGAATCCCGAGACTTTGCTGTCTTAAAATTCATTTTGAAACCACCTAAGATAACGCGCTTCACTGGGGATGCAACTAATGCCTTTTTCTATCATTGACTAGCTGTTGCATCCCTACCCTTCACTTATTCAAGTAAGGCCCTCATCCTTTGTCTTGTGCATGTTTGTATAAAATATGCAAGCTTCATCAGTGTGTTTGGTTGAGTCCTTGTTCTCTTGAAGTTCCTGTTTCATGTAAGCCAGAGAGTTACCTTTAGAGAGTCATTATTGCACAGGCTGAAATCTAAATGAAAGAGCTGCAGAATTACCTGCAGAGTTGTCTCTGACTCTCTCGGGTTCTTCAGAACTCGAGCTGCTCCCACATTACAGAAAGTCATTTCATTCATCATTAATAAGAATAACTCCTCTTGGCGTGGCTTTAATGTACACATAAGCTATTATAATGCAGTATCAGTATGTTCAGCCATGCTCAATAGAAAGAATAATGACCACTGATGCATTATATCAGCGCTCATAAAACATTCAATTTAAAATAAATTATATGAAGTGACTACTCATGAATAATAATGACCTGTGATCTATCAGAGATTTAACATTAAAGTCAATGCTCACCAAAGTGACATGCATAATAATGAAACATAAATTAACCGTCTTTCATTAGAAGATATGTTGCTGCTCCGTATCAAATAAATCTGGGGAAAGGGAATGTGTGCAAAGATCAACCATGTCTCAAGTTTTAATTTAGATAAAGAGCCGTGTTGGTGATAAGTTTGCAGCATTCAACAGATTTTCAATCACAATTTCTAACAACCCATAATTCAAAATTATTATTAAACAAAGCAGAGACTAAAATTATTTTGGACAACCCAACTATTAGTTTAATGCAGCCACAAGTAATTAAGATTTTCTGACGTGATAAATATGTGTTTGTGATGGTTCATCAGAACACCTTCCTCCCAGAGAGAGCACATATGTGTACTATGTATTTAGGCCAAAGCCTGTTGTTGAACCAGACTGTAAAGATGTTTATTTAGGACGTAAGAACCGTCTTGAGGTCATTGCCTGATCAAAACACAGGATGGATGCATGATCAAGTTGACAAGGTAATAAGAGGATAACAGCATTCATTCAAAAAGTTGCGAGGGAGCTTTTTTGGTGTGCAGATCATTTTGTACTTTTTCATGTAGTTTTTTTGGGATCCAGCACCCTACATAGGATGTGCGTATCTACTATATCCTTCTACATAAACGTGGAAATAACATTAAAAAAAAAATAGAAATCAAATACAAAGAAAAATAGTTTTTCACTTTTTTCAGTGCAGGGAGTCATGACAGAGGGACAACGAGCCGACTCCAGAGCCAACCAACCATCAATCAATCAGTCAATCAATCAATCAATCCTCATTTGTATAGCTCCGGTTCATAACAAGTGTTATCTCAAGACACTTTACAATAGAGCAGGCTAAAGCCATACTCTTCATTTTATAGATACACATATATGTATATATACAAATACATACAGTATAATAAATATATTTGTATGTACATATTCATACATCCAGAGGTGGATTCATTCAGGCAGAGACAAAGGGACTAAACTAAGAATTTATGATAGAGACAAACCCATGGACGCCCAGATCATAAATCTGTCCTCGTCACATTGGTCTCTGCTGAACACAAATTCAATCAGTCAATCTTTATTTGTATAATGCCATATTTGTCTTTGTTGAATGTAAGCTTATTAAAAGTAAGCCCCTTGAGATGTGGCATCTCATTTTCAAGAAGGACCCCATGTCCATGTGGCTGCAAAGATAGTCACCATGGATGCATGATCAACACAACCACGGATAGAGAGATCAATCCAATATCAAAATGAATATCTATAATGAATATAATCTGGAGAGGAATGATGTTGATTAATATAGCAGCATCTAGCTGAACTGCCATTAAAATGGGCTTGACTGGTCAAAAAGTATGAATTTATGTTAAATTATGTCATTTCTGTTGATGGTTGATGCAGGAAAGAGCACAAGGAGTTGAGCGGCCCCACAGCAGCAGATCGTCCATGATCATTTCTCACCATGACTTGTATGACTGAGAACTTGCACAGATATTGCAACCCTGAGCCTTTAGCCTGCAGCAAGGACATGCAGATTGATGTTAACAGCAACATGTGTCTTTTCTTTTGTTTTTTACCCCCAAGAAATGATGATTTGAGCAACATTGCTTGATGAAATCCATCAAACTTTGCTCATATACTGTAACCTCCCTGAACTCTTGCTAACAGACTCTCACATGCAAAACAAAGTTTGACCAAACAGAAGAAAGAAACTAGAAAAATATCATCAATAAAAGACTAATGCTACTTTAATACCCCTCAGTTCCCCCACCCACTTCTTTAGCATCTGGGCTGTTGTGTGGCTTCTGTTGGAGACTGCAGAACAAAAAGAGGAGATGACAACAGCACATCGTCGCTGTGGCCTCATACAGAATTAGACCGTCCTGTCAGAAAAGATCACATGTTGTTCTGGAGTAATTAAGGAGGCCATTTAAATGTTCTGGCTGTCCTTAAGGCATTTCTGCTTCATTAGATGGTTTACTAAACTGAGGAGCACCACAGGGCAGAGAAATAAGAGAGGAGGAGGGCTCCATGCTCACCATGCAAACCAAACTTTGATTTTAGCTCAAAGATATTTCCCTTTGACTCTACAGTGGGATATTTTTAGTCAGGGTTCAATATGGAAACTTTAATTTCCCATTTGTCCTTCCAGTGAGCCGGTATCAGCCTGAAAGCAGGTTGATTATATTTCCATCCTGCGTGCACTCAATCCTCCCTCACCGCCGCGTGTTCCTCCTGTACCAGCATAATAGTTTGTTTTTTTCCATAATTCATGACTTGCTTGAATTGTATTGAGGTTTTTATGAACTCAGATACTTGAATGAAGCAGCTGTTAGATTTTAAGCCCTAGGCTCAAACTGAATAAAATCATTCTTGCTCTGTCAGCCCGATTCAATAGAATATAGTTCTGCTGTCATGTAAGACGTCGGCTCAGAGGAGACTCCTGCTGCATTTTTTGGAGGGCTGTCCCATTGTTTAGGAAACACTGCGCAGGCAGAGCTGTTTTCAACGTATAAACATTTGACTGTGGAGATTGTTCTGCTGAATCTGTCATTTTATGCTACATCTCTTTAGTAATCCATATTACCTTTTACATCAGTGTTCAACCTGGAGGGAATCAATCGAGGCACAAAGGCAAACAACAACCCAGTATGAACACTCAGGCTGATGTCATTCATTAGTTTGATCCAGACCTGCAAATGTTTTATCATTAAACCAGTGATTTATAAACTTTTTTTTACCCCAAAGGTACCAAAAATCAAGAGAGAATCTCAAGGCTTGCCATAATTTAACAAAGCAAAATGACCACATCACATGTTACAGTATTTTTGTCATTAAATGCATGTTTTTATCTTTTAATAATTTAATTTAACATTTGAAGAATAACCTCAGAGATGATGGAATATAGTCACAAAATAATTCCTTAGTTGATTTCAAACTTTGTCAAAGCTCACAAATCCATCCATTGTAACTACTTGATGGCTTCCAAATTCAAGAGAAAAAAAAAACATATAAATTTACTAGTAAATAGCAAGGACAAATAATTATTCCCTCCATTCATTAATCCTGTGAGCTGCAGCAGATGGCCTGCCCTTGACGGTTCAGGTATTTTTAAGTCAATGCATTCGCACCTGCATATGGAAATGAATGCATTTTAAAGTGAAAAGGGCACATTACAAACTCAATCAATGTTTGTTATATGGTGTTCATTATAGCCTGTGGTTGTAATAATTCCATGGCAGACCAAAAGTTTCCTATTTAGGAACCGCTGCTTTTGACCATTCTGTAGCAATACCAGCTGCACAGCCTGTGATCACCTCTACCCCGAGCCAAAACAGAGGGGTTTGGTAACAGAAAAGGCCAGAGAGGTGTTCATCACAATTTACACCCAGCTCAGTGCCATTTATTCTATCTGAACTTTATTGAATCACTGACTTCTGTATCAGTGCTATTGTCTATACTGCAAACCCTAACCCCAAGAACGTTTAACAGACATCAGATTAAAATGAGTGAGTATATGCAAAATAACAGTAAAGTTTATCAGTTTGAATACTAGATATATTGTCTTTGTGGTGTGTTCAGTTGTGTACAGGTCAAAAAGGAGTTGCAAAACATTGTGTTTTGTTTCATTTATATTTTACACTTGACCCAACTTCATTGGAATTGGCGCCTGTATCTCAAATGTATTTATTACTGACACGTTCATCATACGACCTTGCTTTAAAAATACCACATCGTCCCTTTAAAGCAACACCTACAGGGGCTTAGTGAGAAAAGCAACATTAAGCAAAATCAATGTGCCACTTGCAGTCCGATATTATGTTTGAATATCTTTGGGGTTTTTTTTAGTTTTCAGTTTTGTGTGTGTGTGTCATTGGCAGTAGGTTCCCAACAGAGGACAACATATTTTGTCTACTTTAGTGTTTAAGTGTATACAATTTATTTAAATGAATTTATTTATTTGTCACTAGCATCATTTTAATGTGTTTTTATCGCATAAAATAATCTAATTAAAGTTTTATAACTCTTAAGATGGAGATAATTCCAAGAGGTGTAGTGAAGACATAAATCTGCACTGAGCTGACACAGACAGCTGTACAGATTAAAACGAGATTTTATGTTCGGGCAGGTAAATAAATGCACCTAATGTGAATTTGTTTATGATACTACCACAGAAAACACAAAAGATACTACTTCTACTGTCTGTCTATCAGTTTTTAAACAGTGTATACAAGTTTTCCCGAATGTCGAACACAAGTTTCTGTCGCCTCTCCTCGGTCCAGTAAACTTCTCCAGTCGTCTGTCTGGGTGGAGACCAGCAGGAGGTTTTTAATAAAGGAGGCTGGAACGCTGTTTACATTCAGATGGCATCTGTTGGAGCTGATTTCTCTGAGGACTGCTGATGAGAGCAGACTTACTTCATCACAGGCTGGCTAAATTAAAAATTAGCCAGCCTGTGATAAAGAGTCCAAAACTTGTTATGAAATACTCTCCTAGTGGTAAAGGCTGAAAGTTAGTGAATTTAAAATGTAAAGAATTAAAGGGACATAATTCAAATGTTGTTCATCGGGTATGTTTGTATCATTATTCGTCTGATAAAATTATTCTGCAATGCAAGTTTAGAATGATTAATGGATGTACAGCATGTACAAGTAGTTTATGAGGATGTCAAAGGGGTGGTTCTGGATATTTGAGGTGGGGTTGTACCAGAAGAGCTGTCCCAGGAACCAGAGCTATACAGTATATTTCCAGAGATTGGGCCACAGACTCTGCGCCACTGATGGAGTTTTAGGTGAAAAGCTTCTGTGCTGGCTCTTCCTGTGCGGATGCAGAGCTGGTCTCTGTCACTGTTGCTCATGTTCACGCTAATACCTCCAACAACCTCAAACTGTTTCTTTAAGTCTCTTCATACAGGGGCTCCAATTATGGCTCTATTGTTGAGACATAAATGTATTTCTTTGCTGTTTTATGCATGTCACATCACCTTCTTTCTAACCACTGTGCTGGGCAGGCAGGATATCGCCGTGCTGTAATTTAGTGGGCGCTAGAGTGCATAATTTGATGAGAACTGTTCGTGGAGTTGATTTCACTCAGGCTGACTGAAAAATACTCCGGCTCTCTCCCCCATTATCTCCCCATGAACTGCAGACTGCTGGATTTCATTTCTTTGCCATTATGCCCTAAAGATTATAAAGGCTCTTATTTAAACCAAACTCTGCGGCAGGTCATTTTCCTGCTCGCTTGTTCATTTTATCAGAGAAATCAGCTGCTGCAGTCTCTACAAAGTTAAAATTCAGCGTTTTTATGGCTCTTTGTGGCTGAAGGTTTATTGCAGTTCAATAGTGACTGATCGTTGACTTAACGTACGAGGTCTGCAGGATTAAACCGACCACACTGTGTGTGTGTGTGTGTGAGTGCGGGGGTGGGTGCTGGGTTTACGTCCCCCTCTGCCTTTCCTCATATTTTCATTTCACAGGATCATTTTATCACGTCTGATCTTTGGTCCTGTTGCAGCATGTGTGCATGTAGGTCAGAGATTAAGTTGAGTGTGTGTGTGTGTGTGTGTGTGTGTGTGTGTGGTAGAGTAAGAGCGTAAGCAGACACTATAGACATTTAACCCCCCTCTGATCCTCCTGCTGGTCACTATCTCATATTTGTCTTCAGATCCATAGGCACATGTGTGTGCAGGATTACATAATGCCTGCTTGAGTATAATGCGTGCATGTGAGCAGCACCCCTGGGCCTGCACTCACAGAGCCTCCTCAGGGCGAGGAGGAGCCAACAGTGACAAATGTCCAATAAAAGTCTCAGACATTTTCTAACAACTTCCTCCCAAAAATCAAACTATGTCCTCATAGAGACAAAACATTTAAAGAGAACATCTCAGCCCCTGAGAGAGCGCCTGAGGTGATAAAATGCTGAGAGTAGGCAACAGAGAGATCGGAGAGCAGAGGAGAAAATGAATAAATGTCCTCCAAACACCTACTGAAGATTGTTCTTATTTAATAGTTGTAAGTCGAACAATTCAAACTGTTGTTGCACACATTTCAGAACATGTTTGGACCTTTTCAGTATGTGCTTTTACCTACATATTTTGTGTGTCTTGCCTTACTCCCAAGTCCATGACAAGCAAATAGACACCATTGTTTTGATTGTGCATGCAGTAACAAGGAAGAGATGGGCAGAACTCGCCCACTGCTAATTAGCTTAGCTCAAACACTGGGAGTCAATGGGTTGTGTTAGCCTGCCTCTGCCTGCAGTCATCAAAGGCAGGCTAATGCAGTGGTTTATGGTGGTTTGCACAAACCACCGCAGAAGTGCTTGTAAGTAGGTCAACAATCACACATCCATGGTGGTTTGCGCATGCGCTCTGTGGTTTAGTTTCATAGGTATTTCTTTCAAAAATTACACAAAGTGCTAATCTTTGTCTAAAAATAGATAACCTAACGTAACGCAGTAAAAAAAAAAAAAAAAGAGTCACAACAAGCACACAGGACCATTTAGAGTTTCCTAAGAGTTGATCAGATGACTGTAGGCAGATGCCGGCTAACACTTCCCATTGACTCCCAGTGTGTGAGCTAAGCTAATTAGCTGTAGGCGAGCTCAGCCCGTCTCTTCCTTGTTACTGCACACACAGTCAAAAGAATGGTGTCTATCTGCTTTTCATGGACTCAGGAGTGAGGCAAGACACGAAAACAAAACCAAAAAAAGAGCTGGCCTATCCCTTTAATGTGCACAAGCAGAAAAGTCACATTATAGGATGTGTGATGTGGGCCATGGGACCTGAAGCACATCCTACTTTCTCATTTAACAGACGGATAATCAGTGACTGGTTGTGTGATATCAGAGCTGTCCCAATTTACCGGTTTTGACAATTACTGTGTTTAAAGTACAACATATAGGGGGACAGCTCAACCTTCCACCCACACTGATGGATGAACAAAACTTATTCACTTCTCTTGATCAGACAAAGAACATAAAATATGCTGTTCTTCACCTCGTCATGTTCAATAGCCGACTCCCTCAGAACATCATCTGAACACTGTGACGCTCCTCCACACAGCAGACAGCTGTCAGCCTGATAAGGACACGTCTAAAATCTCAAATCTTGCTCCTACCTCCATGTAGATGTAAAGTCCTCTGTGAAATATGGTTGCCATGATGTGTTGGTGTTAAAGGTGGGATAACTTGACAGATGAGGAGGAGCAGAGGGTCTTTGTGTGTTCTCTGTAGTGGGTAACATCCCTCTGAAATATATGCTGACTTTCTGGCTCACATTTTTGATTTCTGTCAGATAACCGCAGCTGTTCAGTGAAAACCCGGCTTCAGTTAACTCTTTGTCAAAATTTGTTAACATAATTCCACCTTTCAGTTTTCTGTGTGTCAATTAACTTCAGTTAAGGAGAAGTTAGTCTAATGTAGCACCATGGCTAACACGATGTCACTCAGTTCTGTGGATGGTGAATTACTGCGTTGTCAAAAGAGTGTAACACATTTTAGCTGATAATTACAGCAGAGGTGCATTTTTGAGCCACTAAAGTAACAGAAAGTGTCATTTCGTGTCAATTTTGACAGCACTTCTTTTAGTTTTATAGTCTTTTGCCTAAAGTATCTTTTAGTATTTTAATTTTCGTCTAGTTTTAGTTGATGAAGTTTCACATTTTAGTCAATGAAATCTACAGACAGCATGTGGATCGACTGTTTACAGGGAGGCTCAAAAGAGGGAAAACAACCACTGCCCAGAGAGGCCATGTGATGATCTTTTAGGGATTTTGAGTGCAGTTTGTTTAGGATACATGAAGAGACCTTTATGAACATGCAGTGCACGTAGTGAAAACTGCTGATGGAGACTTAGCAGGTTTGAATTATTAATGGCAGAAACCTCAATGGGAACTGGAGGACATGACAACATCCAGGTTACCTGTGGATGCAGGCGTACACATTTTGGCCTCATGTTGTCAGCTTTGGCGAAGTCCCAGAGTGACTTGGTAAAAAAAAAGATGCTTCAGGATGTTTCAGATCTGAGGACAGTAGAGGCTGATGTGTGTATATCTGCAGTCTGTGGCACTCATGCAGATCCTCCTTTGCTGTAATGAACATTTATGCTTGTTTAGACCATAATCAACATTTTGAAATTCAAAAGACAAACCAGAAGGCCTGAATGAAAGCTTATCTTCAGAGTAAGAATTCAGTTCACGTTGATTGTTTATTGGATAAAGACACAGCCATGTTTTTAAGGATAAGTTTACTTGAATATTGCTAGCACTGGCCTCAACCTATGAAGTGCTTCTGTAGCATGTGACATCTTAAGCTTCATAAACTGGCATTTAAAGCTTTGTCAGGATGGTCCACACACAACAGAAGCTAATTATGGTTGAATATGGAGGTTAAAGTTCACCACAGGGACATTTTATATAGTGTAAACATCCACTAAGTTACATACTGGATGGTATAAGTTTTGCCATCCAGACGAAATTGAACGTTGTGTGACGTCACATGCAAATGGTAAATAAAAATCAAATAATGCCTTTTTCTGATTGGACAAATGAAGATTGTCATATCTGCAAACAGTATTTTGCTTAGTGTGAATCTTACACTGTACTCATGAAGACGAACCTTACATCTTTGTTATGCAACCGAACTATGATGCAATTGAAGGTAGAACTTAACTAGTTTCAGCATAGGGCTTAGTGTGGACTTAACACCAGAACTGAAGATAGAATGAATGCATGTAAGTTTAAAAAACTCCTTCAGTGTTTAACAAAAACAGAAGATTGCTTGGAAATGATCTTAGCTCATGACAGATAAAAAGTGCCTTTGTTTCTAAGACAACTTTCCTGAATGAGGCTTTATTTCTCGTTTAATTCCACATCATAAATAATGTCTCCATGTGATTGTGCATGGATTATGTGTTTTCAAACACTCCGATATGTCATGCTGGAGGGGCTCCTCCATATTTCACCTCCCCTCGTTAATTACCAGATCTCATCCATCACAGCGATTCGTTTCCCCTCCATCATCCGTCAGCTCTCCTAGGTTAACTGTATCAGTTTAAAACACAGACATTCGAAGCACGTTTCCACGAACGCAGCACCGCAATATTTAACATTCAGCCCACGCTAATGCTGCTAATTCTAATTCACGGCTGCTCTGACAGTAGCAGCCACCCCTCAAGCCACAGAGACCCAGCCCTCATGCCACAGTTTATGGCTTTTCTTCTGTCAAAGCGTCAGAATGCAGAGACCATGATGGAGAACAAACTACTCCATATTTAGCTGAACATATACCCACACACCCTGATTTAACAGCCCATTCTAAAGTTTTCTGAAACTCTTTAAGTCCAGAACTCATGAACATTTTGAAGTCTTCTTAAAATTAAACACACTCGCTGGTCACTTTATTAGGTACACCTTGCCATGTTGGACCCCCTTGTGCCTTAATCCAAGGGGCTGAAACATCCCTTAGAGATTTTTTGGCCATATCTCCATGACAATATCACACAGCTGCTGCAGATTTTTTGGCTGAACATCCATGATGAGAATCTCCCACTCTACTGGGTTGATATCTGGTGACTGTGGAGCCACTTCAGTACAGTGAACTCATTGTCATGTAGAAGGAAGCAGTTTGAGATGATCTGAGCTTTGAGAAATGGAGTCCACTGTGGTCACAAAGAGATGGTCAGCAACAATCCTCAGGTAGGCTGTGATATTTCAGTTCTCATTTGGTACTAAGAGGCCAAAGTGTGCCAAGAAAATAAATCCACCACACCAGTCTGAAGTGCTGATCCAAGGCAGGATGGACCCATGCTTTCATGATGTTCACACCAAATTCTGAGCCTACCATCTGAATGGGGCAGAAATACAGACTTATCAGACCAGGAGACATTTTCTGAATTTCTGTGGTGTAGTTTTGCTGAGCCTGTGTGAATGGTAGCCTCAGTTTAACTGTTCTCAGCTGACAGAAGCAGTACCTGGTGTGGTCATCTTCTGCTGTTACCCTTTTGCCTCAAGATTTGACACGTGATGCCTTCAGAAAAGGTCCTCCTCATGCCCTGGTTGCAACAACTGGTCATTTGAGTTACTTTTGCTTTTTTTTTTATCATCTGGAACCACTCTATTTATTCTCCTATTTTCTCCAGGAGAACTACCGCTTACTGGATATCCTCTCTTTCTTGCACCATTCTCTGCAAACCCAAGAAATGTTTGTGCGAAAATCCCAGTTTCTGAAATAGAAACGAGAATTAGTTTAAGCTTAAGCAGGTCGCCTTGATCATGTCCACATGCCTGAATGCATTAAGAAAAATGACTACTTGCACAGGTTCTCCTCAGGGATGTGTTTTATCTCCTCTGTTGTTTAATTTATATACTAATTCTTGCACCAGCACTTTGCCAAATAGGCACTTTATTAAATATGCAGATGTCACAGCTCTGGTGAGCCTCCTGTATGACAATAAAAACAAGTTCTCATACCACCATCATTCAAACAGATGAAATATCAGGTATCACAGCAGCCTCACTTTGTTGAGCCTAAAGCTCTAAATCCCTCCAAGGCCTGTGCTCGCTGCTTTTTTAAAAACCTGATATTTTTTCTTGGCTTTGCCGCTCCGTGTTTGCTTTCCCAACAAGATGTCACAAGCATGAGCAGCACGTATCTGTTATTTATTCACAACCCTGCAGCGTCATGTGAACAACACACTTTGAATTAGCAGAGGCATGAGGATGCTGAAGTGGCTACAAGATATCCTTTCGATATATGAAGTTGAATATCAAACATTATGAAATCAGACACATGCTCTCAAGCCAGGCTTCAGTTTCAGATCCTGAGTCAGCAAACACAGTTAAAACAAATGGATGTTTTATGTTTTAACACAAAAAGGACAGACATGGATTTGTCGCCGTGCCAAAAACAGAACAGTTTGATCATGTTTTTATGGGACATCTGTGACCTAATCCCTTCATGTAATCTGTGTGCAGGTTAGGGAAAATATTTTGGTATAATCTCTATTATGATAACTTTAGTTTGTCGTCTATTTTTAGGCCATCGTAGACTGGCCAATCACACCCGAGCGGATTTTGCTTGCATGCAGGAAAATGTAGTAGAAAGAGGAACAAAGTGGAGCAAAGCCAAAATGCAGCTTTGTGACTGATTGCATAATCTCTCCAAGCTTTTGTTTTAAAATGACCTACATATATTTGCAGGTAAAGAGGGAATACAGAGACAGATGTCACCTTCAAACTCTATCTCCATGTTTGTCTCCTAGTTGCAAAATACTGCCGTAAACAATGAACAAAGGCGAGGCTGGTCTAAGCAAGAATAGACATACATGTGCAGTGGTTCGCCTTTTCAGGTTGTCGTTGGTGTTATTTTGATAAGGATAATTCTGGTCCATAATGGCATGGTAGCATCACACATACATTATGAGAATCTCCTGTTCCACCACATCCCAAAGGTGCTCTACTGGATTGAGATCTAGTGACTGTGGAGGCAACTGGAGTACAGTGAACTCATCGTCATGTTGAAGAGTTTGAGATGATCTGAGCTTTGAGACATGGAGCTGCTGAAAGTCTCCACCCGAAGATGGTCCACTGTGGACATAAAGGGATGGACATGGTCAGCAACAATACTCACTTAGGCTGTGGGGTTTTAAACCATGCTCACATGCCCATGCACACAATCAAGTGAAATGACTGTACCAGCCAACAGCAGTGTACCTTACTTGTAGTCTCAGCTTGCTCTTCTTAAAGGTACAACACTGCTGGGAGCTCTTTCAGCCACTTCACTGACTGTTGACAAGAACCTCACAGAACCCAACTATCCCTTTAAACCAAAAAGAACAAATAAATAGCTTTCATGAGATTCTCAGAGTTGACCTTAAATGTAAGTAGTCCTATTTAATGGGGTAAACACAGGGACTCAATCAGTTCAGTTTCCTTCAGATACAAAGTTAAAGGGTAATAAGATACAGTTTTATTGACAAAAAGAGCAAATATGTGCTGTATTTGTGTTTCTATCACATATTGATATTTGATCAACTTAATTGATGCTGCTACATTGAGGGAGCATGGGAACCATATGTGGCCCCATATACAAGGGCTGATTGATAAGTTGTGAGCCTTGTATTGAAGGAGATAAACAGGGATGTCCTTTTTCAGCTCTACTATTCCCTGACTATTTAAGGCTGTGTACCCAAATATGGAGCTAAATCCAGGCCAAAAGTATTATAATTTGAAAAAAAGAAAAGATTGAAAAAATACATTTTAAAACTAAAAGTTTAAGGTTTGTTCTTGAATTTTTTTAAATTAAAAATAAGTGTAAGATAACTTTTTTCAGTTTAAACATACTTTTAATTCAGCTCTGTAACTATTTTGTTAAAATAATTTATTTTCATTTTTTACTCTGAAATATATTTTAACATGTGATGTGTCATTTTTTTCAGTTGCAGAAGTAATATTTTCAGGTTCAAATCTTAACATTTTGGTTTCATATTCCTTTTTTCACCTTCAGATCTTTTTTTCACTTTCAGATCTTATTTTTTAAGTTTCAAACTTTTGACCGTGTTCTGGCGTGGGGGGCGTGGCCTCGACTGAGAGGGGCGTGGCCTCGACTGAGAGGGGCGTGGGACTGTGAGTGACAGCCTAGCAAAGCATCCTCAAATGATGTCTTCAGGAAATGTGGGCACTTTGATAGATTATGACTCAACTCTTTCTCTACACTTTATTTTCTTAATACCTGTAAACAAATAGCCTAATTTCCACTGCAAATTATCAGTTTCAAAATTTATTTTTTCAATCTTTTCTTTTTTTTTTTTAATAACAATACTTTTGGCCTGGATTTAGCTCCATACCAAAAGACTGATGTCATTTGGTCAGTTTATGTCAAAGAGGTAGCACTCTAAAGTAAACAAGGCAAGTGACTTTTGCAACATGGACAAAATGCCCCTGTTCACAGTCTGTCATTGCCATTGCTGCCATTAAAGATTGTGGCTTTGAATTGATTGAGTATCCGCCTTATTCGCCTGATCTTGCTCCATCAGACTTGCATCTATTTCCAAAGTTGAAAAAGGCCATTTCCGGTACCCACTTTCGGTCAGATGATGACGTCATACATGCAGTGGAGGACTTTCTGAACGGTCAAGAAAAGGACTTCTTTAAAAGTGGCACTGGGGCCCTTAAACATCGCTGGCAAAAGTGTATAGATACTGAAGGGGATTATGTTGAAAAATAATGCAATATGTCTGCCAAAAGTCAAACTCTTAAATATGAGGCTCACAACTTATCAATCAGCCCTCGTATTAAATATGTGAACACCATTTGCCCACCCCGTATATATATTTTTGAAAAACACTGATACATTTCCAAATATGACTATTTGATTTTACTCTCCTTTCATTTAGCCAGACAAAATCTATCTAACTATCTATCTGTCTATCTGCTCAGCAGGTCGACAGATTTATTGATACAGACTGTATGGGTGTGTCTTTTTGTTCGTCCCCCCTCCTTCCCTTCCTGTCACTCAGCCACGTGCGCCCACAGCCGCCTCCAACCGGCGAAAGCACGCGCAGAAATCTGCTGCTGGGGCTCAAACTTTAACGGCAGCTTCCACCGGGAGACACGGAGCAGAGAGAGGGCTGCAGCGGAGGAATTTACCGGACTACCGGGGGAAACGGACTGGGACTGTGACGTGACGGAGCCTGGACGAGGATTACCGCCGTCTCCAGCCGAGGGGAGATTGTTTTTTCCTCTAAAAATAGGAGACTTCGGGCTGAGCCTGCTGCAGGTCCGCCCGCCCCCGCTCGGAGATGCCCACGGAGATGCTGACTGGCTGAAAGACCAAAGCCGGAGAATTCACTTCACTCCAGAACTGCCTCCGAAAAATGAATCAGGAGCCTCTTGTTGGATTATCAGAGTAGGCTTGATTTGTTTTTGCTCACGAGGAGCGGAGCTGGACGCCGCCCGGACACGCTTCAAAGCTTCCGGACCGGGATTTCAGCTTCTGGCGCCGCGTGCTGATGGATGGAAACTGCGCACATAAACCTGGGACATGTTCGGATCGGATGGAAATTACCGCTTAAATAAGCCCCACCTGGAGGAATAACTGCATGTTTTCGGGAGCAGGGGATGCTTGGATAAGTGAGAAGGTTATTTACACTCAAGGACACCCTCCGTGTAGGTGGTGGGTGTAGTTTCTTTGGGGCTGCGCGCAGATTTTACGCGGATTTAAAGGTATTTCGCCTCCCAGCATTACTTTTCCTCGCTTTGGATAACCCTCTCCTGTGAAACAGCACATTTACATGGATGGCACAAGCTCTTAGAGGAGTAATTGGGCTTCAGGAGGCGAATGGGAGACTAATAGAGGAGTTTTTCCGCAATCTCATGACCCCTCCACCCACCCAGCGTGCACGTTTGAGGATCTATGCGTAAAAGAGAGCTCGGCTGGGGTTTGCGCGGTGAGACCACCACCTGGATCCCCTTTTCGCCCTCTTTTTTTTTTAATCTTCTGCAAGGCTGCGCGCACGTCTGCTGCTCCTGCCCGGTCCCACACACACTCAGCTCCAGAAAACTACCAAGATAGGCTCTCTCTTTGGATGGCAGAGTTTGGATCCAGAGCCTGATTTTGTGGTTTAACTCCTGCATCAGTGGACGGATTTTGGGAGTAGGAGAAGAAGGGATTCTCGGGGGAAAAGCCGAGACAAGAGGAGGGGATCTGGAGATCGATGAAGGTAAGGCTGATTGATCGGCTGTTAATAATTCAGGGTGTGTGTGTGATGGCGGATCGGGCACTGCTATGCAGCTGATTTTCCTCTTTCCAGGGGAGATGCCAGGCTCATTGCGGTGCCAACAATAGTTTTATTCTTAGTGCCCAGGAAATGAATCATCGCTGTAATCTGATTAGGCTCTGCCATAACCCCGCTCTCTGTGTGACTGCTCTCTTTTCTGGCACTCTTCGTGGACTCTGCCATCCTCTCAGGGTGCAGAATATTTATTCAGAAGCTCCAAAGCGCTCCTGACACAGAGCTCTTAATGTGGTGAAAGGGTAATTGTTATCTGGCTTCTTATTCCCGTGCTGCGGCCGCGCAAACTGGCAGCTGCAACGTGCCTGTATGGGAATGCGTACAAATCGTTATCTCTGCGTGCATGTACGTGTGGTTAATGTGTGTGGGAGCGCACCACTCCGGCGCATTTTCGAGGGGGACCTTCCCTTCCGTCTCACTGTCCCCTCGATCTGTCTCACTCTCACTTTCCAAAGCTGCTTCATCATGCCGCTTCAGCGGACTGGCGTTACAGCCACATCTATTATGTAGGAGGCTAGGAGATGAGAACACAAGAGGGGTAGGAGAGGTGAGGAGAGTAGGGAGGGATGCGGGGAAGGGTCAGGGAGTGTGGTCGGATGGTGGGAGTGAGATGGAGCAGAAGGGGACGAGATGAAGAAGGGTGGGTGAGGAGGGGGTTTGTGCAGGAGGAGATTTCAATGGAAATGAGGATAAAGGGAAAGATTGAAGAAGGGTTGAATAATTTAAATAAAAGTGGCACTGGCTTCATTTTTATCCAATGTGTGCAAGCATGAACAGAAATCTTACATAATTTTAGAGCATAATGGAGGTCTGAAGGCTCAGTCTCAGAGGGAGTAAAGCGTTTGTGGTCAGACTGGAAGATGTTAAAATGGGACTGTGCTGGCTGATCGTCCTTGAGATTGTGCAGAAAACAGCTCTAGAACAAGATGGATCTTTTTTGCCTGGTAACACGAGCCTGGGTGTGTAGGAAACAGGGACTGCTCTGCTCAGAGAAAGCTGCTGTTTCAAAGAAAGACTGGAAGTAAAAATATCGACACAGGCATCTGAACAGCCGGCCTGGAGTGTGAGGATGGTTTATTCAGGGGTGTAAGTCAGAAACTGTTTGACAGCCATGGTGCCACTGGTTGAGCTGTAGTTTCACAAACATGGAGAGCTCTTGTATGATTAAAGCCAGCTGTTGGGATTTAGGCCTCATTTACACAGAATGACTCAGAAACTCTGTCTTTTTCATTGATTTATTTTGTCTTATTACAAATCTCACATGCTGTTTTGATGTCAACCAGCAGTAAGGCCTTACATATCAAGGGTGAAGCGAATGTTTGACAGGCCTTTCTACTCCCAAGAAAAGCAATGCATCATTGCGCATTGGTTGGTACATTCCAAAAACTATTCACTATTCCAGTAAGGAGTTGAATTTGAACCACAGCAGCTTTAAGACCAGCTGTCCACAACTAACCTGACAGGCCAGATGGACGGTTCCATATTTCTGTCATGGAAATATTTCTCTGGTCCATCTGGAGAAAAGCCCATACAAAATGTTTTCAGAGACCTTCAAAAACAACTGCAGCTGGTGATTGGATGATCATTCTGCCAGTCACACTCATCACAGAGCAAACTATATCAAGGCACAGTATGACGTAGCAGCTAAACCCTGTTGTTAGCTGTTAGCTTAAACTACATTTCAGTCCTTAGACTATCGTCTTACATTAAATTATACCACACAGAAGTATCATTTACCACTTATATGTGACATGAACCTCATCAACGACAATCCCCACCAAGTTCTCCTGGTAAACTTCTGAGGAGAGCAGATTTCAGCAGGTATCGCTGAGTAATCACGACTACCATAGAGTATATCCACGGAGACCACTTCAGAAGCCGCCATTGTTTTCAAGCATGCAGTCACTTCCCGCTGTCGTCACATCTCCAGTTTCTGCCTCTCTTCCCTGATTGGGCTGTCTGGCTTTTGGCCGTGAAGTCATAGGAGATTGGAGCTTGGCAAGATGGATCTGCGTGGTTTCCGACAATGGATCAGGCAGGTCCATCTGCACTGCAAGGTTAGTCCACAACAGAAGAAGCTTGAGTTTACATTCACTGCTGTCATCCTGCGGCTCCAACACCATCCGCATCCAGACTTTATCTTTAAATTTTGACATTTTGACGACTTAGGTCGATAGAACAGGCTACGTTATGATACAAACACAATCAAGTGAGGCACCATGTTGAATGTTTTGACTGATGGTGATGTTATTGCCAACAACGAGTGCTGTCATTGGTCAGACGTGAGGTTACCAGATGTGAAACTTTAGAGAAATCAGTAGTGGTCTGATTACGTTGCAGATGTGTAAGCTTACATTGACTGGCTATAAGAAGAATGTTCAAAAACAATGAAGAGCCACCAGTTTATTGAAATATTCAGATGAAGAGGTGCTCTAGTGCCCTTTGGGATGGTTGTAGCTCAGTCAGTAACATCAGTCTCTTCATGGGTACTGTTTAAAGACTCTTTAGCAAGACATTAAAACTCTGCTCCGTGTGTGTCCATACAAGTTTCAATCATGTGACAGGTGGGTTATCACCTGTCAAGGGGCCCTTGTAACCCCGGGCTATCACTGGATTCACACCTAGTCAGGCGAGAGTGACCTTCTGAGCAGCAGAGATTGGAGACACTGATGGCTTATCTTCACTGTCAGTCACAAAACAAGAGAAAACTGCAAGAATGTTGATGCTTGAAGATGAATACTGCAAAATACGTTGTAAATGAGACCTTTTGAAAAAGTAAATATGGCAGAAAATGTTCATCATTAATGGCATTTGCTGCTGTAATCAAAATGTATTCAATAATTAATCTGTTTCAGGGGCCATTTCAAAATGAACCACAGGCCGCATTTGGCCCCTGGGCCATAGTTTAGACACCACCTTTCTAGATGATTGACCTGTAGAAGCCTGTAGAAGCTGCTGCTTCTAGATTCAGGACCAAGGAGAGATCCCACTGAGTGATAACTGAGTCAGCCAGTTGGTTCTGATTCGAGTTTCAGAACCATGGAGAGTTCAGGGCCAACAGGTTATGTCTGACTACAGGATTTATGCAAGATTATGGCCCAATTGTTGTCGGGTTTAGGGACCCATTAGACATGAAAATCGGTCATTCCATCTCATGTAGTGTGAATTACTGACCAATAACTACAGATCAGCCTGGGAACCTACACACAAGTTCTGTTCTCTCAATGTTGTTTATCTGCTTCAGTAACAACCAGGACCAGAACTGGCTCCCACAGATTTTTGTATTTTAGTTTTCCTACTGACTGTCTTCACTTTTCAGCACCGTGGACAGCTCAAAGCAACTCCGGCTGCTTCTGCTGTTGTTAAAGGGTTGGCTTTTTCAGTGTGACCACAATTTTGGCCCAGCAATTGCTCCTTTGAGACACCTTGATGGAGGCTGACCTTTCTGTGTGGCATAACTAGTCGAAGCGCCTCGGAGAGACCTAATCTAGGTTATCTGCAACAAAGAGCTTCTGCTTCATGCCACATTGAGCTGAAATGAGACATGAGGAGTTCATGCTCCTATTTAAATAATTTATGTGTTTTCTCCTTGAAATTACTTTCAGGAACAATGTTCAGGGGAATGTACTTTCTATTTCAAATACAATAGAAAGAGTAAAACATGGGTTTGGAGCACACAGAGCTCCTGTTTCATTATACCTTCATAATGAAAGCTTGTAATATCAGAACCAGCCAGAGCTCCTGTGTCAGAAAAACATGTTAGCAGCTTTCAGCCTTCAACATGGTTCCAATTCAGTTTTAAACTGATTAGAAAAGGGTTCAGAGTAAAGAGACATGAAAAGGTAAACGTTTGTGTCAGAGCTGAGAGCTGGTTTTAGTCCACTGGGAAAGCAGGTCCACTTCTGCAGACCTTGTAAGCTTTTAGTGCCATAAATAGTCCCAGCAATCCTGCCTGAAATGTTTGATTAGGATTCAATACAGCTGGATCCCAAGAAAACAAACACCCTCTCTGAACAGTGTAACATCTTCAGGACCATGGAGAGCTGCAAGATCCCACAAGAACAGCGTAACAGGCTGTTCTCCTGTGCGTCACTCTGAGTCTTTGTTTCAGGACCACGGAGAGCTCTTCTGTGCTTGTCCTACCAAAGTGATTGGATTTCAGGACCATGGAGAGCCACCTCTGGGGTTCTGTGTCAATAGATCAAGTTTACCGTGGCTGCAAAGAGGTCTAATGTAGGTTTAGTAAGTCCTTGCATTTCAAGTTTTAGTGCATTTGCATATGTAGTGCGGGCTCAGCTTGGCTCCACTCCATACCACTCTGGTCCCTGGCACTTTTGTTGGCATTCACAGTTAACACTCTAACAGTATCTCCTCATCACTGGTTGAGTTGCTGTAGCACAGCTGGACAAAACTGCTGCAGTTTTTTTATTTGCTTATTTATTTTGTTGATCTATTTTGTTCTTTTAAGACGGTTGCAGGTAGCAAGAATACAATGCTTTTGAAGGATTGGATAGTTTGTAAAGTCAAACAAAAAATGAAGCCAATGACAAAAGGAGATTGATATCCATGTCAGATATTTGAAAATCATGAAGAACTCCCTCAAAGAATCAATATTATTAGTATGTCTGCTCTTCAATTTCCTTACCAATTCCTTCCACTTTGGTCTGCATGCCCTGCAAATAAAAGACGTCAGGCTCTCATCAGAGGCAGTCAGCAGAGGCGATAACAAATAAGTCAAAAATTGCAGGGAACGGTGGCAGAAGTGGTCAAAATAGTGGATACACTTTTGCCTAAAAGACTTGCTGGAGAATTTATAAATGCATCACAGGGTTGAATATTTGGAGTGACGTGCTTCACATTGTTGCCACAGAACACTGATGTAGGCCATTTTCTACACTGATAATCAGCAGGACTCAATAAAGGAATTAATAAAGAATCAGATCAAAAGTAAGGATCATTAATGGCATCTGTATCAATAAAATCTCAATCCCCATCCCTAGTGAAGAGACTCCTCGATCATTTTGCAGTCTTGCAGCATCATCGTGTTTAAAAACACACTTATCCATTCATGCTGCACCTGCTGCTGCTCTTCCTATCCTGTCATCCAATTTAAGAAACCATTAAAAGCATTAAACTTTAGAAAGAAAAGTTAGAACATGATGTATGCTTTTCCCTTTCAGGGTCCTATCGGGGCTTGATCCTGTCCCAGCTAACAATGGGGTAGAGGCAGGGTACACCCTGAGCCGGTCACGAACCGATCACAGGGCCACATAGAGAGAAAGAGAACCATTCACACTGACCCTGTTGGTCTGTGAGGGGAAATGGGGGTGCCTGGAGAAAACCCACCCAGGCACAAGGAGAACATGTATACTCCACACAGGAAGACCATGGTCCTGGTCAAGAAAACAAGTTTCGATTTTGGCAAGAAACTTGATTGAATAAAGTGGTGAAATGCATATGATTTCTTTGAGTATCAGCTATTCAGTTGCTCCATTGTAGGATACTTGTTGCATTTAATCACTTCTCTGTTGAGCAAACACTCAAACATCTGTTACAACAAACATGATCAGCATCAGGGCCAAAAATCTGATCAGGGCATCCCGAGTAAAAAGAAATCCAGCTAACCAGTTGAGTTGAGATGAATTGA
The DNA here is from genome assembly GCA_037902135.1 of Cetoscarus ocellatus. NCBI lineage: Eukaryota > Metazoa > Chordata > Actinopteri > Labriformes > Labridae > Cetoscarus > Cetoscarus ocellatus. Next base: position 519,885 of record JBAMNC010000189.1, on the reverse strand, counting down.
GTCAATACCACATGTCCTGTTAAAAACATTCTAAGAACCCAGAAACAGAAACTGAACTCAGTGCTCAGGCCTGACTCGGGACCTTGGAGAGTTCCTATGGATTTATTGACTAAGTGTGTGTTACAGTCAGATCCACATCACCATGTTCTGGATGTTGTTTGCACTTTCAAATGCTGAATGTTATATAAGCACGGCTGTTTTTAATGCCCATGGCAAGGTTTGATGAAAAGTGCACACAAAATAGCATTGACAATTCTATTAAAGTTTTATCATGCAGCAAATACACCGTGGGGCTGTGTTTTTCTTGGTCTGAATAATGGAGCTGGCTTTAATGGTTTCAATGTCAGGGTGCAGAGGAGCTGAACAGATGCAGACAAAGCAAGAGGTCTTAATCAGTCAGCAGTGTTTGCCTTTTCCTGCCACATGAGATGAAACGAGCTCACAGGGCATTAGGCTGCTGTACTGAGTGCAGACGGTTGTGCAGGTTTCACACTGACTGTAGCAAACATCCTGCCTGCAGTGGAGTTATCGAAAAAGACATTGTATTCCTACCAGCCTCGGAGGTGTGTTTTGCAGCTGACCATGACCTTTGACCCCCCCCTCTGGAGGGAGTCTTAATCGAGAAGAGATAATGTGTGCTGGATCGATAGAATATGTAGCTTCTGTTATTGTGTTTTCAGAGTGTAGATACTCCTCGATGAACTCCCGTCTATTTTTAGATGTGGAAATTGGCAACTGCAGGTCCCAGAGGGATTTGAAACCAAACAAGAACCAAAGTCAATCAGAACATATGTAGGTCAATATTGATAATATGATCATTCAGCTCCATCCCTTCAAAATATGAATCTAATCGGGAACAACCACTGCCCACATGATGATGCATGATCGATGTAATTTTTTCCTACATACAGTGAAGAAAAATTTAAAGTCTCAGATTTTTTCTACACTTTCTACACATGATGCCTTTCACACATGACAAAAACAACAAATATCCAGACAATAGTCGATATAAAAGGAGTTTAAGGCCATAGGAACATTTAGAAATAAACAAACCTGATCTCACGTGGACCAAGTTCTGCATTTTTTCAAAACCTGGATGTTCTAGATTTTCAAGCTCATTAATACTCCTAACTGAGTTTCAAAGGCTCTGTAATGTGATGTTTTATTTTCATCAAGTCACTTATTTACCTTTGGTTACAGTGAGACACTTTATTGTTTCTCCTTTGCATCTTTGTCCTTGCTTATTCAGTGTTTGTGAGTTTTTGAAAGTCTCCACTGGACAGATGGGCTGTTCGATATATCGCACTAGTCCATCTGGGAAAGAGCTCATAGAAAGTGTTTGGGGATGGCAGAACCTTTCAGAAGCACATCTGTCAGGTGATTGGATGATCGTTCTGTTAATCAACATTTTTTTACAGGCCAATCAGATAATGTAGTAGGCTGGAGCTGCCACTTGTGAGCCACTTTTATAAAACAATTTATGTTATTTATTTGGACCAAACAAAATCTGGTTGGCTTTTTTGAAAACTTTGATTTGCTGGAGGTGCTAAAAAAACAGAGCGCCTCACACCAACATGCATTTGTTGACATACAGAGGGAGGAGAAGCGAGCCGACAAGACGTCCCAAGAGACAAATAAACCATGTAGACTGATAAGGTACAGTCTGATCATGTTTTTTAGTTTGTAGTTTTTTAGTGTGGAAGTGTTCCCACCATCCACATCGAAGTTACATAGTGCCAGTGAAGGTGATACAGACCCCCTCAGACTATGACAGAGGTGTCATTCAACCTGTTGTAAGGTGATGTACCATCACAGTGATTCTAGAAATATTATATTAGGGTGGAAAAACTACGTAGTGTTGGTGTAAGTTCTCAGCAGACGCTGTAAATGCTGAATTGACCTGAGCTTGTCTTGAGCTTTTCTAAGTTGTATGTAACCTTGCAGTGCAAATGGACCTGCCTAAGTCACTGTCTGAAATCACAAAGATCCATCATGCCAAGCTTTAGTCTCCAACGACTTCATGGCAAAAGGTGGTCAGCCCAATCAGGGAAGAGAGGCGGAAACTGAAGATGTGACAATAGCAGGAAGTGACTGCATGTCTGCGGTTTTATCAGAGATGGCCTCAATTTCTTCTTTAAAAGAGGAGTAAAGATTGTCACTTAAAGCTTTTCTTATGGGAAATCATGTTTTTGCTCTTTTCCCTCCCGGGAATCACTGCTGGGAAACTGGGAGAGATGTGAAAATCCTCTGCGGACGATGCCGGTTAGTCTGTGGTAGTCGTGGTTACTCAGTGATACCTGGTGAAATCTGCTCTCCTCAGAAGTTTAGAAGTTTAAGACGATAGTCTAAGGACTGAAACGTATTTTAAACCAACAGCGAACAACAGGGTCTAGCTGCTACGTCATACTGTGGCTTGATATGATTGGTCTGTGATGAGTGTGACTGGCAGAATGATCGTCCAATCACCAGCTGCAGTTGTTTTTAAAGTTTCTGCCTCTGAAGACATTTCCTATGGGCTCTTCTCCAGATGGACCAGTGAAATATTTCCGTTACAGAAATATGGAACTGTCCATCTGGCGTGTCAGGTTAAGTTATATGACCACTGATAGTTCTTCACACCATGTTCACACACTGTAATTGGTAACAGCGAGTCACATTCATGCACATTAACTCCGCCCTGATGCAGCAGTGGGTGCCAGCTGGGGTCAAGTGCTTCATCCACAGACACACTGACATGTGGCCGCAAGAGCTGGAGATTAAACTCCTGGCATTTTGGTCAGAACATAACTGACTCCTCTGATCCACGGTTGATGTTTAAATTGATGCAGAGAATATATCAGGTGGGCAGACATGCTCTTCCCTTTACATTAAACCAGGCACAGGCAGTGCTGTAAGAGGAGGTTTGCAGACAGGTAGGCAGAGACTCTCACAAACCCAGACAGCAGAGAGAACAGGCAGCCAGGTGGCAACACATCCAGTGTCATGGTGGAGTGTTATAATCGAGGGAAATGTGTTAATGCAGAGTGATGCAATGCTTCCTGGTGACTATTATCATATGAGAGCATTACACTGTACTTCACATCCCATTAGCAGGCAGAGACAGAGAACACCCCCACCCTCACTTACTCCCAGCATGCTCTGCTCTGATGTGTTTTCCACATTCCTCTCCCTGTGACACACACACCAGCTGCTGTATTTTTGCTCTGCCTCTTCAGAAAGCGTCGAAAAAAGACGATCTGATGTAAGAAGATTATCAAACGCAAGTCTTGTGCTTCTAATTGAGCACATGTGCAAACCGGGATTATAAGAAAGGCTCTGGATGCTGAGGATCGGGGAATTACATCAATTAAGAGAGCAGGTCGAGGCAAATGGCAAACACATGTGAAAGGAAAGCCAATTTGATTCTTGTTTTATTGCATCAGTATAATAAAATGTCCTGAGACTGGTTCTACACCAGAAACAAGGGGGCGGGTTCATATTTAATTGAGTGACTGCTTAGTCAGTTGACAGATGCAACAATCACCTTATTTAAAGATGCAGCTTCAGTTTTCCCCTCTCAGCATCACTGCAGTGCAGTGCAGTGCATCTCCTGCACCAGACTAGAACTCATCCTCCATCTTGTCACCTGTGGCAGCACAAGAGTGTTAACATCACCATATGTAGATTTTTCCACACCCCATATGTGTGTACACAGCCTAAGCTTTATTTTGTCACTATTCTACGACCTCTGGGTCCCTTTGCAGTTAAAAATAGTCTTTTGTTATTACTGGCTTGGCCTGCTGTTTATTAAATATTTTATGGTTGGATTTGTAATTGTTGTCAACTTAGTTGATTTTAAGCTTTTCTTACTATTATATTATTTCATATTTCACATTTTTAATTAATGTGCTTCATTTTGCTCTCTCTCTCTCTCTGTCTTAAGTATTCACTCGTACTATATCAGCGTCAATTAAATTGTTTTAAAACGGAAGAAGTTCATAATGTTCACATTCAGAGCATCACAAGCCCTTATATTCAGATTTTTACACAACAATGTTTTATTTTTTGTGTGCAAGGCTGCGCCCAAAGTGGAAAATAACAGAACAAAAAAAAAAAATGAATTAAATGAATAAATAAATCGATCAGTTTCTTTGAAGTGCTTAGATTTGTCTCATGGCAGGTTTACACTAAAACAATTTATGCACAAATAAGGCCCAATCTGACAGGTAAGAAATAAATCAGAGTCTGTCCTCCGCATTAGATACAATCCATAAAGAGTGTTTGAATTTTTATTTTTCATTAGAATATGTACCATTATCATCATGAGTGGTATGAATCAGTAGCCCTTTTTAATTTGTTTAAAATAAAAAAAATGACAAAATAAGTCACTTTTTGTTGCTCTGGTAATTTTTTTGTTGTCATTGTTTCAGGAAAAACATCAGTACTGTTATTTTTTCTAAGGTATAGAGTACATTCACAAGGTTGTCTTATGTTCTGCCCATGCCAATATCACAGCTGAGTAGGGATGAGAATCGAAAGCCAATTTCAGTAGGGATCGATAACAATTCCCCCAAAGAATCAATAACAGTAGTCTTCATGTGTGTCAAATCCCATATGAGTTTCTTCCACTTTTACGAAAAAGACAAAAATCTTAGCAGGCAGGGGGCAGAGGTGGTCAAAAACGGCTCTTAAATTTGACAAAAAGACATTTAATGCACAGCTTTCAGTAAGTAGAAACAGCAGCAAATTGCAGAAATGTTCAGCTGTGCAACACTGCATTAAATATCCAGAGCGGCACGTGTTTGACATTGTTGCCACTGAAAACCGTGTGTAGGCCAACGTTTTTACCACACAGACAATAGGCAGGAATAAATAGTAGTATAGTAGTTGTAATTTATTTTGAATGTGTAAGAAATCAATCTTACATTTTACGTACATGCATACAAATATAGCAAAATAATAATACAAAAATAAGCAAAAAAAGTTCCCCTCAAAAGAAAACAACACCAGTTGATTTCATTTTCATGCTCGAAAAGAAGTGGGAAGAAGTACAAACTTTTAAATCCCACCCTTCTCCATTCATTAGGTATCAAAAGTCAATTATTGTGTTTCCTGATTGATGTGTATCCAATTACTTAATGTCATACAAAATAATCAACAATCACCCCCCCCCCACACACACACACATATATATATATGATATATGTCAATTTCGAGTGTGAAAAATAGAAAATTACTATCACACATAAACTCCCATGATTCTTTTGAAATCATATAGACAAATAAACATGAAACACCTGGTGAAAGCTAAACTTTATTCCTCCCTGTATCTTGTGAAAATAACTTCTTTGAGTTCTTTGTACCATTTTTTTAAGTGATCAAGGTTTGGACTTTCCTTCAGCTCCACATTCAGACTATTCCTCAGTTTCACACCACAGACTGAAATACAAAAGCTTTACCTTGTACGCACCCTTGTGACTTTAAAATTAAATTTATCCTTTAAATCGTGTGCCCCTTCTCTTTCTGTGAATATAGGAATCATTAAGCAGAATTATTTGTGGAACTGGTATCAACAAAATGCTATCAGTTCCCATCCCTACAGCTGAGGATGAGAAACAGGTAACTGTGATGCTCAATCTGATTTATTTAACAAGATTAAACAAGTAAATCAGAGTAAAAATGAAGTATCAGTATCTGATGTGGTCTGATGTCTATTTTTAGGTTCCGCTCTGTAATACAGTCCTTGAAGTTACTCCAGACTTCATATTTACTGCAGCTTCAAAGTCCTCTTTTTCAACTGGTTCTCTGGCCTCGGTCCAGCCGGTCTGTGATTGGATGTTTCTGCTCTTAAATGTGCTTGCCAGCTGAAGAACAAAAGACAGATTGAAGTGCTTCTAATTTCCTTTTAGCTTCACATTGAAAAAATAAAGTTTGGGTCCTCTGTGAGTTTTGATCTTTGCGAGCTGTCACGCTGAACTCGTTCTTTATCCCCGCCCCTTTTAAACAGCACCTAATCTACGGCGAGGGCTCAGAGTTTAGAAGTAGTTTTTGTCACCCATACTGGATTGTTATGAAAGAGCGACCCCCCCGCTCTGGTCTCAGATAAGCAGGTCAAAGGTCATCATAAATATCCAGATCATAATGTATGAATTAAAGTCTGGTGGGAATTCTGCATCCTGTCTGGTCAAAGCATTAAGCTGTGGTTTAATCCGCCCGCCTAGAGCTATACCCCAATCCCTCCATCCATTCACCCGCCCATCTGCCTCTTCATCCATCTGTCTGTCCATCCGACCAGATGCTTGCTTTCCTTAAGTGCATTTCCTTTGTGCACGACTCTCCCTTTGCCTTCACTCCTTCAAGAGATTCTGCCTTGTCAGAGAGGGGTTGTAACAGGCCTGAAGAACATGTGGGAAATTAAAATGTAATGTTTTCTTTTTTAGGAAATTACACAAAAACAGCTCACATCAGAGGCAGAGATGAGGATCAAGATAGAAAATGAATTAAAAAAAATCAGGATATGACATAGTTCACTCCTCCTGGCCTCACTGTACTGCCCTGCTTGTTGTGACTTAGACTAAGCGTATGCAGTGCCACCAAAAGTTAAGAATCAGAGCCACAACTGCTCTGTTTATGCTCAGTGTACGATATATGGCCATGACATTATTTGATATGATTTGTCTCATTTCACATACAACTAATGGTCTGATTTGAGGGACATGATAGTGTTACAGTTAATTGAGTCAACACCATTGTGTCGACTTAACGAGTAATGGATTCTATTTCTGTAGACCCGAATGCTTTTTTAAATGTTATAAATTAGTACACAGAAAAAATATTATTTGGCTCCCTTGAATCAATGCAACGCCAAGTATTGTGATACAATGGTGTATGGATTTTTGCCCCCACCCCCCCAGAGTTGATCAAAATGTGTCAAAGAAGCAACTTAGTAAGGTTTAAATAAGTACCAGGACATTGCTTGTAATAAAGGCAGCATGTATTCAATCATGCATTTGAGGGATTATCACATTAAAAGCTGAAGATTTGTGGGCTGTCTGTCAGTCTCTGTGTGTAACAGTGTTGTTTTCTGCAGGTTGCACTGCAGGGTGTCCACCAGTGACATTGCAATTAAATGAAAAGCTGCCAGTACTATCTGCACTTCATGCTTTGGCCCTCAGGAGCTCCTTCTTATCAGCCAATGTCATTTCCTTTCTGTTGTCTCTCGCTTTGCTTTGGATCACACAAGGCATTTCGGCCTTTTTTTTTTTTTGTTCTTTTTCCTCGTTCAGCTGCAGCATGCCAACAGAATTAGAATACTAACAGCTCCACCATAAGTGCTGCAGGATGTAGTGACTTAAAATGTCTGTAATTCAGTTCAGTTTTCCCCTAAAGCACAGAGAACGGTGCTATATATTTAGATACATATGTATATTTATCTTAATTCTTCCCCATTTACCCGTCAGAAAGGATCCCTTCAACTTAAGGAGGTGCAGGCTCCTCCGTGGCTTTGGCTTTATTTATGTTTATACTATTTATGTTGTTTATACTAGGAGAAAGTTCCCTTGCTGTGAACCAGTATTTGGCTTTATTGTGTTTGATTTTAACAGTCAAGGTAGTTTTTGAGGGTTTAGGGTATATATTACCAAATTTAAGTGAGATTTATAGCAATACAGTAATGCTTTTTCAGTGTAGACTAATTTTTACACATTTCTTGGACTTACTCAGATCATTGATTGGTATTAAACAATAAATTGATATCAGACACCTGGAGTTTAGTACTTTCTTGTGTTTTGAGAAAAAAAAGTTGCTGTTTTGCCATTTATCGATATCTGTTTGTCTGTTTTTTGTTGATTCAACATTTGATTCAAATAGTTTGGTTTCCTTTTTGGTTTAATCCAGTCTTTAAACTCTCACATATTCAGGCTCTAAACCCAACACAATCCCTGCACTAAGGTGTTAATTTATTTTTTCTCCTCTTCCTCTCACCCCCTCCTCCTCTTTTCTCTCACATTTATTTTTGTAAATTCTTCTCTGATAAAAGTTTTTTCCCAAATAGGCTCACTGAAGTGTGACCTACTTTCTGCCCAAATAAGGTGCTGCAGTTCTTTTGTTAAAAAGAAAAAAAAGAAGCTGTTGTTAAAAATAATTGCCTCAAGCTTTGCTAAAAACAGACACAGTTAAGTGTTTTTTCCTCCATGTTAAAGCTCTGATGAACATTTGAGAAGGCGATTGAAAGATGTGATAGTGATGATTCAGACTTTGGAGCACAGAGAGATGGTGTAGCAGTCAAGGGTCTTTTCAGTGCCTACACTACTAAGTGTTTAGGAGGGTTCACTGAGTTACTGACTCAAAGAAAACAGTAACACGTCTAAGGCTGCATGATGGTTAGGGAAGGGAATTGAAAACCAATTCCAATTGAGAATTGATAACAAATAGCTCAAGGATTTTATGTTGCTTGTCTTTATCCTGAACGATTTGCTTACCTTGCAAATCAAGTTTGTCACCTTCTTGTTAGAGGCAGTAAGCAGAAACATGAATAATGAAGACAAAGAGGTGATCAGGTTAAGGAATTTGTCAAAACCATGGCTGATTTTACAAAAAAAACCTGCCAAAATGCACAGTGACAACTGTCCATGTGAGTTCCACAAAGCAACGACAGCATTTTGCAAGATCATTCATCGTTCCAGAAAACACAAACTATCTAGAGAGTACAGATAGAATTGGTTCAGACACTGATTTAAAAAACAGGATAAATTTGCAGCTTAAGCTGGGTACACACTAGACTACAATCGGCTCATAGCAATGAATAGAAGAGTGAAGGCGAGGCATGAAGTTTGACAAATGTCAGAAATGGAGAATGAAATGGTGAGCCAGAGCATCTCGGGAGGGGTGCAGAGCTCTGTCAGCTTTGAGCATGTAGAAATTTGGTTTTTATTTATGATTTTAGAATAGTGATAACACATTCAGGGCAAGGCAAGGCGACTTTGTTTATAAAGCACCATTCATGCTTTCTTTAAGTAGAAGAGGACTACTTGGTATTTATTTTGCACAGCATTGAATCATTTTATATCCATTAAGGTCCCCATGGAGCTCAGCTCTTAGAGAGATAAAATGGGCGGAAACCACTGGTTTAAAGTGTGTGTTTTGCTGTGACAGGGATTGTTGTGAAGTAAATAAACCAGGAATAGAGCTTCCCCTGAATATATGGATGAATTGAGAATCGTGTGTTGCTTTCGTTAAAAGAAAAAAAAAACATGTATAAATGAGAGACTTAAAACCATGGTTGTTTTATTATGATTATAAATATTGATTGTCTATCCCTAATAGGAGAGTTGATCAAAAACTCAAATATAGATACATTTTGAGGATGACTGACCTCGCTGCATCGCTGAGTTTCTGGTTTGACTTCAGGTATTTGTGCCCATGAGTAAATTTGTATTGAAACTACCAAGCTAGTTACATTCACCACGACAAACAAAAACAATCCCCAGAGAACATTTGGTTGTCAAGAATCTTGTATTTAGAGATCTGATTTGGTGGAGTGGACAGCAAGAATGCATGGACCATGAACGAAGTGGCTGGCAGGGGTTCAATTCCTGCCTCAGGCCTGTTTGCCTCACAGCTTCCCTCGCTCTCTCTCCCTTTCAAAAATCTGTCTGCTGTCTCTCTCCACTGTCAAACAAAGGATGTTAAATGCCATGCCCCTAAAATCAAATAAAAACATGATATACAAATTTGATGATGGTGACTTCACTGGAAAAAATGAAGTTGATCTTATTGCTAGAGTTTGCAGCCATGGATATAATCAATTTGTTCACATAAACCTCAGTATTTGCATGAGTGCTGATTGTTTTATGCACATTATCATAAGTAGCTTCTTTGATATTATTCTTCACACACTGAAGAATCGGGAGTCATGATTCAATTCAACACCCGGTAATTGAAAAACAAACTAAAACAAACCTGATCAGGGAGCCTGAGACATCTTTATCTCTTAAATCCTTGTTATTGCTCTCTGAAAATAGTTCTTTCCTGTCCTTCCTCTTTCTGTCAGTGAATGTCTTTGTGTGGAGTAACAGGACAGTAAAGATCCTCTCTGAGCTGAATTAAAGCTCCGAGCTGATGACTCTGAAGTGCATCGAGGAGCTGCTTCCTCCTCTCCTTCCTGCCAGCAGAGTGAGTCTTCACATGTGATCTGACAGCTCGTGGATTAATGAGAAATGTAAAAACGTGTTGAGTTTAAATTGAATATGAGCCGGCGTGGTGCAGCCCCCCCGGGGAGTCGGTGGTGTGAGGACACATGACGAGAACGAGGAGTGTAAATTCAATATGGGCTTCAGCGTGCTAATCTCAGCAGGACAGGATCTAATGCTCATCACATGTCTCTGTGTCGCTCTGTTTCTGCACCAGTGTCCATCAATCAGGCAGCTCCTCCATCTCCTTATCCCTTTGTTCCCTTCTCACCCCTGGTCTCCCTCCACCTCGACTTATTCCTCTCCCATCTCTCTCTCCCTCTCTCTCTTTTTCTAGTTGAAGGTCATATCTGACAGCTGACTGATGGATGCTGCACCATGATTTAGGAGAACAGAACACAATAGCCGAGTGTGTTGGGCACATGATCAGAATATGAAATCATGAAAAATAAGATGAAAAAGAGCTTCTTATGAGTATTTATCAGTTCTTTATGATGATGAAGTCAAACTGGTGCTGGTGCTTGGGAGTAGACCATCGATACATTAATTAGCTATTCATTAAAAAACAGTTTTTATGATCATAATTAAATATTTGTTCATTCATCAAGTGGCTAACGTCATGATATGCTCTCTTTCTGTCATGTTTACAGGGTATTTTCTCAGTTTTCAGATGGATATACAGTAGGAGTAGGGAAAATATGTCTATAAGAATAGTAATACATTTTTGTCTAAATGTAGTGTTAGACAGTATTGTTAAATTACTGTTTATATTAAAAAATATATATTTTTTTTTATTGTAAACAGGTCTAATGCTAAGTAAAGAAATTGTTTACCAAATGAACTGCCATATTTGACCACAAGATGATCCGTTTGAAATGTTTTGTCTAAAAAAAAAGGACAAGTATTTTTTTTTTTCACTGCTAAAGTGCAAAATTCATACAAAATATGGACCTATGTAACATTCTTACCATTTAGATCTGAACTCAACTATGAATTGAAATGCTAAATTTAATAAGATAAACTCAGATTCAAAGTTAATGTTAGTGCAATAATTCAACGTACAGGGCATTGACTGGATTTTAAATAATCTTTTTGACATTTTTTTTCGTGGATGCATTTAGCAAAGGTTGAGAAAGTGATTCCAAGAGGGATACAATGTTATCATGAAGAAAACATCTCAAAATCTTCCAAGGAAACACCATGAAAATTAACATTTTTTATTTTAAATCTCTGACTTCAGGAATACTTTATATCTTTTGCATATAAAATAAATCAATGATTTCTTGTTTTTTTTTTAAATTCGGGATGGGGCATTACTGAATGCAAGAACAAAACTTCAAGCTGAATATACCTTTACCTATTTAAATATTTTCAATAAAAAACTTGAAATACCATTAACAAAGAATTTCTGAAAAAAAAAAACAAAAAAAAAAACGTTCAGATGTATGTATCAAATAGGGAGGGGTCCGTATGTGAGTCAGGCCTGCTAGTTGCCCCCCTGTGGTTTCAAATGGAACAGTATCATTAAAAACTATATATGGATAAATATGTGTATAAATTAGGGCTGAACAATATATCATTATCGTAACGATATCGAGATATGAACATTCAAGATATTAATATCGAAAAGCAACAATATAAACGATATAGATTTCCCCCGCGCTAAAACTGCACTTTCCGCATTCTTTTGTATTATGATGTCTTTATATTTCTGAAAAATGCTTGGATTTCACCGAACCCGTAGTCATATCATATCATATCGATATCGAGATATCTGGCATGAATATCGAGATATGAAATTTTGTCCATATCGTTCAGCCCTAGTATAAATATGATAATTTATCCTGATGTGTGATTTTAACTAGAGTTAATGTTTATAGTTAAGGCTACCAATCGTTTGCTATTTCTTCACAGCGCAAGGGATGAAAATCAAAAACCAATTGCAGCTGAGAAACAATAACAACTCCCTCAATGAATCGATATTGTTCGTCTTTTTGCTTATCAATTCCCCTATTAATTCTTTCCACCTTATTCTGCATGCTCTGCAACTCAAAGACATCCTGCTCTCATCAGAGGCAGTCAACAGAAATGACAACAAAGAAGTCAAAGTCAGGACATACAGGGGCAGAAGTGGTCAAAATTTTGCCTTCATTTTGGACAGAAGGTGCATTTTTGTCTCCATTACTGCATTAAATACCACGTGCTTGACATTGTTGCCACTGACAACAGAAAATCCACCGGCATCGATAGGGGAGTTGTTGAAGAATCAGATCGATAAACAGATATTTATCAATGATAATGGCATTGATATCAACAACATCTTATCATTTCATTCCTACACAGCACAAGATTTAATATTCAACACATACTGTTGACTATGTGTTACCAAGCAGCAGAAACAAATGCATTTCCAGAGATTTTTGGTTCATGTCACATAACCTTAAGCTTTGGCTTCTCATTAAAGTTTGTTTCAAATGTTCGGCATCATCAGCCTGTTAACAAATCCCTCTGAAACCACCGAACCCTTTCTTAAATGTTTAAAAATGTATTTGACAGCTCAAAAACCCCTCAAACTGTTCCCTCAGAAAGCATCTGTCACTCATAACACAGTGACCCAGAAATACAACAACAACAGAGAGATTTACAGTGCAGATTATCCCTGTCTCTGAGGCCCACAAGACTTTGGATTTGAATAAATCTGAATTTTACTATGGACTGGGATGAATTTTTTTCCTACAGTGCACATCATTTTGTGTGTTTACCTAAAAAAAGCTGCTTCTTAACCCTGTGGACCCTGACTCGTTCAGTTATTGTTTTTGAAAATAACCTTGTTAAAGTCATTTTTCAAACCCAGAAGCATTCTCCTTGTGGTCAGTCAGACTTTAAAACATTGTAAGTGCACTCATTCTGTTGCTGCACTCAGCAAACGTTCCAAAAGCAAAGCAAATATTGATCTCAGGAATAATTAATTGATTTGAAATTCAGTGTTTCCCATTCAAAGACGATACTTTAGCCCATGAACTGAAGCACAATAGCTTTTGTTTCATGAACAGATCTCGTCACGTGAACACGACAGAGAGGAGGAGATTAAGATGGATACTGAAACAGAGAGAGCGGGAAGTCTGCTGATAATCTCTCCAGTAAATGCACTTACAGAGGTGTGACGACGAATGTTAGTGCTGAAGATTTGTGTCCTCACCACATCTGCTACCCTCTGACGGTGCTCTGCACTCTCAGGCTGGGGCGATCTTTGTGATTGGCTGCATCATTTAGAGCCCCTACAACGTGTCTGATGACAGAATGTGAAGTGATGTCCCTGAATGCTTCCCTCTGCCTGATACTATGGAGAAGCTGACCATCTCAGATGCCAGCTGCCTGCTTTAATTGTGATTTTTGAGTGAGAGACAGTTACTCTTCTATCAGTCCTGGTGCACTAGAGCTGTAACTTTTACCCAAAAATCAAACTCAGTTCTCGAGGATACCCAGGAGGACGTGATTGCACGGGGATAAGCACTGGAAAGGCGCTGCTGGACCAACAAATGGTCCTGCAGATTTGTTGTGGATGAGGAGTGGGCCAGCTGCTTTGTAAGTTTCTGAACATACAGCCTGGTCCTGTCTATTGGAGGTGTGCAGACTAAAGTTCTCCCTATCCTCCATTTTATCGAGATGTACTTCCTGTTGTTGTGGTCAAGAGAGCAATTGATGGTGGGGAGTGCCCTCTGTTGGTGTGGCCATGTTTTCAATGGCTCTGCATTGTTTCTACTGTCTACACCAGGAATCAGCAACTGACTCACTCTGTGTGGCCCCAGTTTACTTTCAGTTATATTAAAAAAAGAAGGCATTGTTTCATGGAGGTGTACTCCCTGTTGTTGAGGTTAAGAGAGTAATTCATGGTCGGGTTGTGCTGGGAGTGCCCTAGTGTGCTGCAGAGCTGTGTATTTGCTGTTCAAATGTATATTTACAGTTAGAATACAGGTTTTACCCCCATGTTCCAGCAGATATTCGACTTTTAAGCATTCTTAAAGTATATAAAGTTCCAAACACAGGCTCTGAACTTTGGGTAATTGTGAGGCCTTCAGTGGCACCATGTACTGCTGTGTATCGCCTGGCATCTGCTCCCAGCTGTCTCCCCTCGTGGGCAGAGCTGGCCGGTTTATCGACAATAATATTTACTACTGAGCCTCAAGAGAACGGGACCAGCCTTTTAACAATGAGGGCATATAAAGATATCCCCACCAGAAACATCAACAGTTTCTGTTAATCACATAAATATCTAATCAACCCTCCAAAAAGACAGCAGATCAGCTACATGTATGTCTTAGTGTCCAGAGTGACGCAGATACACTCTGCATGCTGTGTCCCTGATGATGTCTTTGACTGTCAGTGCGTTTCATGCGCCTCCCCGTGCAGCCCTGTTTCATCTGTCGGGTGGAGTTAAGGCTCTGCTGCTGGCCTGCTTCTGCTCTTGAATCATATGGACTCTCCCAAAGGCTGAAATCTGTGTGTGAGTGTGTGTTGCTGTGTGACAGTCCCCTCTGAGATTAAAAGACGTGGGATTTTATAGGCAGAAATACGCGAGTGCTGCAGAGCCATGAGTGAGAGAAAGAGGCAGATGGAGGTTGCTGTAAGGTGAAGCCTCTGTAGATTTACCCTCCATTTCACTGTCCATCAAACACAGTGTGAGTGCTCACTCCTGCTCACACACACACACACACACACACACACTCTCAAACATATAGCAGAGTGCTAAATCAGAGCTCTGTGTTCCTGTGAAGATTGGTTCAGTCTGTCTGCTTCTCCTGCTGCTCAGAGATTTTTGCATCTTTTGTGTTTGGAGTCACACGAGAGATGATCAGCCTCAAGTCTCCCCAAGGTTTAGTATTTTTGGAAAACCTTACGCTAACACGACCTGCATAACTCTCTGGATATTTACCATATGTTCTTTTTATTCATATCTCTTGATGATAGATGACGGCACTCTGTGTCTCTGCTGTAGGAGATCAGGAGCTGATTTCTCCTTTTGTGCCTTCAGATGTTTCCTAATAACAACATGCAGCCCCTGTGAAGACTAACTAACCTTATGAGCAGCTGGATTTGCATGATTCAATGTTTCCAAGCTCCATCTCTTCAGGAGAGATGACATCTGGAAGTGACGTTCATACTTAGATTAGCATAGATGCTAACAGCTTCAGTAGCAGTTTTATCAGATTGTGACCACACTTCTGTAGTAACTGGAAAGTAAATATTAACACTGCAGACTTCTTTAATAGTAAGGATATTTCACTCCATTTCGGACATGTTTTGACGAGTTTGTTTTACAAAGTGACTCACATTCTGTAGCACAGTAGCTCCTGCCTACTACATTATCGGATTGGCCCATAATGAATATTGATTGACAGAACTATAGTCCAATCACCTCCTGGATACACTACTGAAAGGTTCTGCCCTCCCAAAACACTTTTAATGGGCTCTTTCCAGATGAACTACAGAAACAGTGCAGTGGGCTCACATAGGAAAAAAATAAAATAAAATATAATAAGAAAGAAAAGATTGACCTGATCTTATAGATCCACCGCTCGTTCTCCTAGAGTTGTGAGAAGTGCTCAGTTTGCTCTCCTATAGGGGAAATGACAGCCTCTCCATGAGATGCAGTTCATTGAGTATGATAGTCCGGTCATCCTTAGTTGGTGGCGATTCCTGTAGCCACCGCTGTGTAATGGCTTTTTGGCTTGCATCTAGGAAAACTTAGTCAAGATATCTATCATTAGCCATGAGCTTTTCTGGAAATTTACCCAAGTATGTTGTAATAAAGTAAGGCTCAACTTGTATTCCGAAGATTCTTTCTATTTATTTTTGATCTCTTGCCAGTTTGAATGAATTTTAGGACAGGCCCAAATGATGTGAAAATGGTCAGCTATTGATTTGCCACATTTTCTCAAACAATCACTCTGAATCTGCTGTTTAAATTTTAATTTTGGATTCAGAAAATCTCTTTTTTTTTTTTTCCAGCAGAATTTAAGGAATGGTCTTGAATTAGTGGCCTTGGACTGGCAATCTCAAACCACATTTCTTTATTTAAAGGTAGGGTCTGCAGGATTTTCTGTTCCTGTTTGTAAACACAACATTCAAATGAAGCCCCTCCCATGAACTCCTCACTACCTGATGCGGGTGCCCACCCTGTCCGGCAGCAGATGGAGAACACGCCTCCACAGCCCGTTAGCCCTGCAGCCGGCTCCGAGCAGGAAAATGACCTACTTGTCCAACAGCATGACAGTTAACTCCGCAATGCTTTTCATCCCGAGATGATCTTTCAGAGCTCGGAAGCGGGTGAAAGCCAACCCTAGGTTTACTCTGGTTTTAGACTGAGCTTTGTCTGCTTGGCGTTTTCCTTCTGTCTGATTGTATCTCCTTTTCTTCGCTGTAGTGTCTGCCATCTTGCCGGTCTGCGTAGCGTTCTGTTAGTGCATTTTATAACACTCAAAGTCACTTGCACACTGGGCGTGCTGTGATTGGCTGAGGTTTCCCAGCCTACTCTCCACCAAAAAAAAGGTCCCGAGACAACCAAAACATCAAAATACAGGCTGAGGAGGGGGTGAGGTAGTTTTGTTTAGTTTAGTTTATTGGTTTATAACAGAACAGCGTGCTGTGACATAAATTATTCCAGAGAAATAAAAAGATGGCTGCACCAGATTTAGCTGAGAAGCTAATTTCCATCTGTAGTCCTTACATAAAAAGAGACATCATAAATAGACAAAATTCCATAGAAATTTAAAACAGACATCATAAATAAATAAAACTCATCAAAAGTTAAAATACACAAGCTAAATACCTTGGTTGTAAAATCGTCTAAATAAAGGTAACAAGAACAGTCATTTGATTATATTACAGAGTGCATTATAAGGTGTGGTTGTAGCAGGTGCCCGTCACCTCAAAAACGGGAGGTACACACTGCACAGGCCTGACATTAGCATTCAGACAACTGGTTATCGATCAATACGTGTATACAGCAAACCTATTGAAAGAGTGGGGGATGGGGGAAGCCCCATCCCCACAGGTACCAGATGGTAACCTAGGCACAGGGATCCCAGACTCAGTGTTGGCACGAATGCTGACCCAGAATCCAGTTTTTTGTTGAACAAAGACACCATGACACATCAATAGAGACCCATAGGAGACGATTGAGCAGGATTTTTCCTGAAAAAGTTGACATTTTTTTTAAGTAAAATCCTGCAGACCCTACCTTTAATGATAAAAGTTGAAGATTCTGGTATTTTGACAGTCTTTGTCCTTGCCTCTTTATTGCCTGCCTGTTAATAGGAAGTCAGAATTCCAACCAGTTGGCACAAATTAACCCAAAATGAAGAATACATGGCCTTTGCAGATTGAAGAATACTTGAGTTTGCTCTTTTACAAGCACATTCAACGATGTAAAAACTCAACCTTGAAAAAATAACCAGTAGAGTTTAGAGAGATGCTTGTTAACCAACGATCCCTCCTCTCCTCTCCTCTCCTCTCCTCTCCTCTCCTCTCCTCTCCTCTCCTCTCCTCTCCTCTCCTCTCCTCTCCTCTCCTCTCCTCTCCTCTCCTCTCCTCTCCTCTCCTCTCCTTCATCTCCTCTCTTCTCCTCTCCTCTCCTCTCCTCTCCTCTCCTCTCCTCTCCTCTCCTTCATCTCCTACCTCTCCTCTCCTCTTCTTTCCTTCATCTCCTTCCTCTCCTCTCCTCTCCTCTTCTTTCCTTCATCTCCTTCCTCTCCTCTCCTCTCCTTCATCTCCTTCCTCTCCTCTCCTCTCCTTCATCTCCTTTCTCTCCTCTCCTCTTCTTTCCTTCATCTCCTTCCTCTCCTTCCTATCCTCTCTTTCCTGGCAGGTGTTAAATAACAAACACATGATTCCAACAAAAACCTACAAACCCCCCCATAGGCATTCACCCTCTGTCTCTGTCTGTCCCTTCCTATCTGTTTTTGCTCTCTCCTGCTCTCTTCCTCCTACACCCTCCTGATTCTCCCTCCCTTCCTCCTCCTCCCCCCTCCGTCTGCAGCCTCAATGTAAACACGGCCTGTGCTTCAGCTCACCCCTCCTGCAGGGACAGGGCCTGGTATGGGCCCTGAACGCACCACTGGCTGGGATTTCCACTGCAGCACATCTGAAGGAGGGATGTTGGTGAAGGAGGGAGAGAAAAGCAGAATAAAAGAGGGAGAGAGAGGAGGATAGATGGCAGCCAATTATGAGGCTCAGCTCAGTGTGAACAGTGGGACAGGGTGCTGTCAGCACACGGATAAAAATAGACTCGATCTGTTTGGATGTGTGTGTGCTGCTGTGACTCCTCTGCCCTGTGAGTCTGACTCTGTGAGTTTAGCATGTGCGTCTCATGTTTATCCTTACGCATTAAACTATTAGCGCCTAATTAGTCGTGCTTTGGTTCCGGGGCACGTCTTTGTGTCTCAGTGTGTGCTGTGGCTGTGTGTGAGTGTGTTTTGACAGTGTGTCTAATACTACAGTGCAGAGTGGCAGTAGGGAGTAAGCATCTCTCGTTTAATCGACTCAGTTTTCACTCCGCTGTGGATGTGCAGCATGAAAACGTCAAAACCAGACTCTGTCCGCAGAGACTGATTGTGTCGCATGTTTGTGTGTTAGTGACTTTGTTTGTGTGTGTTTGTGTGAACAGTGTTGACTGGAGAGCAACACAAATAGTGGTGGTGGAGAATGTGTTCCCTGAAACAAATAGCCCTTTAAGGATCTTAACTGCATTATTCATCGAAAAAGGCACTGCTGTCCAAATATGGCACATTTCCCCACGATGAAGTGGAAGCACTGGAGTGCTCTGTCTGTCCAAAACATTAGCAATGAGTTGAGTTGAAACTTGAAGTTTTGCAGCGCTCTAAAAACCTGTGTGTTCACATGGTGTTGAAGTGTTGTTTCTCTACAAACGTCTGTTTCCATTTCAACATCACATGCTTGTCCTGAAGCTGCGTTTTCTTACAGTTTGCAATATGAATTAAGACCATGATGGCAATTTACTTGCTGCAGCTGTAATTCTACTGCTGTCAAAATATTGTGATAAGCAGACTCACCCCCCACATGAAACCAGGTCCCAGAGTGAATAAATCTGAAAATGCCGCCTACATACTTCCATGTGTACACCAAACATTTTCAGTCAAATTTTCCCGCAGCTCCATCTCTCCCTTAAACCACATGTGCTATTCTGTCACCATCTTTGAGAGTGAAGTCCTTGTCTTTCGGATGTTTTGGATACTGCGCCTAAAATGTGTCGATCTTATCGCGGTGTTTTGACAATAAATTGTAAAAGATTTGATTTTTTACTGGCAGGACACCCAGACCGATTCTCGTCCAGCAGTCTGGTTGTCTTACACTTCTTCTTGTTGTGTTTGTTTACATTGCACATCTTTTATTTGCATGCCCCATGTCTTCTTCTGTGGTTTTGGTGAACATCTGTGGCAGCATCACAGCTTCACTTGGGCTATGTTCACACTGCAGGCATATGTTGCCCTTATCAGATTTTATTATTATTATTTTTTTTTAATGAAAATATTACCAACACCACATCCATCTTGCCAGTTCTAATCTATGACGATTGTGCTCGGCCCAAAGTGGCACAGCCTATTAAGAGTCCTTTAGATCAGGAAGAGGTGGAGCTAAGAGTGAGACGATAGCAGGAGCAAAGATTAGCATAGATGCCAACAGCTACAGTAGCAGTTTTATCTGATCTGGACCATGTTTCTTTATTAAATGAAGAACATAAAACAACACTACAAACTTCTCTATAGTAAGGATGCTTTCACTCCATTACCAACATGTTTTGACCAGAGTTTTTTTACGAAGAGGCTCCCTTTCTGTAGCGCATAAAGTGTATATGTTTAGACTAGCTTAAAACAAACATTTAATGAGGCATAGATGCCATAATTACTCTTAATTGTTGATTTGTTTTTTTAATAACTGTTGCATCTTCGTGTCAACCTGAGTCACAGGGGAAAGCTCTTTGTTTGAGCCTCAACTGATATAAGCCTGACTGGACAATAAATGAAATCCGCCTCTAAAATTTAAAAAGACTGTCAAAATAAACAAGACTCTTCACTGGCATGTTTTTATGAGGGACAAGGGTTCACAGCAGACAGCTCTGGGTGTCCAAAAACTATGACCTCTGTCATGTTATCACTGAGGGTGAGGAAGTTTAAAGTCGTATCTGAGTCATCTCCGACCCTTTGGCGCTCTGCGGTGTGAGAGAGTGCAGGACAGGGAGACTGGTCCAGCATGGACTGCAGATTTCTTTGTTTTAGCATCATGTGGATCTTTTACTTGTTTGCAAACTGCATTTTGGCCAAAGCAGCATAGACTGATAATAAAAAAGAATTTTTAAAATATATTCAGTATTTTGATGGTCACAGAGGCATTTCAGTTCAGTAAATTTATATTTTACAAATCACACTTACTCATATTCAATACAAAACAGTCCAGCGTCATTGGCCTTGGCTTGAAAAACACTTCCAGCACCATCTTTTTTTATTGCCGCTGTCACTGTGCTCTCCAGTAAAACAGTTCATCTTTGGAACAGAGCTGTTCCTGACACGGTCACGTCTCCCACACAAGCCATTAAAAATAAATAAGTGGAGGGACTTCTGATGTCCACTTTCATGATAACAATAGCAGATGAGAAAGTGATCCATCTCGTCTTTGTGAGGGTACATTTTCCAGATGTACAACTGCTATTAGTGGTTGGACATGATTCCTTTTCATGTTTTCATGTTTTATGGCAGATTTTTCTTTGATAAAAGGGAACGAGCACAGAGCTATCTAAAATGACCTTATCAATACTGCCAAGAGAAGTGGAGGTAAATTTGTAACAGTTTATGCTGGTGAGAAGCGCTCTGAAACAGGAAGGGCAATCCAAAAATCATCAGCTGTGGACACTGACTTTTAACCTGGGTTTTAGAGTTTAAGGCTTCTAAAACACTTTCAATGCAATTCACTGTCTGGCTAAAAGGGTTTATCAAGTGGGATGTGCCCAGTAAGACAATTTTTGACACTACCTCAGCCTTATACAACAGCAATCTTCTTGCCCATCTGTCTTCGTTATTCTCCTCGTTCTTTGTCTTATATTGGAAAGAAGAATCACCCAGTGTAGTGATGATGGTGGGGAGAGGTCCACTCTGAGTGAATTTATTGTGGGCGGATGCTTTTTATAACTGATGAGATTGAGCTAACACCAGCAAGGAGGCTGGCATAACATCCATTCAGCGCCACTGGCTGTCGTGAATCGTCAGTCTGATTCTTCCACTTGTTTCTTTTTTCACAGGAGGCTGCACTTTTACCTTTACCCCTAAAAAGCACCTTAAAGTGGGGTGAACTGGCTGAATATAAGTCAAAGTTAGGGTGGCACGGCGGCACAGCCTGCCTCACAGCAAGAAGGTTGAACCCTGTGTCCGTTAGGGCCTTCCTGTGTGGAGTTGGCATGCTCTCTCCGTGCATGCATAGGCTCTCTCCAGGCACTTTGGCTTCCTCCTCAAGAACAAAAATCATTCTTGATTACTCCCTTATGTATGAGTGTGAGTGTTGATGGTTGTCTGTCTTTCTATGTGGCCATGTGATGGATTGGCGGCTGGTCCAGGATGCACTCTGCCACTTGCCTGATGGCAGCGGGATAGACTCCAGCCCCCTGTGAGCCTAAAAGGTATAAGCAGCATAGATAATGAATGGATGGATAGTCAAAGTTATACACTACTTAGGGAATGCATGCAGGAACAGCTCATTATTTAAGAGAGAGTGTTTTGTTGCAAGATATGTAATGGCACTAACGCAAAACAACACATACTGATGTAAAAAAATAAAATAAAATAATATCAGTCCATGAACATAACTCAAAATGTAGCCTCCGTCTTCTGATGTGTTGCTGTATCCTAGTGTTGCTTCAGTGTTTTGGAGCTCCATTTTCCATTGAGTATCTCGTAGGTCCCCTCACTAACTTCTACAAGTAGCTTGTTTAACTCTGTGTGTGACACAGATGGAGAGAATTTCTGTCATCTGTTCCTCCAATCAATCTTTAAATCACCTCTGATGCGGAAAGAAAACTGGAGTGTGAGGCTGTTTAAGTGCTGCTCACACAAATAAAAGGAAGACGTGCACGAACACACACTCAGAGAGCTGATGAGAGCTGAATGTCACGTTTGATGTAATGAGTTTCATGGGTGAGTGTCTCCATGTAAGGTCGGGTCATTAAATAGTAATGGTGAGAAGAGAGCTAATCCGTCACACACACACTGACAGCACTGATGGATGGAGAAGAGGAAGAGAGGGGGGGAAGAAAGGATTGCAGAATACAGTCAGTGAGAGGAAGTAAAGATGGCAGCCTGAATGTGGTTAGCCAAAAAGAAAGTAAGGAGGCAGAGGGATTGTTTTTACTCTGCTGCTCACATAAAAACACATCAGGGAAGACTCACCAGGAAATGTGAAATAATTATGCAGAGGAAGCTGCAAAATCTGTTCATTATCAGGAGGAAAAATACTGTTACAAAAAAAACAGATTAACACGTTTGCTAGGTCAGATTAGAAAAACTCATGCACATGTGAATGAGCTCACAATCAGAGTGTAAATCCTGGTGTACACATGCACACAGTGTTTGGAGCAGCATTGTTTGGAAGCATGTCAACCAAGCCTCAGCACATGACAATGGAGAATTACAGTAATGCATGCACAGTCAGCTGCAGCTAGATTATCTGTTGACATACAGTTCGCTCTCTGATGGTGTCAATGAACGATGTTACACAGTCATAGCTGTCTTTATGAACTATCTTCTCTGTTTAATGGTCTTAAAAGAGGCATAGAAATAGTCTGCAAGGAGTGTTTCAGATATGTTTTCTTGTAATTTTAACAATATAAATCTGAACACAGCAAAATGGCTTTTGAGTCATGTTCTCTTAAGGGCTGTAAAGCTGGGTTTTGTAATTAGACATTGGGTTTCTTTGGTGTTTTTGTCACTGTGACTCCCCCAGATCAATCCCACATGCTTAAAAAAGGTTTGCAACCACATTTGCTGTCTGTGCAACAGGCTACTACAGCTCAAATCTATGTCCGTGGTAGGCCTGTGCAGTAAAGTGTATTAATTCTATTGTTATTGCAACACAAGTTTTTGCAGTTAGTACACCACAGTGGTCTGAATTCGTAACTTTAAGCGCCAAAAACACATTAAACTTTGCTTTCTCACCCCTCTTGCAGATGCTACATCTGTTGAATAGAAGCCCATACATCTCACCATGCGGTCATACTGCTGATATTCTGTCAGCTAAAGCTCATGTTAGCTCAAAAACAAACAAACAAACAAAAAAAAAACTATATGCCTTTGTGCCAATTTAATGGTATGAAGGGAAACTTGTTAGATTTTTTTATTCATGCTGAAAGCAGTGTTACCAAAGTGAATATAGATATTGTATAGTTAATTAAAAGGAAGGAGTATTCCTTACTTTGTCCAAAGGTCTTTGCCACTACTTCTGCATTTCAAATCAAAGTAGTCCCGTCTTATCAGGCCTCTGAACGGAGAAATGATCTCAGTGTCAGCTTATATAGTACATGGAGGTGCACAGTGTTATCGGATCAATAACAATATCAGCAGATAATTACCTAAAAGGTTTATCATTGATATCTGCAGATAATCATAGCAGATGTGCTGGCCATTGATCAGCACCGTGGCACTGAAGGTAATGTTCAAGTGAAATGACAGCAGGAAGTGGCGTCTCGGCTAGAGATTAGCATAGATGCTAACATCTTCAGTAGTGGTTTTATCAGATTGTGACCACATTTTTTATTAAATGAAAAACAAACAATACTACAAACTTCTCTATGAGAATATTGTCCCTAGTTTCTGACATGTTTTGATGGGAATTTGTTTTATGAAGTGACTCACCTTCTGTAGCGCAGTAGCTCCTGCCTACAACATAATCTGATTGGCTGTTAATGAATATGATTTGTAGAGCAATCATCCAGACAGTTCAGCAGTCGAATATATCATGTAGCTTTTTCCTAGTAGACCAAAACCAGTCCCCAGTGACACTAAAGTCAAGTCTGGTGCTTTATAAAGACACAGGGAGATGTAAAATATTACAGGAAGTGGATGTTTGTCTCTGTGTCTACAAGATAATTTCCTGTCAGCAGAATGCAGGACATACTTGTGTGATATTTCTTGTTGTTGATGGAGGAGGTTACTGCACACAAGCTGAGCTGCAGACTCGCTGTGTGTATTTAACGTCACCAGAGTAAAAAAAAAAAAAAAAAATGCACATTTAGAGACCGACCTGCACACAGCAGATATCCAGAATCTGGCTACAGTAAACATGTCTGTCAGAGGAAGATGGCTGCTGAATATTCAGAAACTTAATTTAGTAAATGAGAGAGATTTAAAGAGCTGCTCCTTATGCTAAGGGCGTCTGCTCTGTGTGGCTTGTGAACGTTTTTTAGGAGAGCTTTCTTTAATTTCGGGCCTTGGTGGAAGTTTAATCAGCCTCTGTGCTGTGAAGTCCTCGTGGCAGATGGTGTTGTGGATTTTGTTCAGCGCTGCGTCGTCGCCGTCTCCCCGGTGACTGACGTGACCTCCTCTGTACTAGAGTTGGCAGACGTGTTTTCTGCAGCCACGGTCATCTGTTCAGGGAGCTTGCTGGCTCTGAAATATCTGTCACTTTGCATTTTTATCTCCATTACCGGAGATTAGTACTGTAGTGCTGAGGTGAGACAGTTTGCTTCATTATTAAAAACTTCTCTCATGAAATGATCAAATGTTAAAATGCTGCTTTATTTAGACGACAAGCACAGCTGAATTCATTTATAATCATGTCTGAGATTAAAGATATTCTTGCAAACTCTCACCAGCCCAGTATTTTACAAGGATGAACATTTACCCTCACTGGTCACTTTATTAGGTACAGCTGGCAAGCACCAAGTTGGACCTCCTTCACCTTCTGAGCTCCTTAATTCTTGGTGCCAGTGATTCAACAAGAAACTGAATCATCCCTCAGAGATGTTGCTCCATGAGAATCTCTTGCTCCACCACACCCCAAAGGTGCTCTACTGGATTGAGATCTGGTGACTGTGGAGGTCACTGGAGTTCAGTGAAACAGTTTGAGATGATTTGAGCTTTGAGACATGGAGCTGCTGAAGTTTCCATCAGAAGATGATCCACTGTGGTTATGAAGGGATGGACATGGTCAGCAACACTACTCGGGTTGTTATTGTTATTTTACCTTTATTTAACCAGGAAGTCCCATTGAAATTACGAATATCTTTTACAAGAGAGACCTGGCCAAGGTAACAGCCAATACAAAGTTAAAACATTAAAAAAACAACAACAAAAATACAATAAACAGCACAATAAATCAGGCTTTCAAATGTACAGAGACCTTTCAAGAAAAACAGTTGCACTTCTCTGTCACCGCGCTCTTTATGGCCCTTTTAGATTTTCTCAGTGAGCTCATTGATTCCATCTTTAGCTGTTTAGGTTCTTGCATGCCCAAGGTGCATCGTTAGAAAAGACAGTCTTCCCAAGATCTGTAAGAGCTCGGGAAACTGTAATGAGCAACAAATTGGAGGAGCGCAGCAGGTAACAAGTGACGAGTTCACAGAAATTTGCAGTCATTTTTACTTTAATTTCATGGTTATGCAAAAAAAGTAGTGCTGTAAAGCACAGTATATTACTGTACAATTGCTGCAGAACACTTTGAATTCACAACCTGCTGTGACTTTACAGTCCTTTAGTTTGATGGTATTGCCACTACAATACTACAGTTTCACAACAGTTTACCATGATTTTCCAACAATTGACTAATTTTGCAGTAATTTGGATATGCCTGTAAAATCTTAGTGTTCTATCATAAAAGTACAGTATGATGCTGTGTGGCACTCACCATAGTCATTTATAATTTTAGATGTGAAATCACCTTAACCCAGTAGCAGTAAGCTCCTATAAATTTACACTATGATTGATTGATTGATTTGATTTTTATTATTGTGTCATGCATATACAGTACGCCCAGCCCAATGGGCTTGCAAGACACCATTATTCAATCACCAAGATCAGAGTTCATTGTAGACACTTACAAAAATAAATAATCTCACAAAAATAAACTATCCTGACGTTTCTTGTAAATATTATAACTAAACAGTCATTCAGTCTGTCATCAGTACACCAAAACATATCAAGACTTTGAACGTACATTTCATTCATCAGAGGAGCGCTCAACTCATTGTAAAAAGGACAGTACAAAAGAAAATGTGATTCATTCTCACCTAATTCACATAATTCACAGTCTGTGTTCCTCCTGGATGTTTTTAAATCTGCCAACTTCAAGAGCGAGTGGAACGATCCCTGTTCTCAACTGAGCAACTAAAGATGTCTGACTTCTTGTTAGATTAGCTGTTACATAAGGCTCATGGCCATAACTGTGTTTGATTTGGATGTATGTTCTTAATTTTGCCTTTAACAAAATATCATTCAACCATTTTTCTTCAAACTTAGCAACAAGCTTCTCCCTAATTATGTTCACCCTGCAAACAAGATTGTTTCGATAAACGTACTGTAGTTCTGCTGCTATGTATGCCCCAATGAAATACTAGTTTTACAAATTAGCTGTATCCTCACTACAATCAATTGTAGACTTAAAAAATACATACAAATTATATAAATTGATGAACTGTATTGTAAAATAAGAATAAATTACATGCATTTAAACAGTGTCTTTGGATTTAAGTTGAAACACCAAGAAAAAACATCAAATTAAATAATTAACATTGTTCAAAACTAAAATTGTGACAGTGGGATCTCAAATGTCTGAGTGTTGCTGTAGATATTTACTGCAGGGATTAAATTACAGTCTTTTTGTTCTCAGTGTGCTGGAGGTCTGTGGGTAGAAGATTACACCAGTGCTGGTTCATTCTCCCTGGAGGCCGTCATAAAACGTGTGCACTCAAGGAACTGAAGGTGTTCCAGATGAAAGCATCCATTAAACTCTATATGACTACCCTCCTATAATATGAGTCATTACGTTGTTTCAAAGAAAAGACTTTTAGGCCTTTTACTGCTGCTTAAGACTTGTTTTTTCACTCAGCCCAGTAAATGACACCTCTCACATCAGCTGGAGCCCAGTGTCAAAGCTCCGACTCCTCCTGTTGTGCTGAAGTGAAGCTGTATTTGCATGTTACTGTGTCTTTGTGGCCGGGCTGAAAATGAAGCTGCAGAGGTTTAATGGCACTCCTCATAATGCCGTCTTCAATCATTCATGATTCACCTTTCCATACACATCACTGAATATTTTAAAAGCCACTTTCAGAGTTTAAATCATCTGTCCTGAGGTTCGCTGCAGGTAGGAGCTCCTATCCGTGAGTGTGTGTGACTCTCTGAAACAGCTTCAGAGCCGAGCTGTTGTGTTTAATGCACGCTGGATTTACATTACACAGTTCTGAATATCTAAAGGCTGCTCTCGGTCACGCAATGTGTCATCAGCAGAATGCAAAGTGGCCTCTGATGACAGGAGCTGCGTATTTAGCAATGCAAAGTCCTCCTTTGAAGGAATGGATGTTGTTGGAAGTTAACAGAGCGAGTAGGCAAGCTTATTTTGGGGCAGAAGGCAGAAAATTATCCATACTATAGTATATTAACAAAATCAGACACTCTTGCTCTACAGAATATTGTCTGCAGGCATAAACATCCAGAGAAGGGCTGCCTAAATGAGGAATGCATTATGTTATTGGCATGTTATTCGTATCAACAGATAACAGCTAGAAATATGATAAAATTTATTTCTGCTATAGTTCCAGCCAATTTATCAGCCATAACTATCAGCACAACGTGCTCATGAATTTGTGCAGTTTAGGGCATAATTATCACACAGTCCTCGGCTGAAGTGTGTTTATTACTCATCTTTATTGTTTGATCTTCAAAGTGGGTCATAAGAGCTGAAGTTTTAGGTCTGAACTGAAGAAATCAACACTCAAACCTGCTGTTGAGTCAGGGAAATTTGAAAGAATTCACTTCTTACAAAAAAGTCAACTTTTAGTTTGGTCTCTTCCAAATTTTGCTGATTGTGAGGTGCTGTTTGCTCTAAGAAAAAAAACAAAGAAGAAAAAGTATTTATTCATATCAACATTAGCTGAAAGTAGAAGTACTCAAAGAGAAGAGATATCGGAAAAATGTTGAAAACTGCCCTATCCCACTATGTTAAGTTTTTCTTAAACATCCTATATCCACAACTAGATTTGGATCACCACCAAAATCACGTCTTCCTTGTGCAATGACCAAAATTCCCTTTTAAATTGTTTATTATGTGCAGGAAGAAGTGCTTTTTAAGTTGAGCTTGCTTTAATTGAAGCTACTTGAGGAAATCACTTCCAGGGCCCCTGCAGACAGCCTCATGTGGACACCTGAGGAACTGCAGCTTCCAACAAAGGAGGCTGCTACTAGGTCCAAACTCAGTCAAAGCTCCAAGTGTTTTAAGTGCCCCCTGACATGGTATGGCAAGGTCACACGCAAAATAATGTTGTGATCTGGAGACGACATGATCCGTGATGAATCATCAGTTGAATCAGTCACATCCTGAAAGCCTGGATCAAGATTTTTCACCAGTGACTTGAGCTTGGCAGTTTAAATCAGTCTGCAGATCTGTATACTAATGTGCAAGACGGTGAGTGTTAATGTCCTTCTTATTTACATGTTCCCTTCATGGGATGGGGTAATTTTATGCAGAAGACAACATAGTCTGCCAAAAAAAGCTGCAAATGAAACAACCATTGTCTCTCCATCTTGAGCCTCGACCCCCATGATCACAGTGCTTAGTCTTGTTAGGCGTTCGCCACGTTTAACAGTCTGCTTTAAAAAACTAGGAACCCACTGATTATCTTCTCAATAGCATGTTCTGGATGAGTGATCTGCTCTGCTGTGCGCTGCAGCCCGGCCCGTCCATTAGAAACTAAGAACTGTGGAATTAGAAGTAACATATTGATCATGGCATCATTTCCAATCACGCTCTCCTCCTCTGTCTTTCCACTGAAGTCAGGGCGATTTCCCCCGTGGTTAGAGAGGATTGAAGCTGGGCATGTTGGCTCAGAGATGGATTTGATGTTGGTTAAATCTCTGCTGTGCTGGTTTCTCCAGCTTCAGTGGAATCTTGAGGGACTGCTGTAACCAATTCACATTTTATTGCATGGCCAGTGAAGATATTATTTCCTGTTAATTACATCTTTGTCACATCAGTTATATCAAATTTAGTTTGAATATAAGCATCCTGACATCTCCATGACATAATTACTCACTCTCCCCCTCAGGGATCAATAAATTAGGTTGGCTGTGCTCGGCTTCTTTGTAAATAAATGATTGTTTTTCCTGCCAAAGTGTCTGTCAGAGCCAACGAGATGATCAAACAGCCACAGAGTTTACCTGCAGGTTATTACCCGTCTACAGCACGGCCTCAGTGGAGAGCAAACAGCTTCAGATAAGTGTTTATTGGCACCCCTGCTTCATCAGAGCCTACAGACAAGTGAAAGCAAAGTGATCTGATGTTCCTCCAACTCAGCATTTATAGTAGCGCCTAAGGATGCACTTTCGTTTTGCAAAAAACTGACATTTATCCTTCCTGTGGTGTGAGGAGGGATGCAAAATTCTGGAAATTTTTGAAGTTGAAAGCTTTCCATGGGAATTAACAGGGATTTATGGAATAAACTGGAATCAAGCTGGAATTTACTGAAGGTTGGATCTTAAGGATTTTACATGTAGAGGATTTCAAATATATTTGAGCATCATCTTGACTAAAATAACCAGATTTCATGCAAATACACTTGAGAATATCTCTGCTGTTCCTAAATCACATGCACACGCTGCTGAATGAAGGGGTATTGAGGCAGCGTTCTCTACGTGCAATGTGTAATGTCTTCATCACATGCACAAATGATTTCTGAAACCCTGGACTGTTGGAGCCACAGATTGGAGCCCATGGGCATAAAGTGATGCTGAATGTAATTGATCAATACTATAATTAAATCTTGATAAAGTTCTTCTTACAAATAAATTAAATGTTTTTAATAGTATTATTTTGCATGGATGTCTGCATAAAACAGAAGAAAATGTTAATAATCATGTTTGGATATAATGCAGTTTCTTTAGATTACCGTCAGTTTCCAGTTTATTCCCATAAATTCCAATAAGTTCCATAAAAAGTTTCCAGTTTGAAATATTTCCATATTTTTTGGCTTAACTTGCAGAGTTTCTTCAAATTTTCTGCCTCTTCACAACCTGAGGTATGAGAAGTATGAGATTCTACCGTGTTAAAAATATTTATATTTTTGGTTTGGTCTAATGACTCAAAGAACCTTTTTAAATATCTGACATTTTGAAAAAGTACCATACATTAAAGGAATGGAAAAAGTAGAAATTGACTCATTGTTCACGCTCTGATTGGTCCGATGACCACCCAATTAGAGAGCCACACTCCCTCCCAGCAACCACTTCAAATTTATTCCCTCTTGACAGAAACAAAAAGAAAATGAAAGTAGTAAAAAAATACAAATGATATTGGAAAATTCTCAAAATAGTATTGCTTTTGATCCATGAAAATTCATCACAAATGTAAACTGGATTTCCCTCTGAGTTGGAAAGATAAGCTGTAATTTTGCTCTTAAAAGGTGAGCCATGTAGTTTAGATGTAGGGAGGCGTGTTTACAATTACACTGAAAATGTGTTAAAAAACAGTGACATTTTATAGAGTTTCTAGGAGAAGGAAAGTTGTTGCGGTGAAATTCATTATAGGCTCTTTTTTTTACTTTTCCGGTGTCCAAAAACTGCTTGTTTTCCCCTCCCAAAAAAGAACTAAAATCAGAATGAATTACACTATAGTAATACAATAAAGCTCTTAGAGATCAGCAATTCATTGAATTTTTAGCAAGATTGCAATTATTGTGTAGTATTTCAATTTGACTTTTGGTTGTGTTGTCTGAGGACAACGTTGCTGTGGTTGTTTTTCACCAGTCTTGCTGTTGAGGAATGTGTCCTGACACACCCGATCGACACAAATCCGAGTCTTCATTGTTGTTCGGAGAGGATGAGCCAACAGGAAGCCTCAGAGCTTTCACTGTTGTTTGAAGTAAGGCTGAAGTGAAGGCAGGAATCACAACCAGCGGCTAATCCTCCAGCATCTGTCACTCGCTCATTCGGTCCAGTAGAGCCGGCTGTACTCAAAGGGCCGGAGGAAGAGAAGAAGAGAGAAATAAGTCAGAGAGCGCTGGGGTCAGTGTGCCAAGCCAGGCCGAACCAAACCAGAGCAGACAATTACCTTTGCAGCTTAGCCCCCTATTCCAGCCTTAATGAGGCGGAATGGTCTGTTTGTCCTCCGTCCATCCCTCCATACTCTCCTCTCTCGGTGCGTCATGTCTTATCATGTCCTTGTGATGATTACGGCCTTTCATGTTTTCATTTGTATGTTGTCACAAACATGTGTTTATTTATTTTTCCTCTTGGAGGAGCCGCTGGTGTCCTCTTGGTCGTGGTTGGTGCATGAACAAGTCTGCCAGGCAGTGCACAAATCTGGTTCTGTGAGCACCCAGGGGCAGAAACAGTTGACTTTGTTTTCAATATTCCTGGGTTTTGATGTGCAACCCGCCCTCTCCTGCAAACGGTGGGCAGATATGAGCACAGTGGCACACTTCCATGACTGTAAATGATCCATTAGTGGTTTAAGGAGTTTGACCTCACAGTGATACCAGATTATGAGCAAACTGTCAGCTATGGTTTTACACTAAGGCTGACCAAAAAGAAAGGACGCAGCAACTTGTTTCATGTTTTGTTGGTTTGTCGACACTCTAGATACCCAGATATTTGTCAAGAATACTGTAAAAATTTGATTTTATTTTGTGCAACCATTAATGTCAATGTGCTAATCAAAATGCTGATTTTACCATGTAACAGTTGTGCGGTACGATGTCTTTAGTCTTATCCGTCTCCCTTCAGGTTTCTCTTTTTTTCCTGATTGTTTCCCCCCCGTTCCTTCTAACATCTATCTTCTCAGTTTGAAGATATCCCACCAGGATGATGACAGAAAATCACAGAATCATTTTCTGCCTCTCTCCCCTTCATTTTTCACATGAACCTAATCTTTCTCCCCCGTTTTCCTTCCTCTGTCCTTCTATCCCTGCATCCCCCACATTACCTTCGTAGCTCATGCATCACCTCTTCACCTCTCCACTTTAAACTCCATCCTTCCCCATCATCTGTCCATCCTGTCCTCCACCTCGGCCTTACCACCTCCATCCATCCCTCTGATATTTCCCCTCAGCCTTCCCCCGTCTTCCGTCAGTCCTCCATCACATCACCTCTAACCTTTCGCTTCTCGCTTCGTGTTCCCCTCCATCCCTTCCCCCCCGTTGTTCTCTACCTTCACCCCTCTGTCTATCCTTCACGCTGCCTGGTAGTGTCCTCCACCTCACATTTCCCTCCTTACCTCACCCTGACCCCTCCCTCACCTCCAGAGAGACCCATCTCCTCATCTTTTCCTCCCCTCCTGCTCCCGCCCTGACCTCTCCACTGCTGGTCATAAGTATCATTGCCGTGCCATTTCTCTTTCCTCTCATCTCAACTCCGCCGCCATCATCACGATTGTCATTACGGGAGAGGTTAAAGATCCTATCATGGCTGCGAATGTCATCAGCACACACTCTCTCATAAAGGAACATATTGGAGCAGAACTGTTCTCCACTCGTGCTGTTGGAGCTGTGTCTTGGTCCTGCAGATCGAGCCTCATGTGTGTCTTTGTACGTGGACTCTGTGGGCAGAAAAGTATTGGTTTTCCCAAACAAAAGTCCACGTTGCTGTGTGGAAATAACTCTCAGAACTGTGGAACGAGGCCAAAGCCGGCTGACACCATCACAGCAACCTCACAACTCATTGTGATGGTGCTCGGCTGCTGATCGACAACAAACACTCACCTCTCTCTGAGTAATGGCTCTGGGTTCAGCAGTCTGTCTGAAATCCATCCCAGATCAGCACAGCTCTTTCTGTGCTGATGTAAAAATAGCATCAGTCACACCGGTGTTATGATATTTTTGTGCTCTAGGGTTTTTTTGGCAGAGGTAACAGATCTAATCCTTTCATTCCAACTGTATTGGAAGTAGTTTGAACTTATTTTAATGTGTTTTTAAATGGTCACAGTCACCATGAAGCAGCAGTAGTTTGGTCTGAATGGATTTTACTTGGAAACTGGAGGGTCACCATTTGAGTACTAAGGGGCTTTTGACATAGAGATACATCGATCAAGGCACAGCTGCACCAAAAGTGACTTACAAAAACAATCACAGGAAGCACATAAAGAGGGGCCTTGCATCCACATGCATGCAGCCAAATGGACCCAGCCTTTGCTCCCTGATGGTTAGAAGGGAAGGCCACTGTAGCAATAGTTTTAGATTCGTGAAGGTTATATTACAAGCACAAACGGAGACCAGTGTTCGAATTAAGTCAGCTGTTTAAGTGCCAGACTCTTTTTTCTTCTCTCTCTATGATCTGTCAGAGCAGTATAATTTCTTTTTCTCTTTTAACTGAAACTTAATATGACCCCAGAAAGACTAGTCCCTGCTGAGGCAGAGGCTAATGATGATCTGAAATAAAGAAAAATAAAGAAATCTATATACAATTTACTAATGCAGTGAGGGCATCTTTACCCCTGCCTCCTTGCCCAAGAGTGACTCAGCAACTTTAGTGAAAAAGTTAAACATTTTCAACTCTTGAATTTTCATCTTAAACATCTTCAAGATCTTGAAACTTGAAGTGTATTTAGAGTGTGTGTAAGGGGAGCAAGGCCCTGATCAGCTTAAACAAGAGACTACAACAGGATGTCATTATGAAACCCAGAGATACGGGAGCAGCAACATGTTAAAGAACAGGTCATGTTGTTGGCCTGATGTGGATTTACTGTCTGAATTGATATTATTTTCACAAAGCTTTAAGTGCTTGTTTTCCTTTCTTGGATGGATCCACTTGGTATATATCAACACAAGGTTTAAGCAGCTCTTGCTGAAAATAGACTTCATGCATATTTCCAGCGAACCAGCTTGGTGATGCTCTGCATGCGGCGGAGACAGATCGTGTTGCATGATGCGGAAACCAGCTGATTGACAAGACTGGGCGTAATTTGCTACAGAGTCCACAGCAGGTAGACTATGTGGAAAATGGGAGTTGCACAGAAAAACAAAGGTTTGGCTAGTAAACATTTTCTTGTGATGTATCCCTGTAAACTCGGGCAGCAGCTGGGTCAGCCTGATTCAATGTCTATAATCAAGCAGATCCATCTTGCATAGCTCCAATCTACAATTGTGAGTGACCCAACATAACGATCATCCAATCACATGCTTCTGAGAGGGTCTGCCCTCTCCATACACTTTCTTTGGACTCTTTCCCATATATTGAACTGTCCATCTAGTGTGCCCATGAGCAACGTGCATATCCTCCAACTGCCAAGGCACCTCAATATGCAGCCCCATGAACAACATGAGGGTGCCTGGCCTGAACATCCTGTTTGTGCATGTGCTTGCTTTTCTCTTCATGAATGTGAAGCATATGTCATCTCTTAGGGGTGCACAGTGATGCAGTGGTCAGGGCTGTTGGAAGAACATTCATGAACAGAAAAAAAAAAAAAAAAATCTCTCTTGAGCTCCTTTACTGCTCGAGCATCGACACATCTCATCTGAGGCTTCCCAGGTTACCCCTCATCTTGCTGATTTCACCGTTTTCTGAATCCATATCAAAGCTTGACTCATTCTCCTGGATGAAATCATAACATCAAACCACGGATGGGCAGATGTTTAAATCCAGAGCGTGATGGGGCATAAGTGATCTTTGAGTTAATGTCTTGCTTTAGATTCACACGGATTCACACGCTAACACCAAATAAGTGAAGACGGTGATCTCTGAAGCCAGCACATGCATTTTAAAGACTCATCCATGATGCTGACTCGGAGTATATACAGTGTGAGGAGCTCTCAGGCTCTGCATTGTGATGTGATCTGCTGCTTAATGTCTCTGTTGAGCTGTCTTACTCCGGTCCATTGTGCTCCATCAGCGCTTCTGTCTTTGTGTTATGTACACATGCATCTATTAGCTCTGCTCTGGTTTCTCTGTTGTAATCCACACACTTTACACAGTGTTTCCTTTGTTTTATTCAAGGTCACTTAGAGCCTGGATCTGATCCCAGTCGAAGAAACACTTTGATAAGAAGGGAATCTGTTGTAGTTTAAGTGACCTTGGTATTATGTTGGTCCTGTAAAGTCTTTATGGTCTTGGATCAGCAGTTTAGACTGTAGAAGCTGTTGGACAAAGCCTGATTGAAGCAGCAAAGTTGCTGCCACTGTCTCTGATCTTAGGTCAGCTCAGGCACAGGGAGTTCATCATCCTTCTAACAAACATCTGCACTGGATGGCCTGACAGGAAACATTTGTCCAGAGAACAAGGACATTAATGCACAAACTATTCCTGCAAAAACTGTGTTTAGACTTGTTTTATTAAATTGTAAGATCAGACATTTTAATATGGACTGTAACTCCTGGTGCTTCCTCAGACATTTTCAAGTGGACACTCAGTTTTGTTGCACTTAGACATTGTCTTCATTTTTCAACATCCAAAATGTCTGGTAGGTCCTTAATTCATGCCTTATCTGTGACATAATGAAGCTCAACTGTAGCTCAATCAGGGTGCTTCCACACTAAGGGACCAGGCATAGAATGGAGCACATGTGACATCCAAATCTAGTTTATGTTGTTCATATAAATACAAATGTACTGGTGAACCATGCCTGAGTCCATTTGTACAGATGGTCCTGAGCATGATTCAAGTTCACCCACTTGCAGCTAGGAGATGCAAACACAATCATGATCACATATCGGATACTTTCTTAACAGTTTGTGGTCACTTGTCAGCATGTAAATTTGTAAAAAACATTTCTAAACGTCTTCTATATTTCACATACCATCATATCTGCACAGGATGGTCTTATTTCTCCTCTGAGTATCACAGTCTATGTGAAAGTAGGTAGAGGATCATTTTTTCCCCTCAAAAATGATTAAAACCTCCATAACATCAGCATGTCTGCAAGGAACACACACTCCTGTCATGACTGTCTCCTCTCCTCTCTCTTGGCAGACTTGCAGTCATCTATATGCACACCACTGCCAGAACTATATATGAGAGGAGACGGGAGCAGCTTTGCTAGGGTGCCATATGGAACGATCAAGCCTGGTGTAAAAGCAG
The DNA here is from genome assembly GCA_037902135.1 of Cetoscarus ocellatus. NCBI lineage: Eukaryota > Metazoa > Chordata > Actinopteri > Labriformes > Labridae > Cetoscarus > Cetoscarus ocellatus. The sequence goes on along the minus strand of JBAMNC010000189.1, from coordinate 483,443 downwards.
CCTTGAGTCTGATTGACTTTTTGACTTTCAGCTGATATTAGTTTCCTCTGTGGTCCAACTGTTTCTCTTCAAAACTGATGTCCCAGTGACATTAATAATCAGTCGATGCAGGCGATACAAACAAGTATAGCTAACGTGCCCATGTGGAGGTCATATTTAAGGTCTGCACTGGTTGAAAATTGTTCTTAGATTTATTGAATTTTGATTTTAACTCACAGACCTTTTGAGTTTGTCTTTCAAGAGAGTCAACTGATCCATCAGTCACCTGAAGTGGTAGCAGACACAGACTGTTGACCCAGACATCCCTCCTGTGAGCAGTACTTTTCAGTCCCTGCTGGGGGACATTTTCAGACTTAAAGGGACATACAGTCCCTCAAGTTAGTTTTGGGTCAGGACCAAGATCTCCCCTCCTCTCATTGTAGAAGACCTCTATAGGATGATCTTGATCAGATGCTCTATCCACTTTAACTGGCTCCTTTTTTTTTCAGTTAGTTTAATACACCCATTATTGTGTTTAACATGTCTTCTGTATGAAAAAATCCTTTGATAACCTTGAGCAGCAGCTGGATCCACCAGATTCAACATCTGTAATCAGCAAATCCATCTTACCAAGCTCCAATATACAAAGACTGTACTCAGCCCATAGTGGCATGGTCCAATCAGAGTCTTTAGAACAGGAAGAGGTGGAGCTACGAGTGAGACGACAGCAGGAAGTGACTACTCGTACAGAGATTAGCATTGACGCTAACAGCTCCAGTAGCAGATTTATCAGATCTGGACCACATTTCTTTATCAAATAAAGGACAAACAGAAACACTGAAAGCATTTCTTCAACATGTGTTGGTGAGTTTGTTCTACGAAGTGGCTCACATTTTGTTCTTTACACCGAAGCAGCAGCTTCCACCAAATACATTATCTGATTAGCTCATACTGATTGTGATTGACAGAACAATCATCCAATCACCTGCTGGATATGCTTGTGAATGGTTCTGCCCTCGCCAAACACTTTCTATGGACTTGTGAAATATATTCTGCTTAGTTTAAAATGATTTTCAATCTGGTGTGTCAGGTTAGTGCTTCTCTGCCCAAGACAAAAGTCTGTGGCATATCCATCTCCCCCTTTATAGCTCTCGTAGCTGGGTTAGACCTGCCACTGTAGTGTTCTGCCCTGGTTTCATCAGCACTTTAGGTCAGTTGAGTTTCACTGGCAGACTCAGTGCAGAGCGTGTGTTGTAGAAAGAATACATAGTTGTTGAAAATATGGTGTCAGGTAGTGGTAAAGCAACCAGTTACCAGAGAGTAGACCTGTTAACCAATCAGCATGGATTAGGCCCACATGGAAACCATGATAACAGTGTTAGCTTTGACAGCACGTTTTAGTTTAGTTTTAGTTACTCCTTTGTCTAAAATGTCTTTTAGTTTAATTCATAATTAAGTCAATTAAATTCTTTTGATTTTAGTCTAGCTTTAGTTGGTGAAATTCGACATTTTATTTGATGAAATCTACTGTAAATTTAGTCGACTAAAATATAAAGTGTAAAGGGTAAGGCATTTTTATGTTTCCTGGAATTTCTGAAGTCATGTTTTACACTTGGATAAAATCACATCTAGTAACCCTTTATTGAATGCTAGTAAAGTCTGAATGTATAAATGAACAGAAACAAATTGAACTTTTGTGTGAAATGCAGTCACCTTTATTTAGGCTACCTGGCAGAGCATCTCAGGTTACAATACCAGAACTGACAACAAACAGTGAACCTGCTCTACATGAATATATCAATTCATAAAGAGAGGAGCTCTGATTGGATCGCTCCACAACTTATCCCACCACCACCAAGCTGAGGCAGCTGTGATTGGATGTCCCTCTTAACTCATCCAACCTTTCCACACAACCAAAGTAGCTGTGATTGGATATATTCCTAACTTGTCCCTACTTTCTACATGATGAAATTAGGTCTAATTGGATTTAGTCTCTGTCAAACATTTTAGTCTAGTTTTTATTTGTTGATGAAAATGTCAGTTAATTTATTTTTTGTTTTTGTCCATGTGTTTTGTTAGTTAATGTCTAGTTTTCATCAGGGGAAAAAAGGTTGTGGATGAAAACTATGAGGAAAATAATCAGTCAACAAAATTAACACTGCATGTTAATAGGCAGGAGAACCCAGAGTGGTTTTTAGACAGAGCGAGTATAGAGCTGAACATACTTCAGCACTTGGAGCAAAATCTGGGCTCCTTGGAATAAAGTGTCAGCTCCTCTTTGAATAAATTTGTTTTGCTAGACATCAGATACTGATCCTACACAAAATCCTTTGCCCTTTAGTTTTTACTAAATCACCCATTTTAGTTTGTTCCATCTGAATCTACCAAATGCACTTCCCTGATTTTTACATTTTATTGTTTTGTCTGATTTGGTCAGCCTGCAGCTATCACGCAGGGCCTCTGAATTTATCCCTCCTTGTTGGCGTACAAAACATACATCACTTGCTTATATTTCCATCCAGGGAGAGTGTTATTGTAGCCGAGTGCCCTAACGAGTGTAATATAAGCTGATATCAGAAATCATGATGACATTTGTGTAGCCTGGCTGTGCCATAAAAATGCTAATGCTGTTTCTGTGTCAGTGGAAAGAGTGGCTGGAGGATTAGAGGCAGCGCCGCTCATCTTATTAGACAAAACACTGTCATTACGCTCATTGCAACCTAGCTGCAGTGCTATTCAGGCTCCACTCATAAAAACACACACAGAGAGGGGTTTGGTGGAGATGTGACGGGATTACAATGACTTCCAGACAAAGTCAATGGGACACATTAGACGTCTAAAGGCATCATTGTACACATTCAGGCCATTCAGAGGCCGTTTTAAGAAAGGATCTAACATTCAGATCCTGACTCTGATAGTGACTTTTGGGTAATGAGGCTATTTCAGAGCGTTGGTGAAGAAAAAGAGCAGTAAACCACATCTTAAAGGCTGCAGGGCTGGAAGAGGGTTTATGTAGCTGGAGCGTCCTGCTTGTTTGTGGATTAGAAATGCTGTGTTAATCTTATTACATTAAAGAGTCCACAAGGGTTTAATTCACTTTCTGCACATTCAGTCAATAAGTGGATAAAGATTTCCTTTAATGGGGTAGTCGAAACGGCCTTTAGGCTCAAATGTAGTTTCCTCCTACATAAATGATTATAATAAATTAGAAATAGGACACAAAAGACTTAAAAGAATCTGTAAATGCTCCTGTCTTAATCTTGATGAGGATTTCTTGGAATGAGTTCCTGAGTTTATTAAAAATGCCACTAATTTCATATCGTTATTGGTTCAAAAATATCTCAGGTTTCTCAATTTCCAGCCTCTCAGATTTGGAGATTTTCAACATCTTTATTTTTCCTTATTTGTATTTGGATAAAGGAGGAAACTTTTGAAGCGTAGACATTAAAAAATGTATACATACGTAATGTTTTTTTTCACATATTGAGACTAAAATGTCCATCAGATTCCTCTGAGAACATCCTGTAGAAGAACAGACTTTAATGTAAATTAAAGTATCTTCAAAATGTAATCCTGTATTGTCTTTATAAAAGTTACTTTAGCTTTTGTTGGTCTGAGTTGACTAAAACAGGTGTTGTTTCCTTACACCAGATCAACATATCTTATGTTCACTTACTGGCTGACGTGCAGAAACAGAGCTGCCTTCATTATTTGTGACATAGATTAGCAAGGTGATCTATTGGACTGAGATCTTGTGACTGTGGAGGCTACTGGAGTAAATTTAACTCATTGTCATTGTTTGAGATGATCTGAGAGGTAGGCTTTGGGGTTTAAACCATGCTCAGGTGATACCAAATATGCCAAGAAAAAGTCCCCCACAAGATCACACCACCACCTGCCGGAGCCATACATTCATTCTCACTCTACCGTCCTATCATCTTGAACCACTCTGGCCATTCTCCTCTGACCTCTGGCATCAACAAGGCAGTTTGACACAGAGAACTGCTGCTCACTCTGTATTTTCTCTGTTTAGGACCTTTCTCTGTGAGCCTTAGAGATGGTTGTAAGTATAAATACTCAAAGAACCAAGGCACATTCAAAGACGGTCACTTAAATGCATTTTTAATCTTCTTAACAAAAATCTTCCCTTAAAGAGGCCTTTTAGTAATTACAAAACATATATGTCTGCCTAAAATCACAAAAGGATATACCAGATTTAGGTATTTTAATTGTAATCAAATGTGTAATTTGTTTTTACTCTGTAGTTGCAATAACAAGAGTCTCAGGCAGAACAGGTTTAAGCAGCACTACATTCAACGTTCAGCTTCAATGTCGATGCACTGAGCACTACAAATGCTGCATTTGCACAAAAATGTCAAAAGACATGGAGTAAAGATGACCTTTTCTGACCCTGATGCACATTCAGTTCACACTCATAAACTCGTTCTCTTGTGAAATCTCAACCCAAACAGGAAGAAGAAACGCGGCAGCGCCCACGCAGGATCAGAGACTTGAAAAACAGTCCGAGCTAACGCTCAAAGAAACATACTGTAGATAATGATGTCGAGCACATGCCCACGCACTTGATCTCCTCTTCACCCCTCCTCTCCCTCCTCTCTCTGATTCTCTCCCTCCGTCACTCCTCCTCTCCTCTCTCGCTCGCTGAAGTGAGAGGAAGTGAAGGCGGTAATAAGACCCTTCCCCCGACTCGCCGCTCTTCAAGAGGACGAGTATCTTGGACGTACACAAACACGATATGAGAGGTGACAACTGCCTCGCACGCTCTCAGACGGCCCCGTCTGTCTTGTTTTCTGTCTCCCTCTGTCCTCTCCTTCGTGTTTGTCATCTTCTGATCTCCTTTGGGCCATTCCTGCAGAGGGAGGAGTGTGTGAGAGTGTGTTTAACACCAGCACATTGACCTTGTTATCCTGTTCAGGTGATTGATCAGACTTTATGTGTTTATCCAAAAGAATTAGATTAAACAAGGTGCTAATGCTTGCCCTCTTTATCCCATTTACACTCAACAACTCCCTCTTCCTCTCTTACTCCCTCGTTTTTCTCTTTTTAGATGATGAACGCTCCATCCATCTTTCTAAAGGCTGCATACCTGCTCTGCCTTGGGAATAATTGAACAGAAAAGAGGTGATGTAGAGGCTCACAAGGCTTCCACCTTTAAGTAAAAGAAGGAGAAAACTTTGCTGTCTAACCAAGTGTGGAAACTCCTCTTTCCATAAATGTTTTTCACTTGTTCTAGCCCTTGGACCCACCAACAGCAAGTCAGGTATGGGGGCACATACCAGGTCAGCTAATTGCCAGTCATCATACCTGACAACTCGTCTGCACCACCAGCAGCGTCATACAAAGGTGTTTTATGTGCGATTATGTTTAAGGGTGCAATGTTTCGAACCCTATGCCCCGAGGCTCAGGAAGCAAAGGCTGCCAACCCCTTTAGCTGCCATAACCAGTGGCAGTGCCGCGTGAAGTCAGCCTGCATCTCCTCAGCTACCAAACCAATGTTCAAGCATGGTCCAACTAGGACTTGGACTCTCTCAAGCCCATGCCCTCGCAAACTGAGCTACACTGCCTTCAACAGGAAGCCTCTTTATGGAAATCCAACCCCATAATGTTTCTTCACCAATGATCTGTTTAACCCTTACAACTCAAAGCCTTTTTTTGCTTTATTTATTCCACCAGGATTGTTGTTGCAATAATTAATGTGAACTTGGCTCATATAGTAAGGGCATAAGTATTAAGTAGGTTATTTAATGGTTGTAAAAATGCTTCTTGGGAATAAGTCTTATACCATTAGAAATCCTGTTAATAGAATTGGATAGAATAGAATGCCCTTTATTGTCATTATATAAAATCTACAACGAGATTGGAGAACTTCTCCTTTTTCAGTGCAAACAGATAAGTAAAAAATCGGAAATATACATGAACAGGAACGTGCAGCAGAACTGAATAGCTCTCTGCATGACATGCTTTGAGTCAGGTGACTGACATTGCATATTGTGATTTGAGTTAGAGATTCATTTATTTATTTTTTAAAATGGGACATTATGCATTAATCTACACTTTCATGCAAATACACAGGATTATAGCCAAGTGGCTAATGTCCATCCCCAGTCCCACTGGCAGGTTGGTGTCAACACATAAAAAACAAACAAAAAAAAACAATAATAGAAATAAAACCCACAAATCAAATTAAAAGACAAGAAATATATTTAAACTGTAGACAACCTAAACAATATACAATCAAACATGTAACGGACTGGGAGTTGGGGGACCATGGGAATTATATACAATGAATTATAAAGTGCAGAGTGCTAGCCGCCTGGGACCTCAGGTCCTCGTTATATTGCACAGGAATATAGAGTGCATGTTGTATTACACATTACTCTACTGCCCAAGATTATAAAGTGCCACATTGAATATAATATTGCACAATGCCCATAGCACATGGTTGTATAAGCAGATGTTTGAGTAGATATTGCACTAAAAGCAAACATAGATGTCTTATGTAAACACTAATTTAAAAAAAAAATGGCATATATAGATGAATGTATGTACGCAACAGTGGACAGAGTTGCACATAGACACATTGCAGTCGTGATGTTAGAACTATATGTTGAACAGCCCTACAAGGAGATGTGCTGAAATCTTATAAAGAAAATTCCACAATAAGAAATGTCTTTGGCTTATGGAGGGAAGTGAAGGAGAATATTTACTTAATTTGTAGATATTAGACATTTATGGAGACTTTTTAAAGCTGTTATCTTCTTGTTTTAACCCAAAAATAACAGAGTCCAATCTTTCTGACACTCATTTTTTGGTGAATAGCGAATGAGTATGTTTGTTTTTATAGATACTAAAAAAGTCATTTTGCTGGGTTTGAGTGCTGGCCTGTCTCTGCTCGGGGCATCAGACTATTTTCCGGCACAATCATGTTTACTCTAAATGTTGTGTTCACCACAGGAACCACAAATCTCATCACTTCGCTCCAAAATAAACCCCACTGACTCCAGCCGCTCTGCCAACGCTGTGCAAGATGACATGTTCTGAAGAAGACCTCTCTCTGCTGCTCAATTTATTCAGGACATTTGGAATAATATCTTGTTGTAGATACAGATTTATACTGACAGATTGACAGCTGAATTTGGGATAGCTCGCTGCTGCTGCTGCTTCAAAGACTTTAACACAGGAAGCTTCACCGAGCAGCTGATTTCAACTGTTAATATGATGGATTCAATTAATACTTACCAACCCAGAGCACCTGTATGCATGGATATTACAATAAATTCAGTGTACTTGTTGATCTTAGAACTAATCCAATGCTTCTGAGGCAAGAAAGAGTGTTGTCTTTTAAAAACTCATCAGCTGTGTGTATACATAGCCAATCAAACCAACATGCATGTGTCATTTTTTGCAGTGTTGTGTTGTCTAATAGGAGAAATCCCCGGGACAGATTTAAACGTCTTAAAAAAAACCTGAGCAGTGTGTGCTTTTTCTTATAATGCCGGGTCCCCAGAGCCCCCTCATTACATGGTAATTATTCTGTGAAGCCAGGAGCAAAGTGCTCCACTGATTTACTCAGAGAAGTGGAGGAATTAGAAATAGAAAAGCAGAAGAAAAAGTAGAGGAGGGGGTGGTTTTTCAGCTTTCACTTTAGGGTTTGCAGCTCATGTCAGATTTTGAAGTGCAGCTTGTTTGCTATAACTGCAGGTGATCCTGTTTAAGGTGAAAGTCAACACTGTGCAGTCGTTCCTCACCCCAACCTGTTCCTTAAAACATGAATAATGATTATATTCATTTCAAAGACCTCTTCTGGGTTTGCCTATCTGGTTTGATCTGTTGACTCAATACTGCCCCCACAGTTACCAGTTTGAAATTAGGGACGCACGATGTTATCTGCACAGCATCTGCAGATATCAGCCAGTAAAGCTTCAAAACTGACAATTATGACAGTTTCTGCTGATGTTAAAAGCAATGTATTAGCTATACATGTTGATATAGTATACTGACAAAGTACTGTAATATATCACCTTCTCAACCCTTAATTTAAAACTCAAAAATAAAAAATATATATATAATGTATTTTGTTATTCTTAACTCACATCTAAATCCAACAGAAATTGAGTCCCATAATTGGAGAAACAGGTCAGGTCTAAAATGAAAGACGTAACATTTAATGATGTATGTATTTATTGGATTCAGAATTTTTCTGTCCTTTGTTTTCTTGATGGTCCAATCAGGAGCAGCCAGAGATTTGATTTGATTGAAAACTTTCTATCCTCCTGATATCTTTGTATAAAAATCCCCCCACTTAAAAAACGAGGTTACAATCACGCTGCCTTTATTGCCTTCCCCATTTCTCTCAGCTTTTTTTAAGCTCTATCACCAACATGCCTCCATTAAAAAAAATATATATATTTATATTTATATATAACTCTCCATTCCTGCACAGCAGCAGCTGTTGTCCCTGAAGTACGAGAGGTCATCAAATCATCAGCTGATTAGCTGCATAAATGATTAAGACGATGCAGCGGTGTCCTGCTCTCCCTCTGAGCTGCTGAAGGTCACACAGAGGTTATGGGGCACACACACATGACACAGGTTAAATCTGAATAGATGTAAAAACAGAAATAATAATTTGATGAAAAAAAGCACACGATTTTTGCTGATAGTGCTAAAACATGCAGAAATAACATCGGAATTTGAGTTTAATGGAAGAAAACTTTATCCTCTGAGTCCAGAGAGCCACTGGTGAGGGACGATGAATCACCTGTGGCTCCGGAGCTGTGGGGTGGCCGACCCCAGCAGCATGGTCAACCAATAATAGATGTACATCTATTCATAGGTAGTCTTAATTAAACAGACTGCTGCCCTGTGTATCCTGTGGACCAAAGTAGCTTAGTTTAGTTTAGTTTAGTTTAGTTTAGTTTAGTTTAGCTTAGTTTAGTTTAGTTAAGTTTGGTTTGGTTTACTTTCCTTTAGTTTAGTTTAGTTTGGTTTGGTTTGGTTTACTTTACTTTAGTTTAGTTTAGTTTAGTTTAGCTAAGTTGAGTGTAGTTTGGTTTGGTTTACTTTCCTTTAGTTTAGTTTAGTTTAGTTTAGTTTGGTTTGGTTTACTTTCCTTTAGTTAAGTTTAGTTTAGTTTAGTTTAGTTAAGTTTGGTTTGGTTTACTTGCCTTTAGTTTAGTTTAGTTTAGTTTAGCTAAGTTGAGTGTAGTTTGGTTTGGTTTACTTTCCTTTAGTTTAGTTTAGTTTAGTTTAGTTTGGTTTGGTTTACTTTCCTTTAGTTAAGTTTAGTTTAGTTTAGTTTGGTTTGGTTTACTTGCCTTTAGTTTAGTTTAGTTTAGTTTAGTTTAGTTAAGGACTTTATTTCATTCAATCATTAAATAAAACATTCAATACAAACAAAAAAAATCTCAAACTGTCAGAATCTGACTGATTCTGTTATTTTGTATTATGTCCCCTTTTAAACCTCCTGGTGTTCCCTGTTTTACTGTCTTGTCCCTGTTTCTGATTGTAGTTAAGCTTCCTGTTTTGGTGTCCTGTTTCTCTTGCCTCTCTTGTTTCCTGTTTTATTTTGAAAACCCTGTGGTCCTCGTGGTGTTTTCCTGCCCTCCCTTCTGTGCCTCTGTAATGATGATCACCTGTGTGATTGTTTCACCTGTGTTTGGTGTCCCCTGGTGTATTTAGTTTCTGCTTTCTTGGTTCTCTTTGTTGGGTCATTCCTCTTCCTCCTCACCATCGTCTCCTGTGCTCCCTCGTGTTTTCTCCAGACTTTAAAGTAGTTTCTGTTTTAGCATGTCTTTTTGTGTTGTACTTTGTTTTGTCTTTTTTGGAGCTTTTCTTATGGACTGAGTTTTGATCACCGTTTAGTTTAAAACAAAAGCCTTTTTCTTTTCAAATCTGCAATTTGGTCCAGCCGCTGTCAACCGTTTCCTTTGGGTTTATTCCTTGACACAAACATGTGAATGAAAAGGAGCAGAAAGAAGAAAAATCTTCTGCCCCTCTCTCACAAGATATTAATTAACTAAACATGTAATACAAATTACCAAGAGCTGCAGGCCAACAAGACAAACAAACAAAAAAGACCACATGTTAATTCACATTTTGCCACAAAACAAACACAGCAAGACTTAGATCAACACATTTCCCCTGTAATTACTCAACATACTGGCTTTGATACTTTTTTTTAAAGACAAAATTTGATCAGGCTTCTTTTGTTTGTTCAGATTGTTTCATAAACAGAGTCCTCTCTCTGTAACGCAGTGCTCCTTCGGTTTAGTTCTGAATCTTGTCTTCTTTTTTTTTTTTTTTTTTAAATATTCCAAATCCTTTTCAATTATAACAACTTTCTCTTTTTTCAAATCAGTTCTGCTTGCTGCAGTCTGCATTTTTGGTGCTCAACTCACTAATGTTCTTATAAAGAAGTTCAATAGAGTGATAGAGAATTGGATTTTCTCACAGGTATAATAAAATCTGTGAAATTTCTCCCTCAGGGGAGAAAGGCAGCAGCCTGGGATGTTTCAGGTCATGTGCTTGACGCTGAACATTATGTCTGAACATTAAGTTCAATGGTGGCACAAAATGAAACAGGAAATGTGCTCTGATGGAAGTATTTCAATGGCTTGAGATGTTTTCTTTACTCTCCAAATGATCCCTTGATTTTATAAAAAATCTATGAGCACAAGGGCGGAGAAATGTCCCCTGTAAAACTAACGGAGAACCAAAATGGGTGGTGAGGATAATAAACATAAGGGGAGAAACTTTACTTCTGTTCAGTCTCATAAGAATTCCCTTTGAGTTCATTTCAGTTCAGCTGAAGTTTAATTTTCTCTGGCGCGTGGTTTCACATCCATTAAAGGCAGTAAACGTGTCTCCTCCCGGCCTCTAAATGATGAGTAAGTGCAGAAAATATCAATACAATCCCATCAAGGAGACACGCTCTGCAAGCATAAGTCAGCCAGCCTTAAATGTACATACCATTAACACGCTGTGGTTGTTAGGAGGTGTTTCCTGGCTTTGCTTTAATGAGGCTGTTCACACATCCTTAAATAGCAGAAAACCATAAAGAAACCAAGTAAATGCTTTTAGAGCTGCTTGAGGTCAAAGATCACTGACAGTCCAGAGTGGCACCCTCAGAAGAAGTGATTTAAAGACACTTTGTTTCAATTTGTAGCGTTGAATCATGCCCCCTGTGTTTTCTTGAATGCTGGGAGATCGTCCATCCTCTACAATTTAACAAGCAGCAGGTGTCAACTAACAGTCAGGCAACCAGCGGCTGTAAAAATACAGGGATTGACGAGCGAGGGGCGGAAAAATGGCTTATCTTTTAAAAACGAGGCGACCACTCATTACCTCCTAAACACTCTCATAGCAATTTCACCCCCCATTCAGGAGCAAATGATGTTTATAGCTTCATAAAACTTTGCAGTCCACACATGGTTTGTCATCAGTCGATGAAACTCCACAAAGAAAAGGAAGTTAAACCGCTTTAATGGAGGATAAAAATACTGATGCTACATTTTCCTAATGGGCCTCAAATAAATGGCCCATGTCTGCGTCTTTATTGCCGACCAAGCAGATGAAATTAGATTATATTTTCAAACACAGCTTTCATTTAAGCTCTCAGAAACAATGCTGTCAGTGCTCTCTGTGCTCATCATTCTCAGATCAATAATATGGGCTTCACTCTCCTGCTGCTTCACCCCGGAGGCAGGGGCATCAGTCTGTGGAGGAGTGGTCAAAGACCGCCTGAAATACGGACGATTAGTCTCAGGCTGACACCCTCCAACAGGCTTAGTGAGTGGTTTGTTGGGTCAGCAGATCAATACCACATGCTCTTGTTAACCCCTGTTCATACAACTATTAGTGTTAAACTCCACTTAAGTGTGTTTCCGCTGCAGCCTGAGTCTATACACTGACGTGTTGATGTGTTTAAAATGGAGGTGTGGGGCTAATAAAGCGTGCGCTAAAGTCTTCAGCTCAGTCCTGATCCACAGGCCGTTCTGCACACATGCCCGCAGAATTGTTGTAAACATCATAGAAGAAGAAAGTCATGTGGTTTCTCTTTACAGTCTCTAAGATGTGGGTGTACAGACCAAGCAGTGACCTCAAGTGTTAAAGGTGGAGCCCATGCTGGTGTGTAAAGAGCTGCAGTTCCTTCAGTGTCCACTTGAGGCTGTCTGCAGAAGCCTATTCAATACTGATTCCATGTTAAAATAAACTGCAGGCTTTTTACTAAGTACAAAAAAGTTTATATATTTTAGGGAGCAATGCAACAAGTATCTTACAGTAATAGCACAATGGGATGATTAATGAATTATGTTTTTACTAATATGAATTAATAAAAAAATATACTGACAGACTAACAAACAAAAATAAAAGCTAAGGCTAAACAGAGCACAAAGGTTTTTTTTTTTACCTTGATTTATAAAGAGCATAAGTCTTAGTTCCTAACTTTGGTTACAAGGTGTAAGTATCATAATTATTGTTCTGCCAAAAAAAAACAAATCTCACCTACAAATGTCATTTTTGTCTTCAAATAAGTAAATTAGTAAGTAAAATTGTATTTGAATGTAATTAAGCTTTTAAACACAAAAAGTGAGTTTCATTAACTGTTGGGGTGAAACTCTTCAGAAATTAAACAGCAGCTCGTGGATTTAGTCCTGGATTAAGACTTAGATTGGGTTCAGCTGTGAAGTGTGTGATGGTCAGCCATTGATTCAACATTTTTGTTTTGGGTGTTTTAAAAACAAAACAAAACAATAGATTAATGGTATTTTTTGGGATATTGTGTCGATTTAGTTTGAAGAAAGAAATACTGAAATGTTTTCAATTTAAGGTTCAGTACAGTTTGGAGCAGTAAGCCCTGATCTTGTCTGTGTTTCCACTGCTGGCTGTACCTTCACTTGAGGACAGGATGTGAGCCGGGAGGAGCGGGTCGTGAAAGGTGTCAAGAATTGGGACATCAGGGGTCCATTATTTGTCTACCTTTCTCCTCATTTGACAGTGTAAACACCAGTAAACATGGGCTAAATCAAACCAAACTTACCCGGCCTGCATGGTGGAAATGCAGCTGTAGTGTACCTGTGCTCACAGAGTTACAGCATGAAATTTAACTCCTAATTAATTTAGTTTATTAGTATGACTGAGCATTTTGATCAGATTGAAGCCAAACTTGTTTCATGTAATATCTGCATCATTTATTTCTGTATTTTATTTTAATGGGAAGAAGGAAAGATTAAAATCATAAATCAAGTTTAAATAATCAGAGATTATATTTTCACTCCCTGTCACCCAGTCATTACTTTAACTCCAGGTGATGTCATATTAGCTGCTAATTAAGATTTAATGCTACAGTCTTCATACTGAAACAGGCAATATTTTCTCCACTCTGCAGCAGAAACGGTGTTGGAGATTTCAGCATTGTTTTTGTGTTTACTTGACCTTTAAGAGAGCAGAACAGTCTCTGGAGATGTGGTCTTGTAAATGGACCTCTCTCCTTCAGCATAACTCAAGTTTTCCAACCACTCAGAGTGTTTTACACTTTGTGCCACTTGCATATACATCTGAATGCCCATAGTGACCTTTCACACATAACTTATCGGTTGGCATCCTTCTAACAGAAGGTCAAACATTCAGACTTCTAAGGTGTGTATAAACTGCTGTAAATGTTCAGTTAGCAGATGACCTCTCCCTGAGCTCACACTCCCCGGTGTATTGGAGAAGGAGTTTGGTGGCTGAGGGGTAGTGGTGGGTGTAATGGTTTGAATTCAGGTCCTTATGTTTTCCTTATTCAATGTAGTTACAAGGCAGTGAGCTGGATCAGGTTCTGCTCCTGTAGCTGAACCTTACCAATCCTGCCCTCCTGAGCTCGTCAGTATAGGACACGGTCCAGCAAACGATACCCAAAAATGCAGAGAAGGGAAGTGGACACGAAGGACTCCTGCTGGTGTCTCTGGCCACTAATCAATGTCGTTAGTCTTAATGTGAGCTGTTTGACACCCCAAATCAACTCTGTACCACTTTTCTGGCTTTAAGAGGTCACTATAGTTAAAGCAGAAGAATTATGGGTGACAGTATTGATAGTAATTTACTGTTGATCACTTCTTGGGGAAACTGCAGTCAATTAGTAAGACAAATAAAGACAGCATTGTGAATTGTCGTAAGCTTAAATCAACCTTTTTAATTACATCAGTACAAATGTGGGAAATGCCTTAAAGAAATCCAACAGTGCTATCTTAAAATGTCTTGTTTATTCAACCAACCATCCAAAACCCAAGAATATTAAATATTTAATGGCACTGGCAGCAGAAAGACAGCTATTTACTTCACAAATGAGAATTAATTGGATTATTTCTTGTTAATTAAATTCAGAGCTATAAACCAATAAATTCATTTGTCAGGAGGAAGGCAGAGCTGCAAACATGAGGGAGTGATGTGGCTGAAAGGAAAGTCTCAATATAAGAAAATAATAATAATGACAACTGGGGCACAAGAGGAAATAAGCAACTCTCAGTCTTCTATCAGACTCTGTCTGCGTCTGTTTTGGTTCCTCTTCCTGCGTCTTTGTCTTCGCTCCTCTCTTTTTACAGTCCCGTCGTCTGCATGAGTTCAAACCAGGGTAAAAAGTTTGTCGGGCTCGAGCAGACGAACACCTGCAGAGTTTGTGTGTGTGTGTGTGTCTCTGAGGATTGGCAGGTTTCAGTCAAATCATCAATGCTGGATCCAAATGTGAACAAATAGCATTTCCTGCTCAACAACCTGACTGACAGTTTATTGATGCACTCTAACAAGGCCTGTCTGCTCTGATAGTGCTTATTTTAATCACTGCTGTCTGGATTGGAGCACAGGCTGCTGTTTTTGCATGCTGTGATTTTCAGACTGTAGTTGTTCATATTTTTATATTTAGAATTAGAAGAACACAAACAGATTTATTAGAAGAAACTACAGTCATCATAACTGTGGACTTAGAGCCTTTATTTCCACCTACAAACCTCCCATCAATCTACCAATAAAATCCAAAGCAGACTAAGCTGCCCACTTCTTCACGGTGTTACAGTCTACTGACCTGGACAGCATTAAAAATGTGCAGATGTGAGTCACTGACAGACATGTCCCCCACTGACCTCCTCCCCTAATTATCCACAGTCTCATTTCATGAACGCTGGTGTCATTTCCCTTCAGCCCGTCTGCTCCTGAGTCACTGAGTGACAGGTTTTGACATTTGGACGTCAACAGTTGGCCCAAAGAAGTCCTGCAGACTGAGGATGTTGACCACTAGAAGACTTAAATAGCTACAGATGAAGCCAATGAAGAATACGTTTTGTTTTGAATCCATGAAAATGAGATGAACAGCAGGATAAATTTGTGCAATCTGGATATGTATTGGCTGCAGTGACCTTCTGCTTTATCGCCTTAAAGTGAACTAAGATCCCACATTGGTAAAATGATCGTTGGTTTGATTCTGTGCTATGAAATCTGAATCAGTGTGCAGGGTAACAAATCCAGGACACAAACTTTCATGAGAGGGTTGGAGTGTTTAGAGGGTTAACAGAGTCGCCCGAGGGAGCAGCAGGTGGAGTGAGGAAGTGGGATGTTTGCATCGCAGCTAGAGAGACTGTTTAACCCAAACCATGTGGATCCTAAAGATTAGATTAGATCAGACAAAACTTTATTAATCCCTTTGGTCAACTACCACAGGGAGATTGGGAAATTCCAATAGCAGTTGAAAAGCAGAAAGATGTATAAAAATGATAGATATAAACTGACAATATGAATAAATAAACATAAAATAAAATAAATACAAATAAAAATATGGCTACAGGCAGCTACTAAAGCATTTATCAGCACCAAGAATCAGTCTAAATTACCCCGCATTCATATCATGACTGGAAAAAGACAAAACAAGGGAGAAGTGAATGTATTATAGATGATGGCTGATACTGTGATTGGTACTTTGAGTTAAAATTCAGCAGCTTGGATAGGCTCCCGACACCTTTGACCTTTATACATGTTGAGGGAAGAGTTTTCCTTTAATTCAGATATATTAGTACAAATCTGATTTGTATGATCTTGTTTTGATTACATGGCAACAAAACTAAAAGTACAGGTTTCCTAATAGTGCATTATTTATTGTTTTGACATCACAGTGAGTGCAAATTAACTCCAGACGGTTGAAACTTTACCAAAGGATTCGTACAGTTCAAGCCAAGTATCCAAAATAATGTTGTGATGGTATCACCTGCAACAAGCAGCATATTTATCTTCATCATTTTATTTTATTTTTTAGTCAATGAAAGTTTTATCATGATTGACATCCAGAGACCATAGGCTTTGAGTAATAAAACTAATATTCAAGTTTTTGTGTGCATATAAACAGGCATCTTTCCACAAGTATTCCTATCACTGCAGTTTACAGAGAAATTCACAATGCTCAGTCGGACAGATATGTGCCTTGATTTCAGAGCCAGCTGGTTGACGGAAAATTCAGGACAGTCAGAAACCTTGAAATTGGACAGTGTGAATTTTTGGTAGTGTGTTTGGTAAATGTTCTTATTTATCTCATTATCTCAAGAAAACAAATCAAATTTCCCCATGAGCTTGTGTTTATTTTCTGAGATAACAAGACAAAAAGATAAAATTATCACAAGAAATGGAGAGAAGTAAAATGTATGAATGCACAGAATCTGTAATTTCATGCTTTTTAAGTATGTTTCCATGACTTTTATTTTTTATCAAGTTATATATTTGTTCCCTTGGAGGTCCAAACTGAAACATTTTTCATTAAAATATATTGAAGGGTTTGATAATATTTGATTAATCTAGGCCACAGTTTCTCATCAAAGAGGTGGTGAAGCTGACTGGAGACCCCTGGTTTAGGCTGTGCTCAGGAGTTTTTAGATGAGTTTTGATGTCACTGTTAATTTAAATAAAATGATTTCGTGGTCATAAAACCTGTAGAGTCAAAAATAGATCATGGATGGATAAGTTATCAATGAGTTTATACATAAGACTATGTGACATTCTCCAGAAAAAAAAAAAAAATCACAGCCTTTTTCATTGCTGATTTAAATCAGTGCTGTACAAACTCTCTCTCTTTAAAGCAGCTGGTTTCATGCCTGCTCTGTCTTAAATAACGTTTTCCTCTCACACAGCTCCTCCATTTTTGTGTCTCAGTCCTCAGTACAAGGGCATATTTGTCATGAGCCTGAGCGAAAGGTTGTTGTCACTTTTTTACCTCCCCAAAGTTCCAACAACCTTTCGCTCGGGCTGAACTAACTGTCCCGTTGACTGGGGGAGTTTTGGAAACACTGATGCTCTTTATTAGTCCTTTTCTGAATATAAACATGAGGTTTTGATTTCCTGGAGCACTGAGAGGCAGTGGCATTTAAAGCAGTGATTTAAGATATTGATCTGGTTGATTCATTTCTAAGTTTGTTGTACATATTAAACAGTTGGCGTCGAATCAATAGGTCACTGATGATGGCACCACTAAATCAATCAATGCAAATACTGGTCTTCAGGGACTTCATAAAGATCGTTTGCTTCCAGTCCTTTGGGGAGGAGTGGGGTCAAAATCAATGAAGTGTTAAAGAGACGATCTGTTGCTCTTCCTCTTCAGCAGACGATGGAATTGAAACATAAAGAGTCTTTGGTAACAGACAACACATGGATGTACTCTTACAGGTTTGGCCTCAGAGAGCGTCCTTTAGCTGGATTTTCACATCATTTTGATGTGGTTCTGTTTGTTTTGAACACATACTCGTGGATGATTTGTTGCAGAGATATGACACCAGTTTCTTACGAAACCACTGATATACTTGATTCTCAACATTATCTAGAATCTAAATAGCTTAAAAACAGCATATTTTGGCCATTTTTCATGTAAAAGAAATGAGAAACAAGCTTTATCTGTCCACCTGTGTGATGCTTTTCATTGTCCCATCTTTTCTTGTGACATGGGGAACCCACAAAGTCATGGTACATTCGTGGGTCTCAGCCTGCAGTAAAATTGATAGCTGTAAAGTGCTATGTTGTGGCTGCATCTCCCTGCCATCACAGCTCCATTTCTCCATTAATGTCACCTCAATAATGAGCTTATAGAAAGCTTAAAAAGAACGATAATAAGAACATAAGTGACCTCATTTATTGAATAACTGACCTATTTACAAAATGAAAGCATTCTGGGTGTCGACACATACTTCTGTAGACACGCATAACTCCTTGATGAAGGTAAATATGCCTCTATAATTGTCACTCCTCTGTTTTTGCAGAAACATGCAAATGGCTAACAGAAAAAAAAGGAGTCTCCCATTTTGTATATGTTCAACACAGGAGACGTGCAGCTCAGGCTGGCTGTCTAAAAGCTCTGACTTGATAACAAGCTTGCAAAGGTTGCCATTGCATTCTCAATATTCAAATATTCATTTGATCTTGGTGGTAAAAATCATATTCAAGCTGTAGGGAGCCACCTAAATTGAAAATATACAGTGCAGCAGCACATCAGGGCGCCTGGAGCAGTGCAGTTTCATCCAACAGAGGGCGCTGTTATTTATCTGAGGGCCATTGCTAATTCTAACTGAAACAAAACGCACACAAGCATCCAGTGTTAAAGGGCCCTAACAGCTAACCTCACTTAGCTTTAATTCTACCTGCTCTCTGTCCGCCATGTTTGTTTACATTAAGTCTTGTGTGACTTGTTTGTCTGTCCAGATTATGGATTCCACTTTGCACCTTCTGTTTAGCAATTTGTCTTAGTAAAGTCAGGTCACTTGGGTGTCAAACATCACAGCAAATGTGTGCCCCTACATTTATTTTCTCTGACAATTTCTTTGATAATTTAAGTTCTATTTAGCTTTCAAACCACCATGATGTGACATTTTTTACAGCTTGTCTCATCCTTAAATGTCCCTTTAAAAAGTATCTGAACCAAAGTTCTTCTCTGCAGTACAGTTTTTCATTTGAACACTGATTCACATCGTATTTTAGCTACATCCAAAATGGCTGCACTTCACTACTTTTTTAAATATCTTTTCTTTTAGTTGTCAAAGGTTTTAAAACATGAAACTCACCCACTCTGTGTCAAAGCTCCAACACTCAAGACACATTAAACAAAGACTGACTCTAATTACATGATTTCATGTGATTGGCTGACTAATCCTCCATGATAGTCTTTGTCGACTGCGTCGTAGCTCATCTATTAATTTTCTCTTGAAGTCACAGCAGATCTTTAAATCTGACCTCATAACTCCTCATCCTGTTAATCACATTTGGTTTCCATGTTCCTCTAACTGTTCTCCGTTTACAGCACTGAGGTGCAGCCACAGCCGAGTCGGCCGGATCATGTGTGTGCATGTTTGTGTTTGAGGTTTGGGGGGGTGTAGTTTACCACTGAAAGCATTTTTGTGTGTTTGTCAGGGTGTGTGTGTGTGTGTTTGTGCATGTGGAGTAAGAGGCTAATGGGAAAATTGGAGCATGCAGGAGAGATGCACACCTCCCTCCCGCTCTCTCTATTCTGCTCCTTCTCTTCATCTCCAACCTGACAAAGCCTTTAATTCTCATCTCCCAACTTTCCCATCTGGGAGAATGAAATGAGGGAACTGAGCTGAACCCTCGGCTCCTCTCTTTTCCTCTGCTTCAGCACTTTGATGGTTTTGTTTCGAAGCGCCTTCTCATCTCCTCACGCCTCCTCCTTTTCTCCTTCTTCATCAGTCCTGTCACCTTTCCTCTCTCATCTCCTCCCCATCATTTCTTTCTTCTTTTTCCCCGTTAAAGACTAAATCTTTGTGTCTCTTCTGTTTTTGTCTCAGATTCTGACACCTGAGTTAGTCTGCTGGGCAGCGGGCCTTTGGTGAACTTACTGGACAGAGTTTTCCAAACTTGTGTCGCAGGACAGAGTGGAAGAACTCAGTATTCTTGATTTCAGCCTTTGAATGGTTGATAAACGCTCACAGCCAATCTCCCTGAAGTTTAATCCATATTTTTTATTGGGGAAAAAAATGGATGCAGATCTCAGTGGTGTCAATTGTTTCGGGGGTATTTTCAGAGCCTGTCTATGGCAGTCATTAAATCACCTGAAAAGCCGTATGGACTTTTCCTCTAAGTAAAGTCACAGGCTGTCACTACCTTGTGTTGCACAAGTTTCAGAATCTAGCAACAGATTTAAAGATGTCATATTCTGCTTTATTCTTGTGCCCTTTAAAGCAGTGTTAATTTTGACAGCATTTTTTTATTTAGTTTTAGTCTTTTGCCTAAAATATCTTTTAGTTTTAGTCATAATTTAGTCATCTGAATTGATTTAATTTTAGTCTAGTTTTGGTTGATGAAATTTCACAACATTCTACTGTAAATTTAGTCGACTAAAATATGAAGTGTAAAGTGTAAGGCATTTTTAATGTTTCCTTGAATTACTAAAGTAATGTTTTACACTTGGATCCCACCACCACCAATCTAAGGCAGTTGTGATTGGATGTCCCTCTTAACTCATCCAACCTTTCCACACAACAAAGTAGCTGTGATTGAATATTTTCCTAACTTGTCTCTACTTTCTACATGACCAAATTAGGTCTGATTGGATTAAGTCTGTGTCAAACATTTTAGTCTAGTTTTTATTTGTTGATGAAAATGCCAGTTAATTAAGTTTTAGTTTTTTGTCAATGTACACTTGTTTTCTTTAGTTAGTCTAGTTTTCATCCGGGGAAAAAAGGTTGTTGACGAAAACTATGACAAAAATAATTAGTTGACAAATTTAACACTTTTTTAAAGATGGATGAGACTGCAGTGGACCTCCACCCTCCCTTTCAAGCCACGCCTTTTCTCTTAAACACAACCAATCCACTCTTTGCGTGGCTTTAGCTGCCATTAGCATTATGCCAATGTGATCTATGTACAGCCTCAAAAGAGCCACAAACCAAATGTCCCTTCATAAATTAATATTACCTGTACGATCTAGACAACAGCTAAAGCTCATCCATGAAGTGGTTAGCATTTAGCACTTCCTGCTTCCAGATTAAATGAAATTTATAGCAAGTGTTTGGATAAGTGCATGAAAAAAGCTTTTGTGGTTAACACATGCAAATGAGATTTTTAATGTTTAATGGAAAATAATAAAATGATCTGATGTTGCCTGCTTTTGAATCTTAAACCGTTGTTGTGTGTTTAAAACGATGGTTGCTAACTGTTAACAAGGACTACAGAACCGGCCGGGGCCCAGACAGGAAACATTTCTCATTGTTTTTTTTTTTTTAAATGTGTTATTCATTCATTATTGCCACAGCCATGAGGACCACACTCAGGTCACTAGATTGCAGAAATCTCTCAAACAAGAAGTCACAATGAAATCAGAAATATTGTTCTCGCTTCCAATTCAAACCACCATGTTGTTGTTCTGAACTAGTTTCCCAAAAGCTTTTACTCTCACTGATTATGTTAAAGCTGAAAACACTGTGAAAAGTAGGTTCATTTGTTAAGATAATGACAGGCTTCATATTAAATTGTTCTCTACTGAGCTTATTATCAGCAGTGATCCAAACACAGTGAACGCTGCTGCAGGCTTTTAGCTGACTTGCACGCAAGAGAACTTCCAACTTAGATCATCTGTGCTCCACTCAACACGAACCCGACCCTGAACTGAGCCCTGATTGGCTGAAAAATGAGTTATAAAGGCTTAAACAGAGCAAGGAAGGGGTACAGACCTGTAATGGTCAGTCATGTGGCTTCAGTAATAAAATGTTGACAGTTATCACATTTTTTGGGCCAATGAGTCGTAAAGTAAACTGCATACTGCAACTTTGAGCAGGGTACATGCAACCAGATAATCTGCTGGAGTCTTGGATATTGTCAAAGTCTTGTGTTTAAAGCTATATTTCTTTTTAGAGAGAAAATACCTCAGTAAGGAACTGTCTCCATTGAGTTTTAAGTGCTAAACCCTTTTTGTATCAGTGATTCTATCACATGGGTGTTTGTTCCATTATTTTAAGGACTTTATGATGTGGAACAGTGTCACTAACATAATCAACCAATGCTAAAACTATAAACAGAACCTCTGTCTCAGGGACCTACATATCTCAGTAAAGTCGTCCAGATTTTAGGGATTATGCAGCATTTTTAAAAACTCCTGAAATGACTTTAACATGCGAGTTTACAGATGTCTGCTGTTTGTTGGAGCTCAGAGGGTCAGAGCACTGCTCACAGGCTCACACACTCATTCACCGTCTCATCTGCGCACATGCACCGAATCAGCCAGTCTGGAACATTCTGTGATTCTGATTTTAATGTTAACAAAACCCTTTTCTATCCACACCACCACACTGGAACAATCACACACAAACACACACACTACTGACTCAGTAACTGTGTTAGAGGATGTATTCAGGCCAGTTCTCTATTAGAGGGGCAGCTGACTAATCCCTGTTTTACAGAGAGAGGAGAATAATCTGCCTTTGTCTGTTTTTGTCCATGTGTGTGTTTGTGTGCTCGTGTGTTTGTCCTTGTGTGTCTCTTTCTGCCGTGCTGTGTGTGTTTGGAAGGACGGTGAAGCTTGATATTTGTAACCAAACAATGAAACACGATGAACATGAATGTAGTCTTGGTTTGATTCAGTGCCAACACAGTCCAGTAAATAAAGGTGGAGCCCTCTGCAGTATGCTTTTATCCAAACTTACAACAGACTCCATGGACACAGTTAACACACGAAGTGCATGTGAACCCTCTTTGGACTTCTGATGAGACACAATAATTAAAATAACCAGAACATTTTACATCAGCATCCAGAAAACCAGACTCTATGCAGTTAAGATGCAGCTAGAAGCAAACTGTTAGAACGTGAAGTTTATGTGTTGAAGTGTTACTGTTACGTCCTGAGCCTTTGGCTTCATTTGAGAGAGTAAATTAGTTCATACCACAAGAGCGAGAGGTTTATAAGATTTATCATTTGCAAAGCAAATGTGAGGATTGACTGGGAGGTGGAAAACTTTCTGTTGTATGATTTATTTATTCATGTGTGTTGATCTAAGCTTGGCATGTGACTAGAGTTTGATCAGAGGCATCGTAACTTTTCAGCTTGGAGCCCCAGTAGTAAGATTATCTCAGGCCAGGGACGCTCACTGTACCTGAAGGTGCATTGTTTAGTATGGGTGCTCACTCAATGCTGGTATTAAAGAACTTAAATGGTTGCAGCTGCCTTAGAACGATAGTGTTATAAAACAAGCGATGAAGTTGTCACTGTCCCCAAAAATCAAAACCAATCCCTTTTGAGCTTATGTGCTAATAACCAAAGATATTTGGTTATTGTGCCAAAGTGCTAAGGCTTTTAAAAAAAAAAAAAATTCTATTATGCTTTACTAAGGTTTAAGCTCCACACCCCTTCATTTCTACCATAATCAATAACAACAGAAGCTATAGATTTAATAATTTAAATACAACTTTTTATATTAAGGCAGATTTTCAGACAAGTATTTTTAAATAAGGGTTTGAATAAGTTCTCAGGGCTACAGATTTTACCAGTTCCCAAACAGCAGTCATTGACTCTACAGCGTTTTCCTGCAGGATTAGCTGGTGGCACAGGGAACAGGCACAAAATAGAACCCAGAAGAGATTTGGTTATTAGCATGTATGCTCATAAAAACCCCTCAGTAGATGATTTTACTGTTAACCTCTCCCAAAGGCCACATGTAGAAGACAAATGGTTTTCGTGGATTTGCCATAGTGGGTCTGTTGCTTTGACATACAGTGGAGCCCAAAGTGCTTCCAAACAGTGTTGTCACTACGACAGCCCTAACAAGAGATCTCAACAGCTCAAGACTGTCTGTGTCCATTTTATTGGTACTATTGTGGGTGAAATATACAGTTTGAAGTAATTTAAATGACTGTTGTCACAATATACTGGTATTTAAAAGGCTTATTTTTGCCTAGCTGGATGGTGCATGTGTCTTTGCACTTGCCTGCGTAATTTATATTGAAGTTATAGCAAAGTCATATAATGGTGTTGAGGCATCCATGGAGAACTCCATGTGTGAAACTGTGGTAGGAAAAGCTCATATTTTTTCATAGTCTGAAGCTCAGGGACGCTGATCAATCTGCTGTGTGCTGTACACTTGGAGAGACATGTTGCTGTAGTCCTGTACGATGTCCCCCGAGCTGCTGATGTTTACCTCATGAATGTCAACCAGGTGTGCAAGTGTCAATGATCTTAGGGCACATCTGCTCCTGCACACATGATCACATAATTATAAAGACATGATCGACGGTAAACAAACCTACGGGACATAAACACGTGCGGAGCCCCAGGAGCTCCCCCACACATACAAACACTCTCTTCAGCAGTCGATAGAAGCATCAGCAGCAGCGTGGAGCCTCTGCACTGCTGATAGAGACTCCTTTTTTCACCATCAATCAGCCGCCTGAATTAAAGACATCGATTAGCCGAGCAGCTGCGAGCTCCACTTGATACTCACTCCTCAGTGAATCCAGCGGGGGACTCCGCAGAGGTCAGATGTTGACCTCCATGTGTTTGTGAAGACCTCCGTCAGCAGTCCAACCGTTGGTAGAGGGGAAACAACAGCTGACTCCAAACTGCCCATTGACCTTTAACCTCTCTGTAGAGCCAGGCAGCAGAGAGAAAATTTCCCTGAGGCGAAATATATTTTCTCAAATATACTTCAGATGACTTTTTTTTCTCTAAATCTTCACAGCAGAGACACTTTTAAGCTGTTTTAAGAAGATAAAATAATCACAAAAAGAGATTCAAATGATCTGAAATCAGGTTAATCATCACACTAATGCCTAACACAAACATTGCAATCCAACAGACCATGTCAGCTGACAAGATGTAGGACTTGATGTGGATTTTGAAGAAATATGACTTTGCAAATGTCACAGCCTTTTAATTTGGGAAGTGTTTTAATGTGGAGTACGAGTTGGTGTTTTCACCTGATGATGTTGAGTCTATAGATGGTTTTAGATTCTTTTTGGATTTGTAAATGTTGATGCATTTTCTAGTGGGTGGGGCTTAACCAGAGGCAAACCAATCCTTCAGACATGTGAGCCAGTGCTCAAGTTATTTTGTTGTGTTCTCAACAGCTCTGCATGACAATGTAGGTGTCCATTTGAAAAATGAAGGTCCCATGAAGGGGGCGTCTGTGGGGTGTATAAATATTGACCATTTGCAGACAAATAGGATGTCTCTCAGTTCTGTGGACGGTGGAAGAACCACTGTTGTCAATTGGCTATCATACATTTTAGCTGATAATTAGTGCAGGTGCATTTTTGAGTCACTAAAGTAACAGAAAGTGTCAATAATAGGAAAAGAAGTGTTACTTATTCTGTCAGCCTTAAGAAGCCTTACAAACAGAAAAAGGATGGACGGCAAAAACTATGCGATATCGGCTCTTCCTATCATGGTGAAGCAGAATTCACCAAGCATTGGATTGTTCATCCACTGATAGGGAATGTGAGCTGGTATTAGCTGTGTGTTCAAATTTTGTAACATTGGCTCAGTTTTATTTTTAATAAGGTACCAAAGTGTTTGCTGCCACATACTGGTTGGCCCATTGCAGTGTTCTTTGTTCATTTTTGTGGCCATATATCTGTTCAGTAATGTAGGTAATGTAAATGTAGGTAGATATAGTGTATGTGACCTTGTAGTTGAGTTTGTCATGTTTAATTTACTTTTCTTTATATATATATGCTTATTAGAAATGATCTTTGACACATTCTTCTACTGCCATATTAGGCTTTGATAGGACTGATGGGGTTAAAGTGTGTTAGTGAATCTCAATGACACAGTTGGACTCCTGTGCTGCCTGGTTGTTCATGTTTGCCTCCAGCTAATTTTTGATAATGCTCTGACATGGGTTGGAAAAAGTTCCACGAGGCTGCACTGGAATGGGTGATCAACACTGACTGACAAGTGGTTAAAAAAGAGAAACACTACATAATATCACTGCCATTTGAATCAGCATGGTGCTGATAGTGAATAGTGAAGCAAGGATCTTTTCTTTAATAGTAGTCTATTAATCATGCTTCACATTTTTAACATAATATTAATATTCAATATTAGGGCCCACATAGCATCATCACTGCATTTAGCTGGATAATGTGCTGTATTTTTGTATTTAGTACCAAATATTGAAGGAAAAATGTCAGCACTGCCCCTCTTTTCCAATATTATTCAGCCCTAATTGCATTATCTTTATGAGTGTGAACACACCCTGTTCCATGATGTTTGTGTGTGTGAAGTAAAGCGTGACTGAACCCGAGCATCTGTGTTCAACCCTGAATAATTAAAGGTTATTTATACATATGTGAACTGTAAGAAAAATCATGCACACATTATATTTCTCCCCGTAGTGAAGCTGTTCGCTTGACTGGCCCGTGAATCACACATTTACTGTAATCACACACACACTGAACATCTCGTGTCCTCGTGAACTGCTGGACTTCATGATTCAGTTGATAATCCACATTAGGGTCGAGACGGGCACGATGGTTCAGAGGAGAGGAGGTCATGTTGGAGTCATGATGGCCGGCCTCGTGTGGGAGGGGGAGCACTGAACAGAGGGGAGGATGTTTACAGTATGAATAAGGTCGAGCCTGGAGGAATGATCACACGGGCATGTCTCAGTTTAACACCGCATACATGACACACACACCCACACACGTGCACACGCAGAAACAATCCCCTGGCTGTTTGTGACGATCTGTGTCCGTCTGAAATCAGTGGGATTCTCCCAGAGGAGGCTGGAGTGTGAAGAAAACAATTACATAGAGGACGGATGTTGCTTTTAAATGCACAGTGTGTAAATCCAGATAAGATGTTTTAGGTCCAAACTTACAAACTTTATTGTTTCTTTGCAAATATTCACTGGTTTTGAATTTGATGACTGCAAGATGTTCCAAAAATGCTGGGCGTGGCCATGTTTACCACTGTGTTACATCACCTTTCCTTTAACAACGCTCAAAAAGCCGTTGAAACCTGAAGACACTAATTGTTGAAGCTTTGTTGATAGACTTCTTTCACATCCCTGCTTGATGTTTGACTTAAGTTGCTCAACAGTCCAGGGTCAATCTAGTACCTGCACTCTTTTAAGACCTATGAAAGATGTTTTTTGTTTTTTTTTAACAATCCTCAATTTTCCCTATCTTTTGTTGCCCCTGTCCCATCTTTTTTTGGGATGTGTTTAAATCAGCATACTATCAATGAGTAAACCTTTTCAAGTTGCATCAAATATCTTGTCTTTGTGTTGCATTTAATTGAATATAGGTCAAAAAAGATTTGCAGATCATTGTATTCTAAATTTTGCACGATGTCCCAACTTCATGGAGTTAGATTTTGTATTTCTGAGATGTCAACAAAGAGCCTGTTCCTGTTTTAACATGTCCTGTGCAGCAAAGAGAATGAAATTAGTCCCTACTGTATGGATCTAAACATGATTGTGTCCACATAAACAATGTACCTCAAGTACAAACAAATTGTGACAGAGATCATCCCACAAGTGGTCTTGGGCACGTTTTAAATTCCTGACTGCTCGCCAAAAGAGTACTCAGCTCTTTGCCTTGGTCTTTAGTTTGCAAACACTCTTAAAAATAAATAAATAAATAAATAAAAAAATACGAGGTGTTAGTAAAGCCATGCAATCATAAGTGTGAACATGCAGGGGTGGGTTAGCATTTTAGCCCCCCAATTGCCTTATTTTAAAGTCTGTGCAGATGCTGTCGCAGTCATAATTAGTATCTTGACCAGGTCACACTGAGAGGAAATTCTCTTAAATTAAAGTTAAAAGTGTTAGATATAAGTTGAACACATGGTAGAGGCTTCGTAGTTCAGCTATAGTTGCTGTCATCACCAGAAAACAGTTAAAAAATCCCAGATGCTTTGTGTCAAGGGAACCAGTGCAAAGCTAACTTTTGGGTTATACTTTCTTGATTTGAGCCGGCTGTGGGCTGAACATATACCTGGCAGAGGGGTGGTCTCCTGATTACAGCATTAGGGGCAATCCTTTCTCATGTTTTTCTAAATAAAAACATCCATCCATAACCTATACCACTTATCCTTTTTCGAGATCACAGGGGGCTTGAGCCTGTCCCAGCTGGCATTGGGTGAGAGGCGGGGTACACCCTGGGCCGGATGCCAGTCAATCACAGGGCCACATAGAGAGACAGACAACCATTCGCACCCACACTCAAACCTAAGGGCAATTTGGAGTCACCTGTTAACCGAAGGAGTATGTTTTTGGTCTACAGGAGGAAGCTGGAGTGCTCGATGGGAGCCCACGCATGCACAGGGAGAACGTGCAAACTTCTTGCTGTGAGGTATGGGCACTACCTCTACTGTGCTGCCCCTAAAAAATATACATAAATACATGTATTTAACATTTTAGGGGATGCTCAAAACTATCAAGACAATAATTAAAGGTTAGAGTCTTGCTGATGCATTTTGATGGAGCTTTTGTGGACTGCAGAGAAACTCACTAACTCATCATAACCATGTCAAGATGTTGCTGAAGGTGACACAGACATTTCTTTTTTTTTTTTTTTTTTAACTTATTTTTATTGGGGTTTTGTGTTTTTAAAACAGAAAAAGATATACAGATGTACAATGAACAAAACTTTCAATCATTTTATTATTCTGAAAATAATAATAACAATAATAATAATAACAATAATAACAATTAAAAAAATAAAATATAATTGAGTGTCATGTTACATCAGTTCTTTCAGTCAACTTCTCCTTCATGGGTTTGTATTGTATAATCCCTAAAAGGTTGTCATATAGAGTAAAATAAATGTTCCTTTTCTCTTAATGAGTATTTTATTTTTTCTAATTCCAAATATTGCATTACATGATTTAATAAAGCTACATGGGTTGGGGTTTTTCTGTTTCCAATTTAGCACGATCAGTTGTCTTGCTAACAGTGTTATATACCGAATCATGTTATTTTGATTACTCGAGAGTTGAATGGTAGCAGGATTTCACTCCAAATAATGCTAGCAGTGGATCAAGTGAGGTCTGTTTTTGTGAAACCTCAGATAGAGTTTGAACTATCTTATTCCAATAATTAACAATTTGTGGGCGACTCCAGAACATATCTGCTAAAGAAGCTGGACCTTGTCCACACCTGTCACAGGATGGACTTTGTGAAGAAAACATCTTTGAGAGCTTCAATTTGGACAAGTGCAGTCTGTGTAATATTTTAAATTGCAGAGTCCATGTCCTATGCACACAGATGAGGAGTGTACATGGTCCTGGGCCTTTGTCCACTGGTTGTCTGAGATTTCCACACCTAGATCCTCCTGCCAGGCTTCCTTTAGATGATCCAATGCATCTGTGCAGTCTATTTGAAACAGAGTGTCGTGTATTTTGGATATAGATCCTTTTTTAATGGGTCAGACTGAAGTAGGGTTTCCATGATGGATTCAGGGGGCTGATGGGGAATGGTCAGAAATATTTTCTTCACAAAACTGACACCGACATGATTTTAAACCCTAAAAAAGGCTCGTTTATACACCCTAAATTCCACCTGACAGTCTGAGCCAGTAAGCCTGAGACACTTACTAATTTAGGATCAAGTATGTGACATAGTTTTGTGAGTAAAGGAGCCAAACCATTTAAGACAGAGAAGCACAGCACCCTGATTGAAAGCTTATATAAGGGATTAAATAATGTGACAGCCACAGGCTCTCTAAGCAGTAATGTGAAGGTATCATGTATGTTTTTAAATTCTTTTTGACGTCTCACCATCTCTAATATCCCCATACATTGATAGTAGCTCGAGTTGCATCATAGCAGCTTGTCAATGCCAGCACTTCTGAGACAGATCCAACCGCTGCTGCATCGTGAGGGCTCCGTCCCTCCCTCTCTCACATACCCACAGACACTCACTCTAAGCCAACACTTAGCCATCTCCACGCACTTCGCCTCGCATTTACTCCTCACAAACAGCGCTCACCCACACATTTCCAAACAGACAGAGATCCTTTGATGTGAATGTGACCCACTAAAATGAAATGAAAGCCCCCCTTAGAGGAAGTGCAGGGACGAGCGGCGTATCCTCTGCTGTCACCGTTTTGTCGATTCGCCACACTTTGCGGCTACAGCGTCCCCGCTTTCTCTCATTGCTCTCCTTCCCTTCTCGGTCCTCCCTCCCTCCTCCATCCCCAGTCTTCCATTACTAAATTGATTCTGGGCTTGAGATAAGATGCATAGCTGCTTTCTTCGGGAGGACTGTGGCAGAAACTCCCCCTCAGTCATCGAGCAGAGACTCACGCTCACCAAAAAGTTGTTGGACTTGGTCCTCTGTTTCTTTTCTTTCTTTTAAATCTATTTTGTCTTCACTTTGAAAAATTCATGCAGAATGGGAATGAAATCTAGGGAGACTTTAAAAAACATGACTGACGTGCAAAGCCAACAGTTATTTCTGTTTTTGTGGCTTTATTTCCCTTCTCCTTTTAATGACCTTTATTTTTTATTTATATTTTTAGTAGCAAGCAACAGCCAGGGCTTGAGGTACTGTTCTCCTGTTCTCCAGTTCTTCTTTCCGGCTCATTCCTGAGTATAATATCGAGAAAACGTTGAAGACTTTTCTTTGCTTAAATGTCCACTTTAACTCAACAATAATTTGTTTAAATTTTGGAAGTCAGACATCAAGCTTGATGCTTCATCCCATGTCTGTGAACTTTACATTTTAGCAATTATTAAAGATTTTCTTCCAGTGAGGTGATTAAATTCTGTGGAATCATTATCACCTTGACCTCTGATTTTTTTTTTTGCAGTATTTCCAAGACACATCGATAGAGTAGTAAAATTAACATAAGCCCATCCCAGAGTAAACTGATAGGATAGCTGGAGGTCTAAGGTCAATGTGACCGATTTGAACCATCCATCCCTTCCTCTGAAAACACTGCTACACTTTTACAGACTGGCAATTACGTATACATGCAATTATGTGATGAGTAAATACGATGAAATATATCTCTCAAAGGACCGTTTATAATTATAACAGCCACATTATTCTGTTTAAATACACAAATAAGCTTCAAACAGTGGAAAAAAAACCCTCTTCTTGGCAAATCAAACTATGTACTCTACAGACCCTAGGTCGGATGCCAGTATCTTTAATGCAGCCTGAAATATACTATTGATTTTGCAAAAGCAAAGTCTTTGTATTTATAAATCATCATAATTTAGACACCCACTGAAAGTCAGCCAGTGTCAGAGAAACTGTCACAAGGCAGTGATGTGACACAAACATTGTAATGATAGTCAAAGCAGTCAGGGGCTGACATTGTTTTTTCTGCTTAAGCACATAATTAGGAAGAAAAGGACAGCACAAGATGTCCCTGTCAGTAAGTTAGGAAAGTAGATTATGCTGCTACAGTAACTGAGACAAAACGCCAGACTGGTAACTGTCAATGCTGACTCTGAAAGTTTCACCCGAGCTTCTCCTCAGTGTTTTGTAGAGAGCTGCGGTTCAACCCAGAGGAGTATCGTTGACATATCTGATCAGGAACAGTGAGACTTGATGCTTTCTGTTCCCTCAGTCATGTAAAGAAAAAGCGCCCCGCTGACTCATGTTGGTTGGATAAGGAGTAAGTCGTAGGTGGTGTTGGTTGTTTGGCAGTGCTTTCCTTCTCCAAGACTTAACTCCTCTCTGAATGAGTCACCGCTCACTGAACTGTCACTGGTCTTCCCCTGCCTTTTTGTCTTCTTTCACTGATTTGAAAACATCTCTTTCTCCATGTATATTTTTCCTCCTACAAAAATATGACTCAGTTAAATCTTTGTTGCTGTTACAAACAGTCTTGTGGATGCAGAAGAAGAGATTCTTTAAAACAATAGGAAAGACATGAGTGTGTTAGTGGAGTTCAAGCAGCTTTTAATGATAATGTGGTTATTTTTAACTAAAGCATGAGGGATATAAACAATCAGCTAAAAATTTGATATCATATTTATCCGAGTTTAAAGTTAGAGAGTAACTAAGCCCTTTTTCATGTATATTTTGATCCGTGGTGGTCCAAATCCTAACATTTGGTCAATTTAATTACATTTCTTCAGGTTGGGTTAAAAATTGGCTTAAGGACTGCCCCCTACAGGTTGAAAACCCATCATTCAATTTTGATTATGATTATATGCTTTAGGGCTGCCACAAACGATTATTTTGATAATCGACTAGTCACCGATTATTTTTGCGATTAGTTGACTAATTGGATCATGCTTAAATTGCAGCTTATTGCACCAGCATGCAGCTGCTCTTGTATAACTATCATTAGGTTCCAGCTTGAAGTGTTTAAGGTATGTGCTAACTAAAAATAAAGACAATTAAGATGTTAGTTCATTCAACTTTTAATGAACTTTACAGCTTGTAGCAGCATTTCTGACATTTTTAATGTGATAGTGCAAAATAAAATGAAGGCACAACTCTGGCCTTTAACATTTTGGCTGTAAATGTTTAGTGCATTGTAACATGGAACCAAAAACAATGCACTATGTATAGTTGCACTATGAATACTATGCACTGGTAATAATACAAAATAACAAAAATAAATACTTGTAAACATATTTCACTCTTCTCAGGCATCAAACAAATCTGTAAATGTATCATAGAGTGCAAACAGCTGAGCAAAATAAGGAAAACAAGGCACTGGGCTAAAGAAAACAAAAATAAATACCTGTATAGGCTTTTCTGTGCTTCATTTGTCTCTGGCATCAAAAATAGCTACCTTTTAAAGAATTAAACAGTGCTACAAATCAATTGAGGTAGGCACCAGAAACTAAAAGTAAATTATCCACAAAAATAAGTTTTGGTCTCACTCATATAAAACAAAAGTGCAGTTTGTGCTCAGTGCTAAACTTGTAGCCAACAAAAATGCCGTCTCCATTGTTTGGGCACATCTTGGACTCTGTGCAGAGGACATCGAGCAGAAAGAAGTTAAGTGTAAATACTGCAGGAAGACCCTTTCTGTGACCGTTGGTAACACCACCAATTTATTCCAGCATAGCATAAAATAATCGTTCCTTAATTGTAATCGAGGTAAGAGCTTCAATTAATTGTGATACTGAGATTAGGTAATATCCCCTAGCCCTAGTTAGAAGGCATTTAGGCTGCAAGATAGCAGCTGTTATTCAGAGCTAGAGTGGTTACTATTTGCAGGCGGCTGCACTACACTTTAGACAAAGTATTTGACTGGGCCTTTAGGTCTCCTGCATTGATATATATGTTTCAAGATGCAGTGAATGCAACTTGTAAATCTGACTTTGGCAATATTAATAGAAGAGTTTAGCTGTATATCTCTGCACATCCCTGAAATGTAAGTGCATTTGCTCACAAACTTTGCTGGTAAGAGTCACTACAGCGACATCACTCCCCTGCAGATCTGTCGACACTGTTTTCAGAGTAAATTCTGTTTTATTCTGCCCACATTTTATAAAACAGTCCTGTCAATGTCACCTTGTCTAAGAGTATGTTTACTGCATCATTTGCACACCTCACCATTGCACTGCTGTCTATTCAGGATTTTACTTGTTAGCTCTGACTTCTCACTTAATATTACCTTGTACACATCCAAATTCTCACCTCTATTTCTGTTTAAAAGTGTAAATCTTATTTTTCTATTTTTTGCTTGAGTATGTATAAAAATAAGCAGATTACATATTTATACGTGCTAAATAAAGCAGGTTAATGGACCAGGAGCGAGATGTGCTTTTCTGATTTTTCATTATCTGTTCATGTCCCTTCTATGATAAAGCATCTCGCATTACACTGTTTGCATGATTGATTAGGTTACTTCACATGTTGGATAAGGATCAGTTCAGTAATTAGTTCATTATTGTCCTTCAGGTAAACATACTCATTAAAACAATCTGATTAGTTAAAAAATGAAACGCTGATTTCTCTCTCTGTTTCTGTCTCATTTTCTTTCTTTCTTTGCCTCCAGAAAAACCTTTGCTGCATTTATCGTTGCTGTGCTTTTCAAAAGTTAATGGGATTTCTTAAAGAGCACCCCCATGAGAGGCAGCTCCTCATTTTCAAAGAGGTCCTAAAAATGATTGTTCATGCTCCACTGCCTCTTTTTTACCCTGTTTTCCTCACCTCTGCCTGACCACACGCCTCTCCCTCTCCATTGTTCAGGTCCACACCTGTGCGGTTATCTGAGTCAGAAAATGACTTAATGACTTAATGGATTGTGGCTCAAACACAGAGCGTTGTTTGATGTATGCGAGTTGATGCAAACACTCATTTTCTGCCTCGTGAATCAATTTGAAACGTTCAGATGGATGAGTCACTAATCTGCCGTTCAGTGAAAAAGTGCTGATTTTGGAGGGCCAGTCGACTTCAGCCTCTGGACCTGTGCTCCCCCACCCCCCTGCCATTCACCTCCCCTTCTGTACTGTTGACCTTCTCCATCTCTAATGGTCCTTCGTCACCATGTAACTCCATGAGGTGATGGCCTGAGGTGTCTGATTCTCTGCGTAAAGGGATGTTCTGCCATCTTCCTTTTCTCATCGCTCTCCTCCTCCTCTCATGCTGTCATTGTTCCTGTCCTCCCCCTTACTCTCTCTGTCACTTCCTGTCAGCAAGAAGTGAGGCATGGCGAGATGCCGACAGAGCTAAAGCTTAGGCAAGCAGAAGTTACTCAGAGATTGAGGAGTGGATCCAAACAAGTAGATAAATGAACTTGATACACAGATTTGAAAATAATAGTTGAAGACAGAGGGGAAGAACTATTGGCCACAAAGGATGAATGAAGAACACCCCCTGCTGTTTTTCTTAACCCCTTAAAGCCTGCTGTATCATATTTGATGCACGCTTTTATGATACCTCTAATCAATTTGATCAACAAATTACAAAAATTAAATCTGAATAAAATCAGATAAATGATAAAAATGTCCTCAGTTGCCAAAAAACACCTAATGTATCAAATGAGATACACCATAACATATATGTTTAATTTTATGAAATTTGATTTCTTTGGATTCCAGCAGAAAGTGAAATAAACTTTTCAGCTTAAAAAAATGAATTTTCTGGCTAAAATTTACAGGCTTTAAAGGGTTAAACGAGGTTTTCATAAGCGATGGAATGATCTTGGCTATTGACCACAGTATTTTAATCAGACGGGACGATTGTTCAGCACCTTCTTGAATCAGTGCCATGGAGAATAATGCAGATCTGAAGGCAATAAGGCCCAACTTAGTAATCACAAGGTAGGCCTTATTAAGGCACTCTCCCCAATGGATCACATCCTTTCTTTCAGCTGTTTGTTCAACCAATACCTCGACTCAAGATGTTTGATACTTCAGAAATACTTATCCTGAAGGTTGAGCTAAGTTAAATTACCAAGCAAAGATCTCTAAGACATTTTAGTCCCTTTTGTCCAAGTTTGAAAGAGCTGAGATGGATAAAGAATCAGAGGACACAAATACAAGGGGACAGACGAGTAGGACCTGAAAAACTGGAAGAGTAGAGATAAGAAGCATGAGATGAGAGCTGAAGAGGGGCAAGTAAGAAGTGGATGAAAAACAAGGACACATAAAACACAAGACATCACTTTAGACTGGAGGCTGAAGGATTGAAAGACATTGTTTGTTTTAAGAACAAAGAAGGAACAATGACTGTTTTCAAGAGTGCTGGATGAACTAAGCTTCCCCAACACAGCATGAGTAGAAGAGAAAAGTCTGCTCCTGGTTAGCTCACCGACCCATCAAGCCCCAAGGCCCTCTGGGTAATATGAGCAGCCTTGCAAAGAGCAGAAGCTACCCAGGGTCCCTCCTGTTCCCCTCACTCCCCTCCAACCTCAGTCAATGAGCCAAATCAATGCCCATTTGTCCCAGCACCTCCTCTCTCTCTCTCTTATCACCCCCTCATTTGTCCTTGCATTT
Organism: Cetoscarus ocellatus; assembly: GCA_037902135.1. NCBI lineage: Eukaryota > Metazoa > Chordata > Actinopteri > Labriformes > Labridae > Cetoscarus > Cetoscarus ocellatus. The sequence goes on along the minus strand of JBAMNC010000189.1, from coordinate 447,577 downwards.
TCTCTGTTCTACTATTTTGCACGCTCTTCACCCATCCTCTTTTCTTTTAGTCCTCGTCTTAGCGTCTTGTGTTCCTCGTCCCTTGGTATTTTGGCTGTTTTCTCATTTTGTGTCCTCGATTTGAAAGTCAAAGCTCCGTTAAGTTCTTTTAAAAGTTAGAACTTTTGAAGGTTACTCTAACTTTTTATGGCTTTAATTTCTCTCTCCAAACATGACATTCAAACATAAAAAACACAAATTTATCAGCGATGCATCAACACTTTCACAGTCCATTACCAAGAAGAGCATCCTGACAACTTTAAGTAGTTAAATGCCAAGCTGAAACTTCAGCAGGTATTTGTTTTTCACATCCAAACTTTGAGAAGTAATTTTCCAAGGAAACTTCTTGAAGGATAATTTAGGCTCTTCACTGAATATGCACAGGATCATGGACAGGGCCATCTGCTTGTGATAATTGATGCATCTGCATGGTAGCTTATGATGTACATGAAGTGTAGTAAAAGCCCCTGGCATTTGTAGGGGCAGCCTGAAGTGGAGCCGAGCCAATGGTTCAAGCCAATGCAGCAACACTGGAAAATGATGACCTGACATACAAAGGAACAGTTGGCCAAATATCAGACAAAGGTGTACATCAGATGGGAGACAACTAAGAAGTGGTATATCTACGTGAGATAGCGCAGGTTAGCATCTCGCTAATTTCCCTTCATTCTTCATGGCATAAATGATGATAGCATCACACAGCTGCTGCAGATTTGTCGCTGCACGTCCATGATGAGAATGTCCTGTTGAAGAAACCAGTTTGAGATGAACTACGGGCAGTATCCATCAGAAGATGGTGCACTGTGGTCATGAAGGGATGGACATGGTCAGCAACAATACTCAGGTAGGCTGTGGGGTTTGAACCATGCTCTGGCAAGGCAGGATGGATCCATGCATTCATGATGTTCACACCAAATTCTGAGTCTACTATCTGAATGTGGAGCAGAAATCCAGACTCATCAGACCAGAAAACAATTTTCTGATCTATCTCAAATTTGGTGAGCCTATGTGAATTGCAGCCTCAGTCTCTTGTTTTTAGCTGACAGGAGTGGCACGTTGTGTGTTCTGCTTCTGCAGCCCACCTGCTTCAAGATTCAACATGTTGTGAGATGTTGTCCTGCACATACTATGGCTGTAACAAGTGGTAAATCCATCACTGTTTGTCTCATCTTCCTCAGCAGTGTATCAAGCGTCTCACAGCTGATTCAGAAGACCACTTTATTGTCTCTTATCCCCTCTCTTGTCTTCAAGCAACAAGCATCACATCAATGTTCACAACAGGCACCACATCCACACACACATTTGACTCTGCATGTTTGCATTAGTACTCAGTTTGATCTGGTATAACATCACAAAGTGCCTTGTCGTAGGAGTCAGAGAGGAGCAGTGAATATGTTAATCCTGTCAGCGCAGTGAGGATGAATGTAATGTTGTCAAACTGTGACCGGCTTTGTCTCCAGCATGATAAAAGCATTGTTATGAAAGCCAGGGAGGCTAATTTCACACCCACTTCCAACTGAACAGTGCTGTGGACTTTATTTTCTCTGGTCAACTTGTTTTCTATTGATCTGATGTGTGAATAATACATTTTGGAAGGTTCAGACCAGTTGTTTGGGTTTTTAAACCCCCTCAACAATACATGGAAACTTGCCAAAGTTGATGGAATAAGCTGCTTGTGTGAATGCAATCAAGCTCTTCTTTCATCCCTGACTTTACCCAAACATTTCCTGACCTCCTCCTTGGATATGTGTGGGCTGAAGTTAGGTGAGCTGATTTGTGAACACTAGTTGGCCGAGGTGATGATGTTTAATTTCATGTAGATTGCACTGTGATAAATTACTTATGATGAAACTCAGTCAGTATGGCAACACTGAAAAAGTATTTTTTTAATATGTGTCTGTGTTCAGAGGACAATATTATAAAACTGTTATTCAGGTCCGAGTTCCCAAACCATCATCATCACTGACCACAACTGAGCCGGTACTAGGCAATTAAGAAACAAATAGCTTTAATTAATAAGTCTTTTGTGAATAAGTGAGACCAAATGGTGTTTTATTTTGAAAGGGTGACTCGATACTGGCATATCTAGCTGTGCTTGACTGTGCAGACCTTATATTTGGGCTTTGATAAACCTTGCGTGGATGTACTTCCACCTGTGTTCTAAATGTAGTTGTGAATATATCTGACTTTGCATGATGTGTGGAACTGAAGGACAGTCAAGAAACACAAGAGCCCCCAACTTCCTGAAGTGGAGGGAGACAAATTAGAGTTTAAAACTAACAAAAAACCCATCAGTAATTGATGGAAACCTCAAAATAGATCAGAAAGATACACCATCAGCACCACTGAAGGTGTAGCAGTTTTATCAGTGACTGTGTCAACTGGTGACTTCAAGCTGACTGGATTACTAAATGTCATTGTTGGTCAGCTGATGAAAACAGAGTAAGTCATCATGAATTGGGGTTTAGAAACAAGCCTTTGGTTTTCACTGATCTTTTTTTTTTTTTGTTGAGTTTTAATAAGCACACTGTTTTTTTGTAACTCCACACTTGGAAGGAATTACAATGTAAGCACACTTCCCAACTAAAGTTTGAAAATATTATTTCTTTCAATTGTTGCTCCCCTTCACTAATAGCAATTGGTATTGTATTTTATATCATTGGAAATCCTGATTAGTCACCTTTACAATGAGGTAAGGGCTGGGCAAAAGTGTTAAACTGGTAACCATTTCCATGGGAAGAAGGATTTTGGCTAATTTTTACCAACATGTTTATCTGTGTTGCTCTTTAAAGGAATTCACGATCCTCACATGTTGTACCTTGTTGTAAAGATGAATAATCAGGCTTTCCAACAACACAATACATAGACATAAATGCTGTTTAGGGTGTACATCGACAAATATATTGTAACTTTTCACGCCGATGAATTCATCATGTGTCTGCATGCATCAAACTGTGATGGTCAAACAAATTGATTTCTTCCAGGCCTATTGTTCATGTAACTTTGAAATAAAACCTCACAATCATGCACACACACACTTGCTGGAAGTGGAAACACAAAAATGGATCATGTTTTGAGATTCCTATGTTAGGGCTTTAAGGCAGTACTGTTACACCAAGTGACCTCTCACAATGCTTTTCAAGAAAACATCGATCGAGTGAGCAGCATGTATAGAACTCCATGGTCCTTCACTGTCTGCCATGCACTTGGCTATCGACCGAAGCTCTCATAGATGAGAGAATTAAGTCAGCACATTGATAGTTATGGAGCTATGGAAATGGTGCTGTTCTCATGAGAAAATATTATTAAAAACACTAATTTACTTTTCATAAATCAGAAAACAACCATGATTGTCCTCCTCAAATTCAAGCATCAGTGATGATACAGAGCAAACAGCACATTTTCCCAGCTCCAGTTAATCTGCTCCACAGCTGATCCTGTCACATGGATTTCCACTCATATGGGGAAGGGGAAAATCATTTTAATGTATGTAGAGAAGAGGACCTGCAGTCCTATTTGTTATATGAGTGCAGCTGCTGTGCTCAGACCCAGGTGAGGGTGGTGGTGGATGTGTTGGTGGAGCGGATGCAGCCTTCCAGCAGAGATGCCTGCAGGCCTGGATTACTTCTATGTATCCGACTCGGGACACAAATAGAATGAACTCACCGTCACACTGAGCCTCTGGCGCCTTTAATCATGCTCTGCTGTCAGGGTGGAAGCTCACAACAACAGACTCTCACAGCAGCCTGCATCCCATTATTATACAGACATTTTTAAAAACCCTTTTGTGAGAAGTTAATGAATGCCTCACTTAGTATTCCCACCAAAGAGCGGCAGGGTTCACCTCCAGTGTTCATCTGGCTGCTGCTGTGGTGATGTGGTGGATAAACAGGGCTCAGGCTGTTGTTACAGCAAAATACAAAAGAGTTTTTAGTTTTTTGCCAGTTTATTTCCTCTTTGTTATTGTAATTTTTATTGTTTTATGTCTGGCACACGTGGATTCAAATTTAATACAAACAATAAAAATTCTTCTCACTCCTACTGGCTTAGTCCGGCACATAAACTGTATTCATTGGAAAGAAATGGATATCCACATCAGTTTGCTTTTTAAGCTTAGTATCTGTAGCTCCCTACTCCTGGTCACAATCTTTATTAAGATGAAATACACGGTAGCTTAAAGGCCACATCTCTGCAATACTTCAAAGGAAATGAAGTCTTCATCAGCTAAAGGTTGTCAAAGTTTTCCTTATCGTGTAACATTAAAAATCAGACTGGGACAAAATACCGATATGGCAATATATTGTCTTTAAACAATATCAGCACCCACAGCTGTTGGCGTATGTTGGAGTCAAGGGTGTTTTTGTTTAAATACTTGCTTGAAAAATCAATACATAACCTTGATAATGATTTTTATTTCAAACAGAGTTATTGGGATTAGCTGTTTTTTGCGAAAGTCAGTAAACCCTACCTTGCACCTACGCCAAACAGAGTAACACGAGTGGGTTAATTGGGCAGAGAAGAATTGATCAAATAAGAAGAGAGGGAGACAGCAAGGAAAAGCCCAGTCTATGGAGGTGAATGGAGCCATTTTGAAAACCTAAAGAAGGTAAATAGTTCTTTATGCTCCCATGAAAGGGAAGACCATGACTCGCTTCCAGTCTGCAGAGCTTTTAGTCACTTTCACATCAAAAATTTGTCAGACTTGGTTTCTTTCAGGGTTGAAATTTTACTGTTATTTCATTTTTCTCTGTTTCGTTTGTTTTCATGCTGCGACTAATCAGGCAGCTGGTCAAATGTTGTGTAATCTAGCCTCCCACCACTAGTTGGGGCTTCAGCTACAGTCTCTGTTCCAGCCATTGTTGCTCTATGGCCTAAAAATACACAACTGGCTTTGAGTGATAACATTGTTGAGCTTGAAGCACTTTCGAAGTATTCTGTGCGGTAACATCAAGATAAAGCTGCATTTGGGCGGCATCAACTGGCAGTTGTATTGTCGGGCAATGCTAGCAATGCTAACATTAGCTGAACTCCTCTTTATATTGTCAGTAAATGCTAAATTATCAACCGTTGTGGTATTTTGCCAAATTCAAGCTACAATTCACTCACTTTTGGCTCACTTGCCTTGTTTGGTCCTTGCTTGGGTCTGATGGCTGTCACGACCCCCACCAATCAAACTCTGAAGAAGTGAGAGCCCCATTTTTGGGCCAACCATTGTTGTCCTGGCCCAGATCAAATGTGTTAAGTGTGAAAGCACCCTTGATATGTATTTATTATCACATTATTGTCAAATCATTACATTATTGACATCATGGACCATGTCATTTTCATGCTGTATGATATTGTGACTTACCCATGACCTCCAAGCCTAGTTTTAAAATGTGATATCAAAATATCAGTCAGAAAATAAATTAGATAGCTTCATTTCTTGTTTAAATGTACTATGAAACTGCTCAACAGAGAACGACCTAATTAATTAAAAAAAGTCTGGTGCTTCCCACATGAGTGCCAATTTACAGACTCTTGCAGATTGAAAATGTCGTCATATTTCACATCTCACTCCAGCGACGGCTGGTGTTGGTCCAAAGAGGACATCCCTGAGTTTACAAACTAAAACAAACTGCAGACAGATGGTGTTCAGGCAGGCAGATAATAATCCAGGTTGGCTTTGTTTGGAAATGATTTGATGAATAAATAAAAGTCCAGCTGCTGTTTGTTTTTGCTTTGCCAGCGTGCCGGACAACTGGAATTATGCAGCTTGTGGTGAATTTATCAAAGCCTGATTTATTTGGACTTTTTCAGCTCTCTCCTTATCCAAACAGAGGAAAATCAATGCACTGTAATTTGTATTATTTATATTTAATTCACATGCCAAGGCTGTTTGGACCTACCCACAATCAAGATGCTGCAGAGTAACTTCTTCAGTCATCCTGCTGGAAGAGCAGATTCATGTTATGGAGGGGGTCGTGGCAACAGCTGGTTCAAGCAAAGCAAGACTTGGATTGAGACCTTGCTATAAGTCTTTTTTTGACCCACATCTTTGGGATAAGGCACAGATCAGACTACAATGTTTGCTTTTGCCTTTTGTGTGTCAAAAAAAGTGGATCTAAATCTTGTCACGTCTTTGTCGGAGTTTCCGGGCTGTCAGCAAAACTGTGTACAAGTTAGAAAGTTGTCATGATTGCAGGTCAAGGGATGTCACGGTGGCTACAACAGGAGCTTTCTGTGTGATATGATTTGTCCGGTGCTTAAAAGTAGGAAAAGCAAGAACAAGACAACCAAGAAAATACAACTTCGGACAGTCAGCATGTGTTCAGAAGAGGAAAATAGAAGCCTCCACTGTGAAAGTCCTGGAGACAGAAATGGGGGGAAAAGTTGACTCCCTCTTTGTTCAGTCTCCAGAGGTAGATATTGGAGAGAGAGAGGACTCAGCGGGAGACAGGAGTGCTGCGAGTGAGTGTTTCTGCCTTTGTGTGTATGTGGGGGCACACGCTGTGAGCCTTTTTGCAGCATGAATTGACACATATACCACAGCCTCGCAGAATTAATGTAAATTTCTATAGATGTAAATAAAGCAGAACCTCATTGCAGCACTTTTGCGTAAAGGCATAGACAGCCTCTCATTTAAGTAGAACTTTCATTACAAACAAAAAAGCTCAGACGGTGTAAACCTTCACTCAGACATTTCCAACATTTCTGGGTGAGTTATTAACAAAAATGTGGAAACTGCCCCATCATGACATGTTAACAAATACTTGAAACATTCCTGTATCTAAATGTGTATCACCATCAAATTCGAACCACTTCCTCCTTGTGCCATGACCAACATTCACTGAAAATGTCATCAGAATCAGTTGAGTTATTTTGCACACAGTGAATGCTATGTTTGATTGCTAACTGTTGTGTCCAGCCAACTCCAAGACACAATTTTCTGCCTTTTGGTTTGCTTGCCTTGTTTAGTCCTTGTTTGGTTCCTTTTATACCCACCGTGAACCAAACTCTGGTCCACTGGAAGCAAAATAAAACCCTCGTGTGCATCTTTATGTGTTCAACCCATAAGAAGCAGATTTAAGTTGAATTTTGCTGTGTGCACATTGAATCTGTCATGTCGAGCTCTGTCTTCCCTGGAACATTGTGGGTTCCAAACAATTGCTTCTAATGAAGCTGGGACGGGCTGGACTTTTCTTTGCTGCTCCAGACAGAAACCATTGTAGAAACAGCAAGCTAGCAGGCTAACTCTAGCACTTCGACTGGCTAGTATCAGCATGCACTTCATGACATCTGTGTGCTATGGAGGCTTTTGTAGGCAAACAGTACAAGCTGCCGTTTATGGGTGCTTGAATTAGGATGACAAAAATCTTTAAAAATAAGGTGAATATGTATTTTTACTATTATTTAAATCAATTCAGAATCTTAAAGAGTTGGAACAGCAATTCGGACATAAATCTTTTTTTCCTGACACTTCTACTGCTGCTTGTTTATTCAGGACTGAGTGTAATAATGGATTATGCAAAGATATTACAAAAAACAAGGCTGAACAATCCAGCGTATGAGTTTAATAAATGTTTGAATTTCGGAAACCAAAGTCACCAGAGCCAGGGCTACTTTTGTTGCTCTAGTTCCTCCTGTAAAGCAGAGAGGGTGCAGACGGGTCACCTTTTTCCTCTACACTGGTTTCCTTTTAAAACTTCACCTTGAATGTGTTTTTGTCTGCCAGCGCTCCCTCTCCTCTCTCCCTCTCTCTCCTGTCTCTGTATGATGAGAACACCGCTCTGTATCTGTGTTGTCTGTGAGCCGAGCAGGTCAACAGGAGCCAGCACTGCTGTTCCTCTGATCTTTTCACAGGTAGATTAGGCCGATGTTGCTCCTGAATCAGGCCTGAAGCTGAACAGAAGTGCTGTGTCATGTTTTAATCCTTCACTGCAGAGTAACTCAATCAGAGAGCACAGAGGCTGTGGGGAGAGGAAACAGCGCTGCGAGCTGCGCGCCTGTGTTTGCTGCAGAGGGTGGAAAATGGAAACCAAATGTTGATGATGAATAAAAGAGTCAGTGTTTTTAAATGAAATAAATGGGTAATATTGCATAACGAATGAATTTAAGCGATGGCGGCATTCATCAGGGTCTAATGGAGGAGGAGAAACAGCCCACCATATGGCATATTACTCTAAAATATGGGCAGCAAAGCAATCTTAATGTCCCTGCCGCCTCCCTCAGGCTTTCACGAGTGTGGCCCTGTTTTGGTAACATGTTTCAAATCGAAATGTGACACACGCCATTAGTTAGCAAGAAAAACTTCCTACTTTTTCCGTCTGAATCGCCCCTTCCAACCTCAGCTGTCATTTCTCCTCCTCTGCTAAAATTAAGCTATTCTTCATCTTATTCCCCGTGGAGGTTCACCCTCCTTCCTCGCCTGCTCCATGTGATTCTCCAGTGAGTCACAGTAGCCGTACTCACACTGACCCCCTGACCTCTGACAGGATTTGAAACCCACCAGGACCTCGTTTGCTAACCGCAGAGAGTCTCCTGCCTGCACCGGAGGCTGAGTTTGAGTACAAAAACATAAATGTTGCAGATAATTAGTGGTTTTCTGTTTGTTCTGTGTTACATTACGCCTCAGTGAAAGCAGAAAAAATTGTTGGTGTGTGTGGTTATTATGCAAATGCTGAACAAAAACAGTGGTAAATACAAGAACTTAGCAGGGAACCTGTTTTCCCCAACCATAAATTAGTTTCCGAGATTTTCTTATGTGCCCTGTTCAATGGCAGGTAAGTCATACATTTGATTCAAAGGTGTCCAAACCTGCAAATCGTTTTAAAGCCTCATGTCCTGGTCTTGAATGGCCCTTGTCTTACTTTAACCAGTTGTCTCCCAGTTCTTGTGTTGACCTTTTTTGTTTTTGTCACATTACTGCTCCAAGTGCCCTTGAATTGCCCATTGCAGGCTGAAGTTGTGGCTTATTTAAGAGCTAATATCCATCCATGAGTGCTTACCACACATACAGCAGATGGAGACTGGGCAGTTCGCGGCTCACAGATAAAACTGAACATTTTTCTCACTATTTATTTCTTTCAAAGGTCACTTCAGTGCTCCGTGTGTGACAACGCAGCTCAGATTCAGTCTCAGTGTTCTCCGCTCTCTTGTCATGCAGAGTTCAATTAACTTCTGTGAAGGAATATTTTTGTAATTCATTTTGGTGTCAGAGTATGTCAGTACTGCGCAAGCATTAAAAGAGAAGGAACTTTGAGCCTCACATTCACAAATCATAACCAATGTGTCTCTTCAAAAGTCAAAATTAAAGCCATGCAGTGTTTTTCTTTCTCTTTCATTATCATCCCCTCCACTTACCGTATTCATCCTGTCACTAAGCAGTGAAGCAAAGTCTGATCATATTCATATAAAAACTGTGGTTACCAGCCCATCACATTAAAACAAAATCATCCACCTTAAGTCAGTAGTTCTGCTTAGAACATGAGAAATGTTTGGCTATGATTAAAACAAAATTGGACATTTTTAGTTAGAAAGAGCAGGTCAAACCAACAAAGCAAGTAATAATAATAATAACAGTAATAATAATTATTAACATATTGCATTTTTGTTTGGTGAAATGTGATTGTAACATCACAAAGCAATAATAAGACCCATATGTAACTGTGGGGCAGCAAAGAAAAATAAAATGACTAATCGACTCAATAGTTTATGAGTAGTCCACAATAGAAATAGTTAGATGCATCTCTCGTCCTCAGGGCTTTTCTGGTTTGAATTTGCATCCCACACACTCTACTTTGATTTATTTTTCCTTTTTGAGTGGACTGCATGGTCAGGGTCCACTTTATAGCTTTGTTAAGTCTTAATTGAGTGCCGTGTAAAGACAGCTCGACCCCTGTGCGACTCTTGGACTTTATTCGAGCTGTAAATACTGAGACATATTTAATCTGAAGAGGGTGACATTTGTTTCTGTGGGATAAAGAGCTGGAAAGGTCAGACCTGTTTTGTTTTATTGGGCTGATTTACACGTTACATGCTTGTGCAAATTAGTGTTGGCCGGACCGCGGCTCACGTGGAGCCAGATGGAGTTGAAGTGTTTTCTCTTTTATTGCAGCGGATGTCTCCAGACTCACAGGACCTGTTTCTGAAATATTCATGCTGTGCTTTAACAGCTGAGAGTTTGTATAAAGTGGATGATAACCATGTCTGAAAACTTGTTATTTTAAAAGCCATTTCAGTTTCATTCCCTGAAGTATGACCTCCAATATTTATAGCAATGTGGGCAGTACACATGTTTATTTCTCTGGGAGCCCCCAGACTCATTGGAGCAGAAATATATTCATTGTTTTGATCTGACCTTTGGTCAGTTTCCAGCCCACACAGACTAAAAGCTTTTATACAATAGCCAATATCATATGTGTCAGGAAAACCTCGCACACTCTCCTCTATTTATTCTGTTGTTGCCCAGACATTGAATCTATCCTAATACATTTCCTCTGATATAATAAAACCCAAATCTGATTCAGGGCTCATTTTCTACAAATATACTAAATAAGTCCGATGCTTGTCTCCTCTTGCAAGTGTTTATTATCTCTGAGGCTTTTTATCCGGCTGTAGAGCAGGATAATGGATAAATGGAAGGATTGATGATGAATGAAGTTCTGGTAGCAAGGTAAAAGCTCTTACAGGAGATTTAGAGCAGAGATCTGCCATTTGAATCAATTACTATATATGCATAGTAACATGCATTTTGCTAAATTTACAGCTAAGCATCTTCCAGTAATTGATGATTTTATCACTCGGTGCAAATAATACTCACCTTAATGTGTCAAATACCAAATATACGTTTATTGATTTTACAAGCTCACAGCTCAATGTCAGTCTTACAATCATTATTGATATGGATCATTATTAAATACAGATATCTGGGAACAATTATTAACTATTTGCTTTGTTTTGAACCCAACACTGATGTTGTTGGTAATAAGGTCCAGGAGTGACTTTATTTCTTAAGAAAGATGAATAGGTTCAAGGCATGTAAGGTCTTAATGTATCTTTTATATCTGTGGTTTATAGAAAGTATTCTCATGTATTCATCATTTCTATTTATTTGATCCACTGCACAGCACTTTTATGACTGAATGCACTCTATTGAGCTGTGTTTGGTCCTTTAGACTCTTGCTTTTTGTGGTTTAAGTAGCTCTGCTTTTCACTTGTGTGTAGGACTTTCCTTATGCCTGAATGTTTTATGTTTTTCTTGTGGACCTGCTGTGTATTGATGTCTACTTCTAATCTAATTTCATCCGGGATGGTAACAAAATTTAAGATAAACAGCAAGATTTATGGAATTATTTGAACTATACTGGGACCTTTTATACAAAGATATATCAGGATCCAAATGACCTAAAAGCTGATTTATGCACATGCTTTGAAGCTTTCTGTAGCATTTTCTCCAGATCACCTCAGCACTGAAATGATGGTTATGAGTGTGACCTGACCCGCAGTAGGTCTGGGTATAAAAAAAGTTTGAGTTTTACTTTCATAAATCTTTTTAAAGATTAAACTTGTAGCATCACATTGTTTATAGCATCACAGACTTATGGTGATGCTGCGCAGCGGAAAGTTTGGTAAAACTATGCTAAAGAGCTCATGCTGTAAACCCTTGGGTACACCGTGGTCATAAAGGGATGGACATTGTCAGCAACTATATTCAGGTAGGCTGAGGGGTCTAAATCATGATCACTTCGTACAAAGTGGCCCAAAGTGTGCCAAGAGAGCATCACATCAACCCTTCCACGAGCAGCCTGAAGCGTTGATACACAGCAGGATGGATCCATGTTTTCATGATGTTTACACCAAAGTCTGAGCCTACCATCTGAATGTGGAGCAGAAACCCAGACTCTGTAGACCAGGAGACATTTTCAAAACCCTCTATTGTCCAATTTTGGTGAGCCTGTGTGAATTTAGCCATATTTTCTCTTTCTTCATGGACTCGAATTGCATAAGTTGTGGTTTTCTGCTGGTGTAGCCCATTTACTTTAAACAGCCACGTGTTTTCCTTTCTGTTATTTTTACATTCTGACTTCTGGCATCAACAAGACAATTAGGCCCACTGACTGAATATCTTCTCTTTTTCAGACCATTCTCTGTAAACCCTGCAGATGGTTGTGTGTGAAAATCCCAGCAGATCAGCAGTTTCTGACAGACCAGTCACCTTTCTTCTTCATTCTGATGCTCGGTTTGAGCTTCAGCAGGTCGTCTTGACCATTTCTTTATGCCTAAATGCACTGAGTAGCAGTCATATGATTGGCTTACTAGGTATTTGCTTTAGATCAGTTAAATGGGTGTTCATGCTGGTCAATCTGCTTCAGGAGGGTTTGATTTCTGATTTTTTTCAGATCACAGTACTTTCAATCTCATGCTGTTCTAAGCAGCACCCCTCAGATTATTTGACTCCGAGTTTTTATCTTACGTCTGTGTGTCCCAGTGTGTGTTTTTAGAAGTGTGTGTTTCTGAAGTGTGTATCTGTGGTCCCAGACTGCTCCTTGGTGGTTGAGTGTGCCGAGTCTGGAGCTGCATCAGATTAGGGCCGAGCATCTCCCGCTGATCGCGGCTCTCTGCTCTGCACCGCCGACTCGATCTGATCTGGCCTCAGCCTTGGGCCTGCTCTGATCAGCCACACACACACACACACACACAGACACTAACTTAGACACACACAAAAACTACACAAAACACAAATGAGCTTGGTCACAAATGCACGCTTGACAGGCCTGCTCTCACACAGATGCATGAGGACGTACAGACACTCAACAAATACAATCATACGCACTCCCAAAGTGGCATATGCCAAAATGGATAGTCTCATTGAGTGTGTGTTTTTGTGTGTCTCTGCACTCGTGTGTATGTGAGAAAGTGAAGAATAATGACTCGGAGATGGAGAGTGTGCCGGTCAGAGAGACAATTTCCTATTTGGGGTCCTTTGAATCATTCATGAAGAAGAGAACAAGGAAGAGACAAATCACACAGAATCAGACAGACACGCATGCACGCTCATAACTGCAAGGCTGCCATGGAAACGCATCATGCACCACTAACCCTGCCTCACACACACAGTCTCATGGACAACATGCCCACATATCAAGGGCACTCCAACGAATAAGCAGAAACACATAACCATGGCATCCTTCACGCATGCCAACACACTCTGAGGGTCTGAGTGTAACAGGCTGCAGCTTCTGTGATGGAGAGCGAGAGGACAGGCCGAGCGTCGTGAAGAACTCTGATATGAGGTCAGAGAGAGGAGGAAGTGACACGAGGAAGGAGGTGAAGATACGAGACGATGGTATTGTTTGAAGGAAACAGATGAGATAGGAGGTTAATGCCCAGAGCACAAGACTATCGAAGCCACATTTGAGTCTGTGGACATGAAGAAGCTGATTTCTTTGGTTCAGTAAATCATTTGAACTTGGTAAAGTTCTACTTACAAATATGTCTGCCAAAATATTTATGGTATCATTTTGCAAGTGTGTCTGCTAGATTAAATTTTGATGACTAATTTTTTTGGTCATAGTTTTCGTCAACAACCTTTTTTCCCCTGACGAAAGTTAGGAATACATCCAATCACAGCTACTTTGGTTGTGTGGAAAGATTGGATGAGTTCAGAGGGACATCCAATCACAGCTGCCTCAGCTTGGTGGTGGTGGGATAAGTTGTGGAGCGATCCAATCAGAGCTCCTCTCTTTATGAATTGATATATTCATGTAGAGCAGGTTCACTGTTTGTTGTCAGTTCTGGTATTGTAACTGAGATGCTCTGCCAGGTAGCCTAAATAAAGGTGACTGCATTTCACACAAAAGTTCAATTTGTTTCTGTTCATTTATACATTCAGACTTTACTAGCATTCAGTAAAGGGTTATTAGATGTTTCATTTATCCAAGTGTAAAACATGATTTCAGAAATTAAAGGAAACAGAAGAAATGCCTTACCCTTTACACTTCATATTTTAGTCGACTAAATTTCCATCAGATTTCCTCGACTAAAATGTTGTGAAATTTCATCAACTAAAACTAGACTAAAATCAAAACAATTTAGATGACTAAATTATGACTAAGGCTAAAATATAATTTAGGCAAAAGACTATAACTAAAACTACATAAAAAAGTGCTGTCAAAACTAACACTGGTGTCTGCATATGACAAAACAAAGTCTTTATATTTATGTTTGGATATGATACATTTTGTATAAATGACCCCCAGTTTCCAGTAAGTGGCCATACATTCCTACAATGCCCATGAACAGTTTCCAGTTCGGAATTTTTTAAGTTCCCATGGAAAGTTCCTGGAAAATTCTTGCAAAGTTTGTAGTTTTTTTTTGGCCCCTTTGGAGCCCTACTCTTTATTAAATTTGGTCTAAATCACCTCAATTAAAGAAGAAAAGCCTCATGTACCAAAATCATCCATGTACTTCAACATGCCTTATGACTTCTTGACTCAGCAGAACTTTATGTTTCTATCTTGAGCACCAACCATGCTGATTCCTTCATCTGTTTTTCCATTTTTCCCTCTTGGGACCAAACCCAGAGCAGAAACTGTGATGCATGTTCAAAGTGGACGAACTAATTTGAGTCCATTGAGGGTGAACGTGAGCAAGAGGAACTCAACTTTCACTGTGATATTTGACTGTGCTGGTCCGACTTTCTAACCTGGCACGCCAGGCGGACAGTTTATTTCTCTAGTCCATCTGGAGAAGAATCCATAGAAAATGTTTTCAGAGGCAGAACCTTCAAAAACAACTGCAGCTGGTGATTGGATGATCGTTCTGCCAGTCACACTCATCACAGACCAATCATATCAAGGCACAGTATGACGTAGTAGCTAGACCCTGTTGTTAGCTGTTAGCTTAAACTACGGTTCAGTCCTTAGACTATTATCTTACATTAAATTATACCACACAGATGTATCATTTACCACTTATATGTGACGTGAAACTCATCAACGACAATCCCCACCAAGTTCTCCCGGTAAACTTGTGGGGATAGCAGATTTTGCCAGGTATTGCTGAGTAACCATGACTACCATAAACTAACCAGCATCATCACAGAGGATTTCCACATCTCTCACAGCTTCTCTGAGTTGATCGTCCAAAACAAAAAACATAATTTCATGATAAAACCGCAGATATTGCCACATCCACGGAGACAGCTTCAGAAGCCGCCATTGTTTTCACACATCCAGTCACTTCCCGCTGTCGTCACATCTTCAGTTTCCGCCTCTCTTCCTTGATTGGACTGTCCGGCTTTTGGCCATGAAGTCGTAGGAGGTTGGAGCTTGGCAAGCTTTGTGATTTCAGTCAGACTTAGACATGCTGATAGAACTTTCAAAATCCAGTTTTCATCAGACTTTTGAAATAATTTCCCTCTCGGAACTCACTGAATAATGCAACAGGCAGAGCTTTGTGAAAACAGGAGGGAGAGGAAAGGTGTAGAGCGTCTGCCTCCACATTAGGATGTTTTCCCTCCACAGTTTCATGGCTCATATTAAAACATGTTCCATAAAAACTATGATAGATGTCCGGCTCTAAAACTGTCTTCAAATACACATATATCCTAAATTAAAGAGCTGCATTCACATTTACGAGCTGAGAACAAATGTCATGGTTACACTGCAGCAACAGAAGGTTGCCTTACAACAAAGCATCCGCTAAGTGCTGGACGACAATGCACACTCAGCTTTGTAAAAATAGAAGTTGCCTCTCCTCTGAACACTCTTTCTCCCTCTTCCCCCGTACTGGCTTTCCTCTCTCCGCCCACACTCTGCTCCCCCTCTGATCTCCTCCCTCCTCCTCCCACTCTCTTAATGTAACATGACTGTACAAACTTAAAGAGCGTGCATAAACTCCTGCACATCCACCTCCTCTGTCACCGCCTCCTTCTTTTCCCTCTTAGCCGCTCCTTCTCACCTCACACCATCCAAAATGCCTCTCTTAGCTCCTAAACCACTGTTGGCTCAGAGCCCTGACCGCTCTCTAACCCTGCCCTCCTCTTTCAGGCTGCAGGTGGATTTAGCCTCAGTGGATGTGCCTAAAGATGTAGCTGCAGGCGGAGGATACAAAGACGCTGCTTTAAATATTCTGTAAATGTTAAGCTCCTTCTTTCCCCCACATGATTTAGTGAGAATTGTGGTGATGATGGAGGGCCTCGTCTTTTGGGAGAGAGGGTATTGAATGTTTTAACCGAGAACACAGAGAACCACGATGTCAACGATGTCATTTGCAAATGTGGGGTTGAGTTTCTTTGGAAAGACATAGGAAGGGGGGTCACATGATTCCCACAAATCCAGTGAAGTTGGGGTCAGAGTTCATTTTGACAGCATTTTTTCTAATTTAGTTTGTTATAGTCTTTTGCCTTAAACATCTCGTAGTTTTAGTCATAATTTAGTCATCTAAATTGTTTTAATTTTAGTCTAGTTTTAGTTGATAAAATTTCACAACATTTTAGTCGATGAAATCTACTGTAAATTTAGTCGACTAAAATATGAAGTGTGAAGGGTAAGGCATTTTTTATGTTTCCTTGAATTTCTGAAGTCATGGTTACACTTGGATAAATGAAACATCTGATAACCCTTTATTGAATGCAAGTAAAGTTGAACAGAAACAAATTTAACTTTTGTGTAGTAGCTGTGATTGGATTGATTCCTAACTTGTCCCTACTTTCTACATGATGAAATTAGGTCTGATTGGATTAACTATATGTCAACATTTTCGTCTAGTTTTTATTTGTTGATGAAAATATCATTTAATTTAGTTTCAGTTTTTGTCCATGTGCACTTGTTTTATAAGTTACTGTCTAGTTTTCATCAGGGGAAAAAATATTGTTGATGAAAACTGTGAGAAAAATGATTAGTCAACAAAATTACCACTGGTTGAGACATTGTGTAAAACTTAAGTGAAAACCATATTCAATTGAGTTCACTCCAACAACAACCTATTTGATGTTCAGGCTCATAAACTTTAATACTTTTTTGCAAATATTCACTCATTTTGAATTAGATGCCTGCAACACTTTCCAAAACAGCCTGGACAAGGGAACGACGAGCCTGGAAAAGGTTGAGAAATGCTCAGAAAACACCCGTTTGGATCATTCTACAGTTAAACAGGTCAATTTGAAACAGTTGATTTTCCACTTACTGAAAGTTGTGCAGTATGAAAATTGTGACCACGTCAACTGGACTTGGTTTTCGTGTCTTATCCCTGTTAAGAACAAACTTATAATTTTGTAGATTCCATTTTTTCTCATTATTTCCTGTTAATTCCCATGGAAGGTTCCCAACTTATGAAATTTCCAGAATTACGGATCCCTAATCAAGAGCAAAGACAACTCCTAGCCAAACTTTTGCAGAGAAGCCGGTTCCTCCAACTTAACAAGAGCTGTGTCCCTTTTTCTGCAGTTTCATATCGACTGCAGGAGGACTCGTTCGGTCAAGCTGCGAATTAATGAGTACGTATGTGGTTTGGGGATTGATAATGTATGAGCTTCATTTGGTTAACAAAGAAAAGACTTTAAAAAGTTCCTGTGCCATCACACCTGATCCTCCTGGGGTCCTATTAAAGGAAAGTTCTGGTATTTTCATGCCTTGGGAGTATCTTGACATACTTTGGCATCTAAATGAAAACAGGACCTGAGAGTTTTGGAAAAACTTCAGTCATCACTGAAATATAATGCAAGCAGAAAAATGTTCTAAATGTAAGAGCTCTCAGTGAAAGTGCCTTTTTTAACACTAACAGTCTCACACTGATGTTTGGAGTGTCTGCTCACATCACATAAGGGTCTCTACTGAAATACACCTTTTGTTTAAGAGTGGGAGGTTGTTTTTAAGCCAGTAAGAGCTGTGAAACTGCTCTTTTCATGGAAACTGAAACACCTTACTGACCCATTGTTATGATACCCATCCTGCTTTTTTTATTACAATATATTTTTTTTAAATTAATTTTTCAATTTTGAAAAAAACAAACAAACAACACAGTACAACATACAAACAACAAGTAAACTTTGGCAAGAACAAATACATCCTCACCTAGATCCCTCATACATAACACAGAATACATCTTACTGTCCAAAATATAATCTTCAATGTCCATAACAAACGCAATTAGATTGCGATAAAAGGACATCAACTTTGGGCAATATAAAAACCAAGAATAAAAACTAGATAAGTCAGATTTACAAAAATCAATAGAAAAAAAAAAAAAAAAAAGTAAAAAAAGGCGATAAAGGGAAACTTTAAGTCCTGAACTCCCTCCAGACCTACAGTATGACCCAGGACTGACATTTTGCCTGCTCCGGGGTTCACACTCAATCATCCCCTTTAAGATGACATTTAAGTTTTTTCCAGCATATCCAAAAAAGGGAGTCCAAATGTCAAAAAAATCCCCAATCATACATTTGATCCTGTAGGTAAGATATTCCATAGGGGTAATATTAAAGATTAGTCTGTGCCGTCCTGCTTTTTGAAATATGATATTCGGTATCAGGACTGGACCGTCACATCTCCAGTCATCGCTCGAACAGGCTGTGGCTGCACAGCTGTGTGAATATTCATCTGAGGCTGAGATCTGTGGTTTTGCAGTTTCATAAGCGGAGATAATCAGCTGGATGAGGTGTTGTGAGGGTGTGGGTTTATGAGTGTGTATTTTGGGGGGAGGTGTCGTAGGGTGGGGGGTTAATGAGCTGCAGCAGTGCGGTGAGACAGGCTGCTGTGACGGGAAGATTATTATAATGAGTCACAGTTGTGGCCCTCTGTCATATTATGCAGCTCTTTAAAAGAATTTATTTACCCTTCATTTAGAGAGAGACGACTTCCACTGAGGAGACTTGGTTTCATGTGACAGATAATTCCAGTAAATGATGCTCAAACCAAAGTGAAAATATAAATAAGAACTTTCACGCTTTCGGTCCAGATTTTGATTCTTGCTGTTTAGCTATGTGAATTCTTCATATGTAAGTGGTGTTAAAATAAGGCTATTACAGTATTCTTATTTTATGTTTTGGCTAATGCTGAGTCATGTGACTTACTGTATGTTGTGCCATAGAGCTTTTTTTTTTTTTTTAATAATTAATTGCAAGTTACAGCTTTTTTATGAGATGCAACAAACAGCAATTCAGTTTTCGTCTTTGAAACAATACATGGACCTTCTTTTAACCTTCTTTTTATATTTTGAGTCATTTATAATTAAGTTGGATTATTTTTTCTTCCAGTAACAACAGTTAACTGCAGTGGTAGTCATCAGCAGTCGAGTGTTACAACAATGGTTCACGTTTCCATTATGATTTAGGTGCTATGGGGCTAAATCCCGGCCAAAAGTGTTGTTCTTGAAAAAAAGACTAAAAAGACTACGAAAAAGATATTTCAATGTTTGTACTTGAATAAAAAAAAAAAAAGCAAAAAAAAAAACACTGAACTGATTTAAACATCCGCCTTTGCAATCTGGCATATTTTTGCAGTTTTCATACATCAATAATTACCAAGAGGTGCCTAGAATTGCTTCTAAAAGGTATCATTGTCCTTAGCATCACTTTATTTACAGGTATGAAGAGGATACAGTGCAGAGAAAGTGTTGAGTCATATCTATCAAAGTGCCCACGGTCCCTGAAGGCAACATCATTTGAGGATGCTTTGCTCTGCTGTCACTCACCATCCCACTCCCTTCTCAGTTGATGTCACGCCGAAACACGGCACGGACACGGCCGAAAGTTTGAAACTGAAAAAAAAAAAAATAAGATTTGAAAGTGAAAAAAAATCTGACACCAAAAAGATAAGATTTGAATCTGAAAATATAAATCCTGCAACTGAAATAAAGACACATCACATGTTAAAATATATATTTCAAATTAAAAAATAAAAATAAAATATATTTTTTTTAAATAATTACAGAGCTGAATCATAAGTATATTTTAACTGCAAAAAACTCTCTTACACTTATTTTTAATTCTGTTTTTTTTTTTTTTTTTTAAATCAAGAACACTGCAATTTCAGTTTCAAATTTTATTTTTTCAGCCTTTTTCTTTTATTTTCAAATTACAACATGTTCAATAGCTCCATAGCTTCCACCTGTCAGCACGTTGTTGTGATACTTGAGGATTAGTGCAGCTTTTTCCCCCAAGACTGTAAATAAACTTTGTTTTCCTACAAAACAGACTCCAGTCTTCTAACTTATCATATTTCAGTGTTTTACACTTTAAGTCCACTGTAGATGGTCATGAAATTACAACTATACATCAAATGGACTGGGATTTTTCCTTACCACCATGACTTACCGTTAAACTCCAAATATTCTAATCCTCCAGGGGCCATCTTTTACCAACAGAGACCCCACCCATCTTCTCTCCCTGTGCTGGCTGGGGCTAAGTTTGTAAATCAGTGATTGTAAAGTGATTGGCCTGGTAGTAGAGAGACTGGGCGGCGTGATGGCGCAGCAGGACAGTACAAGTGCCTCACTGTAAGTGTTGCTGCATCAACTCTATGCATTGACCGATGTCGCCCTCCATTCAGCTGGTGACCGCTCCAGGTTGTGCCCTGCCTTTCGCCCGATGTCAGCTGGAATAGGCTGAGTAGCACGGCACTGAGTAGCCCATCACTTGTGAGTACAAATACGGCTGGTACCCTCTAGCCGGTTGGTCAGGAAGATCATCGGTCCTTTTTTCTGTGGGTATTTTCTCAACTTTATTGAATAGTGGAGGGAGACTGTGGATAGACTTGTGAAAGGGGGTGAGGGAGGGCAGGGGAGGGAGGGTGACGCATGGGCCTCAGGCAAGTATTAAATCCGGGCCAGCCGAGGTTTCTGTGGGATGTGCCTGGTGCTGTACACTCTGTCAAACAAGCACCTCACAAACACCAGTTAAAATGTTTTCATGAATATGCTGCAGAAGAAACGGGCCTACTCACATATTCTCATGCTCATGCTTTTCCAATTTTTAACATAATTGGAAAAAATATGTGAAATGGCTCGCACCCATGGGACCCACTGGTACCCCGTCCTGAGGGGGCCCCGATCCAAGGTTGTGAACCAAGGAGTCAGATCATCGCTGAGCTCTCATTTGGATGAGCATGTGGTACTTTAATAGGACAACAGCACAACCAAATAAATGTATACATAGAGAGAATAATCACATTTTGGTTATTTTACTACCTAAAATATCTATTGCAGGGTGATGTCCAATATGAACTTAATGAAATGTCAGTTTATGATCACAATTACAGCACATCCTTGCAGCGCTCTCTCCCTGCCTTGCTCATGCCCTCTCCCTCGCATGGGGGCCTTACTTTGAGCACCATACTTTGCTGATTTAGCTGATTTTATCAAATGTACGTTAACAACTAAGAAAGAGATTAAACTCACAACCAGGTAAAGTAAGAAGAAGCCGAGAGGATGCACTTTCCCTCTCCTGTTTTACCTCTTTTGGTATGATATAGACTTGGAACTTGTAAAGAACCGCAACAGCCTTGGTTTGTGAGTTTGCTGTGACACCACCAGAATGAGCTTCAGAGGCTTGTTGAGACTCTTGTTGCTCTGACGGGGTTCAGAGCTACTCGAGGAGCAAAAGGGGGGGCCATATCTCCATTAACGTGGTGGTCTGAAGACCCAAACCCCCAATGACCCTAAGAACATCACCAATGATGAATTCCAGAGCATCAGTCATTCTGATGTGAAGGTGTGTTGATCTATACGTGGTCAGAATACATTAATGTGTGTGTGTGTGTGGGGGTGTGTTTGTGTGTGCGTGTGTGTGAGAGTGTGTGCGTAAACTCGGTCCAGCCTGTCTGATGGTCCAAATGCTAATTCACTCATGCATCAGCACTTTTCTTGTTTACTTCTTTACTTATACTGGAAACTATGCACCATCATCAGCATAAAAACTTCCCCTGCTGCATGCCATTAGCCCATATACTAACTTTTAAAAGAAAACCACACAATAATAAACTATTAGCCTTCCTCTGAATCCATACCTCCCTGCAGCACTCTGCCTTTACATAGCATCAAAGTGTGCTCCAAGTTTTTGGAAAACCTCAGTGCTTGTTTTTGCCTTCAAATTTAAAATGGCCTCTGAGCTTACAACAGCAAACAGATGAGTAGTTTGTGATAAAATAACATAATTAAAGGGGTTTTTGGATGTAGTAAGGGGTATACATAATTCAATCAGAATCCACGATCACTGGTGTCCAACGTATGGTGACTTCCTTCTCAAATTAATAATTGAAATTAACATGATGTTTGCAAATCAGTTTTCCAATTTTGTGTTTTGTTTCTCACCTGTAACCTGTCATATATGCCTGGGCACCTTCTTCTTCACTCTTGAATTAAAGTGAGAGCTGTTTTTTGAGAGAGGGTGGAAAAACATCTGGATGAAAACAAAAGCAGCAAATAATGTGGCACAGCAATCAATCAATCAATCAATCAATCAATCAATCAATCAATCAATCACAGCCACTCTTCTTATCCAATTACTGGAACCCAAAGCAATAACTTGAATTAGTTGATTGCTCAGTTTTACCTAAATACAAACATATTTCATCCATCAATCCATTAACACTACCACTTATCCCTTTCATGGTTGCAGAGGGCTAGAGCCCATCTTCGCTGAAATTAGGCGAGAGGCATGACACACCCTTGACTGTTAGTTAGGCAACCACAGGGTTTGGTAAATAGAGACAAAAATGTAAATGCTGATACGGCCAAGATTCTCCCTCCCTGCAAAAACTGATGAATGTGGCAACTAATGAATGATACTTTGTAGAAAGGCACATCAAACTCAAAAGCTGTGATGATAAGGTCAAATATTATTGATTTATTTGTTTCTCAAATGCAGAACCAGGTTTTGATGAACCCAGGTTTTATTCTTTGTCCTGAGACACATTGTATACTCATATTAGATGTTTATATGAAACGCTACAGTTGCACTAGTGAACAAGGTCAGCTTTAGCAGATGAAACCAAATGTTTACCCACTGTTTGAGGATTTGTGCTTTTCCCTTTGTGTTATCTGCTCTCTCCTGCACAGCTTGCATACTAACTGCCTTGTTTTCCATTACAGTATAGATGCTGTTCAGTACGTCTTTAAGTTGGATGGAGTTGTCGTAGCATCCTGTATGAAACTACAGGAGCATCCTCACAGCATCAGGAAGTAGAGACGATAGAGCTGTTGACCTCTATGTGGCTTTACGTCATTTTGAGGCAACGTTTTTCGTCCCAAAGTTTATTGCACACAGATAAACAATGATGCTATTGAAAGCAACAGAAGGTTTGGAAAGTCATCCAGCAGCAGAGAGTGCACAGTGGGTGGCGTTTCATTTCTACGTCAAATACCTCGGACATGTGGCGATACTCTGACCATTCAGAGGTCAGCAATGTTTAGTTTTGGCTCAGCTCACTCTGAGCTCTGCTGGAGGTGATATGAAAAACTGTGCCAGGTACGAGCCACCGTCCTTTATGGAAAACCGAAACAACCGCGTAAAGTCAAGTGGAGTTGAGCTGAAAACTTGTAGCAGTACTCCCCTGAGCCCTCTTTAGGTCTCACATCCCTGAGTAGCTGCTCTAATGTTTAACCAAAGGACATGTTTTTGGTCTGTGGGAGGAACACCTGGACCTGAAAGTCCAACTGGAGGGGGAAGTCCCTTCAGCAACTTTTTCGCTGTGAGGCACGAGCACTGCCTTCAGACAGACTCTAGGCTGTTCAGTCTTTCATCACGTTGTGGTTTTAGATGTGTTTACAACCATATGTGTGCAGTATGTTCAAAAATCATAAACCCTTCAGATATCTGCTCACTTTCCAACACATAAAGTCTCTCAAATCATTTCAATGGAAGCTCTCTGGTTTGTACTTTATTTCACCTGTTGATTAATTCGCTTTTGGTGCAGCTTAGAAGACAGAAATGTTAATGACTTATCATTTGCCATTGGCTCATGCCTCTCTTACTCAAACCTTGAGTTCAGGAATTAGTTTGAAAGACAGAATTTTTAATTGATCTGGCAGACATGTTTAAATGGGAAAAAGAAACATGCATAGAAACTAAAATATCTCAGGAACCTTAATGGTGTCTCTTTGACACCAAAATATGTTTTGCCTTTTTAGTCGGAAGTTTTTAACCTTCAGAAGAAATCAACAGTTTACTTGACAAGGCTATTTTTATTTTCACTAACTACTTTATCAGCATCCAAAATGGTGACACTGTGCATTCACCTCTACAAATACAACACTTGAAAAAGATGGAGATATCTGATTTTTGGATATTTTTCCTATTGTACATCTGATTTTTGTCTTCTCTTTTGGGCTTCCTGTTTTGAGGCCTCTGTGGTCTGATAATCCCATAGCTCGTATCTTATTTGAGTGTTTGATGCTGCTGTCAGAATATTTAATGATCTCTGTGGCTGTCACCGAGGCTCCATCTTTGGTTATCATGTCATTGTATAATTATAGAATCGTAAAAAACCCGCAGAGGATGGTCGTTAGCAACTTAACTGCTGCTTGTGTTTACATTCATAAATGATTGAGCTTCAAGTGCATTCTGGGAGGCTGTATTGGGGGTCACTCTGCTCCAAATAAAGTTGACTCTGTTGAAGGCGCTCGCAGATAAACTGAGGCCTTACTAAATTTTTTATCTGAAGACTTTCTGCTCAGGACACATCACCTAGCAGGGCTGGGTATTTCCAGCAACCTCACGATACAATACGCATCCTGACACTGAGGTCACGATACGATATGTATCCCGATACTCATAAATTGTGAACACTGACTGCGCTTTTGACAGAATTCCTGACAAGTTTTGTTTTTTTATTGCAAGAAGAAAAAGAACAAGGATGGGTTTAAAATGATTCTTCAATTTAAGAAACTTAAATTCAGGTCCTCAAAGATTGTAGGCCTACATGTAAATTTAAAGCATGTGTTTCATCATATAGTTTGGCTTCTACTTTGAACTGTGCCATTGCTAACATCACCCAAAGTGTATTGACAACAACTGTCAAAACATTTGAGGCCATATTGATTCTGAAGAATCTGTGTCAATCACGTATCACCAAGGACTGCATGACGATATTTTGCTGTATCGATATTATGAGCACAGGCCCTTCATCTAGATTATTATTATTAATCCCAAAAAATGGCCCATAGATTGATTATATACCAGGCCTCTATTTTTATGTTGGGCTCTAAGTGGCAGGAAATTTTTGGAAATCCATGACATTCATTACTTATTTGAGCAACAGATTAACCCTATAAAATAGTGCTTGTGTCACAACTCAAGGCTCCATTGACAAAACAGTGATTTTACATCTCATGTCACAGGGGTTCATGAGCTTCCTTTTAGTCTTTTCCAAATTAAAGCATGACACGGTCCTAAGAAATCACTTGAGGCTCACCGAAACCTTCATACAACCAAGACATGACTCTATGAGGATTAACCTCCATTTAAATTTCAGTAAAAAAAAAGATTTCACAAGCCAATGATCGTAGAGATATCAATTTTAGGCAAATTTAATTTGATTTCCTTTAAGTATCTGACCCTTAATGTTGGACTGTGAATATAGTTCCAGGATAAAATAAGAATGGCAGAAATTAAAGAGAGAAGGAAAATAGGACTCCAGATTCAACTTGACCCCTACAATAATCAATAATCAATTGCCAAAAGTTGATCATATCCAGACCACGGAGGAGAGTGTGAATCTGAGGCGAATGCTAGAGCTGCTGATCTAACAGTCATGGGTTTGTTGCTGTTTCTTGCCAAAAAGTACCAACACTTTAGGAGAGAATTTAAATGTGATTAATCTCAAAAGTTAGATGGCTGGATGGATGTGTGGATGGAAGTTAGAGATTAGTTGTGATTAAAACTTTGAATATTTTAATTTTCAGCCTGAATGAATCTGATCTTTGGAGGGCCTCCTGTGCCTATCAAGTGCCCAACTGTTTCTGCAGACAGGGTGCTCATAACTCACCTTTACCCAACATCAGCCCTGTCTTTGAAATGTGCAGCCTTCCTTTCTTCATGGAAGAACACTCCTCCATCCTCTTAAAATGTGGACATACGGATACATACATCAAACTCACATGCCAAGTGCACAAGTGATGCAAGCAATGCTACCTGGAGATCAAAGAAGCCGCTCTGCTTTCAGACTCAAGTGCTGCAATTTCATTTAGAGGTGGACCAGTCTGAGAAGGCTTTGAAGATCAGCTCTACCTGATGATATTTTGTATGCAATAAGATATGAAGAGAGAAGAAGGAAAAGACAAGATGACGAATAAAGAAAAGGATGATGGAGACAGATGTGAAATGGAGAAATCTTCTTCAAAGTTGATTGATCAGTCGATGTTTTGCTCATATTTGAGTGTCTACCTCAGGCTCCTGACTCCTTTTCTCCTGGAATCACACTCCGTCTTCGCCCCTCCTGCTGTTTCTTAGTCATCCATCACCTACAGAGACGTGTAGATGGAACAGAATCCATCCTGTTATTCATTCTGCTGTTTTTTGCTTCCATCCCTTCCTTCTCCTCCTCGGTGATGACATCCATTTGTCAGCTGCCTCTGCGTCTTTTAAATGAATCCATTTCCCTCCCAGTCTCTGTGTCCCGGCATTCCTTCATTGCAAAGAGATGCAGTTTAACAACAAATGCTTAACGATGAAGGGAGAATTGGTGTTGTGATGACTCAATGGGTTCAAACTACGCTCTCACAACATTAAATCTGACTCATCGTTTCCTCTGAGTGTCGTCTACCTCTGCTGCCCTTCCTCTTTCTAACTGCTGTAATAAAAATCTTTGACAGATCGTCTACCTGCACCCTAATTTGTTTTACATGACTCTCTAAACGGGCATATTTTAAAGCCTGATGGATCTTTTGCCTCTGAGCAAAGGAGCTCCATTTTTATTAAAAACGAATAACACTGACTCAAGGAAAGGGTAATGTTTCTCCGCCACCGTGAACGCACTCGCGCAGGAGATTATTCTTGTCTCAATCCCACCCACACTGTCCCACTGCCCAAAAAAACTCTCTCATACACCTGATGTGGATTAATCAAGTGATGAAAAAGGCAGGTGTGTGGGACTCTTTAGCAATCTGTCTTATCGGCTCGGTTGCTTTATTCTGATTCAGTTTAAAAAAAAAACTGAAACTGAAACAATGGGCTGACTATGAGAGAGAAGAGCAAACAACTCTTGAGATATGACAGCAACAGAAGGATTGGTCAAAAAAGTCTGTGGAAGACTCTGATTGGTTCAATGCTCAAATGGGTAGATGCCCCAATCAATTAGAGAAACAAATGAAAGGTGCCTTAAATGAATGAATTAATGGAGACACAACAACATTCTGCCTTGAACTTGCAGTGTAAACTTCAGTTAACAGTGAAGGCAACACAGAGCTACTTTACAAATTATTTTAAAGCTGGGTTGATAAAATGATGGTAAGGCAAAGGTTAAAATGTCAACTTGATCCAACTGACTGTTAAACAGGAACAATATCACAGAGGAATTTCACTACAAGACCCTTCCTATGTCTGCAGATTTGATTGCAGTTTGAGAAAAGTATAAACAGTTTTGACCAAATATTTGGGAGACTAATTGATTTTTTATTTATTTTTTATTTTTTGTGTTGTTCTTGTTTCAGGTTCCAGTAAGGATTGATCAGGCATCTAGATGACAGAAAGGTAAGGGATCAACTGAACATTCATCTCAATCCATGCACGTTGCAGGACATTTTAGCCGCTGCTGAAGTCTGTTGTGTAATCTGAGGCTCGTTGTGCTCGACCGATTTGGGAATCACACACTGAACTACAAGTGAACTGTGAGAAAAACCTCAAGCACTTTGGCTACGACCTCTGTTCGAGCATGAGGAGATGGATGGATGTCTGGGTCAGAGGATAAAAATAGGTAGTATGGACAGATGGATTGTTGATGTGGATTACACTAGCTTTATCTTACATTAATAGATGATTGTATAGATGAAGTATTAAAGCGGATATTCTTGAAGAGGCGGAAGCACCGTGGGATCATACAGGAGGGAGTTTTGTACAACAAATGTTTGGATTGTTAATTTGCTTGACTATACATCACACATGGGTATCTTCAGGCAACATAAACTGCAATATCTGAGTCAAAGAGAAGCTCTGAGGCTCACAGATACATTAGCTGCCTACTCATCATCCGGGGGGGCATCATTTATCCAGCCTGCTGACCACTGACAGCACAATTTGTCTTTGAGTAATGGACACACTATCAGATCAGAGTGGGCTTTATCAGGACCACAGTAATGACAGAGCATCCTCCATCCAATCATCACCATGTCCCTTTTGTCTGTAAGTAAAACTGCAGTCGTTCATTCATCTGCAGAGGGATTCAAACAGGCCACAGACAAAGAGCTGACCGGACTTCCTCTGCTATCAGCGGACGAGTGGATGGATGAATGGATGGATGCATGGCTGTAAAATGCCTAATTAGAGATGTTGTTTATTGCAGCAGTAAATGGACATTTATGGAGCGTAAACACATTATGGTCCCGGGCAAATTATTATTCAGGTTTTATGCACCATGACTGATCAGATTAAATGAGAGGTGGACGAAGCTTCTGTGACTGACGCTGGAAAAGGTCTTCAAACCTGCTACTGGCCAGCAGGTGGAGCCTCCAGTGACCATCTGGAGGAATATAAGAAAATGCAAACATACTTATAGATTGGTGGATATTTTCCCGGGGACTGTTTGGTCCCAATCTCCACTTTTGGTTGTCCCATGGTTCAGTGAAGAACCGGACTCAGAGCATAGCAGGGTATGGTCTAGAAGTTTTTGATGCTACCTCTGCGATAAATGTTCTCAGATCATTTCAAGGCACATGATGTACAAAACGTCTGATTTTGTGAAGGGGAAAGCTCTCTGGGGCCCAGCCTCAAAAGGGGGACCACAGAGGTTAAAATGGTTCGTCCTAAACTACATTTCCTATCAAAGAAACAAAAATACACATTCATACTAAAATATTTCAAGAAGTGGAGCACTTATTCCTTTTTGAAAGTCAATTTAACTCAACTGTCGGGCCCTCACTGTTGGACTGTGTTGCCATTTGAAGACCAGAACAAAAGTTGGGATGGTCCCAAATACAGGATCTTAAAAGGGGGACCAGTTGGAGGATGAGCAGTTTGAAGCAAAGCCAAGGCGGTATAAAGGCCAGAGGTGCCAAAGGTTGGCACATGAGTTTATTTAACTAAATGACATCTGGAAAGGCCCCTGTGGGTCTGTCAGGGGCCAAGCCTTGGTCAAACTAGACCCTCTGGTGAGTGTTTGAGTAATTTATAGTCCCTCTCTCCCCCTGTGCTTCTTCTTAGCTCTTTACAAAGTGGGCATATTTAAGCATGTACAATTTAATACAGTGTGTCAGTCCTGAGGTAAGAGGGAGTTCATGTATATTAATGTGCGCTTAACTTTTAAAATACATTTAATGTATGCTAATTCATCACTGTTCTTCACACTGTGTGCACCTGCTCACTGAGTGTATTTTAGCTTCTGCACGTCTTCTCCTGTTGTGAACACAGTGGCCTGGATTCTCACTTAGAGGATGTTTGGACTAAAGATAAAGGTATTTATACTGAAGTACATCAGCTGATTGATAAGAGAGCAGCTCTGTGGGAGTATTTTTAGATTATGAGACATAAATGAAGACTTTGAAGTGACTGAGCCTTTAAAGTTTACAGCAGAGCCGCGTGTGATCAATCTGTTTTACACAGAAGCATTTTAAGCATCAGCAACAGACGACTATAAAATATATCAGCAGGTAAAACAAGACAGGGAAATCTGCCTCGCTGTTTTGTTTCTGCACATTCTGCAAAGCATTCCAACTTTTTAAATAGAAATGCCACAGCTTAACATAAATGCTGTTTTTTTTCCTTTTCTTTAATTAATTTATTTCTCATTCTTCATTGGGCTGCGTGGTGGTGCAGCAGGTAGTGCTGGTTGCTGGTCCAAGTCCCCAAGCTGGTTAGATGCCTTTCTAAGGCGTTTACTTGTTCTCTCTATGCATATGTTCGTTTTCTCCAGAAACATTTCATAAGATTAACTGGTGACTTGAAGTTGCCATTAGGTGTAAGTGTGTGTGTATGAATGGTTGCCTGTCTCTCTATGTCAGTCCTGTAATTGCCTTGTGACCAGTCCAGCGTGTATTGTTCTTCATTGCTGTGATATAAACAAAAAAAATGGATTTCATTGGACTTACTACTCATGATTCAGTGCCCAGTTGGTAAAAAAAGATAAACTTTGATTCAGCATTATTCCCCACCCTAAGGTGGCTATGGGGCGAAAAGGTAATCATTGTTTGACTTGATAAAATCACATGAACAAAATTTAAAAATTAAAAACAAACACAAAATTAAAAATTCCAAGAGATTAATTGTTTGTAGACAAAGAATCAAATCAGAGAACGAGGACAAACTGTGGACCAATGTAACAGCACTGAACAAATACATGTCTAAACAAGAGACTGAACATGTAGCATGTCTTTGATTTCATATTTCAACATACTTTATTTCTCAACTCTAGACAGATAACAGATAGACAGATAGACAGATGGACAGGTAGATAATTTATTGATCCTAAGGGAAATTCAGGGGACAGGGACGGAGCGACTGGATTCCACCTGCGTCGGCTGGGGGAAGTAAACTCTCTAGATTAGACAGAAAAATGCAGCATCACCTCTATTCAAGGTAAATGATCAGTAAACCCAAAAATGCTAAACAAGCAAACCATAACTGAACAGATGCCCTGAATCAGTGAAAAAAACATGTAAAGTCTGAGTGAGTCTTTGAATATTTTTAATTTAAATGTATAAAAGAAGAGGAACAATTAATTGTCTGAGAGTTGTCTCAGTGGGACCAGAGGAAGACCAAACAGATGGATGATACGATGCATCATTGCTCCAATATGTAACAACCAGACTGAGCTCTGCTGGTGTTTGTGATGTTTATTCATCTACACGTCCTTTTGTGACACTAACACTCCACTTTTCATCACTGAGTACAGACAAAAAAAGATGGAGACAGAAATAGATCAGACAGAAATAGATCAGATGATTTTGATACAGAGAAGAACACTATCAAAGCCCCTTTCGTCAAAATACTGTGGCTTTTTAACTCAGCAAATAAGAACGCTCTGCACAAAAACTGTAAAAATTAGCTGACGAATGTTATTGCTGTTGAGGAAGGATTTACACATGGTTTTATTACCTCCACCAAAGACGTTTCTGCAGGTGTTTGTCAGTCTGTTCTGTTTGTGGGCAGGTTAACTTTAAAATACATCAATACATTTTGATGAATTTGATCTGGGGACATTTATTGTTATTATTAATACTACTGTTATTATTATTATTATTATTATTCTTTATTTCCTTTTTTTTGTTATTATTATCGTTATTTATTTATTTATTTACTTGTTTTTTTTTTTTCTTGATTCAAAATCAAAAAAACATGGTTAAACAGTCTTTTTGACTTTGTAAGCATTGGTTTATTTTGACATGTTTGGCAGAAACAAGCCTTAAATTTGGCTTCCAGTTCTTGTTGAGATGAGGGCAGAGCTGGCACAGAATATTGACAAAGTTGGCGAAGAATTTCAGCTTTTGTTCTAAACTGATCAGTAACTTGCTTCCTGCCACTCTTCTACTTTTTAATCAAGCCCGTCTATGTCTCTCGTCAGCCTTCACCTGGATACTTTTCTGCTTGTTTTTACATTTCTGGGCCTCCCTGAAGCTTTTCCACCTGTCTGAAGGAACTGATTTCCATCCTTGTTTTTTGAAAGATGAAATGGAAAAGTGCCCTCTCTGAACTGAATGACAGAAAAGTTCATCATTCTGGAGTGCGGCCTCTTCTTCTGGGACTAAAAAGAGGGCACATAAAAGTTACTTTATGGCAGGATCACTTCAGATGGTAATGGCTGCTGGCACCGCTCGGCAGCTGGTTGTGTAAGTGCTGAGATCTGCAGAGGCCTTTCAGCAGCATGGAGGATCTGAAGAGACTTGAGACTTTTAGCCTTTATGACCGTATTTATGGAGACTGCAGGATTCTGACCTTCAGAAAAAATATTCAGTCCTTTGGAGAAACCGTCAGATATTGAAATGTGCATATGTAAGGTTAAGGAGAGGAGTCTTTTAATCACACAACTCTGAGTTCAAGCAACTTTATCGAATTTGTCCAACTTTTCTCAGCTCACAGCTCCCCAAGGGACAGTGGAGCACATGGTAGAAGTAATCAACTATTTGCTTTTCTCTTAGTTGTAGATGTGGCTTTGTAGGGACATACTTTTGGCTTTTCTCCTTGTAGGTCAGTGTATAGGATACAGGAACAACTGTCTTTCAATCCTCCATGAGTGTGTGAACACTACAGCTGTTCTTGAGGTCCTGTGCAGCAGATTGTCTTTTCTCGCTCGTAGCTCCACCTCTTCCTGCTCTATAGGATGCTGATTTGGCTGTGCTGCTGTGGGTCGAGCACAATTCTTGTAGGTTGGAGCCCAGCAAGATGTATCAGCCTGATTACAGACATTGAATCAGGTGGATCCAGCTGCTGTGCAAGGTTATGTGAGGATGCTACAGTAGCTTAAGCACTGCTACACCATTACACCCCTGCCCACCTAAAGAGGTGATGACGAAAGCTGTGCTGTAATGGAAAATGAGGAAAATAAGAGGTTGGGCCAAGTTTAGAAGATAGCACACATGGAAAAGCACATTCTGTTAAAGGGATATGCCAACATTTTGTTTCCATGACAAGCAGATAGACACCATTCTTTCAACTGTGCGTGCAATAACAAGGAAGAGACGGGCAGAGCTCGCTGACAACTAATTAGCTTAGCTCAAACACTGGGAGTCAATGGGTAGTGTTAGCCTGCCTTTGCCTACAGTCATCAGATAAACTCTTCAGCGTCTCTAAATGTTCCTGTGTGCTTTTACTACTTTATGTTACGTTATCTTCTAGTGCCTTCATATTATCTTCTTTTACTTATAAACAGAAACTTGCTTCCACGGTGGTTTGCGATAAAGGTGTGACGTTTGCGTTCGAGTCGAGTCTTTTGAACAACTCTTTTTAGTAAACAATGAGAACAAATTCGCAGTTATGAGTCAGCGGTTAATTTGTGAGCCATTCTTAAATGCAAATATCGTTCAAATTTAAGAACAGGAAAAAAATGGCGTATCTCTTTAATTAAAGTTTAATAAAAATCACTTGACAAATGCACATAAGGCTTTTACTTTCTAAAAAGGAAATCAAGCATTCTTCCAAACACTGGCAACAGAGATGATACTCTATCTGGCATGAAAACATCATATGTGTTTTCAAGCATTTGGCCTGCCATCGCTAATCTGTTTGATTTGAAGTTTTTATAGGCAGGAAAAAAATCAACTTCAACGCTTCAAAACAGACTCATCATTTTAATTATTAATCTATGATAACTAATATGTTCCTGTTATGGGTGTGGGTTTAATTATGTTCCCTCTGTCTCTTGATCCAAAATCTTAATTATTCAGAAAAGAAATTAAACATGAAACAAAAATGTTTGTTCCTCTTATTTTCAAAGACCTGGCTTATCTCTCAGGAGTCATCTCCTCGTGAAAGTTAAAAACATCACTGATAGATTTTGTTTCTTCTTTTTCCCTGTCGATGAGTTTCTTTTATCCCCAAACAAAAGTTAAAAGAAAAACTTGAAGCCTTGGACAGTCTCTCATATTTGATTTGGGTCCAGTAAGACAGTCCCAGTACTGTTCTCTTGAATAGCTTCCAGTGGATTTATTTTAAGTCCTTCAAGTTTGTTGTGTGTTCTTTTGAAGTGTGTTCAAACCGAACCAATCCCCGTGTGCAGATCCACGCACACAAACACATCTTCACACACACACATTAACACACACACGCTGCTGGCAGATGGTGTGTCCTCATCTTGAGGGGCAGAGTGAAGTTTCTGAAGTGGTCCGTCTGAGGAGCCAAATCGTGACAGAGAGATATGATATCCAATCAAACAGTGTGGAACAACAAAAACCTGCCAAAGGATTTTCCATTTTAACGAGTGGAGGGGCACAGAACTAAATATAGACCATGTTGTTTATTTGAGAAGCAAACAGTGTGAAATAAAAGTTTATTTGGGTCATTCACATGAAAAACAGAGTCACAAAAATTAACTGGCTTCTCAGACTGCCTGCTTTATTCAGGAGTGGGAACTGCGTGGTGTTGTTGGTGATTTATGAGACTTAAACCGGTGTTTTTATGACAGTAGTTACACGCCGATGAGGAAATGAAAGGAAACTTGTTGATTTGCCAAGAAAACACGTAAATAGCACAAACTATCTGTGTTTTCTGTTGAATGCTTCCTTCAACACAGAGAATAGTTAGTAAAGCTGGAGCAGTACAGTTTATGTGAAACGTTTTTGCACTCACTGGCCATTTTATTAGGTACAACTTGCCTTGTTTGGGTGGACTGCCTCTTGCCCGCAGCTGCTGTAGCCTATCTGCCTCAAGATTGGACGTGTTTGTTCAGAAATGTGACAGGTAGTTATTTAAATAACTGTTGCCTTTCTATCATTTAAAATTTGGCTTTTTTTTGTTTTGTTTTTTTTAACGCTGACTCATACAAAGAATTTTCACAAAAGGAACTGGCAGTCAGTGGATATTTTCCCTATTTTGGACCATTTCTGTAAACCCTAAAGATGGCTGTAGGAAAATCCCAGTAGATCAGCAGTTTATATGACAGTCAGAACAGCCAGTGTGGAACCAAAAAACATGCAATGTTCAGCAGGTCACCTTGACCATGTCTACATGCTTGAATGCATTAAACTCCTGCAGTCTGATTGGATGATTACCCTTTTGCATCAATGAGCAATGAATGGGTACACCTAATAAAGTGGTGTGTGAAAATATTTTTTTATAACATGAACATTGTTACTGTTCATTCATTGTCAAATTCCATAAAAGTGAAATAAATTGCTGAACACTTAAAATAATCTTACAATTTATGTTGTCCATCAGATATAGTTAAAATCATTGTATGACACTATTCCTGCAAATTAGTGACTATTTAAGTGTTGTTGTACGTTGCGCTGTCTATTTCTTAATTTCCCTGAGGGAGTCTTCCTAAGGGATAAATAAAGTTATGTCCAATTTCTAGTCTGTTTGTCAAGTCTCTGCACAGCTATGTGGGTCTTTAAACGCCTAAACTAACAGTGACAATCATAAGAAACAACAGGACTGTGTGGTCTGACCTTGACATTATCCAAAAATCTGCAAACCTCTCATGTCCACAAACAGCAACAAACAGCAAATGCTCAGATTAACTGACCATAAAGACTAAAATCAGTCAATATGTTCACGCCCCAAGGCGACAGAATCTGCCTTTCAGAACTTTTTTATACAGCCCAATTAATGACTGAACAACCAATCTCCCTCAGCTAAAAACTTTAGGTTAAAAGAAGCTTAAACACTCCACAAACTGCAGAGCCGGTGATGATTCCCTTTGGGTCTTTTTACTGCGGGCGTTTCTTCTCAGTTTTACTACCGTCCCTGACAAACTGCTGCTGTAAAATCTCTGCTGAGCACGGAGCTTTTTTTGTCTCCAACCTTTTTAGCGTTCAGGAGGACACATGCAGACCGCAGCATCTCCTTAATCAGCGCTGTGGGTTTAAAATAGAGCCTGACAATGTGGACTCCCAGGTGGAAAGATAAGTCTGTGCTGACCATGTCCTTGTTTTGTCTTCTGGTCTTTATCAGTCTTTGTGTCCATCTTTGTTCAGAGCTTAGATGTGATGGATCACTGACTGGAGTGTGACGAAAATCATCCAGCAAAACTGGCAACACACACACGTCCGTCTGCTGCTTGGTCAAAATACCTCTGGTCTTTCTGCTAATCGCCCGTCACCTTGTCCCCTTTTTTTCTGTCTGTCACCCTTTCTTCAGATCTTCTTGTGTGTAAACATCTCCAGATCTTGCTTCTTCATCTATAGGGTTGATATTTTGAAGGTGTATAAATAGGGCATTCAAGGCCAACATCAGCAGTACCTGAAACCTAATTTTCACACCAGTGCTGCCGTGAGATGAACTATAATTCTAGGCTTTAAAAGCAGAACAGAACACCACAGCAGATTTGAGTCTGAAGCACTTTTGAACACCTTTGTAATCAGGAGCGTTTTGTTCTTTTGTCTTGAGGACTGTTGTGCCGAGAGTACGAGCAAAACGCTTATAATGATCTCGTCTCCCACTTTCACAAGAGGAGGATTACATTTGAACAAAGCTCAGACGGGTTTTTGTGACTTTAGAGGCAGATTTTCAGAAAGCCTCAAGTTCAGGAGCTGTGGAGCGCACTAATGGTCTGGAGAAGATCTGGCATTTGCAGGTAGACGAGGCTTTTTAGATGTGCTGCTGGTGATGAATGAAGTACAAGGATTGAAAAACAAAATATAATCTGAGCTGTATTATGTACAAAAGTCTTGTTTGTGAAGGAAAACAGCAGAACTTTTGGGCTCGCCGGGGGCTGGAATCTATCCCAGCTGACTTTGGCGGAGAGGCGGGGAATATCCTGAAGCTGTCGCCAGCTGATTGGCAATCACACAGCCACATAGAGAGACATACCACCTCTCACATTCACACTCACACCTAATGGCAGTTTAGAGTCATGAGTCAACCTACTAAGCATATTTTTGGTCTGTGGGAGGAAGCGGGAGTGCCCAGAGCCCACTCATGCAAGGGGAGAAGGGCCCTGACCAACACAGGAATCAAACCAGCAACCTTCTTCTGTGCTGCACCTACTGCACCACCATGCCACTGCAGACAATAATAATGCATAAAAATAGATCTTGCTACTATTTATTGACATATCCCAGGATGTCAGAATCCAAACCAAATCTAATTTGCATGTAGTTTCTGAAAACAATTAATTTTCCCGTTTTTTTTTTTTTTTTTACATAAAATAAAAGTGGCCTTATGACAAAAATGTGTATTAAAAGTGTTTAAATCGTTAACAAAAAATGTGTGTATGACTTGAACAGTTGTTAGTGAAAAAAATTAAAGCATAAAAAAATTGGAAATCGTATCAAAGTATAATATTGTTATAGCTGCATTATGAAATGCACGGTTTTTTGGTGGCCGTTATAAATGTGACTAATATTAGAATGGACTCTAAGGGTTAAATTGATAGTCCAGTATAGAAATGCTTCAAGCAAGAAATCATAATTTTGTTACTGCTCGATACCAGAGTTGTAAGTTCTAAGTTGAAGATTCTGGCAATCATGACAAACCAACAACAAATAACTTCCAGTGACTGTTTCCAAAATCAAAAGAAGATTTTCCAACTGAGTGTCAAACTGGATTCAGCAGCTCTGTTTCTGCTCCCCTGATGAACGTGAAACCTCTTGGGCTCCGTTTGAAGGCGGCGTGAGACATTTAGTTGACTTAAATCCAGCCTAATGAGAGGTGTTTTTGGAAAGTTGTTTGCTCAGAGTTTTGGTGACATCGCACACGCTTGGAGAAATAATTAGTGCTGAGGAGAAAAGTGAAATCCAGCTCAGCGGGGTCCGTACAGTGACACGAGCTGAAAGTGCCTCACGTGTGGTAATTAAACCTGATTTTAGCCTTTTCATTAATTCCATTAAGGTGATGGAGGAATTACATTCGGTCTTTTAGTTTGTGTGTCGCGTGCCCCGATCTCTTTGATTATTCTCTCGTAGATGTGGAAACACACCATTACTGTCAGCGCAGAACAACTCACAGCATTAAGATGATCAGTGGATATGACTGCCTCTGGCTGTGACTGTGTGTGGGTTTAATGTCCCTGTAGTCCGCGATGAAGTTACTGTGAAGTCTTATTTCTTTATTTCTGCAGGATGTGACTGTGTGAGGCTTTAATATCTCTGGAATCTGTGGACCTGTGTGGTACCAGATCTTTAGAAGAACTGGAGTATAATAAACAGTGAAGAAGGAGCTTTTAGCCTCAACTTTGGTTCATTTATTTTGGTTTTGATGCCTTCTAGAGTTTGTTCACAGTCACTAATGTTCACAAAACCTTCAAGTTTTCATACTGAGTACCCCTGATCCATCTCTATCCCCACTCTCTCTGAGGGGCTCTGCTGGCAGTCCAATCACTTTATGGGCCCCCTTTCCCACTTGGACCAAGTCTGCTCTGATTGGTTGACCTGTCTACTCCTTCATTATTGGTCAGTCAAGTGTAGTTGAGCTCAGCCAAATGTTTTCAATGACTCTGCATCCTTTCTACAGTCTAAGCTCTGTATTAGGCTTCCACTGGGAGCCTGTGAGCTGAGACTGCTGATGAAATAATAGTACAAAACCAGGATGCATGACATTATCGGTGTCTTAGTATCAGTTGATACACGGCAAACTGAGAAGAGTTTAAATTTTGGTGTTGGCAAAGTTTCAGCCGGGGCAGAGTTAATTTTACTCTGGGTGGAGCCAAAAACCTGAAAATTTACTCTCAGCTGAAAGAGTCTGAGTCAAAATAAGTGTAATGTGATGTTTCAGGAAATCAAATCTGTAGGTGTCCATGAGGATCTTCAACTCTGAACTTTCACTATGAACTTACTCTTAAGTAATTAATAATAATCATAATCATAATTATAATCATAATCATAATTATAATCATAATCATAATAATAATAATAATAATAATAATAATAATAATAATAATAATAATAATAATAACAATATCAATAATAATAATAATATCAATAATCATCATCATCATCATCATCATCATCATCATAATAATAATAATCATGATGATAACTATTATTATAATAACAATAACAATGACAATGTCAATAATAATAATAATAATATAATAATAATAATAATAATAATAATAATAATAATAATAATAATAACATAATAATAATAATCATGATGATAACTATTATTATAATAACAATGTCAATGACAATAATAATAATAATAATAATAATAATAATAACTATTATTATAATAACAATGACAATAATAACAATAATAATAATAATAATAATAATAATAATAATAATAATAATAATAATAATTAGCATCATAATAACAATAACAATGACAATAATAATATTATTAATAATAATGATAATAATAATAATAATGATAACATTTTTAAAGAGCAGGTGATTTTACTGTTACTGAAAAAATACAGTTTGCAAATGACAATGATTTAAAAAAAAACATAGTAAAATTAAAGTTACAAAAAAAAAATATATATATATATGTATGTATATATAGATTTATATATATGTATATTTATATATATGTTCTTTCTGTACATTTGTCTGTGTCTGCCAAAAAAAAAAAAAAAAATTCACAAGTTTGCATATTGAATAATAATTAAAAATTAAATTCCAGTGCCAATGATCCTTAGTTTGACATACATAGTATTACATAGCAGTGGGTCTATTGAGGGGAGTTTGGGAGGCCATCTCAGGCAGTTTCTGGCCCTGTTAGTGGGGGAAAGGGAGAAGTCCTGGCGCTGCAGACCTTCTTTTCTTGCAGAGAAACAGAGCTTTTGAGTACATTAGTGACTGTGAAAATATCTAGCAGTCACCAAAAATACATTTTTGAACCTGAATGCAGTCAAAATATGGGTTATCTGAATTTTTTTTTATTTTTTATTCCTCATTCATCATAATTACATCCTTCTTTCTTGATTCACGTTTGCACTGATCGCCTGAGATTATTAAGGTGTTTGACACGTGGAGCTAAGCTGAGATCATCAATGAGGGAATTGATTAGCATAAGGACAGATCATTTTGATGCCTCAAACTAGCTTCTTATTTACCTGTACTTATTTCCCATTCCCACACCTAGAGTGCAGATGTCAACTCTACGATCCCTCTCCCTGATTTCTGACTCTAAACACGTTCAGTCTTTCTAATAAAGTCTTCAGGAAGGCCAGTTATGAATCAAAATAAACACAAATATGGACGGCTTTCTTCTAATTGAAGATTTGTATGCAGAACTTTACATGTCAGGCTGCTCTGGGCTCACCATCTGCCTCCGTGCAGATTTAATTTGATTTTGTTTCCATTGTACTGTTGTGGGAGTTTGTGTAATTGCAGGAGTCACAGAATCCGGAGCAGTAAAAACAGCGTTCAGCAAACATGTCCTCTAATGGTGTGGCTTCGTCTGCCTCTGCGGAAAACCAATAATTGAACCCTGTATGTAATTAGATTAAATGTGCTCACTCTGCTTCAAAGTTATTTCAGCAATTCATAAAAAAATCATGTTCAAATGGCAGTTACACTAAATCTATTAGTGATTATAGTAATTGTACCTATCAGTCTGTGTTATTAGAGGTGAGCCCGTGCCTTCAGCGAGCTCCCATTATCCTCTCTCTCCCTCCGTGCCCACCTATTGCTTTCAGTTTCATCTGCACACAATTATCATGCACACTCGGCGTCCATGTTCCTGCTGCGTGCTTTCTGTCAGGTAGATCCACACACGCACATTCCTGCACACGCTCAGGGACGGCGTCTCCTGCAGCAGCATCCTCACTTGTTAGCCGAACATCAGGTACACGGAGGATCCTCGCCTCGGCCTTAATTGCGTTCCTCCGGGCTCGCCCTCGCCTCCCTTCGCCTCCCCTGGAGAGTCGACAATCTTCTTTGTGCCTTTGATCTTAACGAGCCTCATTAACTGCCATGGCAACCGCAGGGGCTGCTGGGACGGCGGTGCTGTTGGGCCGTTTATTATTGGACAGAAACAAAGCAGGGCCGGCCGGCAGCGGAGCGCTGCTGTAGGGAGGTTAGAGGATTAGGAGGGCTTGTGAGTCACTGTTGTGTTTCTGAACATTATCTCTGAGGTGGACGTTATCGCTCCTGTTGGTGCGTCTTTGTTTTACTGCCGATTTCAGTTTGACTGATCAGAAGATTTGGACATAAGAAAAGGAAGTCATCGCCTGCTCTCTACCATTAAGATGTTAATGTTTATTGGTGCCAGATGGGCTGGTGTTCGGGTTTCAGAAACTGACGATCTACTGGCAATTCACACAGACTATTTCTGATCCAGTGAGCAGCAGTGTTCTGGGGGGAGATGCCTTGTTGATGTCAAAGGTCAGAGGAGAATGGCCAGTGCAGTTTGAGATGATAGAAAGGAAACAGGAACTCAAATAACCACTCATTACAGCCAAGGCCTGCAGAAGACCTTCTCTGAACATGCAGCACATTGAAGCCTGAAGTACTTTGTAGAAGGAATGAGCCACAGAGGCTGGAGACCACACCAGGTGCCACTCCTGTCAGCTAAGAACAAGAAACTGAGGCTACAGTTCACATGGGCTCACCAAAACTGGACAGTCAGAATCAGAAATACTTTATTTATTCCTCTAGGGGAAGCTTGGTTGTTTCAGTTGCTCTTATACACAGTATAGCTGCAGGAATATCAAATAAAGACATTAAAATAGATAACAGCATGAAAAGTTAAGTAAAAAATAAGTAAGCAGGTTGCAACATGCAGAATCTCTAAGATATATCAACTTTATTATGAAGGAAAAAATACATTAAATAAGCTAAACTGAGAGTATAAATAAGGCCAAGGAATTACACATTCCCATTCCTACACCAATGTTAACAATATGACTACAATATGACAACACTGTTTGACAGTAGACTACATCTGACCTTAAGGCGAAGTTTGGAAGTAAAGATATTGCACTGGATATTACATTTGCCAATTGACTTATTGACAAACAAAAGACGACTAATGCCTTATAATGATCTCCATCCCAAAGCCGAAGCACTTACCTCAGACTCAAAAGGCAGCAGGTCTCAATACTCGGGTCTATGAGGGCTTGATATTGTAAAAAACAGTCTTCATTTTGACAGCACTTTTTAATTTTGTTTTAGTTATAGTCTTTTGCCTAAAATATGTTTTAGTTTTAGTCATAATTCAGTCATCCAAATTGTTTTAATTTTAGTCTAGTTTTAGTCAATGAAGTCTACTGTAAATTTGGTCGACCAAAATATGAAGTGTGAAGAGTAAGGCTTTTTTAATGTTTCCTTGACTTTCTGAAGTCATGTTTTAGACTTGGATCAAAAGAAACACCTAATAATCCTTTAATGAATGCTAGTAAAGTTTGAATGTATAATTATTCCTAACTTGTCCCTACTTTCTACATGACCAAATTCGGTCTGATTGGAGTAAGCCTCTGTCAAACATTTTAGTCAAGTTTTTATTTGATGAAAATATAAATTAATTTAGTTTTAGTTTTTGTCCATATGCACTTGTTTTTATTAGTTACTGTCTAGTTTGAGTCAGGGGAAAAAAGATTGTTGACGAAAACTATGACAAAAATAATTACTCAACAAAATTGCCACTAGTAAAAAGGAAAATAGTTCACTCCATATGTGCATGTGCTTCTTTCATTAAATTAGTCATTTCAGCTTCACTTTATAAGTTTACTACGGAGGATATGAGCCAAAATTTTAATAATTTGATTTTTATTTTGCATTTGAATGTGCCACCCCTCTTTGAGTCAGTTCCTCAGCCTGGACCCCCATGGAAATTCCTCCTGCTGGTGGTGATGTAATGGTGCAGGGGGCACACTTTGGGACCCTTACCACCACCTGAGCATGGTTTAAACCCCACTGCGTACCTGAGTTTTGTAGCTGACCACTTAAAGTGTCAGGCAAATGTATATTAGAAAGCATTGATAATTTTCCAGAAAATCTACATGTGTGATTTTAAAACGTAGGGACAAGTGTACAGTGACAGCAACGGAAGTTTATACAACCACAGGAGGAAGTTTAAAATACACATTAAAATATATTAATAATTATGGTGTGAAAAACAAAGCAAACTGAGTGTTTTTATATTTCACTCTGTACGATGGACAACATTGGACATCTGAAATTGTAATTATAAACTTATAAATGCTTCAGACTTAAACACAAACTCTCCACAACCTTTTACAAAAGTGAAACATTTGACATTTATGCATCAAAAGATAAAGACGAACATGAGTCGGTTCTTGTAATGTTGCTGACAAACCTGTGATTTATCACCATAAATGTTTGCTTTTACTTTGAATATTAAAAGCACTTCGGACCACTTCCAAATGTCATATTTAATTGCCTGACGTTGTCTTTTCATTTCATAGTTTCATATTTTATTCATTTCTAACTTCTCAGCAACAGTTTTTCTGCCTTCTCCTGCATTCCCTCCTCTTTTCTGAAGTTCATCCCTGATGCTTTTTCTTAAACTGCAATTAATTAATTTCTCCCCGAGGATGATTTGAGTTATTTCATCTTTTTAATCATCAAAATGGCTCCCAGAGTGCTCTCCAGGATCACCTGATATCTCAAATATTAATTTTTGAGACCCTCTTAAGATGTTTCTGATATCTGGTCCACCTTCAGGATTCAAATATCAATTTATCAATTTATTTAACTTCCCTGATGTGTTCAAAGCCAAAATGTGGGAACACAGTAATGGTTTTATCTCCATCCTTCAGGCAGGTCATAATCACATTGGACTGTCAGATTATCAGCACATTTCAAACTATATTCTGCAACATGTTCACTGCACCCCTTCTGCCTGTGCTGATGGACACCACTTGGCTTAAATCAGTACACAAGAACTATCTGAAGATTTGTTGAAGTTTTTTTTTTTTTTAAACTCCTGTTACATGTTTGGTTTCATAATGTCTAAGTTTCAGCCCTGCTCAGAACAGCCTGTTTTACTGTAATAATGTATGAGCTCTGACCACCTCTCAGAATGTGGATGTGGCTCTCTCGTGCTGTGCTTTAATGTTTACTGACAGACATACCTGGATAGGTTTCTTCCACTAGAGCTGACTGTAAGCTGAACAAACACCTAGCTCAGGGAGGGGCTTAGGAATTGGGGTGATAGCATATCCCTTAATGAAATAATAAGCCCACATTTTCTGAAAATTGCATCAAGCAAAGAGGAGAAAAAGCTATTTTTTTATTAGGGATGCCCAAACAGCTTTTTTAAGCCCCTGATTCTGATCAGATATTT
Source organism: Cetoscarus ocellatus (assembly GCA_037902135.1). Lineage (NCBI taxonomy): Eukaryota > Metazoa > Chordata > Actinopteri > Labriformes > Labridae > Cetoscarus > Cetoscarus ocellatus. Next base: position 403,560 of record JBAMNC010000189.1, on the reverse strand, counting down.
AAATAACAATTATCCGCCGATTCTGAGTCCCAATCTTACATTTACATTTATTTAGACAAAGCAGCTACACATTTCTACATATTGGCTTTTTTGTTGTTGTTTGTTTGTTAACCAAACTAAATAAATTAAGTGTCAGTATGCCGCCCTTTAAGTCCCTTTAACTCAGCCCAACTAGCATTATTTTAGATCTCATAAAGCCCTTAAGAAGTGTTTTTTTACGTTGGATTTTAACTTGACTTAAAACTAAAACAAGTGTTTGTCAGGCTGTTGCTCATAAATCTGGTCAGTAGGACAGGCTGGGCATGGGAATTGATATTGCCATTATCGGTTTTCCTCATGGATCTTCTGTTTTATTTATTTCAATGCATTTTCTGTGAAGAAAATTATGCCTATGGAGGTTTCTTTTTTTTTGTTGTTACATCAGTGTTGTCACAATCAATCATGGCACTCCATAAGTGCCTTGACAAAGGCATTTACAGTTGATCTGCCCAGAAACACCCGCATGTACTCTTAATCCAGATGATTTATCTCTGATTTTGCATTGACCAACATGACAAACTAACCTTACACAGCATCTGGACCTGCCTGATCCAGGCAGATCCATCTTGTCAAGCTCCAACATACAATAATTGTGAGCAACCCAAAGAGGGATGGCCCAATCAGAGTCCTTTAGAGCAGAAGAGGCGGAGCTAGAGCGAGACAACAGCAGGAAGTGACTTCACGATCAGGGACTGCCGTAGATAATAGCAGCTTCAGTATCAGCTTTACCAAACAATGACCAAATTTCTTTATTAAATGAAAAACAAATATCAACAAGTCAGCTTATGAGGACGTTTAGACCGGTTTAGCAGAGCAGCATGACTCCGATTCAATCATTTAATCCAGGGCAGTTTTTTTTTTTTTTTTTTACAAGCAAACTGGATGTCAAGGTGATGCTCTGAGAGGTCAAAACTTTCATGGACAACACTGAGTTGATATGAGTTGATATGTTAGTTTAACATCTTTTTCCTAAGCCATGTATACCTCCTCTGTGGCGACAGAATTGTGATCTGTGATCTCAGTGTTTTTGTAAATCAGACGTGGAGCCGGGCTGAGATTGGAGCTGTCGGTAATTGTGGTCTCTGCACGCTGATAGCTGCTCTCATCATTTCTATCTCTGAGCCCATTTACACAGCCGTGTCTCACATTTAGCTCTGATAGGCTGTAATGCTGCGTGACACCACTCTGACACACACACTCACACAAAGAGTCCACTGATTGATACGAGCTCTGCACAGCCGGCTGATCGAGGACAACAGCACACAAACCTCCTTAAAATGCAAAGATTTTCTCTTTCTTTTTTTCAGTTGTGTGGGTCATTATTTTACCTTTATGGCACATCTGACCACACAGAGACTCAGTGGGGTGTGACAGGGGGAATGCATGTAACTAACCCAACACAAATTGGTTCCAGCTGTGGTGCATTACACCCCCTGAACCATAAACAGGCCTAAAACAAGATATGATTTTACAGTTTATGGTCAGAATTTGTGAGAAGCATCTAAAGCATGAGCCAAGTTTCCTTTAATTGGCATCTTAGCCATTTTATACCCACTTCAACTGATACACATTCATTTATATCATGAGATACTCCTCATCTGACAAGCAATTAAACACTGCTGTTCTGATTAGTATTATTACGTTTTTTGGCTAACAAGAGGCATGTTGTTACTCAACAGCATCATTTATAAGCATTTAGAAGCATGAAAGATAGATAAAAATATGATAAGATGGATAGAATTGTGATTTCTCTTCATAGTTCTATATCAGCCTGTTTTCTATCTATCTATCTATCTATCTATCTATCTATCTATCTATCTATCTATCTATCTATCTATCTATCTATCTATCTATCTATCTATCTTTCTGTCTATTTATCTATTTGTCTGTATATGCAGACACGGTTTAGCTGTGTAATGTTGTCGCTGCTCAGGAGTTATACATGATGTGAAACATGACTCTTAGCTCAATAATCGGAGTATAATTCACCCTGAATGTAAGTTCTTAAATAAATAAGGCACTTAAATGAGATTTTAAAGGATATCTCTGTTATTTAAAAGGACAAACTGCTCAAATCAAAGACCTTAAAACTGATCAAAAACATATTTATCCACCTCTGTGATCACTAAACTCAATAATTATCTCCAGTGTTTGTTGTTTTTTGCTCTAATTTCACAATAACATAAAGGTACAGGGATGAAACTGTATAGATGTCAATGAAGGTTGAAGTAGTTTCTCTTTTTCCTTTCATTTATTGATTTATTTTTCTCTGATTACTATTTGCGTTATTATGTTATTACTTTTTTGTTTATTGACTACTTGTGTAAGGTGAAGTGGTGGGACCAGTTTTGACTTCCTCCTCCTCCTTTTTGAACATGTAAATGACAAATTGATCTTGCGCTTTGGTTGTTGTTGATTTTTATTTTGTTATATGTTTAATAATTTGTTCATGTTCAAAATAAAAAAAAAAGAAAAAGAAGAAAAGATGTGCAAGGCAGGCATTTAGGTACAATGTAGGAATGAACTGCCCTGCTTCCTGCCAACACTCTGCAGACAAACAGTCAGTGTAGCACGGACAGGCAGCTGTGATGTTTCACCAAACTTTACTTTAACCCTTACATACTGTTCATATTCTGTACCTTCACGGTATGGTAAGAGTAGAAGAATCCCTTGTAGCAAGTATTTCCACCAAAATTTTAACTACAGACCTATTCAGAATATTTAAATAGCCTATGCTACTGAAAAAAAAAAAAGAGATTAATCCTTCATAAATGTTTCAAAGAGCAGGGAAAGTGTATTTTTTTAAGTTTTTGGTGTAAAACATCTATTACACAGTACAATGTCTTGTAATATATGCAAGAAATAAAAAATATAAAAGCCATAATGATCTGTATATATGTTATTGACCTTGATAATTACAAGAACATTCTGGAACTTTTGGACTTAATTATCATCAGAAAAGACATCACTTATTATAAATTCTCATTTTGATGCTGTTGTATTGTTCAACATCAGCCATCCTTATAACCCTTATAGAAGTTAATGTAAATATTAGATTATGTACTCTTTTCATGATTATTATTGATTATACTTCTATAAAAACTACCACTGCAACCAATAGGATCCTCTTGAAAACAAGATGCTGCATCTCAGTGCGGTGGGTCAAATTTGACCCGAGCAGTATGTTAGGGTTCACATCATCAGAGATAATTGATGACATTTATGGGACTCAAGTAACAAGCAGAAAGATAATTGTAAAGATTGAATCATAAAGACAAATGCCTCCTTAAATGTTTTTTTACAGAAGTGATGCCGACATGTAAAAATGGTAGTTTTAAGCAATGAGAGGGATTCCAAAGAAATGATGAGGTAAAAGCTGCTAACTTTGTCAACATCAGGCCTGTTCATGCAGAATCACTTTGTTTTAGCGTCCCAGTCCGTGTTCTGAAGTGTATTCCCTCATGTCTGATCTGACCTGCTGTAAACATCTGCTGCTGCGTCTGTTGATTGATCATTCTCTGCCTTCAGTCAGACCTCCTCCTGTTAAATGCTCTCATTTCACGTTTACATCATTAATTCATCAGCAAACCTGCAGCTGCTTACTCTACTGTCCTGTGAAGAATTACTCTGATTTCCAAAAAACGTTGTTTGAAATGATGTTTGTGCTTGTTTACACGTCCTAAACCTGCTCCCACGTGTCAGTGATCATTTCATTTGTTAGATTTTAGGATTTTTCCTGGTCCAAAGTTAGCTAAATATGAGGTTAACTCAGTCCACGCTGAGCTTTCAGATATCTCCTCTTCCCTCAGTGTGAACAATCATCAGCAGGCACATCCATAATCATCTCCTTCTCTGTGAGTTACAGTATGAGGGAGCTAAACAGAGGCTCTAATGTTCAGGGATTAAAAAGTTGAGAGGCAGCAGAGCAGAGGAGCAGCAAATTGTTGTCATTAAGACGAAGAGGAGGAGGAGAAGAAGAGATGATGAAGGCTGCACCGTGCCAGGGGTTTTCTCTGTAGTGAGACAAATTAATTTTGGAGACACTGTGGCCAAGGTTTTTACAGAGCCAGGTTTAGCTCTCATTTTATTTTTTCTTAATTATCATCTAAATCACCCAATTTTTTTCTAAGAATACATTCAAATATGGACTTCAGGTGGCCCCATGTTAGAGGTAAAGACATGGAAGTTTAGCTTTGTCTACTCAACCTTTAATTTTCATAATAGTTGGAAAAAACATTTCATTCAAAGGTGGCGTCGTCATACAGAAAGAACAGATCGAGCAAACAGGAGAACTCGAGAGAAAAGAGTGAAAATGTACTCAACACTGAAGCTACTATATTAGCCAAACTGGAACCACTAAGGCAAGACAGTTTAGAGGGTCGTCATCACTGCCAAAGCTTTTCAATCCAAGAAATAAAAGTTAAAAGACAAAACTCAAGAAAAGAACCACTAGAGCAGAAGACCATATCAATGCAGCAGCGGATTTGAGGGAAGAGCTGGATGTGAGGATCTGCAGAACAGATGGAGGCGAAATATTTTGGGAATTTGCCAGTGCTAGAGGAGAGTAAAGGAAGAGATGTGAAGGAACTAATTCATTTAACTTTCTAGCCAATGCCAGATGTTTAACTGCAAATAGAGGGAGCACTCTGATCCCTCCCAGCCAAGCCAGAAAACCCTGCTGCAGCACCGAGGTCCATCACTGTTGAATTTATGGATTACTCAGCAAAAGACTCAAACTTGAGACTAGCAAAGAGTAATAAGAAAATCCTTTCCTGATATACTTGACTCGATGATGATTGTTCACCTGATCCACAAAAAAGAATTTACTGATAAATTTAAAAAACTCGATGAAATGCCCATCCCTACAGAACAGGCTTCACATCCTTCTCCGACTGAACATGTTTGCAGTTCAGCACATCAGCAAAATCAACTTCAACCCCAGTCCTATTGGGAGTGGCTATAACTGGGAAACACAAACATAAAACATGGGACACAGAAGAAACACTTGACTTAAAGGTCACTTCTGATCTGCCGTGAGTCTCTGCTGATCAGCTGCCGGCTCTGATGAATGACGCTGCGCTGAAATATCGATTGTTACAACAAGGCTGAGGTGTGTTTTGCTGCAGCTGCAAAAGACGGATGCAAATTTAAGCTCTGCTTCGAGTATCTGACAAAGACTATATGGCTGTGGGGCTGAAAAGGAGGAGGAGGGAGATGGTACCAGAGGAGGAGATTGGAGAGAGAAGCAGCGAGGAGTCATGAATGCACTAGAGAATGTGAATGCATCCTGGCCTGTAATAAGAGGAGGGGAGTGAGTGTTGTCTTTGAACAGCCGTAATGGGAGCAGGCAGCTTCTGGACTGTAGACAGAGCACTGAAGCCAAGTATTGACCCAGCTGACAGCCGGCTGTTAGACTTTACTTGCTTGCTCGCGGCACTGGGTCGGATTCCAACAGCAGCTCCTTCAGCAAATGAAATGAAAAAGACTTGTTCTGCAGCCCGACGTCCTCAGATGGAGACACTAAACAATTCAGTCTGCATCCAGGCTCATGCAAACACCTGTCCTGACCTAATGGAATGTTTGCTGTGCATTAATGTTCATATTTCATGTTTTCCATGATTGGTCAATTTAGGGAAATCTGACAAACCAGGAAGGGTCACCAGAGATGATCCACTCAAGCTGCAACTGCACCAAAAATGTCTTTAGTAGAGAAAAACTTTCATGTAGAGAAGGTCTGCACCGCAGGCGTGCAGACAAATAAAATCAGTGGAAGTCGAGTCTTTGCTGTCCTTTCTATTATCACTGAGAATGATTCATTATATGCAGCATTATTATACTTTTTTCTGTTTTGCTCACTCATACTGTGTTGATATTTTTAATGCAGCATCATGATATTTCATTGTTGAAAGAGTTATTAAAATTTCTGTCACTAGAACAAACAGTAAATTTGATCCATGCTGCAGGGACCATGCTTTCATAAATGAAAAAATTAGATTGGAAACTATGTTATTTTTATACACAAAACTTCGTGAGGCCTCTTTGTCGCCTTCCTGTGGAGGTTTTCCAGGCAACACCAGACTGGGATTAGACTCCACAGCAAACCCAGAACTTGCTGGAGGGATTTTATATCCCATCTGGTCTGGGAACGCCCTTAGAATCCCCCCAGGAGGAAGTGGAAAATGTGGCAGGGGAGAGGGAAGTCTGGGATGACCTGCTTGGTTTTGCTGCCTCAGTAACCTGGACCCAGAAAAGCAGAAGAAGAAGAAGGATGGAATAGATGGATGGATGTATGGATAACTTTGTGGGTTCTTAACTCTGTAAAAAAAAAAAAAAAGTTAAAATGAAATAAAACAATATTTCTTTGAGGAAATGGCTGTTCTCAGTGCATGAGAACTTCACTGATGTGAAGTAAGGACATTTTTATTTCTATTTCTTGGTGAAAAAAGTCATAGATAGCTCTGTGGATGAACCAAAAGTAATCTTCAACCTGTAGGACTGAACATTTTCTGCTCCTCTTCACTGTAGTCAATCAGTATTTGATCTGATTTACTCCACGGTTTAGCTAATGTTGCTAACTACCAGAGTTTCATGATTTTTCACTTCAAATAAAAGCAGGCCCATTTAGACAGTGACTTAACTATTCTTTGCTGAAGCCAAAATAAATTTCAAAAATCAAACCAAGACAAAGAATTTAGTCTTCAAACATCACGTCTTAGTAGATCACCGTGTTGGTCAGGGTCTTTCTGTTTTGGGTTTGCATGTTCTCTCGTGCATGCTCATTAGGTCGATGGTGACTCTAATTTGCCCTTAGGTATGGGTGTGAGCGTGAGTGGATGTCTTTCTCTCTATGTGGCCCTGTGATTGGCTGGCAACCGTTCAGGGTGTACCTCAGAAGGGATAAGCAGAATTGATAATGGATGGATGGATGTTTCATTGAAAGAAAAAATTGTGATAAACTTTCTTGTTTATAGAATTGAGATATGCTGATATATCACGATACGCGCTGTATTTCCAGACCCTCTCTTCAACACAGAGACTAAAAGAAGGATGTTCACACAAAGCTGATTTGTGTCGCCCTTTGTTAATCTTACTATTTAGTTTATTCTCACATGCTGACCTTTTTTGTGGCAGCAGTGTTTTTTTTACTGAAGGAAAAAAAAGAAAAGTAAAGTAAAGTAATGTAATATTTGCTGAGGGAAAATGACTTGAACAAAAGTAATATCTTTTGCTTTTTGCAACCATCTTCTTTGTTAACCACGTCTTTGACTCTGCTTTCCTCTAGAAGCATTTTAACTTTAAGCAAACCGTCTTAAGCAAAAGTGAAGTGTTGCAGTAATAGAGCCAACACCTCAGAGCTTCTGGCTGTGATCCAGTCAGAAGCAAAATCAAAACAGAGGAGGAAGAAAAAGAGACAAAACCTGTTGATTTATCTGCCAACAGAGTCTGGAAACCTGCCTGAAATATCCTCTCATATTATTCACAAACACTTCACCCACAGCCACAGTTAGGATATGGACTTACTCTTTTTATCAGCAAACATTGATTTAAGAAGGTGGACTGAATTTAAGGTATGCAGCTGCCAAAGCAAACAAACAAGCAAACACTCCGGGTTGAAGAAAATAATAGATCAGTGCAGCATATGGGTGTTTCTTCATGCTGCAGATCTTGTTTTGTTCACGTTGGCTGAAGCAGTACTTCCTAATATAACAAACACCTGAATTATGATCACTTCCTGCAGACAGATTGATGTCCTCAGGTGTCTAATCAGAGCCCTCACAGGTCTTCTCTGTACTGACCTCGACCTTTGCCCTCTCTGTGACCAATCTGCTTAGATCAGTGGAGGATCAGGTTAACAGTGTCTCATGCAGATCGGTGTCTCTGGCTCAAAGCGGCGTCCTGTCAGCGTCTCTGTTTGTCCAGCTGCCGCCGATCACTTCTGACACCGTTAATAGGCTTTAAACACTCGCTGACACATCTGGCATCAGTTCACTGACATATGACAACAACAGTGATGAAGAACCACGAGCTGACACACATACACACACTCCTCGGCTCTGTGCAGCTGGCACACACCACACAGCGGCATTATTCCAATTAATTAGCGTTAATCTGGTGTATGTTTCGATGTGATCTCTGTCTGTCTCTGTCACATCTGTCTGTAATCAGGGTGGAAACGTTTGTACCATCAGCTCTTAATTATGAAACTATTCATTCTTCCAATTCTGCAGGGTTAGCGACCCCCCCTCCCCATTTTAGACCATGTTTACATGCATTAGCACAGATTAGCATTCATTTGCATGCCAAGTTAATTGCACAAGAACATGGCATGTCACTGTGCATTACCAGCTCACGCGCAGTGATGACATGGTTTATTTACGTCCTTCCAGTTGACCAGGGAAATATATTAATTCAATGATTAATTACAACATTTTTGAGGAAGATTTTTTGCTCACTTTGCTTCGTCGAGCTCTCGTAAACACCCTTGAAAGCCTCTGGGAACACGACTGAATATTTTTGGGAATTTGAATAGAATATTTAGCATCTTTGACAACATGATGGAGAAAAACCATCTCCAATTCTTAGAAAATCTTGTTCAAAAACAGCTTATTTTTCATTTAAGATGATTTCTTAGCACTTTGTGGGCATGGTCTCTATTGCTTTCACTTAAGGAGGCTGATTGAATAAAGAAGTTTTGTTGCCTAAAGCGTTGGGACTTTGTTTTTGTTTTATTGTATTATTTTTATTTGCTGAGTTAATTATTTTGTAATATATAATTATCTAAAGCCCATCCACTCTACATTCAGTTTCTGAGCAACCTCAAAAACTCAACTGCAAAGATTAGTTCTTAGTTTGTGTCGATAAATTATTGTATTTTTATATCATCATAAATATCTTATGAAGAACATTTTTGTTGATTTGTGTTCCCAGGATATTTAAGACATTTCCCACCACTGGAGAAACAAAAACAACTTATAAGTTGTGTCATTGTTTGACAATAGATAAACTTAAAATGTCTGTTGTTGTTCACAGTGGTGGTGTTTGTCATTTTGTGCACAGGCACATTTCTTTGCTTGGTTTTACTTCAAATGAAATGAAATTTTTAAAATTTTGATGATAGAGCTTCACAGTGTTTAATGAAAAATGTGCAGCTTTCAGAGTTAATAAAGACAAGCCTCGCTACATCAAACTGTAAACCATTAAATTAGAAAATGACATCATGCCCTTTATTTCCTACAGATGAATTAAGTTTGCTTTTGGGAAAAGTTTGAACAAATACAAAAAAATGTGTACTTTTATTAATATTTGTATTTTTTTAATTTATCTTGTCATATGTGTTTAATATTTTAGAAGTTGAGATTTTTTTTTTTTTAATCAGAAATTGAATGGGGCCATCAGAGATTTCTGTAGGCCATATCTCTCAGCCCTACCTTTCAGCCTTCACTTGGTGAGTCCCCTCATGTTTGGAGCGGTCTAGTAGAATAAACGAGGCCAAAAAGCCACAAGCTAAGAGCTTACAGCAATTGTTCATCCAGTCCTCTCTACATTTACCTAATATGAGTGATTCCCCCTTTTGGACTCACGTGAAGAAAAAGAAACAAAGGTTTGAGCACTCTTTGGCAGTGTTTCTATTTTATTATATAATAAATGAGCTCTTAAAAAAAGTGCTGACACCTTCTGTTTAAAGGGCTGTTACCTTTTCTCTCTTTCGTAGTTGTTGTTCAGTCACAGATGGAAAAAAAAAAAAAAAACAGGCCAGAGCCTGTCCTTTTCCATCTTTGTGCGAGAGACAGGGTGCACTCTGGTCTGATTGCAGCCATTTGCAGGGCTGACACATAGAGACAAATGCACACTCACAGCTCAAAGTAATTTAGAGTCACCGAGCCGGCAAACATCTCACTGTGAGGCAACTTTCCACTGCAGCAGCTTGTTTTTATGGGGATTTAAGACATGTGACAAAATGAAAAAAAGTTTAAATGCATTGTTTTACTTTACCGCAAAGATCGAGCACTTAAAAATTAATTTTTCAATGTTCAGACTTAGTCAGATTTGGAGTGGTTGCAGTCGTAGTCCTCCAATATGAAAAGTGTGCCTGCGTGCTGTTCTGCTATCATCTTTAAAATAATCCGAAACAACTGAATCAAATCATCAAACTTTGAATTAGTAGATAAATGGATGTAAGTAATGATATGTTGTTGATCTGGTGCTGTTAGCAGTTTTATTTGTTGCACAGAGCAGAGTTAGTTCATCCGCTCAGAGTTTTCTGGTTCATGTGATCATTTAGCGGCCGGTCAACAGTGATTTGAAAAGATGATGATGTTTCATAAACGTGGCGTTGATGAATTGGACCTGGCTGTGCTGATAAGCGGGGCCGTGCACGGCTGATGAGCCTCTTGTTTCCTTTAATGAGATTTATTGACACGGGTGGCTCAGTGTGATTAGCGGCACTAATAGACAAACAACTGTCCGGTCTCATATTCAACAACAATAACAGCGGCTGCAGCAGCAGGCAGCGGGGACAGCGGAGAAGACACGAGTCAGCATTCAGGGAGGATTCACGTCCTGCAGGAAACTTTCTTCTTCTTCTGCTGACATGGGCAGAAAACATTTGACTTTAAAGAAAACGCAAAGAGCTAACATGGTCTGATTACTGGACACACATGAGGGTGAACAGGCCAGTTTTTGAGAGTCAGCAAAACAAACATGGCCCTTAGTGCTCACAGAAACGTACCTGAAGAGAGCATACCTTTCTAACTTACGCTCAAATATCAAAGTATGATGATGGCTAGGGTATGTTTTGGGCTTTCCACTTGAGGCCATTAATATTGAGCTACTGACGAAACAATGGAAGGATGAAGGTTTATTCAGGAAAGGGGGGGTCGGCCATTTTAGGCAACTTGGCGAGGTCACAGGGCAACTTCTGCAGGTGTCATGGTCGTGTGAGTGACCGCAGCATCGTCTTTGGTCTGTATAGAGACACACAGACTTTGCATGCATGTGCTGTGTTAATACCAATAATGACAAAAGACATTATTTCAGAATAACACAAACAAGAAAGCATGGCATACTGGTAATGAAAATAATACATTTATAATTTGTTTGATCCCATTTGGGGTCACAGGTGGCTGAAGGTGTCCAAGCTGCTCACTAGGCAAGAAGTGGAGCACACTCAAGGCTAGTCTCCAGCCAATCACAGAGCTGAAGTCTTGACTGTCACACTCAAATCTCACACATACAAGCCCTAAGTTACTTTTAGACAATTTAGAGTCACCAATAAAAGTATCTACTGGTCCTTCTAATTCAGTTTCCTGCAAAGAACAACACATGCACATGGAAAACAGGCAAACTTTACACAGAAAGGGCCTGTCAGAGGTGTGTATGGGGACCTTGATCTTCAAAAGCAGATATTCAGTGAAAACAAGGTCAGGAATAATGATGCATTCATACATTTTAACAATATAATAACTTATATGTGGGATTTATCTCCTGCTGGTGGCAGTAATCAACTTTTTAGTCTATCATCTTCATATAGCCATAACATTGTGCATCCCTTGTCCACCTGTTTTGATTATTGGTATAGGAGTGATGACTTGGTAAAATCTGTCAAAATGTAATATTCCTCATATCAACAGCAGCCTGATGCACAATATTGGATTTTACCAATTTCTGATATTCTGAACACATCATTGCTGGTAATGATACTGATGTTTGTTTGAAAAGTGCACAAAGTCTCCATTTTACAAAAAAAAAAGATGATTTCATTAATAATACTGTTGATTTATAAAAGGAGACAAAATGGTTGGTTAAAACCTAACCTCCTTGGCGAGGGTATCAAACCATGCCAGTGTCCAGAAAAAGTAGATCATGACCCACCTTTCCAGACAGCAGTTTGATTGACAGCTTCCACTCCAGTGCAGACTAACTTCACTAACTTGGACATCAGCAGGTTAGCAGTGAGCATCCTCAAAGGTCAGAAACACTTGACCTTAGGCCTCTTATTTGCAGGATTCACTAACAGCTGTAAAATAAGACTTACAGTGACTTTTCTGGCAGCTTCTTGTTTTCTGTGTCCCAGTGACAGATTTGGAAACAGGACTCAGTGGACTCGACGAGCCCTGCTGGCCTTCACACTGATGTTCTCTGCAGAGCCTTGGGCCTTGTCGTCTTGTCTCTCGTATCCTCGGACATGTTTTTATTTGTCTGATTTGTGTTTTTGGCCACTAAACAACAGTCCTTCACTCAATAATTTAACCAGACATGATTTTTTACTTAGCGCCTTTGTCCCAGCGTCCTCCACAGAGCTGAGATCTGAGAATGAAGATGTATTTTAGCACGGTGACTAATCACCTGGCCCCCTCACCTTCCTCTGGCTGCGTCTCACACATTGATTGTGTCCGCTGACATTTAAAGACACGACTGCAGCTTACACAGCAGCTCCTTTCACTGCTGTCTGGCTCTGAGCTAATTGGCTGAATAAGTCCTGGGCTCACGGCGACAGGCAGTGACGTGTGAAGGGGGGACGACTGCAGAGTGGAGCGGAGTGTCAGACTGGCAGATGGATGCTTCACACATTAACACACACCTCAGTCCACTCTCAGCACAGGCTGAGGGATAAACAAAGTTTTTTTAAGTATGCCTACACCATCGATATAGACTCACCGGACCCCTTTGCCATCAGAACTGCCTTAATTCTTCACAGCATAAGTTCAACAATGAGCGGAAACATCCCTCAGAGGTGTTGGTCCACATCTCCATGAAGGCATCACACAGTTGCTGCAGACTGGTCTGCTGCATGCTGCTATATGCCCTGTCATGTATATCAACCTCCTGTAGAGAAACCTAAAATCTCAAGCATCCTAACTACAATACCCACAGTCCAAGAGTGTCCTCGTGACGTGACGGAAATCTTGATTTTTAATTTAAATCTCCTGAATAAAATAATTTGAATTAACTGATTTAATTGATGTATTTCCCAGCCCTAGCTGATAGTGATATTTGATAGTATGAAACACAAATACTCCCTGATATTAAAAGTTCAACCAGAAACTTTCATTAAACAGTTATGCTTTACACTGTCATTTTGAGCGTCAGAAAATGGACAATATATAGAAATATACTTGTAAAAATACAAATACTTCTAAATAATGCCAATAATGATAATGGGAAAGTAAAAACAAAAAGTTTAACATGTGTGGCAGAGTAATCTATTAAGATCTATTATTCAGTCTTCATGTGGGAGGCAGTGACTGGAAATGAGATTAAAACACAATTTATTTCCCAGCTCTGGATTCAGCCTGTACAGTTCTGCATAATTTTAACTCATCATGTTGGATTTTAATAATTTGGACTGAAATGTGTTGATTTTGACCATAGCTGATCTAAAATACCACTTAAATTTCCACTTACATATACAAGTAATGGAGATTTTAGTAGTTTTCATCACAATATTTTGAAGTATTGTTATTTTACAGCCTATGAAAATGTTTCCAATGTATTTGCTCACTTTTTACAGTCTGTTGGACTTTATCTGCATGTTTAGTAATTTATAAGACTTAAAAAGTGGCTTATATTGGGTGTCTGACTTTTTTTTACTTAAATAAATATTGATTTTATTTGATTTGATAAGTTTATTTCAAGGATATAACCAACGGCAAAATAAAAGTGCAGACAGAAAAAAGAAAATTAGCCCTTGGATAAATGCTACATGTCTGAAAAAGAGTGAAAAGAAGTCACAGCTTATTTAATCCTACCCCCTCTCCATCAATTAATAACCAATTATTTAGCTTCCTAATCTATATAAATATGAACATGAAATTCTCTTTTTAATCAAAGACAAAGACTTATACTTACATATATTTATATATATATATACAAAATATAGGCTACATTTATATACATTCACATGTCTACCCACATCTATACATACATATGCACATACATACACAAACATACAATACAATACAAATTATAATAATATTTATAAGTTATGGCAAATATTTGTGTTTTACCCAATGAAGAATAACAGCAGGCAGATCCAAAAGCCTTCAGCGCTGGGTGCTGGACACAAAAACAGCCGTTCATCAAGGCTAAGACCCAAAATGTCACATTTTTGGTGATTTTTGTCGTTTAATTGACTTTGGAGTAACATCTAGTGTGCAGATCTCTTTCTCATTTTGCAAGTATTAATTTTTTCACAAAAAATCAAGACCTTCATCCTGTATCACCTTTCAGCTTTGATGAATATGACATGATTAAGTCCATTTTGCCCAGCTGTACCCTCAACTGTCTATGAAAGCCCGTCAGACTTTTACATGTGCACAAAAACTCTTCACACATGCAGGCAGAGTGTGAAGAGCAGCTCTGTGACCTGCAGCAGCTGATGAGTGATGTAACAGCCAGGAAACAGGAGGCAGATGTTTGTGATGCTGATGAGAGAAGCTGCAGTCATTTATCTGCCAGAGGTCGGCCTCTGGAGCACAAAAACACCTCATTCTCTCTCCAACAATTGATGTCACAACCTCCATCTGTGGACACTCCACTCTGCTTATTCCTCCAAGTTCAGTCCGGCCACGGGCGGTGGATTTTTTAAAGGAAAGTATCAAACACATGATGCAACACAACAAGGGTTTTATATTTCCACTTTGAACTTCCTCATTATTTCTAACATAGCATCTGCTGCATAGTCATTTTAATATCATACATGTACTCTTCAAAGAGCTTGAATTTGTCATGAATAAGTTAGAGAATAAGAAGGACCATTATCTTCAAATGGCAGGATCAGCTGATCAGATTTATTAGAATAATAAACTTCAGTCTCTCTGTTGTAACTACATCCTCATTCATCATCATCTGTCTCATAATCACAGCACAAAATGTCCTTCAGGTTATGTTGCTTTTTGTGACTGTATGGAGAATGCTTTAAAATATTTATATAATCTTCTCACTTTAAAATTTTGATATGATTTATTCATATTTCATTTAATTCTGACTGCCGTTAAGGGACAGGCTTTCCTCTGGGGCAGCAAAATGTCAGAATCAATCACACTCAGGAGTAAAACACTACGAGTCAATTAGGAGGTGAACTGGAAAGAGAAAGGACAATTTTGAGTGTATTAAAACTGATTTTACGATGGAAACTCCACTCTGGGTTTTTAAGTGGGAGGAAAAGTGAGACTGATGAAGGCAGAAGGGGGGTTCAACGAGGGGAGGAAAGGATTTAATAAGGAGGAGCAGTCACACAAGAGTCACACAAAGTTAGAAAGTTAGAAAAGTGGAACCAGAAGTCATTAGGAGAATCTGGGAGAACATCTGAACATGCTGTCACAATGGCTCCATTCTGCTAAAGATATGTTAATCTGCAGTAAGAGGGCTGGTTTTCTATCAGCTGTTTGCATGCCAGTGGGATTATGCAGATGAGTAGAAAGTTTTGTCAGACACTGTGAGTACAAAACAACAATTTCAGAAGTATTTACTCGAGTTTAATGCACAAAAATGACTGTTGTAGCTGCGTCTTTTTTCACAGTGCAGTGTCTTAGTCATAATCACTATAACTGTAGATTATCTGTGATTGGACTTCTGTTTACATGCCTCGTAATGTGATGATCTCGTAAAGATTGAACTAAGCTAAACCAATTTTAATCACAGTATTTAACTCCTTCGCCAGGGGATGTTTTATAGGGAAAATACAGAAATACAAACTAAATGAACTGACAAATAAAAACTAGACTAAAATGTGTGACAGAGACTTAATCCAACCAAACCTAATTTTTGTCATGTAGAAAGTAGGGGCAAGTTAGGAATACATCCAATCACATCTACTATGGTTGTGTGGAAAGGTTGGATGAGCTCAGAGGGACATCCAGCCACAACTGCCTTATCTTCATGGTGGTGGGATCCAAGTGTGAAACATGACTTCAGACATTCAGAGAAACATGAAAATGCCTTACCCTTCACACTTCATATTTTAATCGCCTAAATTTACAGTGGATTTCGTCGACTAAAATGTTGTGAAATTTCATCAACTAAAAGTAGACTAAAATTAAAGCAATTTGGATGACTAAATTATGACTAAAACTAGAATATATTTTAGGCAAAAGACTATAACTAAAACTGCCAAAATTAACACTGCATGAGAGGGAGCACGAGACGTCAGGCCGATGTAACTACTTGTTGGGTTAGAAGTAAACTGTAAACATGGCCGTAAGTCTGAGTGTAAGATAACAAAACATCAAATATTTGTTAAAAACTGATGACCAATGGTCAGATCAGACCTCAGTTTCTACCATTTCATCCTCCATAAACCATCCTAACTGACACGGTGTAGGGGTGTAATCAGTGACCGTGTTAACTGAAGACGTGCAGCTGTCTGTGCTGATAGGTGTCGTAGTTAAAGCACCTGCAGGAATAGTGTGTGTACACCTCTCTGCTGTGTGTGAAGTGTTTTAGAGCATTGAATCAAAACTATTAATTAGTAGTTTATGCGTGAGAAGATACACCCAAAGAAGTTAAACTAAACCAACAACGTCAACCACAGTGTCAACTCAAAGTCAACAATTTACACAGACACTAGTTGACACATAACACCAAATGCATTTCCTTGTTTCATGACTCTAAAGGATAATTCATCAGCTTGATAAACTGGCTTGTTTATGTCTGTGCAGGCTAATAATTGTTCAGATGTTGATGATCATGGTCTTAATTTATTGGTTTGTCTTTTAAACTTTCTGTTTCAGTGTCTCGTACATTTTGGTTTTGCCCATCATTAACAGCACTCTGGTCTAAAATATTTGACTGATATTAAAAAGCCCACAACAGACCTCTCAAACCAGAATGTGGACTTGGTATCTTTGGCCACTCTCACTCAACTAAAGGACTTCCAACACCTCTGAAACAGGCACTACTTTTGGGAATGATTGTGGCCAACAGACTTATTCTTGGTGATTGGACATCTCCCTCTCCAGCTGTTCATAAGTGGGGTATGCTGTCAGTCAAACAGACAGAAAGACTAACCCGATTAAGACTTTCTCAGCTAACAGGGATCCATTTCTTGCCCAGTTGGAGAAGACCAGTGTGGGATGAATGTTGTCTTCATGCAAACATATTTTAGCTCTGCATTTAGGCTTTCATTTGGACCTTTGGACCTTTTACTCTCTGCCCCAAAAATCTGAAGCACAGCATTTGTAGTCACAGTGTATGATTTGTAGCTTTGCACATTGTCTTCCTTTTTGGTTACTGATTTGTCGTTGCCCCGTCGTTTGTCTTTGTCCTTTTTTGTCACTTTTGTTGTTTTTTTCTTTTAAGAGTGTAAAGTTACAGATATCAGCTCAATCATTGCAGAGGTATTCATAGGTTTGTTTCCCTGCTCCTCCCTCAACTAAAAACAATAGAATCTAACTAGACTGTGGTCAGGACTAGTTCTAGTCAACTTAAACAATGTTACTAAATAAAACTCAAAGCTTTGCTAGTACTACTAGTTGACACCAAATTGTCTACTAGTATGCAATTTTGCTTCACTAGTAAGGTCTACTTGCGCACTAGTCGGCCAAAAACCTTTACTAGTAAAACAAAGTTTTAGTTTACTACTACTACCAGTAAACTCAAAATATCTCAATAGTAGTACTTGACTGTTCTCAGTCTACTTTTAGTACTAGTAAAGCCTAAAGATTCACTAGTAGTACTAGTAGACCTAATGCAATAACGTAGGAGGGGTTATGACCAAATCCAGCACAGTGATTGGCTGTAATATTTTCGAAAGCCAATTGGAAGCCTGAATTTGCTTTACTCTGCCCCTTATTAGCATATAAGGCTTACTAGTAGTACTAGTAAACATTTTTAAGTCTAATAGTAGTATAAGTGACACTTTTTGCTACACTAGTGAAGTCTACTCATGCACTAGTCGACCAAAATTGAGTTCATTTACTCCAAATC
Organism: Cetoscarus ocellatus; assembly: GCA_037902135.1. Classification (NCBI taxonomy): domain Eukaryota; kingdom Metazoa; phylum Chordata; class Actinopteri; order Labriformes; family Labridae; genus Cetoscarus; species Cetoscarus ocellatus. Next base: position 385,596 of record JBAMNC010000189.1, on the reverse strand, counting down.
TGAGTACTAGTAGAGCTAAACTACTGTTGACGTCACCGATATTGGTTTTACGCCCAAACGATTTCCATAATAATCCATCGGCAGCATCTGTAGCACCTTCACCTTTCATAATTGGCCCTCAGATCTGAGGCAGTGGATGCAGCGTGCAGTAGAGCTGGGACATGTATCAAGCTTCAATTTCAATTCCAACGATGGCCCCCTCGATTATGAATAGAAGAGATTAAGTAATTACTGTGCTGCGTTAAAGGTGTTTGTTATGTGTAGTTAAACCAAAACCCTGTATCTAAACATCACAGATTTTTCTTCATCTAATCTCTTTTTATGCTTCCTCAGTATCTGAGCTCACCACAGCCACCGTGATAATAACCACTTTTTCTTTTACATAATTATGATGTTGTTTTTTGGTTTCGTGTGCAGCTGAACTGAAGCACAGTGTTTTAATGAGCCTGGCTGTTGAGGTAGGACCTTTATGATTTATTTATTTTTTTAAATGTCACTTTGTTAATGGGCTGTTTGGTAGTTTGACCTTCTTGTTTGGTTTCCGTTCAGCTGTGAAGAAGTAATATGTTTTAATGAGACTGAGTGTAGCTCTGGGGTTTTCTGCCTGCAGAGGTTAAGGACCCCTGATCCTGTGGAGCCGATAGGCACTATTAGACTTTTAATGAGACCAACACCAGTGTGCCTTCTCTGTCAGCGTGTTGATTCAGCCACACCAAACTCCATCCTGAAAATGACATCCAAATATATATCTATAAGTCCTTAAATAGATAAAGGGCCTCTGTGTTTGACTTGTCATCAGGTTTAGAATGAGCTGTTGATGAGATGTGGACATTGTCTTATTGGACGTACTGTAAACCCTCAAGTCCCTCAGATAATAGACCTCAATATGATATTCATGGGATCCATAATATCACTTCAGGCCCTGAGGCTACTAACAAGAAATAGAGGCAGAAGAACATCATCATCTGATGCATGCAAATCAAAGGACGATTCATGTCAGACATTTTCTGTAGCATCAACAAATTATCATTATCACAAATCATATTTTTAAAAGCAGACTCAAGACCTACTTTTTAAGTCTGGCTTTTAGATCATATTTATTTTTATTACTTCATCTTATTTATGTGTTTATCTTTATCCTCTTCATCTGTTTTATTTCTTTATTTCAGTCCAGATTTATTTTTTGGGAATTGTTAATCGATTTCCTTTTCATTATCCTACTTTAGCAGATTTTATTACACACTTTGTGTTTGGCTATCTCATTTTACCATATAATTATTTCAAATTTTATTTACTGATTTATTTTTCCCTATACTATTCTTCATATCATTTCTTTTCGTGTTTTTTTGTGTTTTTTTGTATTTCCTCATTTTTAATTCAAGATAGTGTGTCCTCAGTCCTCTAATTCTGTTTTCTGTTAGAATCTCTTCTTAATGTCTGTGTGTGTGCTGTATGTGGATTGCGGGGGTGGGTAGGGTCTTGTATTTTCATTATAATCAATCTTCTCCTTTTTTGTTATTATCATTTTTTATTTATTTATTTTTTTTATGTAAAGCACTTTGTGCTACAAGATTTTGTATGAAGTGCTGTACAAATAAAGTTTGATTGATTGATTGATTGAACAAAAGAATGTCCCATAATGCAGCTCTTTGGTATTTTTAGTGGGTCTTACATGATTTAATATAAACTCTCCAGTGGTTTTTATACAAAAATATGTGTTCATGGCCTGTTTACAAACTCAACATGAGAAAAACACCTCCTCTCAGTTTGTTGCTTCCTCGTCTTTTCACAAAATGTGTCTCCAAATAGTCGGTTTGAACATTTTCCCCTTATGATCTCACTAGAGGATATGGCGCCTCCCCTCGATGGGAAACACTCCCAAAGCTAGGTGTTTGGTCAGCACACAGGTGATTCCAGTGGAAGGGGCATGTTGCAGTTGTATGCAGCAACAGTAAACATTAGAGGTCAGTGCTATTAAGGATTTACACCAAAACAGTCTGTTCTGTGCAGGATCAAAACAATTCACTCAGCCAACTACGTACATCCTTTTTTTTTTTTTTTTTTTTTTGGTCACAATTTTAGGTTTGGTTTGGTTTTTACAACCTTGGCACTTGAGGTACTTTTTTCTAAATTATAGGATGTTTAAAGGGATAGTTCTGTTTTTTTTTTTTTTTGCAGTGTAGCAGCTCAGTTCTCTCTCTGTTCAGAAATCTCAGGAAAGTTGCTAATGCTACACATTGCTGTATATGGTGCCAAACTCTGAGCATAATTAAAAGAATTGTGGGAGAAGACAAGCCACAAAAACAACATGGGGTCATCACACGCTGCAAATAGTAGTTTGTTTACCCACGTCAAAAAGCCAGAATTGTCCCTTTAAGACAAATTTTACCAAAAGAGCAGGTGTGTATTAAAGAAAATTCTTGAGAAAGTCATTTTCATTTTTAAACAGTTTCTTTACTTTACTTTCACCTCTTTTTATTCTGGATAACAGCTGTATCTTTTTCCTTGTTTTGAGAAATACAAACAGATTTGACCTCCAAACAACTGCAATAATCCAACTTATTAGACAGAAACATCAACTGCTTTCTCTAAAAATTATAATTCAACACATCATGCTGAGAGTTTATTAATTCACCTAACTGCCATTTTTCATGGCTCGCACTGAATGTGTGACTAATAAACCAGATTCTGATTTCAATTCCATGTCATCAGACTCATAATTAAAGTCAAAGCTGCTCTTTTGCTTCACTGTACCCTGAGTGTTCACCCATCGTGTTTCCTCCTGAGTCTGTGAAGTAAGAGCAGTGATAAGAAGTCCCTGCACACACCTCCATGTCTCCTAAATGATTCAGACCCTGAGTGTGTTCAGAGATGTGCACGGGTGTGAGTGTACACACTTCTTTTTATATATCCCTGTGTGTGTGTGTGTGTGTGTGTGTGCGTGTTTCTGCTGTCTGTGTGCATCTGTGAGAGAGTCTGCTCCACATGGCTGTGTGTAGATTGTGACTGTGTGTAGTTTATGAGTGTGTTTATGTGTAATATTTGGCTAAAAATAAGTCCTTTGTCTCCAGGAAGAGCAGCAAAGAGGTAGAGCAGGAGGACAACCTTCATCTGCATGATTTAACTTTAATATCTTTACAGGAAGTTCCCCACCACAGGGGAGGCAGAGAGGCTTCTTCTGTGCGTCATCACCTGGATGGGAGGCATGGGGGTCAGGAAAGGGGGCCCTGCTGAGACCTCAACAACAGCCAGACTGATAAAGATAAATAAGACTTAATATGACTCTGTGCAGGTGGGCACTGAGGCCACGGCTTTTATTATTTTGGGCTGTCTGTTCACTGTACAGTCCAAGGCAAACTTCCCCTTGGGGATAATAAAGTCTATCCTATCCTCCCATATCATCAAGGTCATTGTTTTATAAACCAAACCTCAAGCATGATTCGATTGAATCCTTTAAACGGAAGCACAAGTTTTTGCTTTGGCCCAAGGATGAGCTGTGTAGATATTTGAGGTCAAAGGTCAAGGTTGATTGAGCTTCAACTTGATCAGTTTTTTGAGCATGCACAAATATTCAAAGTCCCTCCCAGCAGCTGTGTTGTCCTGCAACACTGACGTGAGGTGCACCATTAGATCAGTTTACTATTCTCCTCTTTTGGGGCCAATCGGGAGCCCGTTGAGGAGAACATGGTCACACAGGGCTGAGCACTTGACGAGGTACCGGTGGACAAATGGGCTTACAGATTTGTCAGGGATGAGGAGTACACCAGCTGCCTTGCAAAGAATCAACACACAGCCTGGTCTTGTTTTTTATTTTGCTATTGGCGACGTGGTGCCCCAAGTGCTTCCAGGCAGTGGCTTTCTCGTCCTCCATTTTCTCATGGTGTACTTACTGCCTGTTGTTTAGGTCGAGAAAGCACTAGAAGGTCGTGATGTGCTGCAGAACTTTACATTTTCTGTTTAAATGTATATTTGCAGTCCACGTATTATTTTTTTTGCTTAAACAAAAATTGGAAATTGAGTAGAAGGTGGCAGTCCCAGTTCAGACCTTGGTTGTAAATGCCATATCTCTAAAACTTTGAGATTCTCTTCATGTATTTGACACATTAATGGACAGACAGCATTAAGATGTATCCCACATGGTGCTTTGGAAGGTGAAGCTGAAGCTCATCACAACAAAACAGTTTTGTTTCTGTTTTTCTCTAAATATCTGCTTTACTTCTACAACTTCCTCACTCGTCTCTGATTCTGTGGGGATGACAGGTGATTAATAATTGCTCAAACTGTCAGTGATTTCAACAAATCTGCTGCTTCTGTAATTTCTCAAGTAAAACCTACAAATTACTTTTCACATTCTGCCGGGAGACTGAGCCCCGCTGATAAAACAAATCCTGTTTGAATCAATCGCTGCAATTTCACAAGTAATGTTTCCTTTTTTCCATTTTGGTTTGCTGTGTTCTTCCTGTCATCAGAAAATGAAAGCAGTGACATGAAAAAATGTGTTTCTCTGCTAAAATCTCCAGCACAGTTCAACTTTGTTGTGAACTGTTTGATGATAAACTGACAACCAGAACAATTAAACGATTTGCACACAGCCTGATCTCAATGCTTGTGATAAATACTTTTTTTTATCAACAATGTGCAAATTAATAAATGTCACCAACAATTCAACCCAAAAAGAGCAACAAGACTCACTTTAATTTTTGAGGAAGAAGAAATGTAACCAAGTCCAGTCAAGACTGCTTTGGATCCAGCTTTGGAAAGCTCTGAGCTGGACGATAGAGAACTTGTGCAGAGATGAAATGTCGCCCTGGCTAACATCAGAGTTATTAGTCAGTGTTTAACAGTTTATGTCAAATCTGTAACACATTTACAGGCCACAGGCCCCAGTTAACGCCTACTGCTGTGTAGCTATTTTGCTGTACTACCAAATGTAAACCACAACATATTGAGCAGCTTGTCTGTATTTTTTTCTAGAAAATTTACATCAAATTGTGTGTTGGTTGTTATAACAATTTACTCTCTGTGTACCTTCAATTATTTGCTTCTGGTTACCTTTTTTTTTTTTTTTTTTCTTTTTTTACTTCAGCACAAGCCAGATGTATGAGCCTAAACTGAATTGTGCAGATTAAAAGCACATAAGTGTGGACTTTTACCTGAAAATGCGGTCTGACTGATCAATCTGTACCTTACACAAGTTGATAACAAGGGATGATAATTGATAAGATTTTATTGATACCAATGCCATTATCGAATCTTCTTATTGATTTGATTCTTTGTATTGATTCGGTCATCGATTCATATGGCTAAAAGAAGGCTGACACGTTTTCAGTGACAACAATGTCAAACATGGCACTCCTGATTTTTAATGCCATGGTTCATGGACAAATGCTTCTGTGAGTCTATTCTGTTCCTTACTTTAAATTACACAGACACTGGACAGTGTGCCGTTAGCATCATTTAGTGTCAAATTAAGACAACATTTTGAATTATAATCATTTCAGCATCTGTACTGATGACCTTATTTTTTAGATTTACTATCAGAATCAGGGTTGTGTTCACTGGCCTTGTTGTTGACTTCTCCCATGTCATGTACAGATGCAGCTGCTTCACTTTTCCCCTCCCAGCCAAATGCCAGCCAAGTTCCATCCAGTTACCAGCCAACTTCGAGTCTCAACAAGGGTTATTTTTTTGGTTCGTTTTTGCTCCAAATTTCTTCATAGTGGCATTTTCCATGCTAAGCAAAACGTTCATTGTTGTATCCTATAAAATATAAGCAGTAAGGGTTACATCTTTGTCATTTAATTGCTTGGATCTAATTACAAGCATTAGGGTGGGCAGGTCGAAGTACTTTCCTGTCACGGGCCAGCCAAGACCCTGCCAAAGAAATTCTGAAAATTTTGAGTGGCAGCTTAAGCCTTCAAACATGAGGAGGCACGGCAGGTTTGTCTCCAACCTAACTTAGCTTAAACCACAGTGGTGATCAGCTGTATCTGAGATTATGCACGTTTTACCGGTGACCCTGCAACAACAAAATGAAAGATAATTGCTTTAAAGAACAAGTAATTCTGCCTCTGCTGAGGTGTGATTGTTTGATTTGTTCATACAGGTATGAGAGAGAACCAGATATGAACATGTTAAGACGGTCAATAAGTGCGTGATGAACACTTCACACCTCTCGGGTTGCACTTTTGACCCTTTGTTGCTCATATGATTGCCTCAGTTATTGCTGTGTGTGTCTCTGTGTGATCAGTCCTGGTTTTCATCTCCCTGGTTCACATCAGACTCTGGTGTTTTGATGTCGTCTCCTCCTTGTTTTTCTTCTCGGCTCTGTGTGGAGACGTCCCCGGTCCCCCGCCTGTCATGAACATATGAAACGATCGCTGCGCCGTGGAGCTGCAAAGGTGAAATAGGTTTCACTCTTTGGCATTCCAGGAAAACCACCTGTCTGCCTTCCTGGCCATCCCCCCGCTCACACTCACATCTGCGTGGGCCTGCTGTTGGGGGCCGGATCGATGTCTCTCTACAACGGGACAAAGATGAGTGGAAAATATTCACAGCCTCCATCGATCGGCCCGGCTCGACAAACAGCCACAGCGGCGGCGCTGGCCCATGTCACGCTGAGTTTCTTTATTTTATTACGCCTAAGACAAGACAGGCAGAGGAGATGGGGTGGGGATGGGGGGTGGGGGGTTCGAGGGGGTAATGTGGCATGGAAAATAGTCGTTATGAAGCAATATTAGCCCTCCAGCCTTGAGCTGCACACACACACATTCATTCATTCACACACAAACACACACTCTTTTTGTCCCACGTACACACTGCAACAGAGGCGAGGCCCCAGCATGGAGGCGTGAAGCATCAATACTGTGATGAATTACCGTAATGTCAAGATTGACTTGCATTCAGGCTCTACCGCTTCATCTAGATGACATGCTGAAAATGTCCACCTTAAACATACGAGAGCGATGAGACCCAGGAGAGAGAGGGAGGGAGAGGAGCAGAATGATAACAGTAGATATTTGGACTTGTGAAATAATGCTTGTCACCATATCTGCCACTACCCCGTGAGGATCAGTGGTGCGACAGTCTTGTTTTTGTTATTATCACACCAACAAAGAGACGAAGAGCCCACTCATGTCTGGGATGGACTCAGCATGCTGACAGTACCTATTTTTAATGACACGAGCTGCTGAAAGCAACAATTTAGCTGCAAGAAGAACCTTTAAAATGTCGCTCAGAACGACACACGGTACAGTCTCCCTTTGTGATGCATCTTAGTGTATGAGTTTCTTCTGTATCTGTTTAGGCTTATAGCAGATTGTTAGATAGAGCAGCCCAGGGTTTGTTTGTAACTGATTATCCTCCTTAGTCTTCCCTAAGACTCCTCTTGAGCCCGGTGCTTTAATTAAGTTGGTCCTAACCCTACAGTAAACATCACTGCATCATGTTAAGGGTTAGGTGGATCAATGTAAAGGACTATCATCTAATCAGTAAAGACAGCAAACAACTTAAGATGTCACTGAGCTTAACATGAACTCTGGATGTAAGCCTGGGAGGAGAAAGCCAAAGCTCATATACAAAACATTAAAATGTCCATGTTTAATGATCTTGTATTTATTTCAATTATTAAAACATATATAACCAACCAGAGAGTGCATGAAAATGGTGCCAAACAAAGGCAGTTTATCAAAATGCAAAACATTGTGCATTACTTTTGACTAAATATTTCATATGCAACAGTTTGCAGGTATGAAAAACAGCTTGTGGACTAAAATGTTCAATTGAATCAGACTCAGAAATACTTAAGTAATTTCCAAGGGGAAATTCAGGTGTTGCTCTTACACAGTATAACAGCAGGAATATCAAAAATGACATTAAAATAGATAGGAGCATAAAAAATTAAGTTAGCAGGTTGCAACATGCAGAATCTTCAAGCTATATCATCCTCCTTATGAAGGAAAAATAAATACAATAAATTAAGTAAAGTGAGAATAAAGCAAGATAAAGCATGTAAATAGTGTGTCTAATATTAGCACTGCCTGCACCAGCAGCCTTCAGTGCTTCTTATATGCATACATGTATGTGTCTGTGATAGATGTGGATAATTGTTATTCTGCTAAACCTGGCACAGCCTATGAGTGAATTAATGCCAGTTTGATGTCAAAATACAGACAATCTGTTGCAGACTATGAGCATTTGCTTCTCACTGTACCTTTCTGTTTTTTTTTTTTTTTTTTTAAAGTCATATTGCAAAATTAAGACGGGCATATGTTGTGCAGTTTCAAGACAGTCTTGTCCCAAAGTTGGATTCATACAGCTGTCTCTAAAGTTGGACCTCAAGTTGAAGTCTCAACAGGACATTGAAGGGAACATGATAGCAGGGTGTCAGTGGCTTAGTCTGGTTGGCCATCCTACCATCAGCTGGAAGGTTGACGGTTTTGCCCAACTCTGGCTGTCACATGTTGATGTGTCCTTGGGCAAGACACTTAACCTCAGTTTCTCCCACTGCTGCAACAGTGGTGTGTGAATGGGTATGAAATTGTGATATTGTCTCTGATACTGATTGATGAATTACACAGAAATGAATCATGGGGCAATGAAGAAATTGAAGTTAGGCATTTTTTGTTGACATTTTGAACTCAGACGTTTAAAAATTTTAAATTCAATAAACTTATTTACTTGTCATGTTTCACTCTGTTGTTGTAAATTGGACACATTTAGTTGCAATTATAACAAATCACACCTTTCAGTGTCTACCAAACAACAAAATATCATAGTAATTAAAGCATTTAATGAAACGTTTCTACTTTTCATGATGAATGGCAATATCTCAGTGCGTAGTATTGCACAAGCTCTTATTAAAATCTTTTATAACAGATGTGTCTTCCTGATATTCATCAGCTTTAGATGCATCAAATTGTCTCCTGTGTCAGAATTACTTTGAGGGGAGCTGCATTAAGCCTCTGGGTCGCCATTTGCCCACGTTTGCTGTGAAGGAATGCATTAAGAGTTAACAATGACTGGCGCTGAGGGATGAGAGGAATGTCTGATAGACAGAAGATGTAGGTTTGAGGAACTGTGCAGAACAAATAAAGGTATTTTCTGCCTATAAAGACTCTGAAAGTTGAAGACAGCTGACATAAAGAGCTCTATGAGGCGTAACAGCTTCCTTTGATTGTTTGCTTTTGTAAAACACATTATAAAAAAAGGTGACCCAGAAAACTCAGATGATGTGTTAAAAACAAGAGAGCAATCACTGGATAATCTCCTTATGTAATTCTATTTTTCAGTGAAGGGTGCTGCAGTGCCCTGAATATATTCTCCAATTATTTCAGCCCATATTCAGATTCTGCAGAGGAGCTTGTTTCTCCGAAAAATGAACAGAGAAATCGAGAGCGTGTCAGTGAGAAGAAAGCCTCTGACAGGAGGAGTGGGTTGGAAATAAAAGACGATTCTGAAAAAGAGGGGAGGAGAGTGAACGATGACAGACAGGGCTGCGGCGTAAACAGAACCTGAGATGAGTGATGGAGAGACCCAGATGGAAGCAGACAGCAGAGTGGAGAGGAAGATATGAAGTGTTAGTGAGATCGGAGGATGGAGAAAGAGATTCAGAGGGAGGGAAGCAGATGAAATCGAACAGCTGGAGAGGAGAGAGAGGCCGACTCACTGTAAACACTCCATCCTGTCTGTGTCCATCTCCTAATGCTTTAGAAGGGCTTTCTTCTTCGTGTCACGCTCTGCTGTGTTGGTGTTGTCATTACGGCGAGATGGAAAATGCCGGTGCGGAGGAGTGAGGAAGAAGAGGAGGAGAGAGGGCCTGCAGACGGTAACCTCCTGCAGCAGCAGAGTCGGCTTTTACAAACAAGGCAGAGGCGGCGTGGACGATCGGAGGCGTATTGGAGAGCCGGGCAGGAAATCACAGAGACTCGGCTTGGGCACACATACACCAAATAGTTACCACACAATACCAGCACACATTTTGTTTCACCGCGGGAGCTCAGGTCTCCAGCAGGGATCACGACAGGATCCTCAGAGCTCCGTTTGAGCGTGAACGCACATGCAACTAATTCATCTTTTTAAGGCTGGGTGATAAAAACACCTAGATGAGAGCTACACTGACGGATATCCGACATTTGTTTAACACTGTTGCATAAGATCAAGGCTGAACAGTCATCTCCCACTGTGACTGTGATATTAGTCACATGACCTGAAGTATGTCACAATGACACCTCCGAGTTGGTCCCTATTTTCTGAATCAGCCTCTGCAGTCGAAGCACTGATCACCGTGCATGCCGTATCTGTGTGTCTCTAACATCAGCTTCTAGCTCCAGTCACTGACATGTTGAACTGACGTGTGAGGCAGATACTTAGTTAGCTGACATAGATCTTCAGTGAGTGTTTTCCCGCTCTCAGCTTTTCAGAATGGGGCATCAATGGCATAGTCTGGCAGTGCACTCTACACACAATCAGAAGTTTGCTGGATCAATCCCAGCATTGGCTGTCACATGCCAAGGTGTCTGGACAAATGGGTAACTGGGAATGAAATGGCGAGGATGTGTTAGCACTGATGGACACAGCGTGATCTTGAGAACAAATCTGACCTGTGGTCCATAATCAGAGAAAAGAAAAACAGATGATGGTCTCAAAAGAGCACAAACCAAATATTTACAAGGCAACAAGTAAAGCCTTTATCCAAGAGGGATATAAAAACCTTACATTTCAATACAAACTTAAGATAACTTTTGAAAGTCTTCTAGAGGAGAAAAAAGCATGTGGGAACCAAGAAACTGAAGATTTTTGATCCGGCAGGAAATTCAATAATTTCAAGAAATTACTCTTTTGGAAGGAGGGACTTGAACCTGAACCACCTGCTTGGAGAAGTACAGCACATGTGAAGCACCCGTCAGCACCTGAGTGAAGCTTCATCTCTGTCACCAACGAAAAAAGAAATACAACTGTGTCCAAAAACATCTATCTATAAAGTCCATTATATCATTTACAATTTTGATTATTTGTTCAGAGATAGGGCAGTTTTCAGCATTTTCATGGATAACTCAACTAATGATGTCAGTAATGCTTTGAAAAAATCCATGAAGAAATTGGCATGTGGCTCCGTGCAACACCACAATGAAGTTACTTAAGACCTAAGTGCAGTAAGAATAAAGATAATCATTCACATTGATATCACGTTGAGATTCAGCTGCCTTTCTATCATCTGACTGCTCTGGCAATTGTCCTCTGACTTTTGGAATCAACAAGGCTTTTTGTTCTCAGAGATCTGAGAATAAAAAGCCTATTTTCTCTTCTTCAGACCATTCTCTGTGAGCCCTTAAGGTGCTTGTATTCCAGCAGATCTGCAGTTTCGAAAATACCCAGACCAGTCATCTCACACCAACCACATTCCCAAGTCACTTCATTAAAATGAACTTCTCTTTTCCATTCTGATGCTCTGTTTGAACTTCAACAGGTCCTCTCGACCATGTATGCATGTCTTAATGCATTGAGTTACAGCCATGGGATTTTTCTATGAATCAAGCTTATCATTTCTCGTTTGTGGAGCTCAGTGGAGATCACAGGCAGATATCCGACATGTAGGAGGGAGGAGAAGGCTTCAGCTTCCCTTACAAAGAACAGCAGACTTCAGATCCTCTTAATCCATCTGGTTTAAGCATTTCTTCAGCTCCCTGCTCTCCCCTCCAGGTAGAGCTGCCATAAGAAGTAAATTTATGAATTAAGCCTGAGTGGAGGGGACGTGTAGGCCAGCAGCTTATCTCCTGTTTGTGTGGCCTGAAGCAGCTTAGGTGTACCTGTGCAGCCCCTGGACATGACACCCATTCATCACCCCAGCTCAGACTCAATTTATCTTTTTATTCCTTTGGGCGACACAGACAGGAATCAAGTCCCATTGTCTGAACCATTTACATCTGATGCTGTTATCAGAGAGTTGACGCTGGGGATGGGGGGGCTGAAAATGCCAGATCAAGATAGAGCAATTTTACAGATTAACAATGAAGCAGTCTTTCAATATCAAACATGCACACTCATATTCCATTTTTATGTCACCTCTTATCCTGTCTTCTCTCTTCAGCTCTGACATGCTGAATTTAGGATGTGCAGAACTGGAGCAGAAGAGCAGAGGCACAGCTTTAACTCTGCTTCATCACAGTTACTCTCTCTGCAGTATGTAAGACATTTGATAATCTGCACTTACTCTCTCAGTTTAATTCATTTGACTGTAAAACTGCTTGGAAACTAAACTAAACTAAAACATAGTGCAAAATGATTCTGAGAGCCTGATAAGACTCTGCAGGCTGCAAAAGATGTGAATTAGACTTTGGGGGATTTTAAGTCATCCTATACTGAACCCATCAATGAGGCATTTCTGAAATCTTGTTTTATGCACTCACAAATATCACTTTGGCCTATAAACTGCTGCAGTTAACTTTATAGCAGTATCGATGTATCTTTAGGTGCTTTCTCTGGGTTGATCTTAAACAGCAATATCACACTGAATGCATGTGGCTGACATGTGTACCATCTCGAGAACAACATTGGCCATTGGCGTGCAGGTGTATGCTACATTGTGGCTGCATCTCCCTGCCATCAGAGCTTCATTTCTTCTTAAATTTTGCCCCAATAGGCCACTATAGACATTTCTTGTAAGAACCACAGTATACCTCCCAACATGTGACCTGATTCATTAAATAACTGACCCTGTAGGATGAAATAATTTTGAACTAGAAGTGCCATAAAAGCACAAACCTCTATCGAGGCGCTTCGAACAATGTCAGGTGAGTTAATGTCAAAATGTGGAAAGCTGCCCTGTTTTGCAATGTTAACATATCATTTAGAAAATTCCTTGATCTACATTTGGACTCAGATCACCACCCAAATCATATAATTTCAACCGTTTGCCTTGGCAGACATTCCCTGAAAATTTCATATGAATCTGTTGAGAACTTTTTGAGTTGTTAGTCAAATAGTGAAAAACTGCCCTACCTTGCATTTTTAAGAAATCATTTAGACAAGCACACAAACAGACCAAACTTATAGACTTTGGACTTCTCCAAGCAAGGAGAGCTATTGCACTATGTTGGAAAAGTATGGACACTCCTACATTGAAAATGTGGATAAGAGAACTTTCAGAGTATATCTGCTCCAAGAGACTAATGTACATTGCTAAAGGCAAACAGAGAGATTTTGTCCAGCTCTGGGAACAATATTTGAGCATTATAGAAACCAGGAATATAGGCTTCACCTGAACAGAAACTGTAAACTTTATTTTATTTTATTATTTTTATATCTAAAAATGTGTGCAAGTTAAGTGTGGGTATGTGAGTTTGTGTAATTTGTAAATACATGTATGGGTTCAAGGCCTGAAACTGTTTGACTGTTACTGTATGATTCCTTTGTGTTTGTAAAAAAATGCCAATAAAAAAATATTCAGAAATAAAAAAATATTTAGAAAATTGCTGGATCCACATCTGGATTCCTTGGCCTAGGTAACAAGCAAGTAAAGTATATTTACAAAGAGGGACAGATGGAAGTGTAATTGAACTGCACCTTATGCTCGCAGCCTTAAAGCTCCAACTTGACAATACATTCGCTGAAATAAAACGGTGACTACTGCCGTCATGCGAGTAAATTAATTCAGTGTAAAATGGGCTGAAAGTGTGGTGGCCTACAAGAAGGACACCGATGGTCACACAGAACGTACAAAATCACTGCAGATTTGTCCTGACGTCACATCTATCGAGTGATGGGTGCTAGTTTTCCATTCTGATGTTCAGAATGAGCTGCTGTATGCAGCTGCATATCTACATGCTCAAATGCATTGTATTGCAGCCATGTTATTTGTTAATTATTCTTATACATTGACAGTCAGGTGAATTGGTGTACCTAATAAAATGGCTGATATTTACTTCCTTACTGGTTAGAAGCTTTATTCAAAAAGTTATCATAAAAGTTGCATCAGGCTTTTCAAAACTGACACAGACAGACAGACAGACAGCATCACCCTCTCCTCCGTGTCCTTACCCCATCTTTGGATAATGGAGGACCATGTTGTTTTTTTAACAGCATTTTTATTTTTCATTTCCACCATGGAGCTGGATTATGTGAATGGAACATCACAGCCTCCATGTCTGATGGCATGGAGGTGCTCGCAGAGCTGTGGAGTGAGAATGTGTGATGGCTCTGGCCGCCGCAGTCATGTGTGTGTAATGTTGGGAGTTGGCAGACCGCACCGCTGGTCCTCAGGGAGCTCGGAGGGAGAAAAGAGGCGTGAATGCCTGCGGCCAAACTGCTGCACAGCATGGTTGTTTCTGCTTCACCTTCCAGCTACCTGCTAAACCCCCAGAGAGGCCGAGACCCCCACCAGACGACAAACATCATCCCTCAGAGTCTTCTACCAAACATCATCCTTCAAACGGTTTCCATCAAACCTCATCCTCTATGGGGTCCTCATCAGTCTGTTCACGTGTCATGTGTTCAAGAGTCCTGGAGTAGCAATTTTCTCATTCCTCTCCGCTCTCAGTTCTTCTCTTGTTGCTTCAATTTCCTGTTTACAGTCCGTAGTTGTGATGTTCTGTGATCTTCAGGTCTGCTGTAAGTCTCAGTCCTCTTCTGATATTTAAACTGCTTTTTATCATTTATCAAAATAACCTACTTGAAATGCCTAGACCCATCACATATTGTAGAGCACTTGCCTAGGGACTGGATTGATCAGTAATTATCAATACTGAAGCCAGAATTGATTATTTTTAGTAATATAATCCTTAGTTAACTCCCCTCTTGATTTCTGCACTGCAAAAGCTCAGATCTAGGTGAGAGTATTTGTCCAATTTCATTTTAATAAAAATGTGCTGGACTGATTCTAAGTGACAATGCTCTGACATGTCTCGATGAAGATTTTATTTGAAGATGTTGAAACAAAAAATAAGGCCTGAGTTGCTGGTAATAAGTTAAATGGTCCACCAATAAGGCAGACAAATTTAACTTGAAGGTTGTCTTAAAATGCAATTTTCTCTCCAGAGCAAATATTAAACCTGATTTTAAGACCCTCACTGAGTAAGACTTTTCTTGTTGATGTTTTCTTATAACTACAAGCAATTCAGTGACTTATTTTTGCCTTTTATTACTTAACGTAAGATATTCATCTCGAATTGTTTCGTGGACGTGGATTAGAATTAGATATTTCTGACCTGAAAATGGACAACCACAATTGCCACAGTTTTTGCAGTGTGGATTTTCTGAGTAGTAAATGTAACCTCGCAGGTTCTCTGTGTCAGCAACATCCCCCAAACAACGTCCTTGATTAGGGATGTACCAAAATTCACAATACAGTCTAAGATGGGAGCTAAACAGGATCAAAATGTATTACACAGTCTAAAACTGACAATGTTTTAAACAGAAATATGAATTTGGGCAACATATTTATATTCAGGCAATCTTAAAAGTCACTTCATTTATCTGAACCACCAGGTAACTTGGGGTCATCCTGCTACTCCTTTCTCCATCCCTCTTTCTACCTGTGACTCCACCTTTAAAAGTTCCTCTGTGCACTCCAGTTCTTCAAGATATCCTCTCGTCTTCACGACACAGCATGCCGTTGTCACCTGAGTAGTGAAGTTAGTATTTGTTGTTTCTTCTGTGGACCTGACCAGCTTATGGCAGGGGGATACATATTATTTCTGTACCACCCAGTGTTGTATTTGTTTAGCTTTAACCTAATAGTAAGTTATTACAAGGCTTTCAATGGCACCATGCACTGCTATACATCAGGGACGAAGCTTCCAAGCTTATTGACACTTTAATTTACCAGTCACTGTTTTACTCGAGCATCCCCACTTAGAAATCCCTGAACTATCCCTTTAGACCTTGTGAGCACAACATTTTAAGAGATTTCAAGAGATATTTATCCATTTTTTAATAAACCTATAGTTTGGCTTGCTGGTAGACTGATTGGATTTTGAAGGTCAGAGGTCACTGCAGCCTCAAATTACTACAGAAACAACTCCAGTCTTTCGACTTGACCCATCACTGTACTCACTGTCTGCTGAATGCATACCACGCTGAGCCACACAACCACTGGGGAGTTGTGTTATTTGTCAAACAGAAAATAAATGTGTGGGTGACGAAGATAACATTTTGGCAGATGAGTCTTGGGGACATGGCTTTACTTCTCATTTTATCTTAATCTACAATGAGTTAAAAACTGCTCCCTGCAGACATATTTTGGAGCACAGATACGGTCTCCTTTAGGCAGCCTGCTGTGGGTGGGAGATAACAGATAACAGATCTCCACTAAACTGCTCAATTGGTTGGATTCCAACAGTTAAAATAATGAAGTTAAAAACAACCTAAAGCTGTGAATCTGGCAGTTTGTTAGTGTTTGAGGGCAACTCCAGCAGCTAACGGCTACACTGCACCAGGAGATTAAATTCCTCAGTTCTTGCCTCGGCTTGCTCACACAATCATTCGGTGGTATCTGTGAACATAAGGAGATAGCTCAAGCAGTAAATATTGTGGTGTGTTAATAATGTATAACATATTAACACAATTACACGGCTTATACATTTCCTTAAGGGTGAGTCGAGCTGCATTCACAAACATATCTCATGTTTCAGTCTGAGACCATTATGAGGCAATTATTGACTCAATTAAGGAGACGGTATTAATGCTGTAATGTAGAGCTCGTTCGTGCAGGCTTGGTCAAGTTTGGTCCATTAATCTGTACACCAACAGAAAATACAACAAATTTAAATCAAATTAAGAAATGTCAGTCTTTTGCTTACAATAAACATGCTACACAGTCCTTGTCAAAGTCCATTAAAGGTTTTTCAAATCCACATGCCCCCAAATCTGCAAATCTTTGACCCAAAACCTCAAGTTTAACCTGTGTGCTTTTGCAGGTTACCAACTTGTTACTTGCAGGTTGTCAGCCTGGTTCAGACTTTGGTCATTGGCCTCCATAACGGGTAGAGGGGGATTAAATACACTTTAGTATTGGACTATATGACATGACAATATTGTATTGATTCACATAAGCCATGTATCAATACTTTAATTTATTATTTCCAACATTTAATAAAGCTTTTGGTTCCATAAAGCAAAATCAATTGCTTGCTAAGTCCACACGATCGTGCCGTTGAGCCAGGTCAGACATATGACGTTCGTCATACAGGAGACGAGTTGGAGTTTGATCTTAGTGAACAAACATGGCTGCACAGGACAACAGGAATGCACCGTCTGCACTTGAATCCATTTTGTGGACTTGTTTTGGGCTTTGAAAGGTACACAAGCAGTCCAGTTCAGTTTGGCTCAGTTCGGCACGCAACGAATAGTGTTTCTACTGTCAGGTAAAGAAAAAGGGTATATAATAACTGACCCGAGTCGTCCCACTATTTGTGTCCCAAACCAACCCTAAAGGGAGTCTGTTGGTTGGCCACAGAAACCATCAGTTCTCATGTGACGGCAGCTAAAACAAAAATACATAACCTCACTATGTTCAAATAAGTATATTTGGAATTTCCCCCTGTGGGAATAAAGGAATATCTTATTTTATCTTAAATAAGCTGTGGATTTAGAGAGATCTGTTCACTGCTGTAGCTAGTAATTCTAAACTGACTCTACTGATAAATCAGTCAGCATGTTACATGCTTAGTTTTTCAAAGCTGCATCCCAGTTCTTAGAGATGTGAGAAAACAGCTCAATCCATCACTAATGACTGGAGACCTCACCATGTGGAAAAAAAAAGTTTGCTTTTTGACATGCTTAATGGAGCCCAGATATGTGCCATCTATGAGTATAACTTCAACAATACCAGAAAAGAAGCTCTACAGAGCAGAGAAGCGTAACGTTTAAATCGCAATGAAATTAAATCAGGACTCAAGTTTTGTGATAATGTCCTAATGTGGGGCCATTGGTGATTTCCACCTAACCTCTTTATTCCCTTTTCCTCTTTTCAAGAACCAAAACTGTGTGACTACTGATGATTTATGTTCATTATCTGCATGCCAGACCTCGCAACAAAAGTGGAAAATCCAACTTTTGTTTATAACTCTTAAATATTTTGAGGACAATAATTCACTGGATGGTTTGAAGAACAGTGAAGTCAAGTTTCAGCCACAGGTCTTCAACTGGAGGGCTGGATGGGAGACAATAAAGCAAAAAAAAAAAAAAAAAGACTCAGCATTTGTTTGTTTTTTCTTCATAAGAAAGTCTTTTTTCCTGTTTCTGTGGTTTGTCAAGTCAAGAGGACTTTTTGAGACAGGAAATGAGCTGGTAAGCTTTTATTTTCACCCTGCAGACTTGTGTCAGGTCTACAAAAGTGGGATGAACTCCTGCCTCACATAAATGCTCGAAGCACAGAGGCACAATTACTGCTGCATGCTTCAACTCTTTTGGGAATAATGGCCTCACTCATCAAGGTCAGACTTTTGAATGGAGGCATTTTCTGCTGTTCTAAAAGCCTTGTTACTCTTTATAAATACCAAACTTTCAGTAAACAAAACTTTTTCTCTCTGGCACCAGATGAGTTTGATGTCTTTTCAGCTGCTCCAGAGCTTTATCTTATTTTAATCACCTCATAGTTCCTGTTAATGGAACTCAAACTGAACCTTCTCTGCCGTCTATTGATGTAAAAATAAAATTTGTTGAAGCATATTTAGCTCCATTTGTCTGTCTTTAGGAGGAACAATGAGGTGATGAGACAGACGACAGTGATGAGAGTGATGAGACGAGACACAGCTTGACACAAACCTGCGACCCCTCGGGTTGAGTGTGACTCAGACTTATAATTCGCACTGACTCCTGATCTTGACGGTGAAAGTTCACTGCAGTGAAATTAATCTCTGTTTGGTCTGCAGCCTTCACCACACCGTGAGGAACATCACTGAAGGACAGGTTATGAAGCAGATGGAGATGTTTTTACAGATTCATCAATAAGGAAGGTGAGACATTCTGTTGGTTCTGAGGGACAGATCTGCTTCTTGAGATTAGATAAGGAAGAAAGGGGCTTTTTAGTTGTTTTAAATGCACAGTGTGTAATTCCATCACCAGGGGGGAGTCAGTAGAAAGGCAGGACATTTTTGAGGCTTGATGCTTCAAAGAGCAAACGGGCCTCAAGCTAGAAAAAGATAAAAGTCCTTCACAACCAGCATCAGTCAGTTAAGTGTGAAATAATAGAGTCACATATGACTCAAGAGGTGGCAGGTTTGTGTCGTGCGTCCCCTTCATGGCTACTTTATGTTGCTTCCCTCAGGCTGCAGATTTGTGGTGCAGACAAACAGACTTAAAAACTCTTTTCTCTCTGTGGCCATTAGGCTTTCAAATAAGGTTGGGTGACTTTTTTACTTGTTTATTTATTCAGTTAGTTTTCAACTGTTTATTGCTGTGTTGTCGTCCGGTTGTAAACTGCTGGCTGTGGAACCATTTGGCCCATTGGGGATAATAAAGTTAACCTTGAACCTTGGACCTTGCTTTGGCACCATGTCATTTCTCATCACTCCCACCAGACTGTTATCTCTTTCAAACATGCAGTAGCAAGGAATTGATGGCACTTTTTGGAAAAGTGGTTCACACTACAAAAGAACGCTTCTGGCCAGTGCCAACCAAGTAGAGATGACAAGGAGAAAGGATCCTGTGCCAGTGAAACAGAACACCTGACTTACTGACTTGAACCTGATTTGCCCTTATTAGCACGCTGAACAATTGCTTCAACTTGAAGCTTTACGAGATGGACCTGCATAATGACAATGACATCTGGCAAAGACAACCTTTTCACAGGTCTAAAGCCAAGACTTTGATAATGTTACAAACCACAGTTCCTAGCACCCACATTCTGTTGTAACACATGCAGATTCATACTTTAATAAGAAGACATCTCTTGGATGGCAGCATGTTGCTCCTAAACCTGTATGTACCTTTCAGCATTAATGGAGTCTTCACAGATGTGCAGGTTACCCATGCCATGGGCACTAACACACCACCCATACCTTCACAGATGCTTTTGACCTTTGCTCTGATAACAGTCTGGATGGTCCTTTTCCTCTTTAGCCCAGAGGACACCACATCCATGATGTCCAACAACAGTTTGAAATGTGGGCTCAGAGCACAGCAGACTTTTCCACTTTGCCTCAGTCCATCTCAGATGAGCTCAGCCCAGAGAAGCCGGCGGTGTTTCTGGGTGTTGTTGATATATGGCTTTGGGTTTAGAGTTTGACCTTGACTTTGTAGATGTAGAGACAAACTGTGTTAACTTACAATGGTTTTCTGAAGTGTTCCTGAGCCCACGTGCTGATATCCTTTACTGAATGATGCTGCTTTATAATGCAGTGCCGCCTGAGGGATTGAAGATCACAGGCATTCAGTGTTTGTTTACATCCTTACTGCTTATATGCAGATATTTCTCTGGACTCCCTGAATCTTTTGATGCTTTTATAGACTGTAGGTAATGAATCTACATGCAGTTGTTCACAAAGTGTTGAACCTTTTGGAATTTGAGAGTGTCTCACACCTGTAGTTAATTTTCAATGTTCTGTCCCAATTACAATGATAAAACAGGATTTATCTTGTTGCTAGACATTACCTTGATACTCTCCTCATTTCAGAGCTGCAGGATTTGCTTTGCATTGTCCACTTTATAGTAGGACAAAAGCAAATAACAACCCTGTACTGCATGCATGAGGTCTTACATGACATTTGTTCCATGCTTTGAGAGTAACTATGATGCATAGCAAGTAAGGCTTTAAAGGAATGACATACAGAAACAGAACTGCAGCCTCCATTGGTAGTTGACGCTTCCTGATCTTTAAGGTAGGATCCAGTCTTCGTAAGATATGCACAAACATGCTTTGTCTTGTCATCAAGGCTCTTTCATGGTGCTGCCAATGATTACTCGGGGTAATACTTCTACAAGGGAGCAGCATGTGTCTGCCTTTAAAAACTGTTGGAAGTATAACTCAGCAACACATGAATTATTTTATAATCAGAGGAAGAACTCTCCATATTGTGCCTTTAAACCTTCAATTCAACACGAACCCTTCCACACGTCTTCAATGACGAATCAGATGTGGCTGCTGCTCTTGTGACAGAGTTTTAGAACATTTAATCAATCTCAGGGTCGCACCAAAACTTTTGCCTGAAAATGAAACTTTATTGAACACAGCCCGACAGCAAGGCGACACAGCAGCTTCGACAGCGTCCTCCAGCTCTCCTCACCACTGAGGCGTCCCCGAACAGAGCATTAAACCATGACCTCTGACCTCTCTGAAGGAATAAAAAGTCCACTTCATGGATCAGTAGCATTTCTATAAATCTTTCCACACCTGCGGGGTCATTTGTTCCCGCAGGAAGAGGCTCTTCAGCTGACGGTGCTTGAACAATAGCCGAGAAAACCTAGTGACATTTTGATTAAACAGGTGGGTAAACGTTGAATACAAGGCTAAACTTTGTCTCCTACTGAATCCAGATGAGCTGGAAATGGTGTTTCCATCATGCCCTCACAAAAAACGGTTTGTTGAGATGCTGAATGGATCGCCTTATAGAAATGGGCCAGCTCTTTTTGTCTGTGATTTATTGTGTCTCCATCAGTGCAGCTAAGGTGGAAGTGTTAGCCTCCCAGCTTCTTTGTTTGGACCTTTCTTTTAAGTCTAAGAGGCACTCAGTGCTTACTTGCTCTTGTTGAATTCTTCATCAGTTACAGGTTGTTTTATTGCTCTGCAGCACTAAAGTAAGATCAATTTCCTGTGTATTCTGTAAGAGCACTAGAATGACTTGGAAGCCCTTGAGATGCAGGCTTTAAAGGTTTTAAACGTGTCCAGGCTCTGTACTCATACAAACCAAATACTTTAAATAGTTTAGAGAAAATCCTGAAGAGCTGGTTTGAATGATTTCCAAGCACCTGTACTGTCTGCAGGTGCAGCTCCGACTCCACTTTAAAAATGTTTTATTGCACTTTGGGACACTGAAGACAAATGCACAAGTTTGTAAGCATGAGAAAATGATCCTGGTGTGCACTTATTTTACATTTAGTGAATTCATGAAACAATACAAGTATCCATGGGTGCGACTTGTTTTCCATGTCACGTGTTGACCATAGCTACAGAAATGCAGGATTAAGACACTCAGTAATGGCACATGTTGCAAAAGTAGCAAATATCCAGGGTCAGTTATTACAAATTATTAAGCGTATGATACCAGACAAGACGGCAGTGTCACTCTGCAGACAGTGTCTCACCCTGATATTTGATAGTCGAAGTATTGCTTAATTCTTCTTCCTTTTGTGCTCCAATTTTATGCAAGATCAAATTCCAAAACATGTAAGAGCCACATTCTCCAGAAGTCTGACTTTATTCATTTTTAAACTCATTTCTGGCTTCTGAAATATTTTAATTAGTTTTCCTGTCTGGTGATTAAATGGGACTGAGTCTTCCTGCTGTGATCTGCTAATTGGTTCTCTGGTCCCAAACTGCAAAAGAGATCCTGATCTCGGCGAGACTCGGTGGACAAATAAAGCTTAATTAACTAAAGAGGATGAAGCATAACTGTGGTTTGTTTTTGCGCTGGTATAGCGGGGTAATGTGAGGAGAGATCCGCCTGGAGTTATTCAAAGAAAAAGTACAGCATGGTGTTAATGTACAGATACTGTATGTCTGCGGGCTCTTTATGTGGTACATCTTGTTAGTACTGAGTTGGACCCCCTGCTGCCTTCAGAGCTCCTTAATTCTTTGTGGCATAGATTCAACAAGGTGTTGGAAACACTCCTCAGAGATTTCCCTCCATATTGACATGACAGCAATGCTTCTAAGAAGCCCAAAGTGTGCCAAGAAAATCTCCCCCAGACCATCACACCACCAACACCTGAAGCGTTAATACATGGCAGGATGGATCCATGATTTACGATGTTCACACCAAATTCTGAGCCTACCATCTGAATGTGGAGCAGAAATCTAGACTCAGCAGACCAGGAGACATTTTTACAATCTTCTGTTGTCCAGTTTTGGTGAGCATCATTGTAGAGGCAGAGGAGATGTGACAGCATCAACACGAGAAAAACTTTTAAAAAAAGTCCACAATCTTCCTTTTATAAATATTGTTTTATTATGACCACACAGATGCAAACATGGGTGTTTGTTTGTTGATGATACATTCTCTTTTGAGCTTTTTCGATATAGCTTCAGTATTTTGGTTTAACTAGTGATTGTGTAAGTTAGTGACTTTTAGTTGACTATGTCGGTGGGTCTGTTTGCATTAGCTTGGCTTTTATGACTATATTATCTAATGTATCAACTACTGATCAATGTTGATGCAGTGATAAAAAAGCACTTCACAGTGCAGCACTGAAAGGTACACTCTCTGTTTTTGCCTGTGCTTGACTGCAGTATGTACCAGGACAGCTGGCTGAAAGTCACCAGTTAACATGATCACTTTTTAGACCACAACACTAAGACTGTTACAGCGGAAGAGTTACATAATCCACTGCCCGATGATGACCATTGTTATTGGCGTTTATTTTGTTTGTTTAACTCCCAGGAGAAATGTAATTTTCACCATATTAAAAGTTTACTTCTTACACAACAGGTAGTTACAACAGGTCTCTGTACGCCCTCTAGTGGCATCTTTCAGTAACTTACATCACAAACATGCAAGTATATAAATAAAACTGCTCATGATGTAAGCAAATGGAAGGGAAACAGCAAATATGTGTTTGGATTTAAAGTCTGTAATTGGGTCCTGGAAAGGTTCTAGCATGGCTGTACACATGGGCATTATGCTAAATCTGATATATCCCTTCACTTACCAGGACTGTCACCTTGTACTCAATATTCAAATATCTGTTCGAGCATGGACAACCCGACCGTCTATAGGTCTCTTGACCTCAACAACAGGGGGTACAGGGCTATGTGTCAATAATGACAAAGCAGCTGGCTTACTCCTCATCCATGACATCTGGTAGCACCTTGTCAAGTGCTCAGTCCTATGCAACCACGTCCTTCTTGGCAGGCCCCCCTCCGGAGGCCTTACAGACACAGGGGGTTTCAGATATCAAAATCATGATTAAGGCCCATCAGTATAGCTCGGTAACCGAGTAATCAGTCATTTAAGTAGGGCTGCTGTTTTTGGAAATGTAATCCCAGCACTATTTTTCACTCAATAAAAGATAAATTTACTACAATATATTATGAGTAACTAGCCTGCGGCCAAACACTGGTTGTTAGAAGCACTCAGAAGAGTAAATGGTGCTGCAGTATGAGAAAAGAGGAAACTATACCAAAAATGAACTGATGTCAAACTCAGAAGGAGCAAACATCATTTCTCTGCTTCAACAGCAGCGAGACAGCAGCTCACTTCAGGCAGGAAGTCATTATACTGCAGCACAACACTGTAAGACACACAGAAACACACACACACAGTCATTTACAGAACCACTGCAGAGGTCCTGCAATGGTGGCTCTATTGATGAAGGTGTGTGTGTGTGTGTGTGCGAGCCCGTCTGGAGATCAGCCAGTCAATTTCAGCTCTGTGTCGGCTCACAATAGCCGGGCTAATTAGCTTCTTGAACACGGAGCACGATAAGAAAGACATGCTGACTACAGGACAGCAAGCTGAGACAGACAGAGAGCTGAGGCGGGGGGGGGTGGACTGATGTAAGAACAGGAACAAAGTTGTATCAAATATCAAGGTGCAGAAGAAGTTGGAGCGATGATGAGAAATGGGAATGTCAGGCAGTCAAGGTGACACAGAGTTTGCATTTTCTTCTTTTTAATCAAGCGAAAATGTTTTTGAAACATGAAGAACTTTGTTCTGACTGAGCTGATACGTGATGCAGTGTTGTTCTGTTATTGTGTAAATGATTTCTTTATTTTTTAAACCTGACTATCAACAAAGGCGTGAGCCTTCATTTTCTCCACTCTTTTTCTGTTTGTCTGTTTGTCTGTCAGCAGGATAACTCCAACAGTTATCTGCAGATTTCGCCAGAAATTTCAGAGGACATTGGTCATGGCAGAAGAAAGAACTAATTGGATTTTGTTGGTGATCCGAATCAGGATCTGGACCCAGTGGCTTTTTAAAAACAACTTGTTAACACTGTGAGCTATGGCAGTTTTCCACATTTTTGCTAATAACTCAATACATTCTCTTTTGATTCCGACGACAATTTCAGAGAATATTGGCCGCGGTACAAGGAAGAAGTGATTTGACTTCGATGCTGATCCGAATCTAGATTAATCTGACACACCGCATGGGCCTTCTAATATATCTCATTAGTCCATCTGGGCAAGAGCCCACAGAAAGTGTTTAGGGAGGACAAAACCTTTCAAAAGCATATCCAGCAGGTGATTGGACAGTCATTCCTCCAATCGCATACATTACGGGCCAATCGGATTATGTAGTAGGCGGGCGCTACTGCTGCGGTGTAACATACAAAATGTGATCCACTTCACTGAGCAAACTCACCAAAACATGTCAGAAGTGGAGTGAAAGTGTCCTTTTTTTATAGAGAAATGCCTCCAGTGTTTGTTTTTCATTTAATAAAGAAACGTGGTCCAGATCAGATTCAACTGCTGCTGACGCTGTTAGCATCTATGCCAACACTCCCTGCTGTTGTCTCACTTGTTAATCCACCTCTTTCGGCTCTAAAGGACTCTGATTTGGGTTGCTCACCGTTTTTGTAGATTGGAGCTTGGCCAGATGGAGCTGACTAATTACAGAAAATGCAAAGTTAAATCTGGATGTGGATCCATGATTTGTTTTTCAAGTGTTTTTTTTTTTTTTTTTTAACAGTGAAAGATAGCACATTTAACTCACCTGGAAATGTTGGAAAATTTCTTGGCAGTGGTTCATGCTCTTGGAGCAGTTCTTGTTTAAAATGTCATAGAGATAAAATGATGATGCAAGAGAAAATCAAATGTTAAAAGGAAATGTGTTCAGTTAAAGAAGACATATAATCAGTGAATGCTGATAACATTAAATATCACTAAAACAGATAAAAGAGTAAAGTATCTAAAATGACCAGAAGAACCCAGTGCATTTGATTTTAAAGAACTACTCTGTGGGTCTTAGGGACTGGGTAGCAACAGGAATGTACAATATATGAAGGTTCTTACCTTGTGTGGCTGACCCGAGTCCAATTTCCACCTGAAGCCTATCAGCCAAGAGTCTTTTGTCCGGTCTACCCCTTTCCAAGTCTGTCCACTGTCTTTTCTTTATCAATAAAGGCCAAAAATGCTAAAAAAAAATATCTTATAAAAATTTGCAACTCTGTGAGCTCCAAGGATGATTCAAAGATGACAAAACAGACCTTCTAGCTCGACTGGCCTACAGCAGCTCTGCGTATGTTCAAACAGCAGAGTTTGAACAATTGGAAACAAACATTTGAGTTGGTGCAACAGCTGAGATAGCAATTCATAGCTTGAAGACAATATATCATTCTTTTTATTTAACTTTTTTCTGCCCTTGAGTGTGTTTAAGATGTCTCCTGCCATGACAGAGTGCTCTTCTCACCAAGACTTTTCCCTCACACTGTGCGGAAAGCCCCGGTGACTGCCTGAAACGGCTCACTTCGCCGCCCCCTGCCTGGACCAGTTCAGGGGGTAATGCCGGAGCAGCGAAGGGCAGTGGATTCTGTGACTGTCTGAAATGTTTGTGGATAGTAGTGGAGTTCAGGGTCTTTCAACCCAGTGCTTACCCTTTCATTATGGCCAGAGTATGTTTTATTTCTTTCAGATTAAACCATGAATAAGAGGGGCTGTTACGGAAAATACTGATCCCTTCGGAAGATTAAGAACAAACCAAAAAACAATAATAACAAGAACAACATAGTTATAAAAATGTATCATATGAACCTGAGTCAAGGCAAAATCAAACACTTTAACTGATAGAAATCAGTTTGAAATGAATGCAGACTTAATCACATTATTCCAGAGTGATTACTGTACCATACTTAGTTTGAACACATATTGGTTTTTGGTGGGACACTGATACATAATGAGCTGCTTACTTGCATTTCCTACTCATTTTTCTCCCTTAATGGGCTGTTAACAACACAATAGGGCTCCATTTACTTAAGAGAAAAAGAGAGGACTGGGAGTACAACCCCAAAGAATGAGATACTAAAACAGTGAGCAGAGCAATGAGGTAAAAAATGAAATAAGCACGAAGTAAGAAGCATGAGCCAGCAGAAATCCAAAAATACCTGATGTAAAATGTTGTATTATACAGTATATAAACAGTCAAAAATGGCATGGTTGGCAGCTGAATTAGAAGTATTGCAGAACAGAAGTTAAATGGCAGAAGGTAGAGATAAGGAGATGTGGAGCAGGGAGGTGGAAGCTGATGGTTTTGCTTTCCATGTGTCACCGCGACAAGATGGAGGAA
Source organism: Cetoscarus ocellatus (assembly GCA_037902135.1). NCBI lineage: Eukaryota > Metazoa > Chordata > Actinopteri > Labriformes > Labridae > Cetoscarus > Cetoscarus ocellatus. The sequence goes on along the minus strand of JBAMNC010000189.1, from coordinate 358,218 downwards.
CCCACAAATCCAGGAGAGTGACGAGGGGAAGTTGGAGGTGTTGTTTAGATTCCTGATTGGAGCGATGAAAACAAAATAATTCATCAGCTTCCTTTAAAGTGAAGAAGACGATCAAACACTGCCACAGACCAGAGAAGTTTATTTTAGATGAATCGCGGCGTCATGCGGAGTCGGTCTCACATACACTCTTCATCTCCAACGTGGAGTTTCTCCTGACAGCAGCAGCTGGCAGCAGGTTTGCTTCATGCAGAGGATGAATGGATGCAGGAAGATAAAAATGTGTGTTTCGTTTTTTTCTTTGAAAAACAACTCTGCGGCACATGACAGCTGCTCCTGCTGTTTCACTGTAGTTCAGACTAAGTTTGAAAGCCTCAGAACTAAAGCCGATACACGCCGCCGCTTCACCTGCTGCTGGATTTCATGGATTTTTCTCAGTTTAAAGTTTCATCATTTCTTGTTTTGTCAAGCTTCAAAAAGGTGGACGTGACTCACCTTTAACATTGTGACCCTTTTATAAAGTCCACAATCTGATATTAAGGACTTCTGCGCAGGAATTGGGATGGGACTGATCAGACTCTGTTGATACCCGTGCTATTATTGATTCTGTTATTCATCCATCCATTCATTATCTAATGCTTAGCCCTTTCAGTGTCACAGGGGGGCTGATGTCCATCTCAGCTAACATTGGGCAAGAGGCGAGGTACACCCTGAACCGAGCGCCAGCCGATCGCAGGGCCGCATAGAGAGACAGACAACTATTCACTCTCACGATCTAAAGCCAGTCACACATTCCCGTTTCTCATGGCATTTGTGCACGATTGTCATAATCCTGATGAGACGTGCTTTGGTCGTGGTGCATAAGCTACTTGATCTGGATCAGCGTTGTATAGTCGTGGACGAACGCCGGGGAACGGGGAAGGGTCCTGATTGTTTTGAACTGTTCAAAACTGTCGTGGAGAATCGCCGTTCTCAGTATAGTGGGGTGAAAGGCTAATGCAGTCCTCAGGCGAACGGTATTAGCATGGCATGTATGGGGCTCAATCAGGCTGATCGTGGCTCAATCCAGAAAGCTTTCTGAGGATGACTGACAAGGATGTATCCGATTGTGCCCCGACTGTGTCCCGTTCAAAGCGACACAAGCGACAGAGCTCATTCGGGGCTTACGTGATGTAAACTGGGCTCAAACAGGGCTGATGTCGTGTCAGCGGGATGGAAATTCATGGAATCCTTGTCGTTTCGTTGTATTGGCCTAATTGAAGCGGGACGAACGCCCTGCAGAAGCGCCGTAGAAGCGTTACTGACGGTGTATGTATGGGGGTGCGTCCAGGGGGTGACAGTCATTTCTTCCCGTATCATGCCGATCAAACCAGCCTTGCCAATCATGTGCAGTCTTGCACAATCGCCATGAGAGATGGGAATGTGTGACTGGGGCATAAGGTTAATTTGGAGTCACCATTCGACCTAATGAGCATGTTTTTGGTCTGTGGGAGGAAGACCGTGTGCCCAGATCCCTGATCCAAGGCCCTGATCAACTTGGGGATCAAACTGGCAACGTTCTTGTTGTGAGGCACTGGCACTACCTGCTGCACCACCGTGCTGCTCTTGTTATTAATTCAATAAAATGTAGTCAATCTTTTCCAACAAAGTTAGAATTTGTTTTTGATTAACACAAACTCCCCCAGCTGACATTGTGAAAGAGATGGGGTACCCCTGAACCAGTTGTCAGCCAATCCCAGGACATAAAGAGACAGGCAACATCCACAGACACTCACATCCAGTTTACTGAGCAAGGATGTTTTTGGTCTGCATGGGAAACCTAGAGTACCTGCAGAAACTCCGTATGGCCTCCACAGAAAGGCCCTGCACCACTCAAGGAGCTGAATCACTGCTGCACCACCCTGCAGCCCTGCATGATTTTTGTTGTTTGGAAATACTTGAATTACTCATATACAGCGAACCTGTCTGAAAAGATACTGTCAGAGACTCGGTTTGGCTGTAGAAGAGCAGCTTTTAGGGCCCGTAGGTGGGACAAAGTGAAAGCACATAACTGCTGAGCTGGTTTCAGTTGGCCTGTGGTCTAACAGTGTGGTGACAAGCTTTTAGCCAGCGAGAATCGCCCCGAAAATGGATGATATAATGAGATGTGTAGTCTGCGACAGTGAGGCATTGTAGCTGCTGTTGTGTTCCCCTGTTTACTGCTCTAATAGAGACACAGTGAGCAGCCAGTTTCCTAAAGCCTGCAGCAACAACCTGAATGCAGAACAGTCTGTGAGAGTAGACTAACGCTCTCGCTTTACACCGCAGCCTCCATTTATCATGAGCTGCTTCAGCCTGTATTTTACCCCTTTCTCTTCCTTTCCTGTCATATATTCAAGTGATTTTGTCCTTTTTGTGTCGCCTACCACCTACTCCCCCTCTCTTCCTCCTACTTGCTCCTCATCCCTATCTCTTCCTCACATTTCTCCTTCCCCAGCTGTGTCCTTTCTGCCTGAGCTCTGAGCCTGCTGTGCCAACATTATTTGCAGTACAGCTGGAAACTTCACACACACATGCACACACACGTTTTCACACATGGGAACATAAATACACATTATGGGGTGCGCTCATGCTAATGCATATAACGAGAAGGCGCACAGAGCTGCACTTGCACGCGCTGACACATTGCACACACCATGATTGGAGTTAAATTTGTGGCTGTTTGCTGCACACTGATAAGAAGACGTGTGGAGAGAAACAGTGTGTTAGATGGGATTGTGATGATTGTCCGTGCCTTTGAATGCAGCTTTGGCTTATGTACATATCTGAAATAACATGCATGTCATGAGCTGTATGCTTTCCTGTTTATTTAAATGTGTACACGTGCATTTGTGTGTGTTTGTGTGTGTCTGTCGGCCTGCAGAGGGATTTAACCAGTGGGCGGAGGAGATAGACGGACGCCCACTGATAGAGGCGGCTGCAGGGTGACTGTTGGGGGTGCCTTAGCGACCCTGCCACCAAATTACTTTCTAGGAAGAAGAGCAGAGCTTAAGATAGCTTCATACTAATCTGGTATGAGTCATGGTAGGAGAGAGAGGGGCAGGGGGAGGGAGGTGACAGGCAGCAGTGAGGGACACTGAGGTGAGGGGATGGAAAAGGAGAGATACGGAGCGAGGGCAAAAGCCAACCCAGAGGAAGCTCCTCAGCTGTTTTTGTTGATCATCGCAGAAGATCTATCAGCTGTGGCAGCTAAAACACCAACACATACGCTGATACCATATGTTTCAAGGTACAGAGGTGACAAGACAATATAGCACAATCTTTATTGCATTTAAAGTGACGTGATGGCCCTCCAGTACCAAAGAGTGTCAGCTAGCATAACCGCCACGACACATGCTTTTAATTTCTATCTTTAGAAAAAGCAGGAATGATCACATCCCATTGAACCTGCAGAAAAAAATGCTTTTATTGAATTTAGATGCTTTTAAGACTCTGATTGTAAACATTAAAGAAATGTACTTATACCTCAAAATAATGCTAATAAAAATTATAATAATGCAAAAAGAAACTTTAAAATTCAATATGTCATGTGGCACAGCAACCTTTTCACCTTGATTTCTCAGGTTTGATAATTGTAAAAGGAAAGGACTGTAATTGAGATTAGAACTTGATTAATTGCCCAGCTCTGTTGCATAAAAGGTTGCAAACAGCAAAACAGTTCTGGAAACTTTCCATGCTGAGATAAGCTGGGGAGTTTTGGAAGTACTCCAAATTAAAAACTTTTCCCGAGAATTACGGGAATTTATGGAAAGTAACTGAACATTGGACGTCATTTAAATTAACGGTATCATATCCAAACATAAATCAAAACATTTTGTTTTGTCATCGGCAGACATCTATGTGAAATAATACCATTCAAAACATGACATTTGAGCAGATTTATTTACAAGTAGAACTTTATCAAGTTTTTATTGTTTTATTGAACTAGCAGTTTCAGCTTCACTTTGTGTCCACAGGCTCGAATGCGGCTTCAATTATCTGGGCTCATACAATTCCAAGCTTTTATTATCTTTATTATTTTTTAACAATCTTCCTGCCTTTTCAGAAGTCAGGAACAAGAAATTCTACATTGTTAGCACATTGGTAGGGAATTTTCTAACATAAGCTTGTAATGTAATTTATTGACAGAGTCAAGATTTACTATCAGCTGTCACTTTCATTCAATTTCTTTGGTTAGCAATTATAAAGGAAGTAAAATTCTGACCAAGTTAGAATAAAAATATGTCGGGTTTTGTTAAAGGTGCTGCATTCTCTTCATCCTGCAGGCACATTGGAGCCTCTGACTGCATTATTCCACTATTTCCCCCTATCTGTGTTTCCTCTCTGAGATAAATCGTTTCAGTTAATATTCAAGGAGCTGCAACTTTTTTGTACTCTTGCATTTGCTTCATTTTTCAACTATGGAGACTGCCCCTGAGGTCAATCATTTCCTGCATTAGTTAGCTTTTTGGTTGAACCCTCATTAGACTGTGACCCAAAAAGCCCATGAAGTGATGACTTTTTGTCTCTCCTTTGACAATACCTCAGATTCTTTGCTTTGAATGTAATTTAAAGCACAGAGACAAAAAAGTACTAAAATATGAAAAATGGGGGAAAAAAAAGGAAAAGATCTTTTTGCAATCTATGAATAAAAGCACAACTTCAAGATCAGCATTCAGATTTGCCCTCCACGTTTTTCATTTTTGATTGATTTTCATCATTAAAAGCTAGAAAATGAATTACAAGGATCTAAATACACTTATGGACAAAGCCATTCATGCAGACACACACACTCATCGTGCAAACTTAACCAGCCAAACACACCTTGACATTGTCACTGATAAATGACTTGAGCACAAACACACACCCCAAACACACATCATTTTCCTCCCTAACATCATGCAAAGAAGCACACACACATGCACACACTTAGGGGCACTGACTGACACTGACAGATGGTAGGTCGTTGGTTGAATGTGACGACGTAGACGCCGCCCTGCACGTCGTTTCCATGACGAGAGGCGTTGCCCTGGGAAACCAGTTTGCGGCTGAAACTGAGATTGAGTTTCCCCTTCAGTGGGATGACAGATAACAAGACCCTGGCAATCAAACCCGGACAGGATCGAACACACGACCATCTGTCAGCGCTGACAGCCGACTGCAGGCAGCAGGCAGAGGACAGATGATCCCTGTGAGGAGACAAGGACAGAGGAGATGGAGAAGGAGATAGGGGAGAGGGAGAGAGAAGGCTCTGTAGGGGAAAGAGTGATGCAGAAAATCCAGGGCTGCAACTAAATACAAAACATCAAGAATCAATCAAACAGTGAAGGCGTGGCTGTGGTTTAAAGCTTTGACATGTCCACCAATTAGTTACCATTCTGTTACCGACTTAGAGTCCGACCACAGTGGCTGCCATGTTAAAACAATGAATCAGACCAACTTTAGATCAACTCATTAACAGAAAAAGGGGCCATTTTGAAACAGGACTGCTGTGTCATGGTGTGTAAATGAGTGTGAAAGAGTGTAAAATGTGATGCCTGTGATGTAAAATCGACGAAGAAAGTGCTGAACAAGCTTAATTCCTTTTAATCTTTACTATTCCATTCATTTGTTGGCTCAGTGTTGTTTAAGGTATAACTTATCATATGATGAGCGGAGCTCTACTAAGCAGTATTTGACAATTAGGTTTGAGAGGTCGTTAAATGATGCCAAATTTGTTCAAAGCTGGATTTATGATGTTCATTAACTACCCTTGTGAGTATTTGCGGTGCAGTTTAATACATTTTAGTGAATTTATTGCACTCATCAATCAAACTCTCCAGGGGCTCCCTCTTTGAATGCACTGCTTTGCTAATTTGAATAGTATGTATGATTGTGTTTGTGCGTCCATATGTTTCCTCAGGAGGTCTTAGTGTGTATGTGTGCACCTGTGTGTTATCTGTCAGTGTGTCACTCCGGCAATTATGAGCCGATCATGTTTCCCTGCAGGGTGCTGATTAAAGCTGCTGACTGAAAAAATATTATCTTTGACATCCGCTCAATAAAACCTTCTGGAAACCTGATCAGATCAGGAAGGAGCCCCCGCTGAGGGTTAAAGGCCTCACAGCCCGTCCTGATGTTTGAGTCAGAGATCACTGGGCAGACTGCTGTGGTTTCTTCTCGTTTCAACAGCTTCAGTTTGAAATATTATGGATTTTTGTCAACGTGTAACAGATATCAAACTTGATTGTCTCTGCGCTGTTGTAAATACTTATCAGCCTTTTTTTAGGACACACTAGTTCAGCCAATCACACGGCTGCAACTCATTTGATTTAGGCATGTAGAAACTATGGCTGCCACTTTTCACTGAAATCAAACTTGATCAGTTTTCAAGCATTCACGCGAACTGAAGGAAATGCTTGCATGCTACTCCCCACTCCACACAGAGCAATTCATAAGCATACCCAGCAGATGATTGGACGATCCTTCTGTCAGTCACATTCATCACAAGCCAGTCAGATAATGAAGCAGGTGGGCACTACTGCTGCAGTGTAAAATACAAAACAAATGAGTAAACAAAATGCTTTCAGTGTTGGTTGTTTTTCATTTAGTAAAGAATTGCAGATCAGATATGCTAAAACTGCTACTGAAGCTGTTAGCATCTATGCTAATCTCTGATGCTACAGTCACTTTCTGCTGTCGTCATGCTCGTCGCTCCACCTCTTCCTGCTTTAAAGACTCTGATTGGGCTGCTCACACTCAGTCAAGCCTGTCAAGGAGGACACTTTTGCACTGGGTCACTGGAGACTTGGGTGAAAGGCTGACTAATGGGCCAGCTGCCTTGCACAAAATCAACACATTGCAGGTCTTCTTTTGTCATCTGGGTGTGGAGCCCAAAGTGCTTTTATGCGATGCTTCCCAGATTTTTTTATAATTGGCTCAGAGAGGCTTTGCCTGTCCTACATTGTACTTCCCCGCTGTTGACGTCAAGAGAGAAATGGACGATTGGATCAAGTTGTTCACTGCTCCAGGCACTCGAATCTGCTTTTGAATGTTAAATTTTCTATCCAAATAGAGAATCTCCATGCTCAATCGGATTAGAATATCAAGTATAAGGTGACAGCCGTAGCAGATGTGGTTGTAGTCAGAGTGGATGCATTTCCTGCAGATAGAGCAGAGGACATGACCACCTTTGGATCCATTGAGCTGCTTATAATAACCATCTTGAATCAAGCACTCAAGCCTGCTTTGTCTCTTTAGGCTTGTTGATATCAGTGCTGCACACATGCACGACAGTTAGGACAAAATAAAGACAGATTATACACAGACAGACATATTCCTGCATTCAGGGACACAGGTGTGGAGCTTCATTGTCACCTGGAGCCCTTTCATGAGATCACGTCTCTGCACATCAGTGTGTGGAGTGGATGAGTGTCCACAGAGCTCATCAGTGGAATCTGTAACCTGGACTCGGACATCTCAGCACCTCTGCACTATGTGATAGTGAGGGCATGTGGGCATATTGTTCATGCATGCTTGTTTCCAGTGTCAGTCACAGTGATGCAGGCATGTTAAAGCTGCAGTTCAGAAGCTCCAAAGTGAGGACAGTGATCAGACATCTGTGTGGTGACTGTAAGAGGCTGAGAGAGAGCAGGTCTGCTCTGTGTGGGCGGGATAGACATTACTCGAACTCTGAGAACAATGCTTTTCATTTATCTTACTGAGAGTTTGTGAGAGAAGGCAGTCAGTATGGCTCCCATGATGAAAAACGCAACACTAATCCCCAATTTACTTATTACTGCTGCTGCTTGTAGTACTATAGCGGTGTGATGAGTTAATTCGTCACCTTGTTTGTGTTGGTTCTTGGGTCTTTTGTGTCCTCACTGCAAATGAACCACTCCTTAGGTCAATTGGAAGCAAGCCAAGACCACCTCTTTTTGTTTGTATCAAAACAGGGTCAGATTTCTGTGTTCATGTATTCAGACAAACCATGTCAAACACAGAACGCCCACTTGTTTCATAACAAGTCTCCCAGTCATTCTACGTTTGAAAATGACCCTCATCTCTGCAGGCATGCCTGCAACTTGTTTGTTGCTATTGTTACCATGGTAACAATAGAAATGTTGTGTCTTAACATGGCGGCTCTGTCATCATAGCTGCCAAACTGTGAGTGCTTCATGCTTTGAGAAATATGGGAAATATAAGAAGTGATGTACTTAATGAAGAATCTTAACATGTTCAGTCTCCTCCTTAATTAGTTTTGAATTTTAGGAGAAGACCTACATTTTTGGCCCTTAAGGCATCTGTGAAGCAGAGTTTATGTAAGGTGAGGCGTCTACGTCCGTGTGTAACACTCTTAAGAGAGGGTGGATTAGAAGAAAGATTAGCATGAATTTATTCAGACAGAGAGAAGGAAATGTTTATGGGAGATTCAGAGTGCTGAGATGAAGTAAAGACGACAGGAGGGTGACACCAGAGGTGTCATTGTGACTTCTTGTCTCCATGTCGGTCAGCACTCCTCTGAATGACAGCTGGATTAGCATTAGCGCAGCTACACGACAGCAGATTAGCATTGGTATGGCCTGATGCTACACACAAAGGGATTAGCTTTAGCATGGGCTAATGCAGCAAACTAAGAGATTAGCATAGCAAGAGCATGGCTTTAAGCTACATGAGTAAAGATTAGCTTTAGTCTGACTCCATACCGAACAGCGGAGGGTTTGTGGAGGATCTGTGGGAGCACACAGAGCAGAGGAGGGTTTAAATTTAGGGGAGGGGAGGGAGGAGAAGATGAGCAGATTAGCTTCCAGTCTTTACATGATCAATAGAAACGTCGTAAAACTTGTTGGTAAACAGTACAGCACATGTCACATTCTCTTTAACCACAGAAAATATTTCAAGAATGACATTTTTGAGCCTAACAGTGGCATGAAGGTGACTGTAGCTGCAACAAATGTGAGCTAAAAGTCTCGATCTTAACTGTTGACTTCATGACCCCTTTAAGAGTCAACAGAGTTAATTGTTGACCCATGTTAGCTGCGGCTGTGGTCGCCAAACTAACAGATGTTGAGACCACCAAATGTTCTGAATGTTTTTTTTTTACTTCAGTATCTGATCTAACTCAACACATGTCTGGGATTGTCAGCTAAACTATGGAATATTCACTAAGAACGCCTGCTGTCACCTGTTAGCATGGACAGACTAAGCTTGTTGTTGTTGGTTCATTTGGGTCTTCAGGTGTTTCGCTGATTGTTGCAATTGCAATTAACTTTCTACCTAGATATTTGAGAGCACGCATGGCTTTGGCCATAGTCATGTGATATTGGCCACTAGCTTTCTCGTGTTGGGACCTCTGATTCCGAGTCAGGACAGGGCTCCACTGGCCATCCGTCCCCTCTACTGGCACTAGTGGATGAGGGGTTGGTCCTTCTCGCGCCAATTCTGTCATGGGCCTCCTCCATCCTCTCTTCTCATGGAACAGTGAGCTCAAGAAGCACCACTTTTCTTGAGTCCTCTGGACCAGAACTAGAGTTTAGGGTGTGATCTCCTCTGGAAACTTGAGTTGTTCCCTGAGGTCAACTCTCGTGTCCCAGGCAGCAGCAGATGCCAGGATTCCTGTGCTTGCCAGAGCTTTCCTCTGGTCCAGCAAACCTGATCAGGTGGGGCCAGAAAGTCTTCATTATGCCTCTACTCATGGGCATCTGTTGATACAAGCATGAACCCTCAATAGTATGTTTGTCTGACAATGTTTGTCAAATCAAACCAAGCTGAAATTTCATGTTAGGCTAAATTTCTGCAGGGGAAAAAGCTCAACAGCACCATGTCTGTAAATCTGAAATGCAACAAAGTGAAAAGAAACGCCAACATATCCATCAGAGCGACTGTTCTATTCAGAAAAAGAAGAAACTATTTCGATTTCAAAAGCGAGTTCAGCAAAAAAATGAATACAAAAATCCTTTCTGATGTTAAACAAGCTGCTGTCAAGTGTTGATAGAAATTATAGAGGAGCCAACAGACGTGAATAAACACAGTTTGAAGGGTGAACATGAACAGTGAGTCCTGCTGCAACAGAGCTGCCACGGATGGCTGACAACAAAAAGAAACGTAACTGGAGGGGCCAAGTTTGGATCATACATCAGAGAGAGAGAGAGTTATAGTGTGAGTGGTGTTTCAGTTTTGCTCTTTGCTCCAGCTAAAGTTCAAGGATAATAACACTCTATGAAAGATGGTTTAGCTGCCCCGGCACACGGCAGAAAGTTGCAGTTTTCTGTTATTATCACGCTTTGAATCTCAGCATACTTTGTAATCTATGTGTCGACTTCCAGGAAAGCTGCTGAACTTTAAAAAAAACACCGGACTGTGAAAGTAAAATAGAAATACTGCAAGCCAGAGACTCAAACATTTTTCCTGGAGGAGTGTTTTCTGTTCTGTGAGAAAAATATTCGTACTTTTTATCCACGCTCTCTGCTTTCCTGCTCCTCTTTCCAATCTCTGTCAACATCTCCTCTGCAGCACATTTAAAGCCTCACTGTTCCCTCCTTTAATAGACGAACCATTTCATGAACTGCTGATTTTGCAGAATGGAGAAGTTGCATGAGCACACATCCACCTGTTTCTGTGTTTATGATCAACAGCCTGATCATCAAAACAGTTACGAGGGGGAGTCACCAAAATGCTAATTAGAAAGATGAACTTTGTTTAGGTTTGTAAGCACTGAGGATATTAAAATGAAATTATAAGGTGGAGGGATGGTCATAAAGTGCTGCATGTGGGCATTATTGATCATTAGGTGCAAATAGACTAATTAAAACAAAGATCATCATCCTCTTTGTTTTCAGTGAGCATTACTCAGACCATACATGCCCATAAAATCTGATACAGCCCAGCTGCAAACTGGTCCCATTCATATTCTTTTGCATCAGATTTGCTGCTAAAAGCATTCAAACTGAGCGGGGAGAGTCACTTTTATGGCTTTTCTCCCTCATTACGTTAAAACCATCTATGTGTAGGAAGTGCAGGGCCTCATGTACTGATAATGCAGAGACTAGAAGGTTGCCTGATTCAAATGCAAGCCATGAGCGAATCTCTCGTTGCTTTCACACCTTTAATGTTAGGGAGAGTTACTTAGATACAAGTGGAACTTCTTGTTTCAGTACAAAGAATGACGCCAAGCTGGCCTGAAAGAGGTGGTCTTAGCTCGCTTTAAATCGACCCCTGGAGCTGTTCATTTGCAGTGAGGACAGCTTCAACCCGTGTGACACAAACAGGGTAATGAGGTACCTCCTCACACTGCTGTAGTAGTAGCTCAGAATCAACACACATTAAAAAATCAACATGTGAACATCACTCACTGTCTCTATAGCAGATCATCACAGGACTTGACAGCATGGTCAGAGAAGAAAGTCCAGGAGAATTTATCCTTTTTGTGTGTTTTATTCCTATTATTGATGTTTGTTTTGATTTCATGTGTTGACACCAACCTGCTAATGGGACTGGGGATGGAAATTAGCGGCTTGGCAATAATCCCATGCATTTACATGTAAATGTTCATTAATGCATACTGTCCCATTTTTAAAATAATAAATACATCCTAAATCCTTAATAAAAGCAACTGAGCTATAGGTGTGAAAACCAGCTCTGTCAAAACAAATCAGGAAAATAATAAATATAGAGCCATTTTTACCATGCTAAAGAGGACTCATAAGAACTCATATGTCAATATTGATGGAATATTTGCCACGCTTCACTGCCACGAATTTGCTGAAAAAGGAAACAAACTAAGCCCAACAGAGAATGCCCATTTGTATCAGAACAAGTTCTCCAACCTTCAAAGATCTTGGGAGTAATTTAATATTTGAAAAGTTTTCAGCTTCATGTCTTTTGACTTCTACTACCACTTTTTGATTGACGGTTGTTCCAGCCTGTGGTTTCTTCCCTGCATGTCCTTCCCCTCTCTCTGACGTCATGCACTCTCTCCTCTAACAGTAAAAGCACAAGCATTTCTTTAACATGGTAGAATTAGTTAAATAGAGCTCAAAACAAGTATGTGATGGAGGTAGGCGGAGCTGACAGCCTGTCGTCTTTCTTTCCTTTGATTGTTTGAGCTGTGAGCCCCTCTCGTGGGGGGATTTGCATGCTGTATGTTCAAATCTCTGCTCATATGAATAATATGAAGAGCCTTGTCTCAAACGTTGTATTTGACATGCAGCTCCTTCTTTATTCCCTTTACTCTGTTTTTTGTTACATAACTTTATTTCATTTGCATCCCTTTAAAAGCATAGTTAGTTCATCGTATTTTGTCTTTGTATTATTTCAGAAGATTCCTCTGTAAAGACACCCAAACTGTTATTTCTTATGCTGTTGTGTCTCTTCCAGTGGCCATAAACCGATCCTATAATGCCATAACACAGAATAAAAGCCTGTCATAATGCCAGCATTGTTCTATTCACTGAATTAAACAATGCCTGCATTATGCTGCCCCAGTATGTGATGTTGGACTGTATGCAGAGGATCTGTAAGAGGAAGAGGCTGACATGTATCACAGCATCAAACATAGATGAACAAACTCCTCTCTGTTGGGGTGGTTTTATTTATTATACACATTTAGTAAAGCAAATATTTGTGTAACCTTTTCACTTTCTCTTGCCACATGTTTTTAAAATATATACCCCACATGATTGTTTGACAAACAGGACGGGCTCAGTGATCTGTTGAAACTGTCCATCATCCTCTGACAGAAATGGACATTGTGAATTTGTTGTAGTTCTTTTTTTTTTTTTTCTCCTCACATCAATGTAGTTCTAGAGCACATCTATGGTTGTCTATGAGCATTTCATTTGGTCCGACTGAACTGAAAAAATAAAGTTTCCTAAAACCAAAGATCTGCTTGAAGATTTTTAAAAGCTGAAAACCGATGAATAAAAATTAATAATTAAAATGTCTTTGTAACACCATGCAGCTTCTTGCATTTTTTAACAAAGATGTTCCAATTTGATTTAATTAGACTTTCCAATCACTTGCACTGGATTGCAGCAGCTACAGAAGTTACACTGTAGGCTGGTTTACAAGTACATCCACACTTTTGATGAATTTTAGGCACTGTTAACATTTAAGATGTTCCAGTAAGTCCTTATTGGTGTAAGGGCTGTGGTCAGACGTGGTTGTGACGGTGTTAGAGTTTGGTGAGATGACTTGTATGAGGAGGTTTGTTGTCAGTAGAGTGTTTACGATGATAAAGCACTTTTCATTGACTTGACTCAGAAGTTTGCTTTCTTCTCATTTAGGGAGATAATTTGATGGACCATCCAGTGTATTACAGGATGATTTTTGTACTTGTTTTGGTAAAACATGCCTGATTTAAAAATAATAATAATAATAATAATTATATATATATATATATATATATATATATATATATATATGTGTGTGTGTGTGTGTGTGTGTGTGTGTATATATGTGTATGTGTGTATATATATATATATATATATATATATATATTTTTTTTTTTTTTTTTTTTTTTTTTTTTAAATAAACAAATAAATAAATAAAACTTAAAATATGTCCTAAATTTGGTTTATTTCCTACAGATAACAAATAAAGTAAATAATAAACAGCGTTGTATATGTTTTTGCTTTCATGCTGGACATCTGGAAACATTTGTGTAATCATAAACTCTTTGAATTCTATGTGATTAACATTCACTCCCCCCTCCCAACAAAATATAAAGAAAATATGATTTATATTCCTTCAACCACATAAAGTGACAAGGGACAAAGCTGATCAAAAAGGTGTAGGCTGACGCACATGCTTATTTACCCTTTTTACAAAAATATGTTCAGCAAGGCAACTCAGCCACATCATAAGAATTAAGAACAATCAAACTTTCAAAGTAAATAAATAGATAAATAATTACAGTTCCATAATGATAATCCAGCCAAAGTTTCAGTACTTTCATTCTTCTTCCTCATACCTGATTATATATTTTTGTTGTACTTTAGTTTTAAACATGTTTTAAATGAGGAAAGTGAAATACACATTTTTAATTCATTGCTACAACTATTCCAGGAGTTAACACACATTTCTGCTTTACATATGTTCTTAGTTTAGTTTTTTCCTGAAAACCTTCTGTTGCCCTCTAATCATCATTTTGGATGTTGATGTGTGGCACAGGGAGGGGGTGGGAGATGAAGTGGTCAATCAAAGTTACAGTGATTGGACAAAGTAAAGGCTGGGTCTTTTGTATTGTGCAAAATTACAAGGGTCGGCTGAGATTGCATTGATTATTGCAATCATGAAATGAGGCCTGCTTTTTGTCTGTTGGGGTATATTTAATCCTTCCAATGGAGCCTTAAATATAAGTGTAGATTTCTGCTCCTCATGTCACTTCTGTAACTCTACACTAGCTTTAGTTACCACTAGATCAGGCCTGGGGGCCTACTGTGCCCCCCTTCGTTCTAGTTTTTAGTTGGCCCACTGATACACAAATGTGTATGTATGTAAAGAGTGTAATGCTCTCCAGTGTCTTCAGCTCAAACACCTGTAGAGAAACTATCAGTAAAGCAGAAAAGTAGAGAGCAGCTTTAAAAAGGATAAACTCTCCTGCTTGATCAAACTCACCTAAATTCTGAGAACTAGTATCTGACATATTGTGCCCAAGCACAGAGAGTGACTCCAATAAATCGCTTCCAGTTGGAAGCGAGCCGAGACCACCTCTTTAGGAATGAACTGTTGTGAGCATAGAACGCCACTCATATCAGAACAACTCGATCTAGCCGTGAAAACGACCTTTATGCCAAAGTTTGATGTGCACTTCAGGGTCTCACTCCTTTATTTCACTGACACTCACTTTGTTTTCTGTATTTTCTTCCATCAACACTGTTGTCTTTTTGCCACCATCCATCATGTTGAGTTTTAAAGTCTCTCCGCAGCTATTATCTAATTCATTTCCACCTTATCAGAACTTTCCTTTATTTGTTTTCGTTTGGATGCTGCCATTATTACAACTCGCCTTATTTATTCATCATTTATCTCTGCGGCTCTCGATGTGTTTGTGCTCTGTTCCTCTGTTGTGGCTGCGTTTCATCACCTTGTTTAATTACCTAACGTTCATCTTTTACGGCAACAAAAACAGAATTAACTCAGGCAAACACAAGAACATCCCTCAGGCTGAGAGCTGATGTGAGCTAATAAATTTATAGAATGGGATTCCTTTAAAAAAAAGCATTAAAGAGGAGAGTATAAATATTTGTGGGTGGATGCAGATGGAGGTGTTTCTCTGAAACATGAGCAGTTGCCAGCTCCACACCCACACTGCTCTGACATCAAACTCAGAAATATATTCTACCTTCAGGCACCTTGTTGGCGCTCTGTTTTATATCTCCAGTCAGTTCTCCTCTAAAGAAATATTCTTCTTTTTTTTGTTTTGGGTGTACCCGCTTTCCTTCAACCTTCATCGTCAGCTTCACTTAGCAGGTTCTTGCATTTCCCAGAATGCCTCAGGAGAAACCCAGGAGAGCAAACATGAACATTGAGCTGCGGGGAGCGCTGTGTGGGTGGACAGCGTGAAGAGGAACTGTAAGAAAGTCAGAGGAGTTGGGTTTTCTTTCAGGCTGAGAAAATGGAAAGTCGTGCCACTCACTCAGAAACAATCGTTTCAGAAATCGTTTCATCTGTGGAGGTTACAAAACTCTGCATCTCCTCTTCTCTGATGGATGGTTGTCCGTATGACTGCTGAATTTTGGAGTAAATGTCAGAGGCTCCTGACAAAATTCTCCCATTCTGAAGAGCTGCCAGACTATTCAGAGCATTTATCCATCATGACGTCTTTCTTTAACTGTGAAGACATTATTGAACACGGGAAAGATTTTACCTGATATCCATGACTTTTAGTTAGCAATGTGAATCCTTCTAAAATAAATTGACGAGGGAGATAGGGTTGTAAAGACTTGGACTGCTAGTGTGTCTTGGGGATTTGTATGCCTTTACCATAAACAAGATGGCAGAGTCCAACAAAGGGGGGACAAGTTGACTGAAAAAGGGGCCATGCAGATGTGCTTAGAGCTGTAGTTCCTCTAGTGTCCACTTGAGGCTGGCTGCGGGAGCCTGGAGGTGTTATGATTGTGTGCAGGAAACAGACAGTGCTGTAGCCTAAATTAACATCTTTACAGCCTGGTTCAAAAAACAGCTTTGGTCTAAATATATAATACATCTGTATGCTCTAACTGTGCTCACTGTTCATTTTATATTACTGAAGACTTCTAGTGTTAGAAATAAAGGACATGATTTACATGTCTGCACAGGGTCACTGTTGGTCAGATGGCCTTAAGTCCTGCCTCTTTATGGCCCCTTTCTGGTGTTAGCATGAGCTAAAGCTCAATTAAGATGACATGTAGTATGACAGCATCCATTATATTGCATCAAGGAAAGGCTCTTTTGAAAATCAAACACTTAATGGCACATGGCTTCCTCCAATTCTTTTTACAGTCTATGGGTGGGACAGACAGAGGGGACCAAAAGGGGCCACGAACTGGTTTTGAACCTGGTCAGCTTGTGTAAAGGACATCATGGACTCTTCATGAGTTGTGCAGACATAATTACAAAACCTTGTTTGCCCTTGAATTCTGATGGTTTTGGTTGTGGTTGCATGCTAAGTAACAGCAAGAATGTCTCATGTATTGATGCCAATATAAGGTCAATGACTTTATGCCCTCTGGAAGGTGCTACGAGACAATACAAACAAGGACCAACAGATTCAAAGATGGTTTATTTTGTTGAATATACTCATTAATATTCTGTGCTATGCACAGCATGACATTCACAATACTTGAATGTGTACTCATACAACTTGAATGCGAGTTTCCTCTCATATTGTCTTGTTTGTAGTTTTTGTGAGTTTACATGTTTTGCACTTTAAGTTGAAGCTTTTCACAATTTCTTTGCACTGTCGTATACCAACAAATACTTTCTGTTCTGTACTAATATATGGACAAGGTTAAGACAAGCCACTTGATGTCTCTGAGGCAACCCAAATGGACCTCTGTCCTTTTCCCAGGATACATGCATCAGGGAGAATGGGTTTATGAATTGAAATGTATATCAATCGGACTTCAGCAGTTTGAAGGAAAAACTCAGAGTCAATATTAATAGTGTCAACGTCCCCCTTGACTCTTACTTAAAGCATACATTAACACAAAGTAGTCATTCAGTTCATAAAATAAATCAACTTTCTTATTCGGGATAAGAATTAAAGAGGGAGAACAAACCTCCACTCATGATGGAATAAATAGAAAAAAGTAAATCTAGCCATGCCATAGCCTGTTCATAGCTTTTATACATGTAGACATATGGACAAATATTTCTATTTTATATACCTTCCATATCTTTTACTCTGAATATACTGTACATCCATATGTTATTGAGCTACTACCTCTGGTTCTGGTTAGATGATATCTGCATTTTGTTGCCTTGTAGCTGTGACATGTGCAATGATAATAAAGTTGAATCTAATCTAATCTGATTGAACACATTCATTAAGCAGCTATATCTCATGATACTGCAGTTTATTCATGAAGGACAAGTGCATCATGTAGCAATCATAACAGAAAGATATTTTGCTCCACTTGAGCTAAAATAACTACAATACAAAGGCTTTTTGTTTGACAGTTTTTGCAGCCATGGAAACATCAAACAAACATTATTAAACTATAATGGCAGACCTTGAATCCACAATGTAGGATATAATACAATATACCCAAGGTTTGATCAATCAATATAATCCTTCAGATCCATGTGCAATCGTGGCCTGTAGCGAATCCTGAGTTTATTTTAACCTCTTAGCTACTATTGAATACGAATAATGCACACTCATATGCTCTGTTAGAAATGCAGAGAAAAGCTTAATATTTGAAAATAATGCCAAAAACTAATGTCCAGTTCACTAGTTGACATGCCAGATTTCAGCTAATTTTCTGTTCAGCTTTGTGGAAAGTAACTTATTCCATTAACTTATGCTTCTTTAACTGAGAGGCTTTTTATGGACTGGTGCTTTTTTGTAGTTTTTGATATTGTAGTAGTTGTATTGTAGTTTTTTCCACTCCATAGCTTCTGGGTCAAAGCTTGAGCTGAACTTGAGCTTTGGTCAAAAGTGTGGCGAATGCAAGCAATGGGAAGGAAACTACCAGCAGCATAAATTTTCTGTTTTTCTGACCTCAGGAATTTATGTTCACATGCATTTTAATGTCTGCATTTAGTCAAACTTGTGCAGTAACGTAACTAAGATGTATTTTGTGTTTTCCTCCTCCTCTCAGCCAGTAAGGCCAGTGTAAGGTGTGTTGGTTAAAAAGTAAAAACCGTCCACTGCAGCTGAGGTGAGGCTCGTTTCACCTTCAAACAGCCATGAACCCTCGGGGACACCATGCCTGTTGAGCCACTTCAGAAGTGTTCAAAT
Source organism: Cetoscarus ocellatus (assembly GCA_037902135.1). NCBI lineage: Eukaryota > Metazoa > Chordata > Actinopteri > Labriformes > Labridae > Cetoscarus > Cetoscarus ocellatus. The sequence continues at coordinate 339,779 of JBAMNC010000189.1, read as the reverse complement.
CAAATCCAGCAGTGTGATTGAGTCCATCTTGAACATTTGATCCGCTGTACTGGACGATGTTCAGCTCTGTTTAGAAGACAAGAGGCTCCAGCTGCTGGAACATGCAAACCGTGAATTTGATTAAACTCTTAAGTCACTGAATTTTACTCTAATATGGCCTTTTCAGTATTTGAATAGCTCCTAATCTAGCTCTGGGGTACGAAAGCCCCTGCACGCGGGGTGCTCTCCAATGGCCCAGTGGTGAAAATATGTGGGCAGGGCCTGCAGTGCCGACTGTTTCTGATGGGTTGAGTACTCTTAGCTTTAATTACATATTGGATAAACAACACAACTCCAGAAAATCAATCTGAAGGGCCTAGAAGCACCAAGCTAACCTGCATGTATGATGTCAGCAGTATTTCACTGCTTCCTTCAGTTTAACTCATCAGTCCAACCATCATCTTCACACTTTGTCCTTTTCAGTGTCACATGGGGCTTGAGCCCATCCCAGCTGTCATCTATTAAGAGTGCACCCTGGACTGGTCACCAGCCAATCACAGGGCTGCATGTATTAACAGACAAGCAGTAACGCACTTACTCACACCTAATGGCAATTTAGAGTCACTTGTTAATCTGATGAGCATGTTTTTGGTCTGTCAGAGAGATGGAGTACCTGGAGAAAACCCTTTGAATGAAGGACCATTTTAAAGGTCCCATATTATGCTCCTTTTCTGCAGTTTAACATGGGTCCTTGATGTCTTCAGAAATCATTAGTAACATGCTTTGGTCCAAAAAGCCAATAAATAAAGCACAGCAGCATTGTTTCCAGGCCCACATAGCCCCTCTGTTCAAAACGGTCTGATTTAGTGGGCGGGGACCTTAATATGTTAATGAGCCACTGCTGATACGCCCAGCTCTTCCGCATGGTCTGCCGAGGGGGAAGACGGCGTCGCGTAACCATGACGACTGAGCCCTGAGAGAAAATGGCTGCAGGACAACAAACTGTGGTTCAGCCGTTCGTGTTTGAGCCTGAGCCAGACCCTGAATATGAAGAGGCACCAGAAGAAAGTCAAGAGCCAAGGTTAAACCAGGAGGTCTGTATGTAAAGTTTGTTACTTCAATGCTAATATGTAGACGAGCTAAAGCTGTTCTGCCGTTCTTGCTCCCCCCTCCCCCTCCGTGTGTTGTTGTTATTAGCTCCTCGACTGTGTAGTTTGTGTTCATGCGGTGCTAACCAAAACTTAGACTGGCATTAAATAGCGTTTAGTAAGTGATAGTGTAGAGTGAGCAGGTTACTACAGAGACATATAAACCCCGACGTGAGGCAGAATTAACTTTTATTGATATGTAACACTAAACGGGCCGTTGCTACTGATAGTGAAATAAGACCGAGGGAAGGGGACTTCTTTGTTGTTGTGAAATGTGAATAATGTTCGGGTTCTTCAGGGCCACAGTGTTTTACAGAAATAACATTAGTTATGTGACTGACCCATCAGAATACAGCATTTAATAGAGCCGTATAGTGCATGGCAGTAACGTGCTGCCACTGAGCAAATGTTTGTCATAACCTGTAATTCTAAGCAATTTTCAGCAATTTATCTTTTATGTATGCCACACAGTAGCTGTCTTAAACACCTCTTTACTTGCAATATTGTTTATTATTACACAGACCTGTGTATACTAGCATTATATTGTCTTAAACAAAAACAAGACATCATGATTGCTTAACTAGTACATCTCCTTTATATAAAAATTCTACTGAACATCCTGTTTTCACTCTTCTCCTACAGAGGTGCTCCTGTGGCAACTGTGCAAAAACACATAGAGCCTGAAAATGTCTGTTGCATGGAGATACCAAAGGTATTGTGAAAACTGAGTGCAAAATAATAATTTCGTACATTACCTTTTTGTACTATGATGTCACTTACTTACCCTTTTTAATTAACTAGGTCAGAGGAAGACTACAGGAACTCCCAGACCCACCATCCTGCATGGTGGACCATCCTGGACTCGGACCTCTATGCTTTAATGTGTTTTTTCAGTGCAAAATGAATTCAGTATTTATAGAGCAGACTATGGGCCTTTACATCTAAGAGGAATAATGCAGAAGTATTTTGACACAAACGCTCCCATTACTGTTACACAAAATAGTACGGATTAAAAGTACATCAATGTTTCCTCCATCTTACATTTTTACAGTTTATCTTTTTTGTTCTTTACTTATTAACATAACATGTGACATAAGGAACACTGAAAACACCCAAAACAGTTCATGTAATCTTTTTATTGTGAAAAATATTTTTACATATAAAAACATCAAATGTACTGCAGGCATTTTTTTAATAAAGGAGGTAAAAAAGACATGAAAAAGATCAAATTTAAACAGAAACTGTAAAACCATAATAACAAATATATAAGAAAAAAATATATACATAAAAATACCAATGAAAGTAACCCTTCAGTTCTGACAAAATCTGCACATCATGTCCAGCTGTTACAGATACCAGGCCTACAGACCCTCTGTGAGCTGGTGTTGGAGCTTCTGGGCTGAAGAATCAGGGTGGTGCTGCCCGCCTGCATGGTGCTGCAGATAAGAGCGGAGTTTCCTGATGCAGAAGACCAGTATGAGGGGTTCAGAGCTCTCCTTGGTTGAACCTTGACACGTAGCTGGCTATCACATCCACCTTGTCAGGTCTGTCATATTGAGCAGAGAGGTCCTCTGGGTCTGGTATTTTCTGCAGCTCCTTCAGGTATGAGGCAGGGTCCTGGAAAACCTTCTCAAAGACAAGGTCCAACGGTGCCTCTAATATAATCTGAAATGCAAGAAACAAAAATGTTTGATTACAAAAAGAAATTGCACTAAAATCAAAATACCTCACTGCAGTGTTGTACACTTTTTTCGTCTTTTATTTACTCAGTTTCCTTATTTATTCTCAATGCCATGTTAAAAGCATTTTTTATTGAAGTTTTCTTTATGTTTTCCTTTTCATGTTATGCCTATTTGCCAATGTTTTTAAATTTGTGGATTTTTAATAAAGGCATGTACATTTTACAGAAAGTTGGCTCTGCTTTCACTGGCTTTGCTGTGCAGTCTCCAGTCTTGGATTTTGGGAAGCTGACTTTAAACAGGATTCACCATCAGAAGATGTTGCCTGAAGTCGACCAGCATAGACACAAGACAGAAAAATGTTTAACCTTTTAAAGCAAGAAAAGACAAATTATAGCCACAAAATGTTATTATTTTGTGTTTGTTTCACTTTGTACTGAAATAAACACAAAATAATCCATTAAATGTAAAATACAGTTTTTGAATCTCATTAGATACATTAGGTGTTTCTGGCAACTGATAATTCACTTGAGTACTTTTATTTTTATCATTTATCTGCTTGTATTCATATGTTTTTTTTAGATATTTGTTGATCATATTGATCAGACAGAGGTATCATAAAGTATGTATCAAATATGACACAACAGGCTTTCAGGGTTAGTGTGTTTTCCCTTACAAATGTCTCATTAAGTGATACATAACCAAATGTCTATGCCTATATGTTTATAGTGAATAAATCAGGAGGATAATCATCTCACAGATCTTATTTGATTGCCTCAGTTCCTCCTAACATACTAACGTGCTGTAGTGTTATGTGGCTGTAACTTTTCCTCACAGCTAAACTCCACACAGTCACACAGCTCGTATGACAGCATCCTGGGGGCATTTCTGAGTCTTTAAACTTACAAAAATCAGATTAAATTAATGTGGTCAAAACGACACTGTGGCCACAAACGCTGGTGACGACGATCACGTCTGCAGATACACTGATTTGAGCCGACGTTAGCGTTACATGTTCTATTGTTGCTCCTGTTGTTAGTATTGATGTTTACATGACCTGCTGCAAAATGCACAGAAACACAGCCTCACTGATCGTTGCCCTCGTCCACAGTTTTGACACAAAAATGAGTTTTGAGACCATCAGAGATAATTTACTGATTACATGCTTCAGTGAGTGCAGAGCAGTTTGCCTCGTACTCAGATCTCTATACATTTAACAGCAGACAGCACAGTAACACACAACAGGGACTTCACATTACAGTCCTGAACAAACACGACTGTAAAGTCCTGATGGATAGAAAAGAGCGAAGATCGTTTCCTCCAAACATTACAGGCTAAAACAACAGGCTAACCACAGGCTAAACTTAGCCTCCTAAAGCTAACACTGAGGGAGGGATGAGAGGAGGGGGTGTATGAGGAATAATTATATTCCTCCAACTGTTAAACTCCTCTTGACTAATGTAGGAATATCCATACATCTAAGTTTACACTGCAGGCTGTCAGAGTAACTTTAACACTGACGAAAATCTTGAGCTCTTACATCTGGTCCACTTCCCTCTGCTGTTAGCATTAGCTCGTAGCAATAAGCTAAATAAATACCACACAGCATTAAAATACTCACATGTCCATGGTCCGAGGTTTGGTGGCAGACAGTTGGTGGTGAGCCTGGATTCAGGAAAAGTCTAGTTCCCAGTCCTGAGTTGAACTGACTGAAGTTGAAGAAGCAGTCGGACGTGAAGTGACTGGCACACACATACAGGTTTTAGCCGACTGTAGCTGCTCATTCCCTTCAATAATAAAATTAATCCACTTGGTCCTCTGGTCCTCTGAGGCTGGTAGACTATATGTGAAGAAATATGTGGCTGTTTACAGCCAACAACTGAGCAGTGATAGCTTTTGAGCTCAGACATGCTGAACACAGATCTCTCACTAAGAATGAAAACAACATGGCTGCTCTTCACAGAGGAATCTCTGCAGCAGGGTGGGAGTGGAGATACTCAGGTGGACCAATCAGAGTAGTTTATGCAAATAAAATATACTGTTACGTAACAGTATATCCACAGACTCAACTGAAGGACATGATTTTACATTCATGCAGCCTACTAAATACAGGTTTTGTTATAAAAGATAACATTTTGTGGGCTGGGAGGAAGGCCAAAGACCCAAAATTGTGTTCAAAAGACTTAAAAAAGTGGATTTTGCATAATATGGGACCTTTAAGGCTGACTGAAGGAAAGGAGGAATGGTTCTGCCATTACACTCACAAATACACACACACAGACCCACTATGCAAAAATAGAATACCTCCCAGCTCTATGGAAATAATCATTACAATGGCACTCAGAGTGACTAAGTGCTTCATGCGGCCCCTGTGCTGACAGCAGGTTGAGGTGCTGTGGGCGCTACGGGTCAATCACAGGGCACTAAAGCTGCCCTTGTCGTGCAGCAGGTCGGCTTGCTACCGAACTTCCTCCTGCTGCAGCGAGTACAATGAATCCTTCATTTGCTGAACCCTAATGCTGCTACTTTGGGAAAAAGTCCCCACCTTTCTATGCAAATCGGTGTTGAATTACAGGACAGCATCGCTCACATATTCAACAACTACAGAGGAAATTATCACCAACCTGTCAAAAATTAAGCACAGCAAGAAAGACTGAGGCAACTTCTGGAGCCAGTTCACCAACCTTCTAGCAGTGAGGTTTTGGCACTACCTGTTACGACACTTTGCAGCCTCAGTTAAACTCCTCTTAACTTTATTTACAAGCACATTCACAGAGTGACGACAGAAGGGCATGAAAAACATGACCAGAAATCTAATGGTAAGAACTTAAAAGAATGAAACAAGGAAGGAGTTCATGGACAGAATGAAGAAAAGCAGAATTGATTAAATGATGATGATTAAAACTCCGGGAACTTTGTTTAATTCAAGATTAAACAATGATAAATAAGGCGATCATTGCTTTAAAATCACTCAAAGTGATCTTTACTTTTTCTTTTGTGAGAAACATATGAACTATCAAGAGTGATGCATTCAAGGACCCGTGAGATTTCTGTCAGAAATGTCTACGCGCCATCGGCCTTGACTGTGTGCTCTTCCCCAACATTTAAGACCTCAATAGAAATGCAGACAGCAACAGGCCACAGGAACTATTTACCTCCTTGAAAGATGTTCCTTGAACTCTTGGTCAAAACGCCTTCACGATGGTGAACAAGGCTGACTAGATCCAAAGGGAGGTTGAGAAAGTCAGAGAGGGAGGGGCCAGAGGAAATGATAGAGAGGAGAGAGGACGGGCAGTGACAGCCGGGACACAAGACAGAAGTTAGTCTTACGAATGCTAATGAGTTAATGATGCAACATGTTGACATTACTTTCTTTCTCTCTCCGTCCCTGCTCTTCCTCCTTGTACCTTCTCCCCCTCCTCTCTCTCTTTTCCTGCAGGTAGGAGGGCGCCCTTGTTAGCTTGTCATCCTGCTGTAACCCCAAGGCCGAGGTGATGTGACTGGAATATAAATTCTCTCTAAAAGGACCAACTCTTCCTGAGGATTTCCTCAATCCCCCAAACTCTCAGGTAGGTCCTAATATAAGATATTTAAGGCTCTTTATTCCCGATGTGGCTCGGTTATATACGTGGAATAATTAGGATGGTGCCCAGCAGAGCAGGAAACAATCCGACAGTGATTAATGTTTGATTAGAGACTGGTTAAGTTTGTCGTTTTTTAAAGGGAAGTCTGGCCGGTGACTAACCTTGGACGTCCTTCAGATGAAAAAGTAATTAGCAGGGAATGTTGGGGATTGACCAAGTCGTTATGTTGATGATCTGCTGTGGTTGAACAGTGCACCGATACAGCGTATGGATTATGAAACCTAAGTGCCCATCTGTTGTTGACATAAAGGTGGAATTGTTTGACAGGTATTTAGCAAAAACAGCATTTAGATTCTTTTTTGATAGAATGAATAAGGACTGAAGACATTAGAGTGAAGTTGAGGTGTGTAACTGTTTTCCAGAGTGGTGTAATTGTGGTTTAAAAGAAACTGTGTAAAGCTGTTTGGGCCTAAAAGTGATACCTATGATATTAACTGCAGTTTAGTTCTACTAGTTATCAAATTTGGAGTACATGTACTCAATTTTGGTCAACCAGTACGTGAGTAGACTTTACTAGTGAAGCTAAAAGTGTCACTTGTACTGCTTGTAAGCCTTATATTCTAATAAGGGGGCAGGGAAAAGCAAATTCAGGCTTCCCATTGGTGTTTTTGTGTTACTAGCAGTACTAGTAGACTTAAAAGATATATTACTATTAAAAACTCAAAGGTTTACTAGTAGTACTAGAAACACATAATTGTCTACTGGTAGACAGTTTTGCTTTACTAATTAGGCCTACTCATGCACTGGTGCACCAAAAACCTTTACTTGTAAAACATACTACTAGTTGACTGATTTTGGTCTACAAGTAGTACTAGTAAAGCCAAAACATTCACTATTAGTACTAGTAGACCTAATGCAAATGAAGTAGGAGGGATTCCAACCAAATCCAGCACCCTTATAGGTTGTATTATTTTCAAAAGCCAATAGGAAGCCTGAATTTGCTTTTCCCCGCCCCCTTATTACAATGTCAGGCTTACTAATAGTATAAGGGACATTTTTAAGTCAACTAGTAGAACTTTTTTGCTTTTCTAGTTAAGTCCACTCATGCACTAGCTGACCAAAATTGAGTACTGTACTCTCAATTTTGAGTACTAGTAGAGCTGAACTATGGTTGATATCACCGATATCAATTTTATGCCCAAACAGCTTTCCATACATAATGATTTTTTCTTTTTTTTTTTAAGATTTTCTGCCTTATTATTGTTTAGAAAAGCTTCAACGTTTACAGATTCATTGCACTTTTGCTAGATCTTGGTTATATTCCTGCTTTGGTTTGATATATGAGAGCTGAGAAAGGGCTTTGTAGTTGCCAAATCTGTCTTGATGAAAAGTGTCAAAGGTATTTTATGTTAATAATTGTAATTATTAGTTACACCTTCTAGGAACAGTTTGGACCCCCTTTACCTTCAGAATGGCTTTATCTTCAGTGCCATATATCCAATCAATCAATCAGTTTTTATTTGTATAGTACCAAATCATTAAAAACAAATGTCCTAATAACCGTTGCCCTAAACTTGCACTGCTTTTCGCCTGCCCTGCTGCCTCTCCTCAAAAACATCCAGCATCCATTTGAACAAAGTAAAATGTCCTGCTAAGCCTCGCAGCAGAGTCCTTTACTGAACTTATCCAGAGTGACTCACAATACCAGCAGAGGCATAAGCTGCAATAAGCTGAAATTCCTGCATCACCCACAGTACAAGTGTCCAGGAAGAAGCGGCGTAAGAGGATTGCAGGGGTCAGCGCCACAGTGCACACACAACTTACAACAAATATTCCTGGGACTGTAAAAGAAGTGATTTTGCTCAGCACAACGGCAGCAAGCTGGGCCGTGAAATGAGAGCTGAAATACAGGATTAATGTTGTGGAAATGAGAAAATAAAAAGTTCTCTGCATTTTGTGTATTTTCAAAGCAGCCGGGGTAGTAAAAGCAGCAGAGGACCTTCACAGAACTCATTCAAATGTAAAGATGATTTATTTCACTGTTACAAACGAGATTTAATGCTGCACAGATTCATTTGCATTAGATGAATGTTTTAAAGTCTGCTTTTCAATTCTTGGATCAAGACAAGTGGAGTTTTATTCAGGAATATGAATTGCAGAGCTGACAGTTTCATATCCAGAACATCTGTTGAGATTAAGTTTCAACTTTTCACCTTCCAAAGAAGCCGAACAGGTCTTTCTGCACCACTTTGCTGAAATGGCATGAACTCGGACGTCTTCATGTTTTGGATGGGGAATCTCTTGTGCAAGATGAGCCCCAGCAGGGAGAGAAAGAGGCATTGGGCCATCCTTCAGTGAGGGATTTTTACAGTAAAAGTCAGGCCTTGCTCACACAGGCATTTTGTGCCTTTATTGATAGGAGAGCGAGTGTCAGTGGATAGGCTTGTGAGGGAGGGTGAGAGAGAGTATAGGGGAAGACGCTCTGCAAACTGGCCACAGGCTGGATTCGAACCTGGGCCTGCAGAAGTATGAATATGGGTCCTGCCTGTTTGCTTACCACTGCACCAAACCAGCACCCCAGAAAACCTGTTTTTTTTAAGAATAATATAGAAATATTTTGCATTTTGCATGTAATGCAATTTATCTTTGCACATGCCTAGAGACTAACCAGGCAAATTACTTCATGACAGATTTTTCACCTTTATTGTTTCAGCATCTGGAAATTTGAACTTGACTGGAGGGCCACATAGAGTAATGAAGAGGTCAACTTGTGGCCCCCAGGCCTCCAGTTGCCCACCTTTGCCCTGTGGTGTATTTTGAATGTTTCCTCACCGTAGAGCAGTGTGTGACAAAGACAACTTGAGACAAATCTTTGGTTAAACCTCGTGCTCATGCACTCTTCCACAGATGCTCTGGACGTAGTTGTAAATAAAGTTGACTCCTCCATGCGTAAAGGGTGTAGTGGTTACTTATTTACCATGTCAACAGGTGACTTTCAGGCAAATTGAGTTATAAAATGCACAACATGTGTGTTTATTTTTCACCATCGTTCGCTGCTCATTCATGATAAGAATCTCCTGTTCCACCACATCCTAAAGGTGCTCTATTGGATTGAGGTCTGGTGACTGTAGAGGCCACTGGAGTACAGTGAACTCACTGTCATATTGTGAGATGTGAGTGTGAGATGATCTGAGCTCTGAGACATGGAGCTGCTGGAAGTCTCCATCAGAAGATGGTCCATTGTGGCCATAAACAGATGGACATGGTCAGCAACAGTCCTCAGGAAGGCTGTGGGGTTTAAATAATGCTATTTTATTTTCCCCCTTCAAACGTGTCAAATTTTGAAGCGAATCAACAAGGCATTTTGCCCCATGCTTCTCGGTGGTTACCATCTCTTTTTTGGACCATTCTCTGTAAACTCTAGAGGTGTTCGTGCTTCAGAAAATCTCAGTAGATCAGCAGTCTCTGAAATACTCAGACCAGCTCATCTCAAACCAACAACCATTTCATGTTTGAAGTCCCTTAAATCACCTTTTCGCTCAATTTTGATGCACCATTTGAACTTCAGCAGGCCATTTAGACCTTGTAGACAGGATTTTCTTTGCTTTGTTCCCATTTGAATATTGTATAATGAGCTGAGATTCCTTACAGTCACCATCTTCATCTTGCTCACAAAGTCCACTTGAGAAAGTTTTGATAAAAGGAAGTACAGTGAAGAGTAACTCCACACAGACATTTGTCTTGGTCATTCCTGACACTGATCAGCTGATAAAGTTTCTCCATTTCCTCTGTGGCTCTGCAGCTTGATGAGACCTAATCACTCAGAGTGTTTCTAATGAAAGATGCTAATGAGTATCTTCATGAGAAGACTTAAATCTGTAGTTTCTGGAGGCAAAGCAGGCTCTAAAAATATGTCTGCATCGTTCAGCTCTGAGGGTAAGTGATGCTACATGCCTGAGAGCTCTCTCAATAATGAGCAGGGTTTAAATCTTAATATTAAGTGAATTTGATTCCTGACAGAGTGATACTCTTGACTCATGTCCCTCTCTGTCAGCCTGCTCCTCGTCTCCTCCTGCTTAATGTCCCACTTCAGCTCCATGATGTGTTTAATATGCAGGAAGAGAGCGGAGGACGAGTCTGTGCGGGCTGATGACGTTAGAGAACAGCTTTTTAATGCCGGATGGTTCATTTGTTCACTTCAGACGGAGCTCTCTCGCTTTTGGTTGGAGTTATAACTCAAGATTATGAAGTTTATGGACTTTTTTTTACCCATTAATGATTTAGATAATGTACTTTTTATCATTTTGAATGACATGATATACAAGAGCTAAAATGTGATAACCTTAGCAGACATAAACTTTGTTAATATTTGTCAGCATCAACATCATTTGTAGTAATAAATCAATGCTGCCTAAAAATATTGGCTTATTGTTGCCAAGCTTTAAAGCTGAACATACACTGCAAATTCAAGCCCTCCATCCCCATTTTGCAATGAAAACTCTGCAGCAGGACAGACATCCTCCTCATCTGGTCAAATCTGCCCAAGTGTTTTCAAAGTTCTTTGTGAATTCCTCAGGTTGAGATTATAATTCAGTGTTAATGAATACGGTGGGATATCAGTCAGTCACTGAATGCAACAGTCCATAATAGGTTGATATTACTAAACGACTAAAATAGGCTATTATTGACCTACACCACCATCAACTGACTCAATTTCCCAACCACCCAGGCCCTGTCCACGGGGAGACAAAACATTCTCTGTAAAGATGGCATCATTTCAGTAAATGTGTCCATCCACACTAAAGCACTGAAAACACTGTGGTATAAACACCAGGCCTGTAAGTGGCGCTGTAACGCTGCTGCAGACATACACCAAAACCAGAGAAGAAGATACTGAGCATGCACATACATCATTAGAAATGCCAACAAACTCTGCTGTCTGCTGTTCTCTGTGTCCTCTTGTTGCTCGCGGTGGTCGTAGGGGAGCAGAAGATTTTGCTGTTAAAGCCAAAAACAAGCTCAGAAGCTTCTGCAGCACGAATGTGACATTGTATTCGTCTGTTGTTTCTGTTGTCATCAGGGTTCAAACATGCAGTTTTAGGGAGAGGTGGGGCTATGATGTCATTGTTTCTGAATTTATCCATATTCATTGTCCACGTGGAAATGCAAGGCCGGCATTTTCAGATTTATTCACTCTGGGACCATTCCATCTGGACAAAACACCTATACGAACACAAACTCGTGCAGATGTGCCTGAATTTGTCCTCATGTGGACAGCCCTTCTTCTAATGATGGGGTCAGACTACATGTTTTATGACCCTACCAGAGTCTGTTGGCTCGATTGTCGGGTTGTGTGTACCCCCTTAAGGTTGCTACTTCATTGCAACAACATTTGTAAGACTTGGAAAATCCTAAAAAATTACAAAGTGGGCACAAGATGTATTCATGTCATAGGAAGAGTACTTAATCTTCTGCTAGTATGTTTATATTCTGCAGTCAATATAGAAAATGTTTATATATTCGTAATTTAGATAGATATGCTGTTTAGAACTTGTTTTGTCTTTCTTTTATTTCTTTTTGGTACCTGATTAGATTGTGATGAGTTGGTTGGGTCCTGTGTGTACCTGTGTGTATTGAAAATGGCAACTCACCAACCACTTTGTAACCCTTAGGAGGAGCCGTGCATCTCAAAACGTCACTGTTTTTCAAATTAAATTCTTTAAGGGAGCTACTTTTGGTGTACGGATCTCTTGTACCTTTTCATGTGAGTTTTTTGGATCCAGCACCCAACCAGGGATGTGCGTGGAAAAAAAAGCTACAGCGCCTACAGCTGCTACAGTACATCTCACATTGTTTACAGTATCTGTGTGACCATGAAATGACCATGAAATATTTATGAGATTGACATTGTTTGGAAGCCTAGAGTTTTGTCAACCTAGTTTGTCAATAACATTGTCTTGAAAAATAAAATATGTCTTGACTTGACTGTATTTGTATACATTACAAAAAGCCAGGCTGACCAAAAGTATCAAACAGGTCCTGGAGTTGGGAAGGTTAAGTCATCGTGGTGCTAAATGCTAAATGATGTCCGTGTTTTGAAGCTCATTACAGCTCCTCCATAAAACCGTGTGTGCAGTTATCTGTCAGCTCTGAGGATTAGCATTGCAGCATGTCTGAAAGCTGTGTTAATAATGAACAGGGTTTAAATCATACATTAAAGCAGTTTGACTCCAGAGGGAGTGATGCTCTTGACTCATGTCCCTCTCTGTCAGTCTGCTCCTCATCACCTCCTCTTCCACGTCTTCCTCTTCAGCTCCATGATGTGTTTAATATGCAGCAGCGGCGAGGAGGACCCGGGGTCTGTGCGAGCTGATGATCATGATTACACATCAGGATGACGGCAGAGAGCCTCTCCTCCCCGCAGATCCCCGCTCCACACTCGTCTGTCTCTCTTTTATCCTCTCCACCCTGTGCAAACACACGCACAGATCGTCCTTCCATGTAAAATATGCAGACACACACACACACACACACACACACCCACACAGACACACACTGGCCCTGAAAATTGAGTGTTCTGTTCCTTCTCAGAATAGACCGGGCTGGGTGCTGGGCCCTCTGGGAGTGTGAGCATGTGTGTGTTCTGGCTATAATCTCCATCTGATTAGTGCAGAACTGAGAAGATGAAGGGGAAGTGGCCCACTCCCGGCCAATCAGTGAGCAGCTAGTGTGTCGAGAAAGGCGATGGCGTCCTCTAGGAGAATCACTCATTGGATATTTCAGATCTGTGGTCATTTTCTACATCATTTGTACCCTCATGTGAGACTTTATCTTTATTATCCTCATGACAAAACTGCTGCTGTCCCATTTTCACTGCACAGAAAACAACTGAGTGGCAAAACATGTGGATCTGCTCTGTGGACCAGCATGGAAACAGCACAGCTACAACAAAATGCCCAAAACACAGCTCACTCTGAAGATCTGGTTCTCAGGTCGTGATGTGCAGGCTCAGGTTTTGTCAGTTAGTTTCATAGGGCTGTGCATCTTAGACCAACAGTCTGAACAAGTCAATGCTTCAGTGCTACTGAGATTATTCAGTCAACTACTGAAATGGTTGATATTATTTAGGTAATGAATAAATGCTGTCATGATTATTTAGACAATGTTTGAATTCAGTTACAGTCAACAAGTCAATTCTGTTGTGATTATTTAGTCAAAAAGTCAATTATGTGATGATTATTTAGTCAACAAGTGAATGATATCGTGAATGATAAGTCAACAGTTCAATTTTGTTTATGGTTATTCAGTCAACAGTTGAATTCAGTTGCAATCATTCAGTCAACGAGTCAATTCTGGCATGATTTTTTCAGTCAACGATTCAAATTGGTTAAGAATATTCAGCCAACAGATGAATCTGGTTGCACTTATTCAGACAATGGTGAAATTCATTTACAGTAATTCATTTTACAATTCAATTAGGATTAGTTATTGGGTCAACAATTCAGCTAGTTGCAATCATTTTGTAAGCGGTTATTCTTGGTTGCAATAATTTACCGTTTTCGTTCAGTCTCTTGTTCAGCCAGTGGCTGAATGTAGTTGCAATCATTCAGTCAACAAGTCACTTCTGCTATGATTAATAAGTCAACAAGTCAATTATGTTATGGTTATTTATTCAACAGTTGAATTCAGTTGCAATCATTCAGTCAATGGGTCAATCTGGTATGATTAAATCGGTTGCAATTACTGAGAGAATTATTTTTGGTTGTGATCATTTCGTGAACAGTTTGGTTCAGTTGCAATCGTTAAGCCAACAGATGAATTTTTTGCAATAACCCAGTGATTTATTCCATTTTGTTTCTATATTTCAGTCAACAATTCAAACTGGTGAAAAATATTCAGTCAGTGCATTTATTTGGTTGCAATTAGTCAGCCAGTGGTTGAGTTTGGTTGTGATCATTCTGTCATTTTATTTGGCTGACTGAATAATTAATATTAATTAATTAATATCAGTTGCAATCTTTACGTCAACAATAAATCTCTGTTGCGATTAGTCATCTCAGTTTGTTTTGATTGCAATCATTCTGCCAACAGATGAATTCAGTTGCAATTAGGCAACAAACAGTTTACAAATGTCAGGCAACGATTCAGTTTACTTGCCATTATTTAGTCAACTCTTCAATATGGTTGCAATTATGCAGTTAATGGTTGAATTTTGCTGAGAATGTTTCATTAACAAATGAATTCAGTTGCAATGATTCAGCCAGTGATTCAATTATGTTGCAAAAATGCTGTCAGCAGTTGAATTTAGTTGGTATTATTCAATCAAAAATTCAATTTAGTTGCAATTTTCCAGCTGATGATTCAATTATTGTGTAATTATTTATTCAGGGGTTCAATTCTGAGAATCAGTGCATCCCAAACAAACATCAACATATGAACTACCGTCTCTTTATATGATCCAGTACGTGACTGAGATTCTCATAGTCATTAAAGGGTTTTCAATAACAAAGGTTTGGTGTTTTAGGAAACAAGTCAAAGATTTGGTAAGGTAAAAGCCTTTAAAATACTTTATGTCAGGTTCTGAGTATCTTTGTTACAGCCTTTGAGGAACCTAAAATACTTGTCTTAGGCGTAGGGAAGGCTTTTTGTGTCTTTGTCCTTTTGAGAAATTTAAATTGCTCACTGACTCACAGCAGGTGTCTGGAAAAACTCATGTTTTAAACCTTTATTCTTTTTAAAGAGCACATGCAAACTGAAGTAGTTTCGTTTTTGCTAGCAGCTGAATCCCAGGAGAATAAAAACGCTTCGAATGATTCTGATTAAATGAGGAAAGGGATGAAATTACAGACTTCTGCTTTGAGGACACTTTCTCATCACTGTTTGGTGTTCTGCAGGTTTACTTAGCCATGTCTCTGGAGATCAGACTGCTCTCCAACACTCCATCCATGTCCCATTCCTCATATTAACATGTAAATTCATTTTTCAAGCAGCAGCATAAATACAGCATCCAGAGAGAGCCTGAGATATGCTCAGATTGTTCCTGCGTCTGGAGACCTGCAGGTATTCCTCTGGGTTTCTCTCTTGCTCTCTGAGGAGCAAATCAGAATCCTCCGAACCTAAACGGTATCTCTTTACTGTGATTCAGACTCAGGGAACAATCAGTCATTTATCATGTGCACAGCAGAGATATCATTGTGTTTTCAGGAGCAATTTTTTATCTATTTTATTCACACATAATGGGAAACCTTTGACCTCCTCCCCATAAATGAGCCTCTGGCTGCATTTTTTCTGACTGACCTTTGACTCTTCAGGCTCATTCAGTTTTGCAGCTTTTGCTCCTTAATGGAAAAATTCACTTTAAAGGATATATAGACCAGGGTAAATGGGTCCAGTTATTTGTGCGTTTTGATGTCTAGAGTAAGTTTGGAGTAACGGTATCGTAACGCTCACTGAAACAACTCAGATCTAAGTGAGAGTATTTGTCTGATTTCAAGACAAAATAATCTCACCAGATTTCTTCTAATCCACAGTTTCCTGACATGTCTGGATTAAGATTTTGTTTGAAGATTCAAAAACAAAAAATAAAGCCTGAGTTGCTTGCAATAATTTGTAAAATAATGTGCCAATAAGACAAGACAAATTTAACTTGAGCAGCTATTAAACCTTGATTTAAGACCCTCACTGAGTCAAACTTTCCTTGTTTCATTTGCAGATACATGTATTTTATCTTCATTACAAGCAATTCAATGCCTTATTTTTGCATTCATTCATTAACGTAAGATATTTATTTGACTGATTAAGTAAATGTGGAGTAGAATAAGTGTTTTAGATATTTTTGACTTGAAAATAGACAAACACACTTGCCTAGATCTGAATTTTTTCAGTGTTTAACTCATGCATTTCAAGTGATCAGTAAGCATTTACTTTTTACGCAGCATCCGTTTTATATGTCTGATGTGAATCAAGCGGTGCAGTGGTTTTAATGTTTGTCATATCAGCGTACTCTAAGGAGTTACTTTTTTGCAGTAAAGTGAAAAGTTTCTTCATAACGTTATGCTAAAATTGTTTCCTTCTCTGGTCAATATTTGGGTTTCCATGTGTAGCAGTCTGTGTCAGGCTTGAGCCAGAGTTGCTTCTTTGCTCTCAAGTCTATTTTCACTGGAGTCTGCTGCCAGCACACTCCTACTGGAGCGAAGTGGATCAACCCGAACAGGAAATCACACAATGGATCAGCACCACAGAGCAAGAAGAGACAACGCAGTGTCTTGATTTTGTGGTTTGTCAAAACAAGACTGCGGTGAGTTCAGAATGCTATTAATTCTGATGCTGTGCTCTGTGATGTTGTGTTACAGTTGATGTGGATGAAGCGTATATCACAGCACGCATTAGAAGTGCATCCAGCCTCTCATTAGCCCCTCACTCCTTTAAACCGCCTCTTTATTACTTTAATTGGACGTCCGTCTTTATAGTTATTGTAAGACTTCTCCATCGCTCTTTTATTTCCTACATCTCTCTCCTCATTAGATAATAATATTAATATCAGTGGAGGTTCCAACATCAAAGAGCCTATGATGAATATTAATAATAAGATAACTGAGTCAGTCTCCTTCTCTCTCACTCTCTCTCTTCTTCATTGATCCTGTTAAAGACCTCGTTCAATCATTTGAACATCTCACAGCGGTTAATCCACGACTTCAGGCCTTATTTGTTTGTATAGATGGTCAGAGAGTTTGTCTTTTTGCATCTAAACTCCAATCTGCTGCTATCAGAGTGACTCAGGTTAGGGCACTCATTGTCAGAGTGGATTTAGAGCAGACTTTTACACAAAGTGACATAAACCCCCTGGGATCAGGGAGAATCTAAAATTTTAATGGCTTTATTTTTATAGAGCTTTAAAATCAAGGTAAGTGCTTCACAAGGACACGATAGCCAGAGAAAACCAAGATAAATAATAACTTGAAGGGGAATTGATGTAACAATAATGGCAGCTGAGTTATAGGCAAATAAATACAACACAAAGTAGAGAAACAGCAGATTCAGGGATGATCAGTTTGAAGATACTTCATTGGAGAAAGTTCAGGGTTGTTGAGCTGTGACTTTGAAGGCATTGCTGGACTTATCTTTGAGTCTGGACCAGGACTGAGGCTGTTGAATTTTATCTAGGGGGGTAAAGGGGCCTCAACACTGTCTGTTATAGACCCTGGAAGAGAGGGCTGTAGCCCTTTATGAGCTTGTCAACCAAAATCAAATAGTCACTTCAGCTCCATCAGATTTAATTTAAAGATCTTTGTTGGCATGAATGTTGTTGGGCATTATTACCAGAGTGTTTATTAACAATGACTAAATGAAGAAATGTATTTACAATTAAAAATAAATAAACAAATAAATAAAAAATAAATTAAAAAAACATGAAAATTGTTGATTATAATGATATGAATGAGAGGTTTTCAGTAACTTTCCAGTGAACATGCATGCCTACAGTCAGTCAGCAACATAAATAATAAATCAATCTGTCAAGGAAACATATGTAAGCATGGACAGAGGGAGATGTCCAATTATTTTAGGTAGCCGACATATACAAATTGTAGAGCAAGATAAAACAAAAAACATGCATGGGGGGTAATTACAACATTTTCTGGCAGATATTGCGATTTTCAATTTGGATTCAGGATTTTCTTCAAATCAAGCAATATTCACTATATTTGCAATATAGGCAACAATGAGAAATTCAATGATAAAAAGTCATCTTATATTGATGATAAATAATCTGTCTTCATCATTTAAGGGATACCTCAAATTCTACTCCTAAACAGAGGCTTTGTGTTGTTGACCTGTTTACCAGCACGTCTGTAAATGCAAATTGCCTGCAAATGTGTAAAATACTTGACACAACAGATCCTGGGTCAGTCAGGAGCACTGCAAAAAATTGCAACTTTGTGTCTGAAATTGCGAATTTGATCAGAAAATAATAAATCGTTCAGCCCCACATCAGCAGCTCATCTTTGGATTCAGATACAAAACAAGAGAAAACTGCAGAAAGCTGATGGACCTTGTTGAAGTTTTGGTGCTGAAGAGACAGCTCAAATATTGGGAGTGCTGTGTGATATCTGCTGCTGCTATTGATAAGTGTTTATTCATCAGTCAAGCTAACGTGGTCAATGTTTGGAGTTACTGTGGGCCCATTAAAAGTGGAGCCCAGACTGCAAGTGGCCCCTGGCTACACTTTGGACACCCCTGGTTTAGATATTTACTCTGATTGATAAAGGCCATGAGAGGGAATCAGATGCTGTGTTTGAGTTTGGAGACTTCTTAGTTTATTTTTGATGATGTTTTCTCTCATCGCTGATCACACACACACACACACACACACACACACACACACACACTATTTAACACCCCACTGTTCACACTTACTGAATCACTATGCAAACACGGTGCAGGACCACGCCTGTATCTGCATGCTGAGAGTGACAGGCCTGTCAGAGACCAGACAGCTGAGTACTCATCAGACAGGAAGCACCTCGAAGTCCTGACCCTCAGCGGGCCTGCTGAGCTGCTCACTCAGGATGGGACACTGCTGGGTCGGCTCTACTTGTGGTCTTGCCTTTTTTTGGCAGAGGCATTTTTCATGAAGCTAGAAAGACAATGCCTTTTTTAATTTTTTATTTTTTTTATTCTTTTTACTGAAAGATACAATTCAAATTCCTGTTTGGACACGGCCTTTCTGTTTGCTCTCCCCTGATCATGCAAAGTTTTTTGGCTTTTAAGATTGGCTGGTGATCGTGTGCTTTCATGTTTGTTTGTCTCCACATGTCAACCCTGTGATCGGTGCTGCCAAGAGCTTGAATACATGCTGTTTGTTTTGTTAACTTGTAGGAAAAGATGGTGATGACAAATCCTGAGTTCTACTTATGAGAAAGCTTTTCACAAGCCGCATGATCGCCTTGTGATGTAGCCACAAAGTGTGGGGTTGGGTTAGTTAATTTTTTGATTTGGGGATTTATATTTAATCAAACCCTAGGAGGTTTTATCCCCTAGCTCGCCCTATCTTGGCACTGCTGTTGGTTTTTATTTGAGGTGATGTCTGTGTGGCTGCAGCCTGCCTGGTCAGGTGACCTGCTGCAGCCAGATTGACTCAGGTGTGAAAGGGGGGGGGCTAAGGCAGAAAGAGAGAGGAGAGGGGGAATGTTTGGAAAATCTGGCTGGTGATCCTGAAGGGAACTCCACAATGCTGCAAGGCCTCTGGATCCAAGAGAGGAGGCCAGATACTCCTCTAGGACTGTGGTCAAACCTCCTCCAGGAACTTTGTGCTGGTGGAAAAGTTAGCCATGAGTATCAGAGCTGAAAGGATTGGACTCAGAGGAAGTGTTCCCAGGACCGATGACTTTTCCGCATTCAGGTTATTTATTTATTTATTTTCTTTGCAATGCATTGCCTTGGATTTGTTTTTGATGGATTATTCAGTTTTGGAGTTTTGAAGGACTGTTTTTGGACTTTTGTGTTTGGATCATGACCACTTTCTTTGGATTTTTACCCTCTCCTTTAAACTGAACGCAGACATTAAACAGGGAACTGAACTATTTGGGAGGGCGTTTTATTGGTTTTGTTTTTTGGGGAAACAGGTTTTCATGGGCCAAACCAAAGGAATTTGTGTGGGGGATTTAAGTTAGGAATGGGAAAGTGTTGGGGATTTTATTTAGGAATTGGGTAAGTTGTTGGTGGCTAGGGATTGGAAAAGATGTGCTAGGGATTTTAGTTAGGAATGGGAAAAGTTGTGTTGGGGATTTTAGTTGGGAGCGGGAAAAGTTGTGTTGGGGATCTTAGTTGGGAATGGGAAAAGTTGTGTCGGGGATCTTAGTTGGGTGCGGGAAAAGTTGTGTTGGCAATTATAGTTAGGAATGGGAAAAGTAGTCTTTGGTATTATAGTTAAGGTTGGGAAAATTTGTGTGGATTTATTTCTTGACTTTGAATTAACATTCATAGTGGAGTTCTTGCAGAGCTTCTTTATCATTTTGCTGCTTTTTGTTAGTATCCAATCAAAATAAAATGATATCTTATAGTAGCTTCAAACACGTGATTATAACAAAGCTTTACAAAAATTAAGATGACTGTTATAGCCTGATCTCTGTTTTTTCATTATCAGTCAAAGAAGCGTGTGCTGAATTGCAGCCATAGTTCATGACCCTTGTGCCCTGTTGAAACCTTTCCTTGGTCCAGCTCCTGACTGCTCCAGGGTTTTGCGCTGCAGAATCAGAGTGTGGTGTTGTTAAAAGTAGGCTTTCTTCAGTCTGAGCCTTCCTCTCAGATTTAAAATAGACTCCAGCCGTACTGTACGTGAGTCAACGGTGTAAAAGTGCAGAGGTCAAAGCCGTGGCTCCTACGGATGATTCATGTTTCTCTCTCTGCCAAATGACTCACCATTCAAAGTCTCAAAGGTCAGATTTAATCTTTGTTGTTTTTGTTGTTTCTGTCTCTCTGACCGCAGGCGGAGAAATAAAAATGAAAACTCTCTTCAGCTCTCCTTTTGTCTGCTTCCTCTCTCTGCTCTTTCATCTGCACGGCCTGTTTCCTCTTCTCTCTCCTCCCGATATAGAAACAAGTGACGCCGCTCAGAAACCATCACGTCCCCACCAATTAGACACCCAGCTCTCACGCTCACACACACACGACAGTGGAATAAACACTTTGAGGTTCCTGCTTCGGTCATGCCCTCGCTTCTTATGTGTGTAAGTGGATTTTCTCCATCCTGAGGAGAGCAGGAGCGAGGGATTGAGGTGCAGAGAGTCACGGTCACGGTCACGGAGCTCAAAGAGGAGGAGGAGGTTCTTAAGGAGGAGGAGGAACAGAGATGTGGCTGTGCTGAGATAAATGATTTTCTTTTTTTAATTACAGATAAAATCAGAGGTGATGCTCTACTTAAATTCTTCCTCAGGGGTGATTTACACTTCCTGTGATGCTAAACTATGTGCACAAAAAGAGTTTTATCTCCTCTAGTTATTTGTTCTTTATCTGTAAAGTTATGTTTTACTCCATTCTGCCTGAAATTATCCCTATTGTGCTTTCCTGATGTACATTTAAAAACATATATAATGATCAAAACATCAGCTTCATACAACTAAAGGAGTTTCAGATCTAGACTAAGGAGGGGCAAACTAGGAAAAATGTATTGTAGTAGTTTTTCCATCTCCTAAAATAGTTTGATTGCTTTATTTTCAAAGAGAGCTTTTAAAATAAATGCTCTTTTATGTTCAATAACTAAGTTAGGTAATTAATTTGCCTTAAGTCAGGTTCTGCACTGTGGCTGCTTTTTGTAAACGTAAGAGTATTTTACCATACAATTTATAGTTAATTACTGTAAGTTTCTAAACAGTAAATTACTGTAAAGGGTAACAGATCAAGATAAAATTTAATTTTGTTAAAGAAAACTGACCAATGTCAGGAAAGTTTTCTTTTAGTTGAATTTTATATTTTTTGGTGAAATAAAAGTTTAATTAAATGTATTCAAATGTGATTTTATTTTTTCGACAAAATGATATATTGCTAATAAATGGCCAGTAAAATAGTTAAAGATATAGATGAATATATATATAGATACAGAATAGAATATGAACTAAAATACAGAAAGTTCATTGTAATTCAAATGCATTAAAAAATTGTAGAATAAAATATTTTATTAATAGTTTGATATGCTGTGAATTAAAATACAGTAATGATACCTTAGATAAAAATACATTATGTAACGTATTATTGAAAATGCAGTAATTATGCTGTAAAATTAATTCTCCTGTAAAAACAGTCACGGTAATGTACTCGTATCTTATTGCGGCTAAGTAACTGTAAAATTTACTAAAACATTGTTGCAGTGTGAGGGAAAAAAAGCCAGGACGCTGCATTATACAGCACTGGAAGACAGAAACAATACTGCAAACTAACCTTTTTTTTTCAAAACGGACTGGGCTTGACCTTAAGTAGTTTTCCAGTTATATTTAACGTCCAATATAATGCAATATACACTTTTAATGGTTTATGAAAAATACAAATGTGTCCATTGCACGTCTACAAACACTTCAGCATAAGAAAAATACCCCTGATTCATCCTGTTGAGTGAAAGGAATGTGTGATGGCATTTCTGTTCAGCCACGTTAATAATTATAATAAAAGCACATTTTAGCTATAAAGTGCTTTTCAAAACCTCAAAGATGATGAATACCAGGAAAAGATCAAAACAGCACAAAGCCAATAACAGCAGTAAAGGACACAGAATCATAAAACACAGGCATTGACATGCTATACAAACACACACAAACTAAAAGCCTGTTTGAAAAGATGAATCTTGAGGTGATTTATATGTAAGTTAGGGAGAGGGGGCGACGGAGAAGGCTCTGCCTACCAAGGTTTGGTTCTGAGGGTTGGAGTGAGGAGGTCGGGATTTGCTGTGGCAGTGCTGTCATGTTTATGTTCGTATTGTAAATATTGTCATCGCCAATAGTGTAAATTCCTTGGCCTTGGTTAAAGTCTCACTTTTACTTTTTTTCTGAGTTTTCCCTTATGAGGAAGTTGATATAGCTTAAAGACTCGGCATGTTGCAACCTGCTTACTTGATTTTTTATGCTATTATCTATTTGAATGTCTTTGTTTGACATTCCTGCTATACTATGTGTAAGAGCAAATGACTAAACCAAATTCCGCCTTGGGGATGAAAAAGTATTTCTGATTCTGAATTCTGATTTGAGGAGCGGAGGTTACAGGCGGAGGAGGTCAGTGAGGTAGGAGGGGGCCTGGTGTTTGAGAGCTTAATGGGTGAGGATGAGGCTTTTAAATTGTATTTGATTTTTGGGAGCCAGTGGAGATTTTGATATGGTGTGGGTGAAGAGGCAGGCAGCAGAATTCTGTATGTGTTGAAGTTTATAGAGGATTTTGGATGATGAACCACAGAAGATGCTAGATGAAGGCGTGGGTAGCATTAAACATTAGAGCACCGTGCTGGAAAACTGACGCCACACCCACTTGTTCAGATTGGTCAGATTCAACTCATAAGATTTGCACTAAAACAATGTGTTCTGAGCAGGGCTGAAACTAAGGGGTTTATAAGCAGGACAAAATGAAGTGTCTCTGCAGGTTTGTAGATGACAGACTTGAAAAATGTGTTCTTGCTTCATTTGGTACTACTGTACATGTGTTGAAAAGGACAAAATGGTTCTCAGGATTTGTTTTTCATTAAAATCAAATTGACCCAAACCCTACCAATGAATCAGATTGTTCCGTAAATCAGGACGTGATCTTTACATGCATGTGTGTTTGAGTAAGAGTCACGCTGTTGCATAGCATGATTTCTATTTTGATCTCAGCTGCAGTTTGTTTGTTTGTGATCTGTTTGTGTGTGTGTTTGATCCCACACCTTACCTGTGTGCATACGGCCGGCCCCCTGCCGTGTGTTTGTGTGTTTGTGTGTATAATTGCAGCAGCTGTAAATAGGTCACAGCGTGGAGCTTTGTGTCTGCGGACGTGGACTCTGTCTCTGCCAGGATGAAGAATTGATCCTCGCTCAGCAGGAAGAATAATCGCTTCTATCTGCATGTCTTCATCCCCTCACATCACTTATGTGGACGTATTTCTGTCTCTGCTTTTGTTGTCTTACTATCAATCTGCCGTCCTCTTTGTTTTCCTCTCTTTGTAATGACATTTGTCTTAATGCACTGACTTTCTCTCTTTCTACTGACATGATATAAAAACACTTTTATGACCAAGGCTGGTCAAGCCATCCTTATTTCCTTAACACATACATAACAATATTGGTCGCACAAAATGATTCACAATATGAGAGTGTGAAAGGGTAAAAACATAAATAACCACTAGAATAAATCACAGATGATCAAAATACCAGAAAAGTATTTCAGTATTATATCAGGCAAAACCAGTTCTTGATCACGACTCACTTTATATCCTGTATTGTTCACCAGTCTTACCATACCTTAAATTACTTTGTATTTTTGGAAAACACCAACAAAAGTTCATTAAATTCAATTTCAATTATTCAAAAAAGATATAAGGATAATTCAATATCAACTTCCAGGACATATCCAAATGTTCAGAGATCAGGAGGGCGAATATGATTTGTAACCTAAAACACCAGATGGATCATTCAGTCTATCTCACTAGTCCATCTGGGAACGAGCTCCTAGAAAGTGTTTGGGGAGGGCAGAACTATTCAGAAGCATATCCAGCTGGTGATTGGACGATCATTCCATCAATCAACATTTATTACAGACCATTCAGATAATATCGTAGGTGGCAGCTTCTGCACTACAGAACGTGAGCCACTTCATAAAACAGTCTCTCAATCAAAACATGTCAGAAGTGGAGCAAAAATATCCTTACTTTAGAGAGGTTTTTAGTGTTGTTTGTTTTCATTTATTAACGAAATGTGGCCACAACCTATAAAACTGCTCCAGAAGCTGTTAGCATCTATGCTAATCCCTGCATGTGCAGTCACTTCCTGCTGTCGTCTTGCTCATAGCTCCACCTCTTCCTGCTCTAAAGACTCTGATTGGGCCGTCCTGCTTTGGGATGCTTACAATCATTGTATATTGGAGCTTGGCAAAATGGATCTGCCTGATTATAGACATTGAATCAGGCTGGTCCAGCTGTGCAGTTAGGTTATATAATTTGTACTACAGGTTTCTTAAACACTTAATTTAAATAAAGAAAATGAAAACATACAAATGTAGTTTTTGTTCCTTGATCATTTCCATTTTGGTTTAATTCTTTGTACAACTAAACACTGATTTTGAGTTTTCAGAATCAAACCCAACAGTTATTTTGATTTAATTTGTTTCAGTCATGCTGAAATCAAAATATCACAGGAGGCTATTAAACTTTTTAGATCAGTGCAGTTTGTAATTATCTGTGAACTAATTACACCTCTAATTAAATGTCTGTTTTGATACTTGAGGACCTTCATGTGCATTTATCAAAGTATTCTCGTTCTTCCCTTTATATCTCTCAGTTTGCTTTTGGGTTAATAACTTCGAATTCAAACAGAATTTTGATCTTTTTGGCTTTTGTTGAACACATCAGCACGGTGGTTAGTCATAAATCTGTCAGAGTGAGATGTGTGAGGCAAAGGAAGAATGCGTGTTGTTGAAATACTCAGAAAAAAACAGCCAATGGTCATGCAGGAAACTAACCAAGGACATAATATCATTTAAATTTGATTTTTTAGTCCTGAACTTTGTACCAGAGGGGAGTTGAATGCATGAGATTTTTACTTCACTCTACTAAATATTCTAAATACACTTGTTTTTCTTTGTCTGACGGTAAATCTTTTTTGTGGATATAACATCTTATTTTCTAAAACTGAAGGAAACAGTGACCTTTAACATCAGATTAGCAACTTTATTTGCTCTTCATTAGCAAGAATTATTGGTGTCATAAGGTTAAATTCAGCTTCAGTGTTTAAACCACAGAGTGTGTTTACATGGACGTGATTATCTTCTCATTTCTGTCTTTTTTTTTGTTTTGCTGTTTGGTTTTGGTCTATCTGATCTTTATTGTGGAAAGAAGACAGTAGATCAAGCTCGGAATCAAGGTGAGAGAAAGTTGGGAATGACGAGCCGGAGAGGAGCCAGAGGTCAGAGGAAGAGTCATTTCAGTGTCTTGATTTAGGGTTTATGCAGTATTGTTTTTGTGATTGGGTTTGCATATATTATACCACAATTTTAGACACCAGAATAAGCCTCATTATTGACTTTGAGACCTGATCAGTTGCCTAAAACGCCAAAAAGAAAAACTGGACACTGTAACAGTTTTATCTTTTACCTTATTTCTGACAGCTCTCAACTGTTAACCAGTGTGGCACATTCTGTAATTTTCCAGAATATTAAAACCTTCACAGAAACAACTTTGTTTGCAGTTAACAGAACTAGAAGATGGCATGTATTATAATGTTTATCTTTGTCTGATTTTTAAGATCTCCTGGTTTTATAAAATGTGACTGGTCAATTTTTAGTGTGTGTTGTTGCAATGTTAAAATTTGACCACATTTTCTGAATAGTTATGGCTCTCCTTTTGAGAAGTATTTCAAAAGTAATACAGTTTTCTATAAGATTTCATTAGACATTATTTGAATAAACATGCACAGATCCATAAGATATTATTATCTTAAATATGGTGGGCCCCAATATTTTGGCTTAGGTGTGCCTCAAGGCAAAAAAAAAAAAAACAGTTTGTCATCTTGTACATCTCACCAATGCTTTAAATGAGATCTGGGGATATGGAGGCTGAGTCAATACCTAAAATTCATGGTAATGTTCTTCCTTCCTTATTTTCTTATTCTGGTTTAAATTCTTGCATGCACATGAGCACTTCTGGTGGTGGGAAGGGGCCCACCAGTGAAAGTTCTTTCTTGTCACCTCTCTGTCAAAGCTCTCAACTTCTTTATGTTGACTCAGACCATACAGGTCAGCTGTCATCCCCCAGCAGTATAGATAATGATGTATGGATGGATTGATTGGAATAAGCAACAAGAAATGGATCTATTCAAGTCTCTCTGGTCCTACTTGGTGGAAGTGAAAGGCTGCTGCTTCACGTCATAGCCTAAAGTTTGTTTATGTGCTCTCAGATTTAAACATTTAAGAGGTTTTCACAGGTTTTGGCTCAAATAAGATGCAGATAAAGTGTCTTCATGATGATTACAGAGCAATTAATGACCATGTTTTGTTGAATGCATGCTATCCCATACATCTAAAGCTAACCCAAACCCCTTAGCAAACCAACAATGATGCCAAACACAATAACAATGGAGGACATGGAGGTCATAGTTTACCTGGTTCTTGGTCTGTGGCTTTCTATCTCAGCTATGGGACAGGTTTTCATCCTGAGAGCATAACAAAGTACTTTTCTAAGTATGGCAGAAATTGGAAGGTCACACTGCAGTACAAAACTGACAACAAGAGGGGTTTGATCCCTATGGCAAGGATCTGGTCACCCCTGGTGCATCAGGGTGCATCCTTGTTTGCAGTTGGTTCCATGTAACCGTCACGGAAATATTTCTCTAGTCCATTTGGAGAAGAGCCCATAGAAAATGTTTTCAGAGGCCAGAACCTTCAAAAACAACAGCACCTGGTGACTGGACGATCGCTCTGCCAGAGACACTCATCACAGACCAATCATATCAAGCCACAGTATGACGGAGCAGCTAGACCCTGTTGCTAGCCATTAGCTTAAACTATATTTCAGTCCTCAGACTATCGTACATTAAATTATACCACACAGATGTAGCATTTACCACTTATATGGGGTGTTAAATTAGTTGTACCCATTGCTGGTAATAATTACAGATAAAAAAATAAAATATGATTGATTAAATGAATAAATAAAATAAATTATAGTAACAGAAGAGTGGAAATTCAAGCTGGTACCACAGTGTGGAAACAGACTAATCAAACTCAAACTTGTCTGCAGGAAACTTGGAGCCTGTGTGCAGCACTTTGCTAACTGTGAATCATCACTAACTTTTTAAATAATTTTGCTGAATCATCTTGCTCAGAGCATACAGAGGTTATTAAACAATATTTCATAGTAAAAATTGTCACCTCTCAGCTGTGATTTTACTCTTTAACTTCCTCATTTTGATAAAATCATCATCACACATCAGGGGGTCTTAATCCTGTCCTCGCCCTCACTTAGTTTCCCTGGATTCTCGCAGCTCTGTGTTAATAATGACCATAAATAAAGCTTTTACGTGAGCTGTTTAAATGAGGCCTATAAGTCACCGCCACAGGTGCATTGTGGGATAGTATGTAATCTACATCCTCTCATCTCCGTGCCCTTGTTTCCCGTCTCCCTCTCAGCTCTGTGCAGACGTGATCCCGGCTGAGAGTCGCTGTTTTGCGCCTGCGTCGCCTGCAGCCAGCCTGATATAATCAAACCCAGCAAACTGCTTTAATGAAGCTGTCAAACAAACTGTGTGTTATTAAATTATTTACAGCCCCTGACGCTGACCAGGGGTATATGAAGCTGTATATAGTCCATGCATCAGTAACAGGAGCTGTAAAGTATTACTGGAGCTGAGATGCTGTTAAAGAATGAAATCGAGCACCGTGCAGGCAAACCATGGTCAACTCCACTGTTCTCACATGTGCAGATGCCAAACGAGGGCGGTGAGGGAAAAGAGTATGAATGGATATGTTTTTAGATGATATTCTGCGAACACGTTGTATTCCTGAACTTGAAGGGTACTTTTTATTAAATCAGTGGAAACACAGTTCTTAATATTTTCATCCAGTGTACATAATACTTTACATGTTTAACCAGTTATAACCTTATTCTGCCCAGTTATTTGTACAAAACCTCAAGACACTGTCAATCTAGGTATGCCTCTTTAAATCTAGTGCATATTCAGTGGCTCCAGTTTTAAACCAGTGCAAACCCTGCTGTTACTCTTTTGAACCAGTGAAAACCAGTTGTGGCTCTGTTAAACCAGCGAAAATCAAACTGTAACCATGTAAAACCTGTGAAAGTTGTATCAAATTATGAGTCACCCAGTTGTGCATCTAGTGAAACAAGTGTGTCCCAGTTATAACTGAATAAAACTGGATTATAACCAGTTCTATTCGTTCTGACTTATTCAAAACCCTGTTTTTGCTGTTTTTATTTACAGACATGCAAACACACATATATGTTTGCATGTCTGCATGGGTGGATGGATTTGGAGAGTAACAGCAGAACTTTATTATATTTGGATAAATGCAAGTACAACTCTTTTTTAATGCATTTTTCCATCCATCAATCTACCTCTGTGGCTTTAAGTGGTTTGAAACAGTCATACATCCCTCAGATATATTATGCGGTGTGTTCTTTTCCTTGTGTCTAACCTTTTGTATGTTTTGGTTGCCGGAAACTTCATCCTGTGTTTGAGATAAAGTGATATCTGTGGGTGGGAGAAAAAACAAAATCTGGTTCCTGTTTTGGATGCAGCGTGAAAGGAGCACAATGTCCCTGAACACAACACGACTCTGTGAGCTCTGGCACGAAACATGACGAACACAAAGACTGAACAACATTACAGCTTAGTTAACTATTCATAAATACAGTTTACATCCTCCTAAAAGGCCTTTGAATGTTTGATACTGTTATTATATTTCCCAGATAAGGAATCATGTTCAAGGGACTCGTACATTACATTCTTTGCTTTAAATAATGCATGGATGGGATGACCGTGATGTGTGTTATTTTTAGTCTTATCCAAAAGCAGAACAGTCACCAGATCAACTTTGGAGATAAAAAGCTGAGGATATTTTTCCCCTTTGCTCTGTTGAGATGTTCATGTTTGTGAATGTTATTTGTTTTAATTAAAGCTCCAGGAACAATAAACTAGATGATTCAGGTATATGATGACATTAAGATTGAACCTTTGCTGTAGAGTGCTACAAAACTAACTGAGCAGTTTTCATCTGAGTGGTTGAGATAATGGTCAGCACCTTTTAAGAGACTAATTCTCCTTAACTGAGATTCTGTCTACTATCGTCTGTCTGAGATGCTCTGTTGGAACTCCTCCCTCTTTGAGGCACCTTTCCACATGTGGGCCCAGTCTGCTCTGATTGGTTGACCATGTCTACGCTGTTGTTATTGGTAATTTCAACACTGCTTTGTGCCATGTTATCAACAACTCTGCATTCATTCCACAGTCTCTGCTCTTTACTGGGCTTACCACTGGGAGGTCTGTGTAGGAAACTGACAACAAAACAAAGGGATTACATCACACTGGTATGTCTATTTGGGGGCAGTGGGGGAACTAGACATTTTAGGCAGCTTCTGGAACTGTAAAGAGGGAGAAGTCCAGATGGTAAAGGCTTTATGTCTTGTGCATAGAAGTACTCGAACATGATAAGGAGGCAATTGAAGCACACTTTAGGGCACTAAAAAAACCCCCCCAAAAAAAAACCAAACAAAAAAAAAACAAACAGAATATAGGCTCCTTAGGCAATGGTTCTCTGCCAGAAAAGCAGTGGATTGCTTCCTAGGGTCCTAGGGTCGATGCCTCAATGAAGGATTTCAAGTATTTTGGGGTCTTGTTCATGAATGATGGTGAATAGATCATGAGTCTGACATGTGGATTGGTGCTGCATCCGCTGCACTGTTAGTGTTGAGGAGGGAGCTAAGCCAAAAGGCAAAGCTATTGATTTACTAATTGATCTCTGAATATTTTTAAAGAGGCAAAATTCACCACGAATTGTGGCACAATGGATCTGTCGCACAGTCAACATGTCAACCCTTCTCGAAAAGGGTGTAGGATGAAGTACAAAACTTATCTAGTCCTCCCCCTTTCTCCAAAAATGGACTCAAAATATTCAAGTCTCAGGAATTCAAAGAAACACCAAATAATACAGCTTGAAACAGCTAACAGCAAAACTGTAACAGAGAATCTAAACATTACCAACAGTACAAGTCAATCTAATTTGATGTACACAATATGTCTTGGCACACCTTTGTCTTTTACTTCATACCATCCTAGTCTAGTATTTTTTAATATATTTTTGAACCTATCTATTGTACATGTTTTCATTTCTTTAGTGCAGCTTTTCCACAGATGAACGTCTTTTGTTGATATGCAGTGTAGTCTCATATTAGTCCTGACTGCTTGTTTTTTGAACATGTGTAAACCTCTGAGGTTATGTTTACCCTCCCTAAGATGAAAATCTTTTGAATACTGTTTGGGAACTGATTATTTTTAGCTTTGATTTAACTTCACTTTAACATGATTTGGATTGTCTTGAAGTCAACCAGGTCCTGATATTTTGGTATTTTTAATACTGATACTGAAAGCAGCTTCTGATTTGGATGCCTCCTGGTTGCCTCCCTTTTTGAGGTCTTCTGGGTAGGTCCAACTGGGTGGAGACGCTTGGACAAGCCAGGGTTTACTGGCAGATTAATCGGTCCCTTCTCGCTTGGGGACATCTTAAACTCCCCCCTGCAAGGAGCTGGAAAACCTTGCTCGGGAAAGGGACGTCATCCTGCTAAGGTTGTTGCCTTGTTTTGACTCAGATCAGCAGAAGATGGATGGATGGATGGATGGATGGATGAATGGATTGATTTTTTTGTGCAGAAGTGGATGTGATGTGTGACATTGTGTGTAAATTACTATATATTATATATATATATATATATATATATATTTACATTTTGCTAAACGATCCTCCCTCCCCTGTCTCAGCCTTTTTGTGGTTTTGTTTCGGCATCAGCAGGGTCTCTGCGGTACAGTTTCTCCCTCCTGCGTCTCCGTTCAGCTCAATTAATCCTCCGAGTCACTAAACAGCCTCTCTGCCATCAGTGAACCTAAATTGCTTCCAAGATGAACAGCTAAAAGCAACTCTTTGAAATTACTTTTGAAATTAACTACCAAAGTCAGCAGCCCCAAATTGGTTGCAGAATGATCAATTAAAAGCAACAGTCCTAAACAGCTCTGGAAATGAACAACAACGGCTGTAAATTATCGTGGACAAATGAAAAGTTTATTTCCACACAGCCCTGTGGAGGAAAAAAGATTCTCATTAACCTGAAAGCCATTGAGTCTGTCTGCTGAAGTGGTCAGTTTGTCTGATTGGGATGGGAGTTATTTTTATTTCTGTCCATCAGTCATGGAGCATTTTCCCCGGATACTTGGTTTTGGGCTGTAGCTCTCTGAGAGTCCTTGGTTCACCCTCAGTTTGTGTTGTTTCTGGAGGGATTTTTTAACTCCAATGAAGTGGAAAATGTCCGCTTTTTAAACCCCAAACAACAGATGTTTGGCTCCACATGTGAGTGTGTGCAGGCTGTCAGATTTTAAAGTGAACTTGTGCATGTTTGGTCAGCTGAGCTAATGGGTTTATGTAAGGAGCTCTGCAAACAAACACAAACAAGGAATCAGTGGAAGAACTTGCTGAGTAATTGGGGTTGTTGTGATGGTTTCCAGTGTGAAACATTTATCCATAAATCAGCTGGAATTTGATGCTCGCAGTTTAATTTTTTTTTTTATTTATTATTGTCAAACAACCTAATTTGTTATGATGTTGGTGACACCAAAAGAAGGCTGCTAACAAATCTACTGTACTCACAGCACTACACTGTATTTGTTTGTCTATTCCAGTGTCTCGCAACACTAACGGGAGTGTAGCCAAATGTCAGGGTGGGCACAACTCTGCATTGTGATTGGCTTTATTACCACATTTGAGGTGGGATTTAGGTCAAAATCACTGTGGGCTGTTGGATTTTTTTTTTTGTTTGTTTTTCTTTGCTTTTTTAGGATCATTTAAAAAGTTGAGAACAGAATTCGGTGACATTTTCAGGAAATGTTGGCACAAGATTTACAGATGTGGATCCAGTTGTTCTTCCGCGGAAAAGTGAAACACTGTAGATAATCTTAGTGGTGCATCTAATCGGGCCAATGTTTTTTTTTTAGTTTTAACCGAACCTGGATCAGCCTGATTCAATGTCTTTAATCAGGTGGATCCATCTTGACAAGCTCCAATCTACAACGACTGTGACCACATTTCTTTATTAAATGAAAAAAATGAATATCAACACTAAAAACTTGCTCTATGGTAAGGATATTTTAGCTCCAACTCAGACATGTTTTGATAATATTATGTTTTAGGAAGTGGCTCATGTTCTGTAGCGAAGTAGCTCCCACCTATTACATTATCTGAATGGCCCGTAATGATTTGTTTAAGGGACTGATCATCAAATCACCTGCCGGCATGCTTCTGAAAGGTTCTGCCCTCCCCAAACAGTTCCTATGGGCTCCATCTGGTGCATCAGGTCACTTTTAACCTAAAATCGGGGTAATTATGAGGCTTTGGTGGCGCCATGCACTCCCATGTATCAGCTAGCATCCGTCCCTAGATTTCTTCCCTCAGGGACAAATTTCACTAGTTGCTCTATTAGCAATCATTTTTACTGATGCCGTAAGCCTTAAGCACCCCCACTACAGAAACCTGAAAAAACTTTTAAAGCCTCAGGGAAAACAAGTGAAACTTTCTTTATAATATATTCATGATCATAGATACTGGCTGTAAAGCGGGTGGGCTGAAGACAATCGTTTATCACCTCATAAACAACTCAGTCAACAAAATCCACTAAAAAGCAACTGCTTTTCTCTTGCCTGATTGGCCTCTTCATGTCAAGGTGATACTGCCCGTACCCAAACATTCCTGAGAATTTATTTTTACTGCAAAATACGCTTTTTCAGAACAAGCCTCTGAATAATCAGAGATGGTTTTTCTCTTTCAAATTTTCAAGGATGCTTAATGGGACATTGATTTTCTACTAAGGTTCTAAAAAGGTCAAGTCATGTTTCTAGAGGCTTTAAAGACTGGATCAAGGTTGACTCTCCCAACTAAAACAATAAAAAGAAGCTTTTTTTTCCTCTGATGCGTTGATATTCACCCTCGCCCATGTCCTACTAAACTTCCATCGACCTGTTTCCACCTTAACTAATGTGAGTATTTAGTCAGCAGAGGCTCGGTATGATCATCGGTCAGTGTTTACTCTGTGATCTCTTTCTCCTCTCATCCTGCCCCATCCTCCCTCGTCCAACATGGCCACTCTGCTGCCCGGCCCGCAGCTCAGCGACTGATCCCCGTCCAGGTTTTCCACTCCTTCACTTTGTTTGTTGTCCTGGCAGCGACAGGAGAAGCAGGTACTTTGGTTCATGTGGCTGGTGTGTCAAAAAGTTAATTCTGGATAAACACACACACATAATGATGCAGCAGCTGTGCCCAGTCCCTGCAATGCTAACCAAGCACCCCTAATTAGGAAACAATGAGACAACTGGAGTGATTGTTTGAGTCTGAGAGCGTGTGTGTGGGTGTGTGCGCGTGTGTGTGTGTGTGTGTGTGTGTGTGTGTGAGTGATCCGATCTGGCAGCTCATCAGTAGCAGAGTTATTATCCTGAATGTGTTTAATGTCTGTGTTTTTAAACAGGAACAGCGATAGCATGCTAAGTATCCAAGAGAGAAACCATCTGCTCGACATGTGTGTCCACGCGCCTGTGTCTGTTGTGAGTTTCTGAATGTGTGTCTGTCTGCGTCGGTCATGTTTGCAACGTCTCCCATTGGAGGAGCCAAATGCTCGGTGTCAAGCGATGAGACTCTCAGAGCTGAGTGTGTGTGTCACTGCACAGTCCCAAGAGAGAGAGCTGTTCTTCACACTAAGAGGGCCGATGGAAATCTAAACAAAGATCATTCGTCCAAAGAGGCTCGATTTGAACAAGAGGAAAAAAAGGAAACTAACAAAGTGAGAGATGAGGTGAATAATCATGTTGGCAGTTCAATTCTGTACTCTTTGCTCCATCTTGTTAACCTGACACACCAGGCGGATTGTTCGATATATCGCACTGGTCCATCTGGAAAGTGTTTGAGGAGGGCATAACCTTTCAGAAGCATCTGGCAGGTGAT
This sequence comes from Cetoscarus ocellatus, assembly GCA_037902135.1. Taxonomy (NCBI): domain Eukaryota; kingdom Metazoa; phylum Chordata; class Actinopteri; order Labriformes; family Labridae; genus Cetoscarus; species Cetoscarus ocellatus. The sequence continues at coordinate 304,956 of JBAMNC010000189.1, read as the reverse complement.
TGGATGATCATTCTGTCAATCAACATCAGATAACAGGCAGGAGCTGCTGCGCTACAGAATATGAGCCACTTTCTGAAAACAAACTTTTGTCAAAACACGTCAGAAGTAAAACAGCGACTGAAGCTGTTAGCATTCATGCTAATCTCTGTCCAAGCAGTCACTTGCTGCTGTTGTAGCTCCACCTCCTCCTGCTCTAAAGGACTCTGATTGGGCCATGCCACTTTGGGACACTCACAGTTGTCGTAAATTGAAGCTTGACAAGATGAATCTGCCTGATTACTGACACTGCATTAGGAGAATCCAGCTTCTGTTATTTAACCCATTGTAGATGTTTCTTGCTCTCATGCTGATGTAAAGTACGGACATTGCTACTCCTTTGAAAGTCTCATTTCAGTCAAGAATAACTTCAGGACAGCTCGGTGGACAAGTTAAAAATAATCACTGCTTTGTGATGCCAGTAATTACTTTTTTTTATTTAAATCTTGATTTGTAGTGAATTATTCCTCTTTATAACTATGCAAATGTTTCTTCCTACCAGAAGTTCAATATGTTGAGGTTTTATCCAAACATGAAGTGAATTGCCCAAAGCTTAGGCCAATACATACTATAATGTAAAAGCACACACAGAACAGCTTGTTTAGAAAATCAAAATTAGTAGCTGTATACTTTATTGATATTACTTCACTGATCACCAGTAAACAGTTCTGTGCATGCACCTCTGCATATTTATTCACATGTTAAACACCTACCTACACGTCATGCTTTCAGACTTTAGACTGCATCAACAGCACAGCACAATTCTACCAATAATCTACGTCAACAAACAACAAAAGCATCCGTTTGACTTCATTTGAATGCCAAAGGAAACCCTAAGAGTTTCTTTCCATGTAAATAAGGACGGCAGTTTGTTTTGAAATGCAAAGCAGTCCAGCCTCAGTTTCTCTCATTTCACTTTTCCAAGAGTGGAGTAAAATGGGATTTTTGTGCCCTCGGCTTTCTTCCATCACCGGCAGGCGAGTTGTGCTCCTGGATGCTGAGGTTTGAAAATTATGACCTGCCTGTTTGGTTCTGCATCATTTCCTCCATTAAGTACAGAAGAGGGGAGAGAAAGTGCAGTTATGATGGACTCTCAGCACATAGTGGTTCAGAGGTTTTTAGGACCATAGTCTGGAGGCATAGTTAAAGATTTGGGCATGTTTGTTTGGGTTTTCATTTTGTGTATAAAGGAGCTGAATGGGGAGAGGCTGCCTTATCATACAAAACTATGCTTTGGGCAGAAACCAGGTCTACTTTCAGCTCCCATTCCCTTCTAGAGCATGGTGCACCAGTGGTGTTAGAGCAGCTCGAGCTCTGAATCCAATGTAAGTCCTTAAGTTCAGAAGATGTTGGTTGCACAAAAATCCCACATTATGTTTCTCCAAAGATGTGGGATTATTATTTATACTGAAAAGTGTGGCCTTAAATGTCCACCTACTGTTAAGTTATGCTCCTGTGATGGTGATCTTAAAAAAGAAGCAGCTTACATTAGTGTGTTAAGTCTATTGTTGTCGAAGCTACAGTGACCACAGGAACAATAAATGTGCTTCCAGCTGTGACAAGTATCTCTGCGAGGCTGTGTGAGGACAGTGGGATGATGAATGTGTGAGAGCACTCGGAGCAGCTCGGCACAAAGAATACAACACTGTCAGGATCCATTCAGCCCCCTCGGTGCCACAGAAACGGGATGCCTGGCGGTTAGAGCAACAGAGTTCCCCTGATAAAAGAGAGGTTACAGAAATGTGACTTGTGCTGGCAGATGGTTGTGGCATTAAGTGGTCAGAAAAATGAGACAGAGCTGAGAGGAGCAGGAAGGAGAGACCTGGGAAGCCCTCTAAGAGGCAGCTGAAACTGACCTGAAACCGCAGTGAGGGAGAGCTCGGGACAGGATGTCAAAATAGCATCATAATAAGGTCAAGTTTTATCACCCCACATCTTTGCCTGAGGCCTCTCAGGGTGTTATTTGTGTTGTGCAAACTTCAATTTTATTTTTTGATGACACTCTTGCTGGGATTATTTATATCCTATTATAGCCAAGCACAACTCTCCCTGGAGTCTTTCTGTCAACAGTGTCCTCAGAGCTTTCCTGCTGATTGTACAGTGTTTTTGTTTACAGCTTTATCCAAATAATGCCTTTATAGAATTGAACTAAGCCAAGCTTAGATGTCTGCTTGAGCTTGTAAACCAGTATCTCTAACTATCCAAAATCCTTCAGAAATTAAAAATCAGATGTAACATAAAAAAACATCACCGTCTGTTGAGTAAAAGCCTTGAAATACGAAAAATATTTACACCGATAAATTAACATATCGTTGATAAATAATATAACATATTGTTGAGCCAGACTGTAAAGCTAACCGCAAACCAGCAAATTAAAAAAAAAAAAAGAAAAGAGGTTAATTTCACTACTTTTTTTGCATAACGGATACCAAAAGTTGTTTTATTTTTAAAGGCTGACGGGATCCTCACTTATTCGTCACTATAGCTTTACGGCACAGATTTTACACTCATGCTACACTCACAAGCCTATCCACTGTCTTGCTCTCCTGTCAATAAAGGCACAAAATGCCCAAAAAATAGTGTTAAAAAAATTTAACTTTTAGTTTTAGTCTTAATTTAGTCATCTAAATTGTTTTAATTTTAGTCTAGTTGCAGTTGATGAAATTTGACAACATTTTTGTCTATGAAGTCTACTGTAAATTTATTCGACTAAAATATGAATTGTAAAGTGTAAGCATTTTTTATGTTTCCTTGAATTTCTGATTTCATATTTCACACTTGGACCTCGCTACCATGAAGCTTAGGCCATTGTGATTGGATGTTCCTCTTAACTTATCCAACCTTTCCACTCAACCAAAGTAGCTGTGATTGGATATATTCTAACTTGTCTTTACTTTCTACATGACCAAATTAGGTGTGATTGAGTTTAGTCTCTGTCAAACATTTTAATCTAGTTTCTATTTGTTGATGAACATGTCAGTTAATTTAGTTTTTGTCAATATACACTTTTTTTTTCTTTTTTTAGTTATAGTCTACTTTTCGTCAGAGGAAAAAAGGTTGTTGACAAAAAACTATGACCAAAATAATTAGCCGACAAAAATAACACTGCTAAATAGAACAGCTTCAGATCAACTCTTTGCTTAATATCGTGCTCTGCTGAAACAAGTTATATATGTCTCTATTTTTCATCATCCTGTCTATTTAGAAGTAGATATGTGCCTGGCTCACAGTGAAAATAGGCAAGCTTCCTATTCTCCAGATTTTTGTTTGGGGTTGAGTTGTCTGAAAGCTCTGACCTGACAACATGCTTGCTGAAATAAAAATGTGTCATCATCACTGCCATCACGCTGCTGAAATACACCCAGTGGAGAAGAACTTTGTTTTCTTACCATTGGTCTGTTTGGCAAGACAAAATATTCGAAATTCAATTATCTATTGAATTAATTGCCTGTAATCATCACTTGCTACAAGTTAACAAAGCTTAAAATCTGAGATTCGGTATTTAAGCAGCAGTATTTCAGCCATCAATATGACAGAGTCTGAAGCCTAAATTTCATATTTCTAATGATCAGACTTTAGTTTATGCTGCTCCATCTTTGAAAGTGGAGATTTATTTCCCTCAGCTGTGAAGTTTTTCAGCTGTAGCTGCCCTTGGCCCGTGTCAACTTATCAGTGGACCAAAAACTATTTAATGAAAACATGTCAAGTCAAACTAATTAGCTCTGACTTAAATCAATGACTCACGCTGACAAAATGAAAGTGACTCATTACTCTGGTTTGATCAGTCCTCACTAAATGGCAACACTTGTTTCAGAGACAGGGGAGTTTTTGTGTATATGGACTAAATCATCTGTTAAGATTCATCTTACATCATGATTGTGTGCATGCCTAAATGTGTCTCAAAACTGCTTCTTGTGTGTGTAAAGTAATATCCGTCGTTAATATTTAACATGCATTAATTTCATCAGATATTAGTCAGAGTCGCCCACTCAGAAAATCAATACAATCGTGAAGAAGAGCTGAGTGTCAACAGCCTTGATGCATTTTTAATGGGAGTTAAACACAGAATGAATCATGGCTTATATAGACGGCACATACAGACATTTCATTTTAACAGACTGGATACAAACTCTGACTCATTTGTGCCTTGTAGTGTGATTAATTGTTTTGTTACACTACACAAAATCTTAAACGCTCTCTTGTAGAAGTCGCATGAAGCGATCAGACGGAGGAAGAATAATGAGGTGGTTTTGGAGTTCAATGGTGTGTTTACAGACCTGGAGGAATATTCTGTTTTAAATCTGTATGATAATTAAGTGAAGAAGCGGTTAATGTAAAAGATTAACTAAGTGGATAAACATGATCAACGACATGATCAATTAGTTATAGTCTAGCTAACTGAGTCAGATTAACTGAACATTGGAAACAGTAGAACATACACAGTAGTTTGTGAGATAAATGGCTTTGTGTCATTCTGGGAGTGATTTAATCTGGTTTTAACGAGGGTGACGTGTGACTGACATTTAAAGCACAGCAGGAAAATAAGAAAAGTCAGAAGGGGCTTGTGGAGCAGAAGAAAATTTTACTGTTTTTGAGTAATTTCAGCAACCTGTAAGCCCTCCTTCCATCAGGCATTTTTTAGGCAGCCACTCAGGTCAGAGGTCATCAAAACCTCCCGTAGCCCCGCCCCCTCCGATCTGAACATTTCCAAAGGGGAGAGAGAAAGAGCTGCCTCTGATCCTCCTGAGCAGTAGTTCTCAAATTACTTTTATTTCTGCGTGATTATTATTTTTTTGCTGCCCCGAATCAACCACTGGTGAGTCCAGACATTATAAATACGTCATAGTATGTAAATATCTGTTTGTTCATTAAGTATTAGTGACCAAACACAGAAATCCATAATTAATTTGGAGTTTTAGTTTCTACACCTGAATAATAATTTATCCCCTAAAAGAGCTATAGACAAGTGGATACCAACTTACCCACTAATTTCTAGAATTACATTTTTAAGTTTTAACAAATTGAAAGTTCCACATTAAATTCCATTTAGCAAGAGGGAAAATGTGAAAATAAGTAGGAGAAATGCATGGTGTTTACACTGCCAAAAAAAGACTAAATTAAATGCCAAAGTAAGAAAAGTTTCCATTGTTTTATTTCCTTTTTCATTGTGTTAATGTCCTGTTTTGTTATAAACTGTTAAAAACAAGAACTAAACAATAAATAAATAAATAAAATAAAATAAGACAACGACTTACGAAGTTATTCAAGAATTGCCAAGTGTTCCAGTTGTTACACAGCTCACTTTTATTTTACATAAATGCCTCCTGTTGTAAAGCAGATAGCCAATCACAATGCAAAATTTGATTGCCACCAAGAACCCAACTTTGCCACACCCCCGTCCCCAGACAAGTCATGCCCTCCCCCAGAGGTGCGGCAACACCTGTCTTGGTGATCACAGCCTGCTATTTAAGAACCACTGCTCCAGAGAGACAATGTCTTTCTTTCTTTATTAATTTAACTTAAATTAAGTTGTAGTTTAGTTGACACCCAAGACAAAATCTAAACAGCCAAACACACCAGAACGTGGGACCTTCAATCATTTATGACATTTTTCACTAAAAGTGCTGCAAGAGCACCCAAGCATTTAGAAAATTTACAGGGCCAGTTATTGTCAAAAATATGAAAAACTGCCCTTAAGTCTCCCTGATTCCATGACTCATACTCCCTGAAAATTCATCAAAATTTGTCCCCAAGGTACGGTTTAAGAGGCTGTTTTTAAAGACAAGTTGAGGTCGCAATGGCCTTGCACTCTGACCCTTCAAGTATTTTAAGCTCATCCTTGATTCACAGCAAATATTTGTGAAAACTGATGAGGCGATCATCCACACAGGCAGCTGGATGAACAGCCCCAAACTTTTTCCAGCCCTGCTGTCTTGAGAGAATCTTTTATCACCTCCCTGCCCACAAAACTGGAAATGCAGAGTATTTGCAACCTTCTGCACCATTACTTTGTCCTTGTGTGACTTTTGTGAGTCTATTGATGTCACTTTAATAAACAAAATACATCGAGTCAATAAACAATATTTACTCAGAGCAGCCCAAACAGAAGAAGGCATAAACAAACCCATATGGCATTGTTAGCACCTATGATGAGCTGTGATGTCTTAATGGAGAGATTTGTTTTTCTTTCCGTACAAACCTGTCACAAGGAAGTAAAATTATTTCCCACTGAAAACTCTCGGTGACCTGGTCGTTCTCTGACGGCAGCCAAATGTGTCTCGGTTCATCCTGAGAGTGACACAAACTGTCAGCTCCACGCTGCAGACAAACACCGTCCTGAACCGACGACACGGACCTGAAAACTGCTTATGTTGGCTCTTATCAGTGCCCCACAAGAAAAACATCCCATGATTAATTCTCCTGAGAGTGCGACCTCATTTAGCTCGGTACAACGTGAGCTGTAGGACTCTGCAGACTGAGACGTACACATTGTTTTTTAATTAATGTTATTTGTTACGCTGTGCTTTAAATGCCTGGAAACTAAACTTGGGTGATTGTTTTTGTCTTAGTTTGGACTTCTTTTCCTCTGGTCTCAAACTTGGGAAATGGATGTCCAGCATCATCACTTCACCTTTAGATTGAATTAAATATTTATAAATGCTGTCCTGACTTAAACCTGATACAACAGTTGAGTTTTGGAAGTGCAAAATCAATTTACACTTAACAAAAAAGTTTGAAAACATTATTTTGAATGATTGTTTTACCCATTTATTAAGAACAATTGGTATTGTATTGTTGGAAAGCCTGATTAGACATCTTTACAATGAGGTACAGCTTGTAAGGATCGGGAATTTGTTGAATGAACAACACAGCTAAATGTGAGGGTAGTGCACCAAAATAATCACCTGACAGTCCTACAGGCTGAATGTCCGATCATAGACGTGTTGTGCTACCGCAACAGTGAAGCTACTGGCCTGGTTTGTGTACTACGATGATATGAGCTGTTTTAATGGATCTGTGTGCACATTAGGTTGTTTTAAAATGTTTTTGTCTGAACATTGAACTTTTCAAGACACAAAAAAAAGAAAAATAATTGAATTTTCAGCAGATCTGTGTGCTGCAAATCTGTTTTACCTGCACCCTTTAACAAACCTTGAGATTTATCGAACACACTTCCATTCAAAGATCACCCATTACTTTTAGGGAAATTCTGTATTCCAACCTAGTCTGATTTATAAATGCAAACGTCCTCTCATACCACAGCAAAGCCACCATTCTCTCAGTAATTAAGGAAATCATTTTGAATACTTATGATGTGCTTTCAGAGGTGTTCATACCGCACGTACCTGCATTTTGCAAGAGCGCACCATGGAAATACTGAAGCAGTCACCCCGTTCATCTTCTTCTGTTGTTTCTCACGAGTAGTGGTAGTAGTGAATGTTGGCCGTGAAGAAGTGTGATGGGTTCCCCTGTCTAGGCAGTGGGAGGAGTGATGGATGTGCCCTGTCCAGCAGAGGTGCCTCTTTCAAATCAAACCCTTGTTTGCTGAAACAGAAGATGTGGAGCAGCCCTTAGCCTCTTGTACTCCCACATTCTGTTTCTCTGAGACCTCTCCAATAAATCATCACATTTGCTTTGCAAAATGTCAGCCATTGCAGCGAGGCGGTCTACTTCTTTCTGCAAATTTGCAACATCATCCATGCAGATAGACAGCCTCTCTTCCCTCCTTTCACCGTGCTGCTTGGTGTAGGCAGCTCAGATGCAATCGTCTCTCTATTTTCCTTCATTTCAGACCTGCCTGCATTAATGTCAGCCCTAATGTCTGCCATTTCACCCTCCAACACAGCCCAGACCTCGCTTTTAAGAGTGTCTATCTAATCCTATCTTAGCTTACTTTTAAAGACTCAGTGTCCATCACTGCTTCCCTCATGAAGGCTTTTCCAGCCAGAATAAGAGTTGTAGGGTGTCTTTCCGATTTCTTTCCTATGTTTCCGATTTGTCTGTTTGCAGTGCAACCTGAGACTAATTTATTGCAGAGTCTTTTGTCAAGTTGTGCAAAATAAATATACTTTTTAAAAGGTTGTTCTTATGTGCTTACTCAACAGCACCCTTATGAAACACACCATCTCTAGTGCAAACCTTTAGTGCAGCCTTTTTTGAACACATATGTTGTATTATAAAGTACTTTTTGATCCCAGATGATCTCCTTAAACCAGGTTGGGTACAGCGAGTCATCAGGTACATCGTGTCTTCTTTGCAGCAGTAGTATCAGTGTCCTTCTCCCTCAGTCTCGTACCTGCGGGATCATGTCAACACTGTTTTCCTCTCCACTCAGATGACACTACATGGATTACAGCGGCAGACCCCTAAGGTGTAACAGAGCTCCGGCTCGATGGCACTGATGTTCCAGGTCGTCTCACTGCAGCTGCACTGATCGCTGCAGATCCTTCAGAGGGAGGCTGTTTAATCAAAATGCAGATTAGCTCCTTTTTTTAATTCAATGAAGAGGTTTCCTCTGGGAGTGTGTCTTTAGATCACACCCAGGTCTTTTTTCTGCCGTTAGACCCGATCTGTGAAGGTTTTGTGGATCTGTTAGACATCCTGCAGAACAGGATTTATTCAATGTTTAAAAGGAAATAAGCATTAATGTTTGTGACTATGATAATACAGTAGTGATGCGTGTTCTAACAATTAAGTCAAAACCAAGAGATTATCCCCTTCTGTGACCACTCAGTGACAGCTTTTTAAAAAAGTCCATGTTTTGCCAAGCCCTGCTTTTTACAGGAAGTGAGCTTCATGTCCCCCCCCCCACCACCACCATTACAAACAATTAAGGATTACTCACTTTTTGATTCACTTGTTTTCATTTTTAATAACTTTGATTCTATTTGAACTTTGGCCTAAGTGAAAGAATAAAACTGCAGTAAGATGTATGAAGAAAATTCAAAATCTTTTAAAACAGTAAATATTAAAAGTGTTGCCCTCTAACATCAGCTGTTCACATCAATAAAAATGCTTAATCATTTCCACTAAATCTTCCCAGAACACTAAATATTGTCAGTATTGAAATGTTTTCTATGACATTTGATTGTAAGGACATTTTCTTTGTAAATTTAAATCTTAAAGCAGCAAATTCGATAACAATTTCACCTCAATGCACTGAAATATCCGCTAACGTGATTAAAGCCGGCAAAGGGTCAATTTCTGAAATTATATTTCTTTGTGTATCATGCAGGGCTTGGGCTGGGGGCTGAGGGTGGCTGGTTCAAGTCCAGACTGAACCATGCTTGGCACTTGGTTTGGTTGTGGGGGGTGCAGGCTGACTTCCTGGGGCTGCTGAAGGGGCTGTTGAAGGGGCTGTTGTCCCTTGCCTCAGGACCCCTGTGGCATAGAGTTTGCACCCTTAAACATCATTGCACGATGACGATGGAGTTTTTTCTCTCTTTTATTTATTTTCTGTATTTTCTCGTTCAATTTCATTTTTCAAGAAAATGAATATTTGACCTTTCCAACAGGAAAAGCACCGCCCTTCACAGAATATGGTGCTGGGGTATATGAGGCTCCTTCTTTTTCAGGTCAGAGTCAAACTTTTCCTATGAAAATGTAATCTGTGATTTCAGGCTACATGAATTCACTGTTCATTTGTATATTTAGATTTCAATATGATCTGATAGTCGTGCCCTCTGTGATCCCCTCATTATTAACGTGTTTTTTTAATTTATTATCATATATAATTATCATATATAAATGTTGCACCTCTCTGCTTTACTCATGTAAAGCTTTTTATTTATTTATTTATATTTTTTAAGTGAGGCGAGTGCTGCTGTATTTCTGAAGGGCAAACTTTTTTTTGTTTTGTTTGTCTACTCCTCTCTTCGTGCCAAAGTTTCTCACATTGGCCTGTTTTCCAACTTCTGACTCATTTGTTTGTTCCCTTTCATGAATCTTGTTTGCTTGTTTCTTCCTTCAAATTAGAAGAAAATCTTCTCTTTCTTCAGTTTTCTTTTATTTTTATCTTCCCTTCATTCTTTGTCGGGTTTTCTCTGCTGTACGGGAAGCCTTTGTGTCCCTGTGCAGAATTTTATCGACTCACTTTCATGAAAACATGTCTGCAGACTTATGAGAGTGAGTCACACAGAGAGAAACAAACACAGTCCTGAATCCTGCATTTTCCTGTTTCACTAAATATTCATTATCATTTGGAGCTGTAACGGACTAAAACTAAAGCTCATTAAAGCTTATATTAAGACTTTAATAATGAAATAATTCATTCAAATGAATATAATTGTGAAATGTTTTCCACCATATAATGAAAAGTCAGGTTTTTCTGTTCTCCTCTGGATTATGACAGGGTATAATTAGCTGAATTCAGTCAGTATAATCTGCCCCCACTGCTGCTATTGAAATTCTTCATTTCATCTTTGAGTCTCAGTATGTTTTTTTGATAGTTGTTTTGTGCTCAATGAACTGTCGGTGAAAGGTGAATAGTAGAAGCTGCATAACAATGCAGGTAGCATTCAAAATGGTGAACAAAAGCTCAAAAGACGGGAACAGAAATTGTTCACAGAAAGAGAGAGAATGCAACCAAAGGCACAAGAGGAAAAATAAAACGTCTGATCGATGACGTTGAAAAAGAAGTGTTTTGAATTACTTCAATAACTCTAACAATATTACATTTCAGTCAGAAAAGAACATTAGATCAGTCCCAAGGTCTCCAACCAAAGTAAAAAGAAAATGTTTTCCCCATTCCAAAAATATCCAATAACATGTTGTTTGAATGGCTGTCCAAAAATCAGTTTGTATGTCCAACATTTAAGAAATCCACACGATATTGCATCAATATCTAGATAACTGGCTCTTTTCAGAAGAAACTAAATGGTCTGAAAATGTGGTTATTTTTGTCACAGAACAAAAGCGATCAGGGTTGTTACTTCTGAATACCTCTAAAATGTTATACAGTGCCTTATATTCAGGCCCAGGGTAATTTTACATGCAGCAACGGCTCCAGCGAAGCTCCCTCAAAGCATGAACTCTGGATTTCTGTCTCCAGAGTGAACTACACTCATGTTTTCTTCATGGTTTGGAAATTGCACCGTTTAGTTCACTGTTGATCAGAAAAAAGAGTTTGTTTATGCAGCATGATAAGACCCGAGGCTGCAGAGCAGAGGAAGAAAGTGCTTCATTTAACATACATTTCAGTAGAAGCACAACATGTCACGTGAGTGAAACTGATCATGGTGGTCATCTTTTGATGATCTCTGGAAGCTGACAGGATTATTAAAACTAAATCAATAACCAAACTGACATAGATAGATAGATAGATAGATAGATAGATAGATAGATAGATAGATAGATAGATAGATGGGTGAATAGAAAGGTAGATGGATGGATAGATGGATAGATGGACATATCTTTGGTAGACGGTTGGATAAATGGATAAGTATGGATGGATGAACAGATGTATGTATGAATGAGAAGAGATGGAGATATGCATGCAGAGACTGATGGATTAGTGGACTGATCATTATTATAGCAGTATTTCACTTAAATATTATTATGATAACAGTTAGTTCAGTCAAATTAAAGCTGACAGACATAAATAAACATTAGTGTTATATGTATTGATATTTATTAATGTGGTTTCACTTTGTGAAATCTGTTAGGATATGGAGCTGCAGATCTAGTTCATCAGTCATTTTAAAAGTAAACCGCTCGATGTTTGTGAGTCGATTAAAGTCAGGAGGTCATCCTGCTGATTAGTCGATGATTCAGTCTGTCAAAGGTAAAGACAGGAAGGCTCTCACAATGGAGTAAACAACAGAGGACACAAACATGGTTATTAAAACCTATAATTAACTCTCACATCAGCCCTCTGTAAACACACCAACACACTCTCCCACTGATTGACCTGAAGTGGACTCCAGGTCTTCATTTTCTCTGCTCCTCGATAATCAGATGGAGATTACAGAGGGAGGGAGTTATCACGCACAGGCAGAAGAGGACACCAACAGACGATGGAGAGCTTTATACAGACAGAGCAGGACAGCAGAGAGATGGATGGATGTTGGATGGCTGATCAATGGTAGAACTGCTGCTAACTAAAGAATATCTTGGCTGCCAAAAAGTGAGAGCTCATCAAACACTGAGTGGTTGTTGAAAATAAAACAACAAAGACAAAGGAGCGTTACTCTTATCAGTCCAGTCAGTGTTCTGGCCTGAGCACAATCAAATAATGTTGGACGAGGGCTCTTCAACCAACCAGATGGAGGTTGTGAGCCCATAGGAAACGTGATGTGCCTGAAAAATGTTGTATTTATGCTAACTTGATGCTGTGATGGAGGCTGTGATGTCTGCTGGTTGGATGATGACATGATTCGAGTGGTTGAAGTGTCCTTAACTGCCGGCTGACGTGCAGTCAGGCGACTGAAACACTCGAGCTGATCACTGTGAAGGACTCCCATTAGACGTCGAGTAGACCTCCATCTCCTTGCTCTCTGTTTATAGTGGACGTATTAAAGCCTCAATGCAGAGTGTTAAACTGGTCATGAAACATTCTGGAGTTAATTTAAGAGTCTCACTTTGACCTACAGGAGCAAATGAGACCATCAGCAGCAAGAGGCATTTTCTTCAGTGTGATTTTTATACTTATCTGCTGTTCTAGCATCAGTTTGACTTAAGAAATTGTGTTTCTTACATTTTCACAGCAAATATCAGCCATGATAAGGGTGAGGCAGCAGTGCTTTTACTGCTAAAAATCTGCATATGAAAAATCTGCACAAAAAAAAAAAAGACTTTATTGACCCACAGTAAGAAATGTATCTTTAAATGTTTAACTTTGCTGCAGCATTCGAAAAGACAGAAATTCACATAAACAATGCTTTATTTATAATACAACATGAACATAATTTAGAAAATGTCATCAAATTATGTTAGAAAAATTTTGAAATGATGTATATTTATTTATCTATCTATCTATCTTCATTTTTTATTGTATTTATTTATTTATGCGTTCATTAATTTTATTATATTAATTCATTTTATTTCATTTTATTTAATATAGTATGTATTATTTTAATTAATCATTTATTTTTGCACTTTTTCATCTAAGTATTAATTATTTTTTTATTTATTTATTCATTTTATTTTTTAATTAAGTTATGTTTTCATTTATTTTATTATATCTATTTTTATTTTATTGTTATTTTTTGTTTTATTTATTAATCTCTATCTATCTATCTATCTTCATTTATTTATTTTATTTTATTTATTTATGTATTCATTTATTTTATTATATTAATTTATTTTCATTTTATTTATTATCTTATATATTTATTATTTTATTAAATGATTTACTCTTGCATTTATTCATTTAAATATGTATTATTATTTTTTTCATTTATTTATTCATTTTATTTTTAAATTAAGTTATGTTTTCATTTATTTTATAATATCTTTTTTATTTTTTTTTTGTTGTTTTTGTTTTATTTATTTATTCATCTCTATCTATCTGTTTGTCTATCTATCTATCTAAGCATCAATTTAAACATTCATCCATCATCCCAGGAGTCAGTGCTCTACCATCTGCTCATCCATCCAATAGTTCATCCATCCATCCTGTGTTGTATGTGCAGTAGGAGTGGATCCCATCTTTCTCTGAGGTATAATAACTCTGACTCTGGTCTGATCCCCCTCTCCTCACCACAGTTATCAAACCCTTGGTTATGTGAAAGATCGTACTGATGCTGTCAGGGTGTGAGGATGTGATGTTAGGACTGTTGTATTTTCTATTTCCTGCTTTCTTTTTGAAAGAGGCAGTTTTCTGGAGGAAATCCGTGTCCCTGTAACAGCTGGTCTTTTCTTATATTTCAGACTTAAAGGACAGCTCTGTAATCGTTCATTCATTGGGATGTGAACATCTGTCCGTTAACAGTTTGGGGCTGATTTGTGAACTGACTGACCATGTAATGACTGATTTATTTTCTATCTGATTAAGAAGAAAAACAATAGTGGTTTGACTGTGTGGTGACGGACAAAGTCTTAATAACTGCCCACGAGGACTACATTTTACTTTACACGTAGCAGTAAACACATGAAGAATGGCATGTTTAGATATTAAATCAAACATATTATGAGTTTTAAGTTTCCAGGTCACAGTGATCAACCTGACTCTGGATATCAATCATCTGCAAACCGGGGAAACATTAGAGCACAGTGTTTTCAGACCTGCAGACAGGCTGTCTGGTGACTGAACATTAAGTGGTCTTCTCTGCTCCTCTCTGTAGCTTTAGTTACATGTTTAACTAATATTAGAGGCTCTGCTTCCACTACACGGCAGACAGAGAGGCTCATGGGGCTTTGAATTAGTGCGTCCCTAAAGGGGCGTTAGGCAGATGAGTGTAGAGGTTTCCATTTGGTTAGAAGATGCGCTATTTTGTGTCTCATCTGCATATGTTAGATCTGCAACATGGGCCTAGCAAATGAAAAATATATTTCAACGAAAGTATATAACTATATATGTATATATATATATATATATATATAATATATGTGTGTGTGTGTGTGTGTGTGTGTGTGTGTGTGTGTATAGGGAAATTTTATGCTTGAGCTACTGAATTTAAATTTTAGGGAAAGCAGGAAAATAAAAGAAATAAAGAAAAATCCACAGTACAGCCGTAAATGTACATATATTATAATATTAAATCATAAATTAAATTAATTAAAAACAGTTTCCCTTTATTTCTTTAATTGTTTTTTATAGATTTTTGTAAAAAATTGACTTATCTAGTTTTTATTTATTTATTTTGGATTTTTTATGTATGCTTTTTTTTTTTTTGTTTAAGTTTTGCCCTAAAGTTGATGTCCTTTTATTACAATCTTAATGCAAGCAGCAACTGATGTATTGAACTGAGCGTAACCAGTACATGCACATATTTAAGATATATGACATTGTTATGGACATTCAAGTATTATATTTTGGATAACAAAATGTTTTCTCTGTGTTATGTATGAGGGATCTAGGTGAGGATGTATTTGTTGTGGCCAAAGTTTACTTGTTTGTATGTTCTAATGCATTGTTTGTTTGTTTGTTAAAAATTGAAAAGTTAATAAAAAATATTGTATGAAAAATAAATAAATTAAAAAAAAAAACAAAAAAAAAACTGATTTCCTCTTCTCCTCTTCCTCACTCTCCCTTTTAATTTATCCTGGCAGTAAAAGGTGTCATGTACTGATGTCTATTTATATTTTCAGGGTTTTTTTTTGTCCTTTTGCCTTTATTTGTAATCAATAAAAATGTATAAATTCCCATCCCTAGAAACAAATGATGCCATATTGTATTTTACAATAAATTCTGAGAACTCCTGACAGACCTCAGAGGAGGAAAGTCTAACAGGATTGGATGATAAAAAATGAAGGACTAGGTGAGGGTTTGTGGAAGAGGAGAGACGAAAGTGCATTAGGGAACATAGTGCTGCTAAGGTATATGACTTATTTAATGCCTTCTTGCAAAAAGAATGTTGAATAAATTCTTTTGAGACCAGCTTTACATTTTCATTTTAAATGAATCCTTAAATGCTGAGCTCAGCTGTAATAACCCTCTCAGCTGAGTCTGTCAGCAAGACCCTGAAATAGAAGATCATAAAACTGGATCTCCTTCAGTCCAGGAGCAACAAAAACAAGGACAGATGTTATAAAGACGGACGACAAAGACAGGAGGCTACAAAGAACTCCAAATAATGAACACTCTTTAGCACGAAGACAGAGAAGAAGCCGGCGAGATAAAGTCGCAGTAATGGAGCCGCGGAGGAGAAATGGGCCAGTACATTAGGGCAGAGGAGAGATAAAGGGTTGGGGATAAAAGTGTTTGACGCTATCGATGGAGCTGTGCTGAGATAAAAGACAAAGAGGAGAGTAAAGAGAGAATGAAAAGAGTTTTAGAGGAAGTTGATTGGAGTTTCATTCTGATTGTATAAAAGGAGGAAGAGGAGGAGGAGATAAAAGTGGAGGAGGAAGCACAGACTGCTGAGGCTTTAAAGTGTTGTGCTGTAATCATTACCATCCATCTCCTTCTTCACTGAATCAGACGCCAGATCCTCACATTAATTATGTTAAAATGAGTCCTCCTGCTTCTCTCTCTGCTCTGCTTCAGCCTCCTCTTCATCACAAACCCTCGGTCCCCATTCTCACTTTACCTGAGATCTTTTATTCATGTTTCTCATTCAGTCATTTTAGACTGAACTCAAAGTTTCCATCATCGTCCTCATTACTGTCTGTGGTCGTGCCCTTTTGAGTTTGGGATGAAGGAGTTGCAGATTTCATGATTTAACATGCAGCACATCTTCTTGTGTTTTTAATGTGCTTGTGATAAAAGCTGTCAGTCACATGACAACAACAGAAGGTTGTAGGGAAGAAAGAGACCACTGTAGAGATGGAAGATCACCACAGGAGATGGAGATATTAACATGAACAGTATACTAAAGGCTCCTGGACTCTCACAGCACCTGACACAGTCCTTAAACCCCTAAAAAAAGGACGCGTCTTCACTATTTTTTGAAGAGTAGTTCCAACAATAGAGCCGTTGTGTTTGAAGATGTGATACTGCCAACATGTCGATTCAGCTGTGACCTTTATTTGACCATCGGTGTCGACAGAATCAGCCGCCAGCAGAGAAGAAGACGAGGTCAGAGACAGCTAAACAGCCTTCAGCAAAATGACTGACAGCACAAACTTTCCAGACAAAACAAGTCTGAACAATCTGCCAGGAGACATTTTACTGTGTCCAACATGTGGAAAGCTTCAGTAAAAATCCTCCTGCACGGGGGACCCGACCTTCACTGTTTCCTCAGATGCTGAATGAAGCCTCCTGATAGTGAGAAAATTCAGCATTTTCAGTGTAAGTTAGAAATAAATGTATTCTTTAGATATGCAGAGCACCCCAGCTGGTGTAATCTGTCAGAAACACAAGAAACAGAAGCTGGAGCGGCATTAAAGCTGCGGCAGAGCAGGGATGGGATTTTATACATTTCTACTGATACCAATGTCATTATTAATTCTGCTTTTTGATTCAGTTCTTTTATGATTCCTGTGGATTTCACGTGTAATTTTCAGCGGTAACAGCATCAAACACTCCAGTCCTGGTACTCATGCTGCACTGCATAGATGCCTCTGCACTCTGCTGGTGTTTCTACCTCCGAAACATTTTTCTTTCAAATTATTCTAGGCACAAACTAACAATATTAAATATTTCTGCCCCTTGTATGTCATGATTACGTCTTTTACTTCTTTGTAATAATTTCCATTCTATCAATGAGACTGTGACTTATTTATAATGGGGCTCAGATCTCAACAATTAAGATTCCCCATCCAAAAACCTAAATCACACTGCCTTTGTTAGTCACCACAGAATAAGACATACTTATTTATTAATTAATTTATCAATTTCTTAATTTTCCTCTTTTATTTATTTTATTTTTTAATTTATTTATTCAGGTGTTAAGTTATTTTATATATTAATTAATTTTTATATATTTTATATATGTTTTATTTATCTATGTATTAATTTATTGAACTATATGTATTTTTATTTATTTTCATTTTGTTTATTTATTTATATATATATATATATTTTTTTAAATTTATGTATGTGTAAAATTATTGTATTATTTTTATGTATTTTATTTATGTTTTTTATTTATTTATTCAGCCCAAACTTAAAGGTCAAAATGAAATAGTATCCATATGTACACCACACAACCGTACAGACTTGTGCAGAAAAATCATGTAGTCCTGACCCTGTCTTATGAAGTCAGATCACAACATTTAAAACAGAACTGTCATTCTTTGACCAGTATTCATTATTCTTAAAAGCTATTAAAAAATGTAAACATTGGTTGTAGCACTATGTTACAATCTTGAGCCCATATTTATTGAAAAATAAATCTCTGTACGCCCCTGGATGCGAAGCCTGATTTTTATATAAATTACATATTTTTACGACCCATTAGACCCACGGAAGGTCACAGGGTCACTGTTCATGTACACTTCCTGTTTCCTGGAGAGCTGCAGCCGCCTGCAGTCTGAATCTGTCTCTACAGATAAGAAACTGTTCGTATTATCATGTTTTTTATCAAGAGTTCTGCAGGAGATAAAAAAAAAAAAAAATCTCGAGGCACAAATAAAATTATCATCTTGAATTTATAAGAGAGTAAATATGAACAAACTCTGCGGTGTATCTGTTCTGTTTGGGGAGCAGGTAATGGATGCTGAATATGTTTCCATGTTGATCTTCCTTTAGATTCAGACTTTATTAAAAGACTTCTGCACCATTTTTCTATCTTGTTGCCTTGCTTGCTGAATTTACTCTCCCTGTATTCAATCTTTCTTGCAAAGGGAAAAAAAATCTATAAAGCAGAAAAATAAGACTCTAAGAGGAGAGTCTAGCATTCTCCCCTGAAAAGAGTTTTCATTGGCGGGATGTTTTCTCAGGCTGTCCTTGAGTGCAGTAGTGAACCTTTTACACCGTGATGCTCTGAATGAACGCAGACATGTTTTCTTTACAAGGCTGAATAATGACCATGTGTTCGGCTCACTCTCTGCCCGGTTTAATGCTCACAAGAGATGGTTTTAATTTTAGGTCCTCACATGTTCATCCTCTCTTCTGTCCTGATTTCTCCTTTTAAACATCTCACATGCAAAGTGAACCACTTGATGCTTATTTGTGTGATTGTTGTGTGATGGTGGATCCAAATCCTTTATATGTGATCCATCCTGAGCCGTCCAGTGTACTTTAGTGAAGAGACAGAACTGATCCTCCTTCATTTTTATTTCCCTTTAGAGTCAAGAAGCAGCTCTTTATCTAACCATCCATCCTCTCCTCTTCTCTCCATCCATCTATCCATCCTCTCCTCTTCATCCCTCCATTCCTCTCCTCTTCACCTCTCCATCCATCTCTCCTCTCCTCTTCTCTCCAACCATCCATCCATCCTCTCCTCTTCTCTCCATTCACCCATCCATCCTCTCCTATTCATCCCTCCATTCCTCTCCTCTTCACCTCTCCATCCATCTCTCCTCTCCTCTTCTCTCCATTCATCCTCTCCTCTTCTCTCCAACCATCCATCCATCCTCTCCTCTTCATCCCTCCATTCCTCTCCTCTTCACCTATCCATCCATCTCTCCTCTCCTCTTCTCTCCATTCATCCTCTCCTCTTCTCTCCAACCATCCATCCATCTCTCCTCTCCTCTTCTCTCCATCCATCCTCTCCTCTTCTCTCCAACCATCCATCCATCCTCTCCTCTCCTCTTCCTCCCTCCATCCATCTCTCCTCTCCTCTTCTCTCCATCCATCCTCTCCTCTTCTCTCCAACCATCCATCCATCTCTCCTCTCCTCTTCTCTCCATTCATCCTGTCCTCTTCTCTCCAACCATCCATCCAACCTCTTCTCTCCTCTTCATCCCTCCATTCAGCTTCTCCCCTCCTTTTCATCCCTCCATCCATCCTCTCCTCTCTTCCATTCCTTATCCCTTTATCCATCCTCTCCTCTTCTCTCCAACCATGCATCCATCCATCCTCTCATCTTCTCTCCTCTTCATCATCCATCCTCTCCTCTTAATCCCTCCATCTATCCTCTCCTCCTCTCTTCATCCCTCCATCCATCCTTTCCTCTTCATCCATCCATTCCTCTCCTCTTCATCCCTCCATTAATCATTACATTCTCTTCACTTAACCCCTCCTTACATCCATCCACTTCTCTTCATTCCTCCTGCCATCCATCCTCTTCTCTCCTCTCCTCTTCACCTCTCCATCCATCCATCCTCTCCTCTCCTCATTATCCCTCCATCAATCCTCTCCTCTTCATCCATCCATTCCTCTCCTCTTCATCCTTCCATCCATCATCTTCTACTTTTATTCCTCTATCCCTTCATCCATATTCTCCTCTTCATCCATCCATCCGCTACTCTTCATCCCTCCATTCATCCATCCTTTCTCCTCTATCCCTCCATCCATCCTCTCCTCTCCTCTTAATCCCCTCATCCATCCTCTTCTCTACATCCACCCTCCCCTCTCCTCTTCATCCATCCCTTCATCCATCCTCCCCTCTCCTCTTCATCCATCCATCATCTCTCTTCTCCTCTTTATCCCTCCATCCATCTATTCATCTCCTCTTCATCCTCCTTATCCCTCATCCATCCATCCTCTCCAATCCTCTTTTTCCCCTAATCCATCCTCCCCTCTTCATTCATCCTCCCCTCCCCTCTTTATCCATCCCTTCATCCATCTCTCCTCTTCATCCATCCTCCTCTCTCCTCTTCATCCATCCATCCATTCATCCTCTTATCTTCATCCCTCCATCCATCATCTCCTCTCCTCTTCATCAAGTCACTCAGTGTTTCTCTTTTTTCTTCTTATGTTCACTTTTTGCTTCCTGCTCCATTTTCAAGGTCACCCAGAAGCTCAAGCGCACACATGAAAACACACACGCTGACGCGTGCACAGATGTGTGCGTGCACGTCGTGTGTGGCGCCTTTGTGACGGGGCGGCTCTAATTGAATCCCATGGTCGCCACGGCGATGAGAATTGATTTGCGACAGAGAGCGAGGGAGACGCTGAAGGATGAAAGTGTCGTGCAATGATGGGGTCAGAAACCTCTCACACACACACACACACACCAACACACGCACACACACACACACACACATGCACACACATGCACACAGGTTATCAGTGGCAGTAATGTTATTCCATTATCGCAAACCATGGCCATATGCTTATTATGGGCTGTAATCAACTAGAGGTTTCCATGACGATAAGTGCTTAAGGTCAACTATGTGGCAGCATATTCCTACACACAAACGCACAATCACACTCTGATTATAGGGGTAACTGCAGAGGCTTGATGCTCCCCGTCATTCAAACTTATGATTATTTTCCATCTGCTGTTTTTGAACCCATATTAATTTTTAATTTCTGCTCTTCTGGCACAAATAAAACAAAATAGATACATACTGTCAAAACTCAGACAAACATGACCCACTAATGATCACTTAAAGCCAGAGTCCTGCTGTAGGTCTGAGTTTCTGTTCCAAGGTCCAGATATTGAAGACCAGGAGAGATTAAAACATTGATCCTTTAATTTCAGAAAACAGGATATTATTATTGTTTATTCTCCACATCAGAAGTGTCCAAACTTTGTCTTTAATCAGGGCCACATATAAAGAAATGTAAAAAGGAGTGGGCCACCTCAATATATCTATTTTAAGTATAGATATACGTTTGTAAAGTTGATCCTGTGCAGGTTAAGATATCCTTCATTATTGAAAACGCTGAAAGAAAAAATAGTCTGCAATTCAGATTTCGATTTCATTGTAAAAGATTTCAGGGTGGCCATTCAGTGTTCAGGGGGCCACCGGATACGTTCCTGATCAGCACAAGAAGCACAAGAGGCCTTGAGATTTAGAGGATAGCAAAGCAAATTAGGCGATTTGTGCTGCTTTTAAACTCGATGATCAGTTTGATCTTTTCTTGGAATTGGAGGTGGACCACTGGTCGCAGTTTGCCCTTGTCCTATTCTTTATGAACTACACAGTTAACCGATCACAACATCACTATAAATGAAAATCCAAATTTTAACCCTGGACTCTTTCCCTTTCAATGATAGACTTTCTTCTTTTAGTGGGACCTGATCAAGCCAGTGATCATGAGTCTGATAACATTGTGTTATGACGACCAGAATTGACAATGTTCAAAACCCCCAACAAACTCTGTAATCCTAGTTTACCCCAGGCAACATTAGCAAAACTTGAAACATTTGGGTTTACTGCAGACTCTCTTAGTAGCATCTAAGCCAGGGGTTAACTGTAAAAGATTTATGAGGTGTAGTTTCAGAAAACTGCCCTTAAAAAGGTCTGGAACCTTATAATTCATAAACCTAAAAGTTGCCTGAATATCAATGAGGTAAAAGTTTACGCTCTCTACTTTTTTGTCCTTTCTATCATATTCCATCAACAACCCTCCACATCAGCAAATCACCTTTTGTGTTCTGCTTGGTTCAACCAGCAGGGGTGAATATAAAAATTCTGTTCAGGAGGTCAAGACCCAAATCGGACACACCTGATGGACCGTTGAATATAATTCACTAGTCTATCTGGGAAAGAGCCGAGATAAAGTGTTTGGGGAGGGCAGAACATTTCAGAAGCGTATTGAAGGATTAGATGATCGTTCCTTCAATCACATTAATTACAAGCCAATTAGATTTTGTGGTAGGCGGACACTGCTGCTGTTCTGTGAAATACAAAACGTAAGCCCCTTTGTAGAACAAGCATTCGCCAAAACATGTGGGAAGTGGAGCAAGATCTCCTTTTAATCAAGAAATGCTTTCAGTATATGTGTTTTTGTGTCATTTAATTCAGAAATGTGGTCCAGATCTGATAAAAATGCTACTGAAACTATTAGCATCAATGCTGATCAGTCACTTTCTGCAGTCATCTCAGCTTGGTGAGATGGGTCTGTCTGATTAAAGACACTGATAAAAGGTGTATCCATCTGCACTGCACGTTTAGCTCAGGCGCTCTCCGAAAAATACTACATGTTTGGGTCAGTGTTGAATTTTTCTTAATGTCAAATCTTGTTATTTGTCCAGTAATTGATATTGAATAAAGTCATAAATTATTGGTAGATTGATCACATTGAGCCCTTATTATTTTTTTCCGTTTCCTTGAGTTTGGAATAAGCTGGTAGGATGGAATTAGACAGGGACTTTGATTGCCTGAAACCTCCCCGGTTGTGCCTAAAAAGAGCTCGGCCTGCTTAAGATGCTGTTATGTGCCTCCACCTGCCTACTCCCTGCAAAGGACAACGAGGCAACACGGTGAGAAGGTCAAGGCAGGGTTTGATACAAGGGAACCACTCAGGCCATACAAACACTTCACAGCCTGTTGTGGTAGTGGTGTTGACTCTAGTAGTAAGGATCCTACACAGTAACAAATCAGTGTTCTGCCTGTTAAAAGCACAGTTCTTACCCTGGTTTGTGGGTTTATATGTAACAGATCTACACTAGAGGGCAGAAGAAGGACTTTTAATGGGCGTACTTTGATTGGCATACAGTACATCCCCTAAGAATTACTCTGCAGCCATCAAAGCCTAAACTCCACAGCACTAAAAATAGATCTCAGATTAAAAATAGCATATGTCCCTGTAACGGCTCAGAGTATATTTGCAGCCTCAGCCTGAACTGGAGCTGACCCACAGCTGAAAGCCCTCACTGTTACCTGAACAAACAGCCCGCGGTGCTCCATGATTTATTACTGTACAATCTTAGCACTTTTCATAGCCCCGAGCAGCTCATTACATATTTACCAACACAAGTGTCTCCCTTGTTCACATGCGCTCATTTTCTCTTCTTTTTGTGGGATTGTCTTCCTCCTCCACACACACTGAGGAAATTGGCTCCATCTGAGAGGAAACCTTCAAACTCGCAAAGTCACTGTGTTTTGGGGAAATTATTAGCATTGCAATCAAGGGTTTAGTCCAAGCATGAACATGGATATATCAGTGGAACATAAACACTCACTGGACACTTTGTTCCCTTTGCTAATACCAGGTTTGACCCCCTCTGACCTTCAGAGCCGCCATAGATTCAACAAGGTGCTGAAACATCCCTCAGCCAACCAAAGACGGCCCACTGTGGTCATTAAGGGATGGACATGGTGAGCAACAATACTCATGAAGGCTGTGGGGTTTAATTATGCTCAGTTGATACTAATGGGTAAAAAAGAGGACCAATAAAGTATCCCCAGCTCCACTTTACCACCAGCAGCCTGAACTGCTGATACAGGGCAGGATAGATCCAATTTTCCAATCTTCTTCTGTCCAGTTTTGGTGATCCTGTGTGACTTATAGTATCATAGAGTGTAATTTTCTGCTGCTGAAGCCCATTTACTTGAAGATTCAACATGTCGCTCATTCAGAAATGGCCTTCTGCATACATCCTTTGCTCCAAGTGGTGATTTTAGACATTGATGTCTCTGTATGATGCACATAGAGCAACTTGAATTTTCCTCAATTTCCTTGTCAGAGTCTTGACTGGTCTGTGACAGGAAAGTGCTCAGACCTGCCCAACCTAATGGTTGTAATGAGATGACGTGATAAACATGTAACCACTACCACCTATATTTTGTTGGTTATAGAAATTAAAACTCTGCTTATCGTGGAAAATGCCACTATACACAGAAATTAAAGGAAAAAAAAATGTTTAGACTTCCAAGGGCTGATTCTCTGCTGGCATTTGGCTGGGAGGGGAATACTGAAGTGCTGCATCTGTAACAAGTCACTCTGGCCACTTTGTTCTGACCACTGACACCAACGAGGCACTGTTACCCAGAGAACCGCCTCACGCTGGATGTTTTCTCTTTTTTTCATGGTTTTGAGTGAATATTTCAGCAGATCAGTAGTTTCTGACAGACCAGTTTGTCTGGCATCAACAATTATTTCATGTTCAAAGTCACTTAAATCACCTTTCTTCTCTACTCTGATGCTTAATTTGAACTATAAGTAGATCAGGTATCCATGCCTAAATGCACTGGATTATTATTATGATTGGCTGAATAGCTTTTTACAATAATGAGCCATTCAATGGGTGAATCTCCTACGGTGGTTGGTAAATATTTGAGCCTTAATGCCCCAATAAAGAAGGTAAATAAAGTTGGAAATTTGGGAGGGAAGGAGTGTGGGGAATAACACCCTTGGAAGATGGCATGCACTGACATACCTGGGGGATTAATATTGATTTTTTCCTATATTTATATGACCCATTCTGCTGAGAAAACTGGACCATTTTCATTAAACTTTACATCCAAGACTTTTTGTGGATAAGATTTCACACCTAGCATATTTGGTCCAGAACAAACAAACTCTTGGCCTTGGGCTGATGTTGAAGCTCAAATTTAACTCTTGCATGGACCAAAGAACTGAGCTCTGGTCTACCTGACAACCTACCTGACAGTGTGTAAGTTAGCTTCCAAGTAGACCACAGTTTGGTTCACAAAGGGTGTGAAAGCCATCTGAATCAAACAAGGACCAAACTAGAAAACACTCAGAGAGCAAAAAACCTCCACCAAGTAGCTCACATATTGCTGTTACATCTACAAGCAATAGTTCCATGATAAAGTTGCCATCATAACATGATTCCTTGACCCTGAAAACCCACACCTAGCACTCTGAATCATGTTGATATCATTATTAGTCTGTTACTGAGCAAAAACAATTGTTCGCTAATGGCAGTTATCTGCATCGTCACAAAAATCTAATCATTTTGAAGTTGGGCCATTTCCAGCATCTTCTGAATATTTCAGCAAAATCAGTCCAGTAGTTTTGTTTGTTTGTTTGTTTGTTTGTTTGTTTTCTGTAATTTTGCTAACAAACAAACAAACAAACAACAAACACCAGCAAAAACATATCCTCACTGGTAGAGGTAACAAGGCATGCAAACCAAAGAGCATCAACTTGTGGCTTAAGCTTGGCTGAATATCACAACAGTATGAAAGCTAACGTAGCAGAGCATGGCTAATGTTAGCATTACTCACACTGCCATCTACAACATCTACAAGTTAGTGCCAAATATGTTTGCGCATCTCTCAAGTCAGTATGTGAGAGTGACCTGAGGATGGCCTTTTGTTTTTGTAGTCTGTTCCCTGCTTTAGGAGAGGTCACTGTCAGAATCCTGCGACAGTATGTGAGTGTAGAAGACATGCTAATGTAGGAGTCTGCTTCATGAAAATCTCTGCAGCTCTGACCTTCAAATACATGAACTCACACTCCACACTGGTCGTACGCATCTTACATCTGTTAGTACAGAGCCGAGACACTCTGCAGCCTGGACTGAGTGTGAGAGCTGAAGCTGCACTGATATAAAAGTGAGGGAGGAGGAAGAGGGGGGATGTTGGGTGAGGATGAGTCGAGTTTGTCTTCTCAGCTTATCTCACTACAGAGCGCTGCACCTGCTGGGGTTGCCAGGTTGCAGGGAGGTTCACTGCCTGGGTGGGGTTGCCATGTTGGAGGGATTTTAAGCAGAGGATGTGAAGTGGATTTGAAGGGGAGCGCCGTGGGAAGGACTCCTGCTCTTCAGATGTGAAGTGGTTCAGTTTGAAGCAGGGCACAGGTTGCCAGGTTGGAGTGAGGTTTTAAGCCAGTGCAGGGAGGCGTGTGGAGGTAGATGTGCTCGGGATGTTAACCAGGCACAGAGGTTAATGGACAACAGGGGCTCTCGGCTGGTTGGTTGAAGGTTTAAGTGCAGAGGATGGTGATGGAGACACAGAGACTCGATGCTGTGAGGCTTGTTTGAAGCTCACTGCGCTCTAGCGGGGTTACCTGTTTGAAATCTTCTTCATCTGATCAGAGTTTGAGGAGCTCATACCAGTTAAATCAGTTTGTTACCTGATGGTAGAAGCTAATCTTTGTGTGTTGAAAGAAAGTTTAAGGCTCATGCTGCTGAGCCTTTACACCTTGAAGAAAATGCTGGAAAATTAATAACTTTACAATTTGGACAAATGTTTTCTAATTTTGATTGTATGAATAACACCATGTAATGATTCCTGTATCACTATTTTTAATATTTCAATGAAAATACTACAGATGGGAAATAAATCCAATTTTAATATTGATTACACCTACTTTTCTTTCTCTATCTATTACTCATTTTGGTGTTTATTTATTTGTTTATTTATTTATTTATATTTTTTTCCTTTTATGCTTGTTCTTAAATGTTCAAAATGAAACTGTTAAGAGAACCAAAGCTTAATGATTGAATGTGATGTGTGTGGTAAAATCAGGTAGTAATTTTGTTTTAATCATGATCTCAGTATCTCTCAACATAATCTAGATCATCAGAATCAGAATTTGTATTTATTGCTAAGTAAATGTACACATACAAGGAATTTGACTTGGCAAATTGGTGAACAACATTCAACAACATATAACTGAATACAAATAAAGAGTCAGGAGGAATAAAATAAATTATTGAATAGGACAGTACACAAATAAACTGTCAAAATCTGGGGTTAAAGTATTGAACTTGATATGTAGGGTCAGCATCAATTTGTCTTGGTCCTAAACTAGGCTTGTCTGAGGTGGCAGTGTCCATGTTTGTTGACCTTTTTTATGTAGATATGACAGTACAATAAAAAATTTAAATTGCAGCTATGATGACAGGAATGATTAAAAGGTATGATTATAGACTATTAATAACAATAACCATATGCCCTCCAGCTGGCAGCAGCTGTAAAACTATGTATATATACATATATATATATATATATATATATATATATATATATATATATATATATAGATTATATTGTTTGAAATATAATTATGATGCTTCCTTTACTCGAGAACTTACTGAACTGCACCCAACGGATGATTGAAGGCTGTTGAAAAAAAAGGGTGTTAGATAACAAACAGGACACATATGACTTCCTGATTTATTTACTCATGACAGCGACCTTGAAAATAATATGTAAGATCAATTGAAGTCCATTTTGGACATAATGTGCAAGTGGAGGATTGATTAAAAGTGGAGGCCACATCTCTAGATTCTCATGGTTGGTGAAGGTAAATACCTTTTCCAGGGCAGTTATTTTTAGCCAAAATGAGGGCCGCAGTTTTACATCTATATATTTTATCCTGATGGTAAAACATGATCTCAGTGAGGAACTCAAAGTCGATCCTCCACAGGCCTCGCTCAGTCCCTGCTTTATGATTTCTCTCTCCCTCCAGAGAGTTATTATAATGAGCTCCACTTCTTTGTTGGTTCTGCAGATATATCTGCTGTATATGTATCTATTTTATATCTGTGAAACATGGCTCTTACCAGGCTCGTGCAGAGAGAGCCTCGTCAGCTCACCGGGGGGAGAGAAAGCAGGTCGCTGCTGTCGAGAGTTTGTAACTTTATTAATGGTTTCCTGCACCGAGCTGCAAAATAAATCTCTTTAAATCAGATCAAGGAGAGGTGTGAGGATCTGTCTTGTCAAGAATGTCTAAAACACAACCAGATGATGCAAGACAGAGTACCTGAGTGGTTGTTTTCTTTTTTTCTCTTCTGTGTCATCAGTTTAGGATGTCAATCAGTGAAGAATAACTAAAGCAGCTCAGCTTCAGATGTCTATCAGCATTACCTTTATTAATGATCGGCAGAGTGGAACTAAACTTGAGTAGATTCAAAGAGTGTTACCTGTGACAGTATCACACTGTTGCTTGAGTAAAACATCTTTGCACTCCTTAAACCCCCAATTTCATTGTGGTTTGTTAAATGTACTTTTTATTGATTATTTTGGCACTGAGGTTTGGAACACTGACAGGACAAAACAGCAGCACTTTTTCACCAACATTACAACCTGAAACCCTAACGATCTGTAAATACACCCTCCATTATTCTCTCGGTCTATCTCATATCCCCCGTCCTGCTTGTATTTTTGTCAGACTCTTCACTCAGAGAGGCTCCAGCAGCTCGTGTTCATTTTTCAGTAACTACTGTGAGAGGTAAAGCACAGTGATTTGGTCGAGGGCCGGACGTGTCAAGGAGCTTGAAGTGTCACGCTGAACTGATGTTGTTTTCAGTGAAATGAAGAGCTCTCCCGATAAAGTTTGATCTCAGGGGGATAAAGTCAGAGAGGACACAAGCATAAGGAGATGCTTTGTTCTTTTATAAGAACAGGAGAGCACTTACAAGCCCCTACAATGCAGTTTAGAGCAGGGATGGGCAAATGCAGGCGGCCCTCCTACTCCCTTAATAAGTTTGAATTATCAGAGAATGTATGTTTATCAAGAAAACCTGATAAAATCTGCCATGACAGCAAAAAAGCAAAAATTGGCTTTTATCGTTTCTGTGAAAGTCTCTTCTATACATGATGGTGATGAAGCAACTTCGTGAGATGGCTGTATGTGTATGTGTTCCTTCAGTTTGTGTATATTTGGCCCTCTGGCAGTGAAGAGGAAGAGGAACCATTAGAGATGGTCAGTGGGACAATAAGAGGAGGTCTTGGCTGCAGATTTAAGCATGTTTTTGACATTGATTGTCAGAAATGTGCTTTTGCTTTAGACCCCTGAGGGAGCTAAATAATGTGTGGAAATGTCACAGCTTTGAGATTCACAGCTTTTGCTCAAGTTTGGAAAATATAAACCCAAAAGATGCAGTTCTTTGATACAATTTGCACAATTTAGACCACAAATTCATTTGAGCACCCCTTCTGCTTAGTAACCCCCATTTTTTAAACAAAAGACTCAAATGACCTTCAATATACAGTATTTCATGAGCCCATCTGGGAGAGAGCCTATAGAAAGTGTTGGGGAGGGCTGAACCTTTAAAAGTATATCTGGCAGGTGATTGGACGATCGTTCTGTCAATCACATTGATTATAGGCTAATCAAATAATGTAGTAGGCGGAGCTACTGCACTACAGGGGGTGAGCCAACTGTCAGAATGTCCCTACTGTAGAGAAGTCAGTAGTGTTGATATCGTTTTTCTTTAATAAAGAAATGTGGTCCAGAACTGATAAAACTGCTACTGAAGCTGTTAGCATCAATGCTAAACTCCATACGTGCAGTTACTTCCTGCTGTGGTCATTCTCATAGCTCCACCTCTTCCTCCTCTGATTGTTACCCTGGCACTGCAGCAGGAATAATCCAAAGCTGTTCATGTGCCTCCTCACAGAGATGCACAAGGAGGTCTCCGTCTTCAGCCTCTTCCAAAATTATCCCTCTGTGGAACATTTTTGTTTTCAACACATTTCAAAGTTGCCAGCTCTGATTACTGTAACTTCTGACCCTGAAAATATTCTGTGCCACCTGCAAACTGAAATGTGAGAGTTTCTTGGCTCGAGAGGAAGGAGAAAGAGACTTTTGTTGCCAAGTTGGAGGAGGGCTGCCAGGTTGTGATACAGGGCACCTTGTGTATTCATCACGGCTGCGCAAGGAGCTTTGTTGATGTATTATGCTGAGGGAAAGTTTTATTAATCCAGAGTTAGGCTGGGAAACAAATAGGATCTTCATGACGTGTATATACATTTAAGGAGGGTATTTGTTTCTGTTATAAATCAGTCTGAAATAAATATTGAATCCTGGTTTGGCAGAATGATAGCAACCATGCATAATATAAGGAGCCACTAATTCTCTTCAGGCTGCCCAGGTCTTAATCCTACCTGAGGTCCATGCTGCGTGTTGTGCCCTGCTCTCTAGCCCCCTTTCCAAGTCCATCCACCATCAGTCCACCATTGATGAAGGCCGGAAAAGCCCCAAAGTACCTTTAAACAAACAAAAAGTCAGCGCCTCTGTTGTCTCTGTTTGATGCTAAAGACAATTTTAAGAAATTCAATTACAGTATTATGCGATCAGTGCCACAGGATCAGTGACATCTAATAATCTTACTGAATGCAGGAAAAAAGGGTTTTATTATAACAACCATGTGAAAGACTTAGAGTCTGCTCATTTATGAGGATCAGAAATCATCAATATAAGTTTTTATTACTTTATTTACACAACTTGTTGACACTGAAGCAGAGTAAGAGACTGAAGAACCCCACAGCCCCTTGAGGTAGTTCAAGCTTTTGATGCTTAAATTGCATTTTAAATATTTTCCTGACATGATGCTAAATTTTAAAATTAATCCAACTTAATGACTCTAGTTTATATATTGCAAAAGTGAACTTTATTTTTGTGCAGAAAACAGTCAAATGGTTATATTGTTTGTTTCACATGGGATGCCCACTCTGCCAACTTATATTAAGAAATTAGACCAACTTTGCTTCAAAAATGTAATGAGATAGTTGAGACAACTACTGCGATTATGTTTAAGACACACTAAGAAACATGTTTTGTTTACAGAGGAAATATTTAATGCTAGCCATTTAAAGTTTCATTTTTTTACACTGCAGTGCACATAATACTCCAAGAAACAAGCAAAGAACACATATTTATTATCTTTAATTGCTGTGCTACATTTCTAATATGTGTATGCATACTAAGGAATCTCTCTGATAATTATGCTCACAGATAATAAAACAGGCTCTCCAGTGTGCTTTACACATGAAATATAGAACAGAGCCAAGTATTCCTGTAGGAAAATGAGAAAAAAATATATGCTTAAACTAAGTTATTTGATTAACAATAAACAAGTCTATCATGAACATAAACCTGGTCCTGTTATTTTTATCTGGATATTTTAATAATTCATGAAAATTCACTTTAACTTTTTTACACAGAAATGTGTGACTCCTCTTCTGGATGTTTCTGATGCTCTGGATGCATCACTGTAATCAGAGTATTACCATATTTCATACAGTGTTCGGTGTGTTCTTGAGTGAAGTGGTGCTATGAAAGGAGAGTAATTAAATAATTCATCTGGAATTCAGACCAAACATCTAAACTCACTGTATAAATAACGTCTGCCTCACTGATTTAAAGGGAATGAGATTTGATAATCTGATTGATTTGATCTTGCCTTACGCCGACAACATGCATCCTCAAAAGACTGAAATATAGACGGACACCCCAAACCCTCATGTGTCTCAATCTTCAGCCAATGCCTTTTATGGTGTCAAAATAGAGCCCCGCATCTACAGTTTGGGATACACAGAAGTGACAGCACTCATCTTCAAATTACATTTTCAGATCCCATGGACAAGATTTATCTTAGAATTTTGACTTAAGAATATTTCCAATTAGTATCTAATGTAGATAATAAAATAATAAAATAAACTGTGACAACAAGACATTAAATATCTCCTCCCATTTATGTCGAAATTCTGTTTAAATCATTAACATTCAGTGAATATTTGTTCGTTCTTTATCTTCAATAAAAGAGAGAGATTTGTTGTGTTTCACCCTTTTGGAAATTTGTATATCAAGGTATGATTTTTGGTCCATATTTCCCCACCTTAATTCAAACTGGAGAAACAGATGGAGCTATTAGGTGTAGAGAGAAGTGAAGCAGGTGATGTGTTTTGTGTATGAAGTCCAGCAGAGGGTTATGTTTGCCAGGCTGACGTTTGATTTTAGGTTTAAAGAAAAGAAAAAACATCTCTGTGTTTGGTCTTCAAACACTTTCAGTCATAGATGGATGTTATTTACCTCGACCGCTCGATGCGATGATGAAAGGAGCTTCTCTCTCAGCGTGGAGTTCCCAGGCTGTACCGTTGTAAGTCTGACCGCAGAGATATTTGGAGCCATTTAACAGGATAAAGGTGTGGGCAATATCGCAGAGAGAAATTGGACTATTTGGAGAGGGAGAGGGTTTTTTTTTTTTTTTTTTTTCTGGCGCGGTACGGGCTGGCAGGTTGGATTGATACAAGTTTGTGTTGGAAGAAATACAAAAAAGAGAAATGGACACAGTTTAGAGATGGAGCGGGAAGATGGTGAGTTCACTTCAGATTCAGTGGAGTGTGGTTTGGTCCAGAATAAAAGCATCATGACTGAATACTGTGAGTGAAGTATCCTGGATGGAGCTCTGTTTTTTGAGGCTTAATAATAAAGGATCGTCAACTGATGTGTAAATCACTACATGATCCAATGTGATGAGTTCAGTGATGAGTTTTAAACATTCGCAGTAGCAGTGATCTCAAAGGAAAAGTTCAATAAAATTATGTTTCTTTAAAACTTGCCATTCAACACTTCCTGCATGAAGTAAATTTCTGTGTGCAGCAGTATTTAGGTATGAAATCCAGTTCAGTTCAGCAGCCGTCAGAGTTTGAAGAGTAGCCACTAGAAGTAAGAGCAGTGATCAGCGCTTGTCTGGCCCAACAGTTCGCCGACAGAAGACTAACAGGGTGGAAATGAAAGTCAGCTCCTGCAGAAGGCAATTTCTTTTCATTGTCGTTCTGAAATGGCTGCCAGAGCTGAACACTGCGTGCACATCGCCTTGCACATTTAACACTTCAGAGCAGAATAGAGCTGCAGTTCTCACAGGAGTCTTACCAGTCGTCATATTTGATAAGAAGAGGCTTCACACAAAGATAAGACGTCTGGACAACAGCCAGGAGTTATATTTGTAAGGAAGTCCTTAAAAGAAGTCAGAGTGTCTGGTTTGGCTTTAGATTCCAGTCAAAAATATCTCATCTGAGAAACTTCAAACTGAAAATACAGCCCTGCTTTCTCATAGTCTGCAAAAATCAGGCTGTTAAGTGTTCTCATTCTCGCAGTACCTGGCAGCAGAGACTTGAACCTCTCAAATCTGCCTTAATGTTGTAAATGGCACCAAATAAACCATGATATAAAGAACAATTATGACTGAATCATAGCCATGCAGAGTGAATATCATACCTAATCATTGCATCTACTCGCAGAGATAATTAAGACATGCTCCGGTGTTGATCATAAAAGCAGCTATGTTGATCCCTTTTTACCTCTGCCCAGTGTTTTAAATGTGCAGCATCGATCCGGCAGTATGCACAGGTTAGGAAGCACAACTTTGATCAATAAAACAGTCGATGAGGCAGACATTTTAAGGACTGTGAATAATCAAAACCCCACGATTTTATAGAGCATGAAGGCTTAAAGCAGAAAAGAGGGTAAAATAATTGGCTGATAAGCTCATTGGTATGGGATGTTAGCTGTGGAAAGATGTATACAAGCACTAATTTGTAAGCAGGACTGACTGCAGGCTCTCATCTATATCATCCAGCACGTTTTTATGTAGAGAGAGGGCAGATATGAGCTTTGCTGTGTGCTCAGTAAGTCAAAACCAGAGAAAAAGCTTTGGCTTGATGTTTTGCAGAAATGCTGAGCCTTAGATAGACAGTGCTCGTATATTTTTGGACTGGCAGTCTTCATCAGGGTGTTGAAAAAGTCTGTCACTGCTCACAGATCATGTAAACTGAGGACTGAAAATATGGCCCTGGAGCAACATGTGGCCCTCCCTCTCACTCATCGAAGGCCCACAAGATATGTTCAAAATCTACCATACTAATGTTAAAGGGGAAAACTGCCTGTAATAATCTTTAGGTTCTGGAATGTATTTAGTTCTTTCCAATAAATTACAGCTGTCATTTGTTTGTTTATCTGTTTGATTGTTTTTTTTACATGTTGAATGCATTAAAGAATGTATTTCTGTACATTAAAAAAGGCTTGTGAATATAATGTTAGAGAAAAGTGTAAATATTACACTTTTTGCACTGAAAAGCAGATTCAATTGGCTTGAACTGTATGTTTAGTGTCACACTAAAGTGAATTTTCATAAGAGCTATTTTTTACTTAAATTAATTAAATAAGGATGATAAATTATGAGCATGAAGGACTTTTATAGCTCTGTCTCCCTCTTACAGTGTAAATAACATTAATGTGGCCCTCTAGATCACACATTGCTTAAAACTGCCATTTGTTTTTATCCTCTCACCACATATAGACATTATGAGTGTTTTTCTAGTTTTATTGCTTCAGTCACATACTGGTGAAATTGGTGGTGAGCATTTACACCTTGTTCATTTTCAGCTGACAAATCGACCCAAACCCGTTGATTAAACTTGGTCCATACAATCTTATGGACTCATCTGAAGCCTCTGATCCTCAGAGATAATGCCAAACCGGCATGCAGTGGCTTATACTGTGTATTACGGCCAAAATGGATGGATGGATGGATAGACCTATAGATGGATGGATAGACCTATAGATGGATGGATGGCGAAAATGATGGTGGATGTATAGATGGACAGATTAAGGTCACGTTCACACCAGCCTTGTTTAGTCCAGTGAACTGAACCCTGGAGCGTTTACCGGTTTACGGTTCGTTTTGGTTGGTGTGAACGCTGGCCTCGAACTCTGGTGTGGACCAGTCAACCGCCCTCGGGTCCGCCTGGTAGGGGTGGTTTCGGACCGCTTTCAAGTGAACTCTAGAGCGGTTTACTTCTGGTGTGAACCCCATCCAC
Source organism: Cetoscarus ocellatus (assembly GCA_037902135.1). Lineage (NCBI taxonomy): Eukaryota > Metazoa > Chordata > Actinopteri > Labriformes > Labridae > Cetoscarus > Cetoscarus ocellatus. The sequence goes on along the minus strand of JBAMNC010000189.1, from coordinate 270,018 downwards.
ACCAATCACAGGAAGCGCGCCATTTTACACGTCATATCCCACAGTTTTTAGGTGAAATATTAAAAAGAATAGATGAAATATTAAAAACAATAAAATCTTAATACTCAGCATCTGGTTAAACATCTAGGCCCACTTGATCAGCTTTAGCTTTACAGCAAAATATTATTTAACATGGTCTTCATTTATTGTCACTATGTTGTTATTAATAATATTTATAGGCTAATATTTATTCTTGATGAAAGGAGAGCAGCTTAATACATTTTTTGTGTTTGTAGCCTAGAGTATAGGGGTTGGCCTATTCATTCATTCAGGGATATGCATGGATTCAGTAAACAAGAGCTGCTTTTATGATGAGCCAACTTTGTGATTTTTACATGTATGTGATTGTGAACTTTTTATTGTCCACTTACTTAATCACCGAACGGCATTTACTGCCACATGACAATGTTTGGACCGTTTGAGTTTGGCCTTTGCGAACACGAACCTGACCGATTGAGAAATTGCAACAATGTATCATCCTCGCTTTGGTTCGAATCAGAAAACGGACCTTTTGATGTGAGCACGACCTAAGAGACAAATGGATGGAAAAACAGAAACAAAGATGGATGTTGAATTTGTGGAAGATCACTGATCAATAGATGGATGGATAGACAGATGGACAAAAATAAGATAAATTTATAGGTGGGTATAAAGACTAAGATAAATTAGAAATAAAAAAGACGGATGGATGGAAGGTTGGTTGATGATTGGATTGTTAGATGGATGGGTAAATAGATAGACAGACAGACAGATCTCAGTCACCTTTTTCTCTTACTTTGCAGAATTAAACTCATGTGTGCATCACAACAAACTCTGACAAATCTTCTCCTTCATTTCCTGTTGATTTACTCTCTTTGTGTATCAGTGCTGAACGTCAGCAAAGTGCGAACACCAAAATCTGAAGCTTCATTCTGCAAGTTTAGTTACCTCCAAATCTTTTCTCCTTCTTTGCTTCACTCCCCTGAAGCTGCAGGAACTTTCTTGCTTTGACAGCTTCTGTGTTTTCTACCTCTGGCAGCCATCCACAGGAAACAAGTCATTTCCCCAAAACCCCACAGATGGGGGATGCAAATGTGTTTTTGTCTGAATTTCAGGCGGATTTTCCTTTTCTAATGACCACCATGTCCTGAGGGACGAGCAGAGAAAAAGGGGGGTGTTGGACAAAGGAGAGTGGACTCCGTGTAGAGCTGCCAAGCTGGCCTGGTTTGAGTCCGAGCGGCAGGAGAACGACTGCCAGCATTATTTTACAGAAGTGCTGACAGCTCCCCTCCACAAAATATGCTTAGAAACCCGGATAATTTCCCACAGTCACCTATTTAGTCTTTTCCACTTTGGTCTCAAAGGATCTTTTTAAACCGAGGAAACACATTTAGGAAGTGGGCCAGCCTCATCCTCCGTATGTCTCTGTGGGAGACGGGGAGTCTCAGTGGGCGTGAAGAGAGGCTGGAATCTCACCGGCTGAGAGAGAAAGGGATCTATGATGAGGCCAAAGAGAGAAGTGTGAATAAATAACCAAAGGGAGGGATGGAGAGCTGTGATGGGAATTATGGCTCTGAGTGGTGATCCTGATCATTTGGTTCGGCTCAGCAATGAGTCGAGTCTTCTAGCTCACAAACAGTCCTTCATAAAGAATCGGTTTGGCTTTTTTGGGTATTTTTAAAAATCCTAGATAAGAATTGTAGTGCTGGTTAAAAGCATGTGGTTTATACCTACTTAAGGGAGATTTCTGGTGGCCCTGGTTGTCCCTACATACCACTGGATCTGCCAAAACCTGGGGGACTTGATGCCCAGGACAGTTAACAAAATATGCTTTCTAAATCTGACCTTGATTCAGGGCCGAAAGCACAGTAAATGTGCCATTTTCTGCCATAATCCATGTCTTTCTTATAAGTCAAGTCCAAAATATGTGCTCTAATATGGGCTAGAATTAATTTTACCGTGTGCATTGTGCCGTGGGTTGATTAAAAATAGACTATAGTTTGCAGTTGACCTCCTGGACCATAGTTTGGACACCCCTGGAGTGGAGGACAGGCATTGACGTCAAGGAAGTCACTCCCAGCTGCAGAGTGTCAGTGCTCAGACTGGTGACATGAATAAGAGGAAAGAATGAAACATAAATAAATATAAGTTTCAAGGCGCTTGGTCTTTCTTGAACAGCACATCATTAATGGAGGGAGAGACATTTTTGTTGAAGCAGGAGGCAGAATCAGTCAGAGCGAGTGGGAACGATCCATCTGTGATGATCCTCCCAAAGGTTAGCTCGCTCTTTGTCCCTCAGAGTTCCACCGACATGTAAAGCCTCCACAGCCATCAGACAAGGTCACGATTCAGCCGCTCGCTGTGTAATCAGGAGGGAAATATTGAACTTATGGCCAGACTGCAGATGACAAGGCTGGGTGTCGGCACAGTGTGGACGGAACTCAGTCTGAGGGTAGATCAGTCATCCAAAAAGTCAAATACTGACTGCAGACTGCTTTCATGCAGGATTCAGTCTGATGCTGATTAATGCAACAGAATGGCCTGGTTTAGATTAATGTAACCTCTAAAACTTGGCCATAGATGGAGTCACTGAAGGCTTGGTTATAACAATGTTTAATATAATTATCAAGAGTCGTCCAAGTTTATTAGTGTGTTTGTGTGGATCAGAAGTGACCAAACTATTCACAGAAAAACATCAAAATAGTTTTTTTTAAAGTTTAATCTCAAAAGGCTCTAAAAAGCCTCATTTGTCTTCTATCGCAACCAAAAATGTAATCTGAAAAAGCAGCCCTAGACCTGTATTCTGTAGTCCATTATGTTGTGACATTTCTGAAATGCTTCCTCCTCAAAACTGATTTGGTGTCATATGATTTGATATGCTGACTTTTGGGGTATGACATACTTAATTAATGACTGTCTTTAATATGATGCAAGACGGTTACCTGTTGAATAGCCAACTTCAATTCTGATTCCCCTAAATCCTCAGATGTTGACCGGAGCAGTGGAAATTTTGTTGACTAATTATTTTCGTCATAGTTTTCATCAGCAACCTTTTTGTTGATTGTTGGTACTGAACCCAGACTCGGGAAAAGTCTAGTTACCAATCCTGTGTTGAACTGACCGAACTTAAAGAAGCAGACGTGAAGTGATTGACACACACTTACAGGTTTTAGCCGACTGTAGCTGGCCCATTCCCTTCAAAAATAAAATCAATCCACTTGGCCCTGTGGTCCCCCGAGGCTGGTAGCCTATATGTGAAGATATATGCAGCTGTTCACAGCCAACAACCGAGCAGTGATAGGTTTTGGGTCTAGACATGGTGTACGCCGATCTCTTGCTAGTGGTGAAAGCAACAATGGTGGCACTTCGCACAGAAATTTCTCAAGCTGGAGGGTGGGGATATTCAGGTAGAGGCAGGCTTATGCAAATATAAATGCTTGTTACGCAACAGAAAATCCACTGACTCAACAGCTCGCCAAATACCATTTGATTTTAGTTTAGAGTTTACATTTGTGCAGCCTGCTAAATACAGGTTTTGTTGTCTACTATCACATGTTGTGGGCTGGGAGGAAGGCCAAATACCCAAAATGTGACATAATATGTCCCCTTTAAATAGGCTTGACTGCATGACATCGTAATAACAATGTAATAATGATGTCTTGGTTTTTACAACATATGAACAGGTTCTTATTGTGAGGAGGGTAGAAGGGACTTGGGGTCCGAGGTGGGCATGGGTGGTCTGGGTTGGGTCACTTTGTATGGTTTGGGGATTATGGGAGGCCTCTGATTCGTGGGACTGGTGACATTGGGGACTGCACTGGTGCATCTCGTCTTGCGCCCTGGGTGTTGGTGTGGTCTGGATTGTTGCACTTACTTTTTTTTTTTGGGGGGGGGGGCAGGGTTTTCCTCACTTGAAACACTGGACGTAATGCGGTCGGTAAAGACGTGGTGATGAGTTAACCTGCTGTTGGTGCAAGGAAAATTAATAATTGAAGTCCTCTTAGTTTTCCTGGCACTTCCCCTGATTAAAAGACACACAGTTTCTAGTCCTCCCAGCTCCTCGACTTGAATCTCTCAGTTAAAAACTCTATTTCGTCCTCTTTTCTAATTTAAAAGCACTTTGTTTGGTCTGTTCTCCCATTTCACCTCTCGTATCTCCTCGTTGTATTTCCACATTAATTCGCAGATTTGTTCGGCAGAGTAGTATCATATGTCAGCCTAAAACACTACAGTATAATCATATTAACCTCTGATTATACCCCGGACATTAAATGCAAGCCGGCAATTATGTGTTTGCTTGTGTGGACCAGGAGCCAGGTTATACAGGGAAGAGCAGCCAGTCACCTTAAAATGCAATAGTAGTATTTCAGATATAAAACACTATGTTAAATCAAAGAGTGTGTGTGGAGTACACCTGTGTTACTTTTATCCCCCTACAAACATGAATAAATTAACAAATAAAAGGAAATAATCAACATACCCTTTTCTACTTCTATATTGCTTGTCGTGCACACCAGTAATCAATGCAATTGTGTGCACCAGGGGCGGCTGTTGGTTTGTTGAGTTGGTTGGTTCTCCACTGGATCATCGACAGTTTGATCCTCAGTCCCCACAGTCATATACTGAAGTGTCCTCTGGCATGACCCTGAACCACAGACCCTCCCCCCACCCACAATGCATTCCCTCTAAGTGTAAATGGGAGTGTTAACAGATGGACACTTGATATTCCAGCCTCTTCCATCAGTCTGCAAATACAGTCTGAATGTTAATGTGACATTTGCTGTGAAACTGAGTTGAAAGAAGACCATGAAAGTGAAGTCTGTTTACTGTGCACACACATATTAACATGTGCAGTTTGTGCAAAACAAGGCTGCATGCAATTACTCCAACTTTCAGGCGTAAGGTTATCCAACACCCACACTATACACCAGAACTTTGCATGACACTTTCGGCCTTTTTTGCACTTTGCTGATTTGATACCTGATTTGTTCTGAGCGTAAGTTTGTTGCCACCTTTTCAATTTGCACATGTCTTTGTCAGCTGATGTAGTCTTTGTTGCTCGTTGGATTTTGCTTAATCTAATGCCACTGGAGTTTTTTTTAGGGATGGGAATCAATAACATCTCAAATAGTCAATATCATTAGTCTTTTTGCTCATCAATTCCTTCTACTTTGTTCTACACGCTTTGCAAATCAAGGACCTCATGCTTTCACCAGAGGCAGTCAGAGGAAAGAGGACAAACGTCAAAACTCATGGCAGGCAGAGGGGCAAAAATGGTCCAAATTGTGTAATAATTTTAGACAAAAGACGCTTTCTGCACAACTTCTTTAAATGGAAACATCCGCAACTTGCAGAAGTCAATGCAGCACAGTATTTAATATCAGAAGCATCATGTGTTTGACATTGTTGCCACTGAAACCCTGTGTAGGCTGATTTTGTTACTCACAGAAAATGCACAGGAATGAATAAAGAATCGGATTGATAAGCAGAATCATTCATAACAATGGCATCAACATAACCGTCCCATCCTTAGATTTGTGAGATGCTCTCAAAATCAACCTGCCGTGGGACTGCAAATGACATCTTATCTGTATTTTCACTTTTATAATTTGTAAATATGCACTGAACCCTCTCAAGATGACAAAGGAATGAATTATGAATGGATTTGCTCTCCCGTTTTTGTTTACTTTGACATTGAACATACTTTAATATTTCAATCATGTGAATTCCTAATGAAGAAGAAAACAGACCCAGCCTCAGATCACCAGAGCTTATCTCATCTCATGTCTCCTGTAATAATAAGCCTCAGAATTCAGGCACAGAAAATGTTCTGATTCCAGAGCAGGAAGTTTAATCAGAGCACTCTGATTGGTGGAAGATTTCTTCCATCTGTGCTGATGATAAAATAAATGGAAGAGAAATGTTTAAATCAGAGAGCTGGCTATTGTTGTTTTTCTTTGCTTCAGTCTTTCATTTTGTTTTTATTTATGTAGTTATAAGATAATTGTTGAGGTAGGAGCCATCTGTTGACACTTTAAGGCACTCTCGTACAACAAAATGTGGTAATAAGGACGGTTTACTGATGCAAAGAGGTGTTAAACTGTAGTGTGATGTTTATTTTCACTGCATACAGTGTTTGAAGTCTGGGATCAGTAGCTCATTTAGATTTGTTGTTTTGCAACACAATAGCGAGAGGTCACACCATTCAAATCCAGTCTGGAAGGACTTTTCATATCAGATTATATGGATTCCACATTAGAATTTACAGTCACTGGGTTTCAACCATGCAGAGCTGAAAAAAATAAATACGTAAAGGGAGCCAATTCAAAATTTGCCTGACAGCAAATTTCTGAAAGTCACAGGCTTCATGTTAAAAAGCACACTTTACAACTTTACACTTTCACTTCCTTCAATCAAGATTCCCAGAGGAGCTGTTCTGAGCATTTTTTTTATCATTTGGTAAGGTTGAAGTGGCTGATCATTTTAAAAAAAGTACATCATTTGTAGGGCGTAGGGACAAACATCAGGTTAAGCGTCTTCAGTGCACTTCTCATATTTAGTCTAATGTCTTTTCAAGAGTCTGAATACATGATTCAACTACTGAGCAGTTTGGGCTTTATTAGATCAACAGAGTATATAAAAAAAAATAATCGCTTTTGATTTCATATTGAGTGTAGAGGATAGTCTAAGTCTTCCTGGCTTATTAAAAGTGTATTCAAGCTTCATCATATGGGTCTGCAAAGAAGCCTCCAGCATTTTAATCTTGTTATAGTTCACCTCTGAGTTAACAAAAGGAGCTGAGCAAGTCCCAGAGTTTTATTCACTCCAACTTTAGGTACTTGGAAATGTTTAATTGAAAATTATGAAGATTCAAAAGGCAGATTTGCTAATGGATTTTAATGACATTAAACTTATTAAGGACCACTCCAAACCCACTAATGGAGGGTGGAGTTTGTTTCACTGTCTAATGCACTACCTGAGGGGTTACTACACATGCCTACAGACACATGAGACATGCAGCAGAGAGATAATCAAGGGAGGAATATAATCTTCCATTATATACTTGAGAAAATGTCAAACAAAATGTCTAAACAGGCACAGTTTTCAGTACAATCTCTTACAAGTCCAGATAACTTTGATGTGGTTATGACTTAAAATTAAGATAACATTTGTATATCTTGAAAATCTTTGGACATTTAAGGACATCACATTTTTGTTTCCTCCAACACAGTGATTGACTCCAGACAGTCGTGGACCTTCTTGGCCTCTTCTATTGACTCTTCCAACCCCTTGTGGTCAAAAAAGCTGTTTAAACTGACTATTTCAGAAACAAATGGCTGTCATTTTAACAATGAGCTGAATTCAATTTGAAATGGCCTACATTCAAAACCTCCTCAGATTTCACAATCCAAACACTCAGGTGGATTAAGGTGTTCATGGCCCCCCGGGGTAGGAGTCTGTTACCTTTTTTATTTTTATTTTTACAATCCAAAGAGCCTTTTTCCCACTACGCCGTCCAAAAAACCTGTCTGGAGTCACAAAACACAAATGAACCTTGAAATTAAGGTAGTGGCACCTATTGAGTCTGTAACATTCACATTGCATTGCATGGATTTGGGAGGGAGAGGAGACAGTAGGGGGGTCACACAACCCATGGGCCTCAGGTCAAGTTCAAACCGGGGCCCCCACCACATGGGACAAGAGCCTCAATATATATGCATGGTTGCAGCCCTCTCTACCAAGCTGGTGCTCCTATCTGAGGATTTTTGGAAAATGATGCCATACTTTGTTATATATATGGATTAAAAACTGAATTATCTTTTTATTACCTATAATCAAAAGCATCCCCATCAAGTTATTGGTGACTTGAACTTGCCCTTGGTTGGTACTGTGATTGGCATGAAATCTGTCCAGGGCGTACCCTACATCTCACCCGATGTCAGCTGAGAGGCTTCATCCGCCCATGGACAAAGGGGTGTAGATGTGTAGGGGGGTTTGTCATTTGTGTTGAATGTGCTGCTCAGGCCCGACTCTAACAGAGTGATGCAGGGATGAAGTATTGATGGGACAACAAGGAAGATGGCTCTCTGAGCAAAAAAACAAACAAAAAAAACCCTATGGCTTGTGCTAGGGCTGAAAGATTTATCGTTTTCAGATTGAAATCGCAATTTTAGACAACTCAATCATGTGATCACCATGCACTTTTTTGCATCTGTTGTGTCAACTATTTTACACACGCTGTTTCACAAATTTTCAGGCAATTTGCATTTAAGAATGCCTTGCAAATGAACGGCGTACTTACAACTGCAAATTGGTTCTTACTGTTCACTTAAAGAGCTGTTCGACTCATTTGCAAAAGCCTCTGTTTAGGAGTAGAAGTTGGAGTATCCCTTATGAAAACAGCTTATTTGTTATCAATATTAGATGATAAATAATGTGTTATGTGCTTTTGATCATTGATTTGCTTACTGTTGTCTACACTGTTAACATAGTGAATATTGCACTGAAGCTTTATTTGAAGAAAATCATGAATAGAATTGAAATCGCAGTATGTGCCAGAAATATCACAATTACACCTTTTCCAATCATTCAGCCCTAGCCTGTGCCATGAGTTAGAGCTGTAAATAAGCTCTATGGCAGAAAAATGACGTGGCAGTGTAGCTCAGTCCGTTAGGGCTTCATCTGGGGACCAGAAGGCAGCCGGTTCAAGTCCTGATTGAACCAGGTGGTTTTGTAGCTGAGAGGATGCAGGCTGACTTCCTGGGGCTCTGCTGATGGTTACGGCAGTTTCACTCTGTGCCCTTAAATTTCATTACACGTGAACACCTATGAATGAAGTAGGTCAGCGTTGCTGTTGGTACAGACGGGTCATTAGGAATGATGAATGACAAAGTGCCAACCCAGCATGTGCTCCCAAACTGATGTGATCCATTATAATCAAGATAAAAATCAAAAGTTAATATTACTTCCAATGTCAGGCTACTGTTGGGGCTGCAACACTGAGCTTTCAACTTTTATTCAGCACCATTACCTCTTTTACTCAACCTTATTTATTTCCAATACATTCAAAAGAGAGACAAAAAACAGAAATAGAAGAAACAGTGCAGTTGTTACACACAATATATTCGAAAAGGAGTGGGAGGAAGTAAAATTTATCAAGTCCCACCCCTTCTCCATCCATATTTTACGAAAGACAGAACATGAAGGACTGTCTTTGTCGTGGTCCCTGACATAGTTACTGCTCATGGCTTTGTCAATATCAGCCTGATTTTCTTTTGAAAGATCATGAGTGATGATGACGTTGACTCATTATTGCACCACTCTTACTCTTTGGCATTCACATTTGAATTTACTCTTATAGAAATTATTTTGTTCCGGGGATTTGGAGCAGCTAAAGGGAATTTGTCAATCCTAATGGTCCAACTATGAAAGTGACATCCTGTGGTGGTACTGATGTAGTCTTTCTTCTTCGTTCTGTCACACTCCAGGGATCAGTGTTTCACTCAAAGATCAGTCGTCTGCAGCTGAAATGCGATGGCGGAAGTTTGACACTGATTGAGTAAAAGGCTGCGCTCCGCAGCCAAGCTTCCCCTCTAAACTCTGAGCTCTGTCACTCTGTCATTGGTAAATGACGGGACAGAATTTCACCCTTTTTACCCATGATTCTCTCCTTTCTTCTCTTCATAGTGTTGTTTGTTTATTTATTTTTTTTTTATTTATTTTTCTGATCAAACAAACACGTCACTTCACCAGCCAAGTTGCCTCACCGCTGCTGCACCCCCCCCCCACCGTTCTCTCATATCAACACTTACCTTTTACTCTCTGTCTGTGTTTTCAGAGAGTTTTGCCAGATGTTGACGGACAGCTGGACAAGCCAATGACAGACTTTGATTTGTAATGCACGTCTGCAGAGGTCAAACCGACGTGGGTGAGTGGACCACAAGCTTGTGCACGTGAACACGGATGAGCGCCAGCATTTTTTTATTTCCTGTGATAAGAGGACGGCCCCCCTCCCTGATAAAGAGGTAAGCAGGTGCTGTTTAATACCACTGATGGTGTTTGAGGTAGAAGCTTGTTTTGCAGCTTCTTGAACTGGTTTTACTTGTTGGGGAAAATGTCCACAAATGAGTGGAAGGTCAAACTTGCTGCATGTCGAGTTCATGATGTTGGTTAAAGATGTGTGTGTTCACTCAAATAATCAGTTCAATGCCGTCACCTTTGGTCAATGGACCCTCTCGCTTTGCTTTACTGCCCAAATGTAAACAAAAGTGATGAAGGCAATCCTGTTTCAGTACTGTGGTTGGGCAATCCTTTCTTTCAGGGACTTGGGGAAGAAATTGACATATTTAGGTTGACCAAAGCAATGGATTACCGTATCCAGAGCAGACAGGCTGCTCACAGAATGATGCACGCTTTATAATGCAGTGCCGCCTGAGGGATCGAAGGTCATGGGCATTCAGTGTTGGAATTCTGCATTGCCTCTTATGTGCTGAGATTTCTGAGGATTCTCTGAATCTTCTGATGACATTATAATGATAAATAATAATAAATCATTTTTATTTAATGGCACCTTTTAAGACACTCATGGTCACCTTATGAAATATAAACACATTAAAAGAAGCAACGGTGCAACACACAGAAAAAAACAAACAAAAAAAAACAGTGCAACTAGCAGTGCAGTAGGTGAAAAACAGTTTAAAATATATATATAAACAGAGCAAAAGATTAAGTGGGACACTCCATGAGTGAACTGTAGGTGATGAAATCCTTAAATTTCTTGCAATTGCACATTGTGAAACAGTCTTAAATTGTTTAAGTATTTGCCCTCGCAGTTGTTCCAAACATGGTGCTTGTGAATGACTTAGCCTTTAGGGATGCTCCTTTTATACCCAATCATGACACTCACCTGTTTCCGATTAACCTGTTCACCTGTGAAATGATCCAAACAGGTGGTGGAGCATCCCTCAACTTTCCCAGTCTTTTGTTGCCCCGTCCCGGCTTTTTGGAAGAAGTTTCAGGCTTAAAAATTAAATAAATAAATAAGGGAATAGCAACATAGCTATGAAAATCTGTTTTTATTGACGTTCTTTGCAATGTCCTGACCTCATTGGCATTGAGGTTTGTAAATTTTCATTTATGTTGGCATGAGCACCTCTTGAATACTTAAACCTCCCGTCAGGATGCAAAGACATGTCCCTCCCTTTAACACAGATCATGTGGATCTGGACCTCCTTTATCAGGCTAATAAACACATGAGCCAGCTGGGGAATGCGTTAATACAAAATTTTGAAAAAAAAAATCCAACCATATTACAAAGGAAAAAAAAAAGAAATAGCACAATCCAATATCCCGCCTTCATAATATGATATAAAACATGTTATTAACATTCTTGTTCATGCTTTTCAAAAACCTCCACTTCACCACATCAAATGTAACATAAGAGAAGGTTAATATGGAGGCATGGATATTTGTGTTAGTGTGTTTGTGTGTGTGTGTTGTGTTGTTTTGTATGGGTCTAAACTGCATGTGTACACAGGGCTGTATATTGTAAGACATCATACAATATTGGTTGTTGCTGCTTCTTTATCATCTCTGTCTTTAGTCCTTTGCTCTCCCTTCCTCGATATCCGATAAGAAAATCTCCCTCTCCAGTCATGCCTTACATCACCACAAACTACTGAAACCTTTCTTGTTTGTATATGTCCATATTTTGTCTGTCTGCAACTACTTATTACTCTTTTATTTTATTTCCCTCTTTCTTTTGTCTTTCCCGTATGAGTATCAATGTTACTATTTCACAAACAATAAAAAAATAATCCAGAGTTTCACTCCTAAGTGATGTTTTGTTGCTTTTGTTTAACATGCCTCCCACCTTTAAATGACTTTTCAACATTTTCTCTGCTTTAAAAAGACCAGAAAATAAGAAATAAGAGAAGCATTTAAAGGTTAACAGGCATAAATCTATAGCATAGTATAATGGATTTGGCTGCTGCAGCTCACTTAACTGATAGCTTTTACACAAACACACAATAACAGAAGAGAAACATTAGGAAGTGCTGACAGTCTGAGTGTGTGGCTATGAGACAAGGACTTAAGCTAATGCAGCCTTAATAGCCACATTAGTTTCCATCTGACTGAATCATTTGGATCAATTCCGACATGAAAACTGGCCCATTAGATAGCTATAGATCTCACATCTACACACTGAAACAAGCCCTTTATGACAGCAGCCCTGCATGAACCCACACACTTCACACACACAAATATTTACCTGCAGTTGGTCTTCCTTCTGTTACCTCACGCACACCTGCAAACACACACCGAGTTATCCGTCCCCGCCGCTGCTGCTTGGCATCCTATTGAAGACTTTTCTATCAGCAGTAATTTGCGGCAGGCGGGTTTTGGCGAGCGCCGCGTTGGCCGCGTCAGTGACAGGAGTTTCCTAATGAGACGGAGCGCTCGCAGTAATGGCAGGTGTGGGTCTTGAATCAGAGCAACAGTAATGAGATGAAGGGGCCTAATGGTCACACGCAGAATAATAAGAAGTACAAACGCAGGATGAGAGCGGCGGTAATGAGAACACAGGCCGGGAGTCGATTCAGACCAACAACAGAGTCACAATAAGACAGGACGAGCCGCCTGTGTGAGGGTTACTTTAATGAGTGAGGGGGAAGATGACGGAGGGCTGAGATGACCTCTTTTCTTTTTTCAATAAATATTTCAGTCTGTCTGCCGGCTTAAAGGGCTGTTCTGGTGTTTTTAAGATGGACTCTGTGGCTGAAATTAAAGGTTAAAAGGAATTTAAATTGCTGTAGTGGATAGCTTCAGCTTGCAGCGACTGTAAAGGTAATGACTGCTCCATTACACCTGAGAGCAAAGCATTCATTCAAGCCATGCCCTTTAAAACCATGGTTTCCAACCTGAGGCCCAGGCCCCTTGATGTGGCTCAAGAGATTTGGAGATGTTTGAAGCTCCTACGACTATGACTTTGTAAAATTTCTGTTTCATCTATGTACTGAGACAATGATAGCAAGCTCACTGCACTCTTTAAAGTTTGTTTTTGATAAGAACGTAAGTGTTTAGGCCAACTGTATTCGATTTTATTAGGGATGCACAATATTATCAGTTTGATATCAGTATTGGCTGATATCAGCCTAAATATTTGAGTATTGTATTGGCAGATACTGACATTTTGCAGATATATTCAGCCGATATATCGGCCACACATACCAGCCATATATCGGCTGCAATATCGGCAAATTACATAAATATACAATATTGATGCACCTTCTCATCACTGCATGGGTACATTTATGAGTAAAATGCTGCTTTTCTTGTTTTACATCTATTCCTGACAAAAATATAGTGTAACACTGAAAGAAACAAGTCCATTTTGTTCAGTACAGAGCTTGTGCTCTTCACCAGAAATATGGGTATCGGTGATAAAGAATAAAAAAATATCTGCAAATTGTGCATCCCTTTTATTAATAAATAATTCAAATTAAAGGTAAACATCTTTTAAAGTTGTGTTTGTCACTCAAAGGTTCAGATTGTTGAAGATCTTAGTGTTTTTTTTACACCTAAAGTTTAGTTGCCTTGGTCCAATTCAGCTGATTTGCATATTTCCTTTGGATCACTTCATGTTCACACTGCAGTATTTTAAAGTGGGCCAAATCACACAAGATGGCAGAGCTGTCCTCACATCATCACTTCACAGCCAGCATTACATTGACTGTAAGTAGTGCTCTGCATTTTGGGAAGAAAGCCTGAAGGCAAAGCAAACAACTAAACAAGTTGTTGTTTAATAGAGGAGGTCGAATGTCCCCTGAACAATTTTACAGATAAACATATTTGTCAGTCAACTTGATGCATAAATTTGAGGGGCTTGCAATGTTCTCAGGGTGCCACAGCCGACTGTGGAGGACGCCAGGTAGCACGGTCAATTATCACACCGAAACACCAGTGGAAGTGTGTAGAAACACTGTTGGTGTTGCAACAGTAGAGAAGAGCTTCAGAAGAAAAAAACTCTCCTTCCTGAATCAGTCCATGTGGTTGAGTGCTGCTGATCTGCTGTAGAGATGTGACTGATGTTCACCTGATCATATTTTCATGAGCACAGTAGGTGACTCTGAGGGATCAGAACATTATTATTAAGTTTGTTATGAGCTTGGTTACCTGGTAGCTGTAATGTAGTTATTTTCAATGCTGCTGCTTACACTTCCACTGCCATCCTTGTCAGTCGCCGGGCCAATTGTGTCCTCACTGCAAACAGTTAGGGGTTGATTGGAAGTTAACCGAGACCACCTCTTTCAGGCGAGCGTGGCACTATTCTCCAAAACAAGGATGCTGTGTTCATACATACACAAAAGCCCCGTTTCCACCAAGTGGTCCGGTATGGATCGGTACGGTTTGGCTCAGGCCAGATCGGTAAAGCCTGATCCTGGTTGCGTTTCCACAGCCAGCCGTACCCTACTTGGTATGTGCCATCTAAGCCGGATGCCGATAGCATGACGTCATAGCAGCGCCACACAGTGTACCCGGCTATTAAATACAACGAAGAAGAAAACACGACACAGTAAACAGAGAGCAACAATTCTCTTCACCAGGAATACTGAGGAAGGTCTGCACCTCCACAGCAGACCATGGGACGCTCGATCTTGATGCCATTTTCCAAACAAAAAAGCCTTGAGAGTTATCTTCACGAAGACGAGTGGAGATTTAAACACGGCGGGGCTGTGTTGTTCTTTATTACCGCTGTTGCACGGGAAGTGACGTCTCCTTCGACCAATCAATGGGCTGCAGTGTTTCTAGCTCCACCTTCTGGGGTCGGATCGGTATGCTTGGCACCCCAACAGAAGGGTCCCAAAAAGTAGGACGGTACGGTTCGCTTATAAGGGGTCCTGTCCCAGTTTTAAGCTATGGAAATGCCACAAAAAGCGAGCCGTACCGAGACGAACCGAACTGAACCCTCTGGTGGAAACGGGGCTAAAGTGAACCGAGATGCAGGGGCGCTTACCCTGGCAAAGCCTGATCCCTGCTGCCATAGGGACCTTGAACAAAAGGCTTCGCTGACCAGGGAGTGCAGACCGAGTGTGTGTAATGTTGCTACTGGTTTGTGTGTCTGTCTTCTAACGTGTGTTTCCTAAAGTACAGTTGGTTCTTGTTTTATGATGGACACTGTCCTGGTGAAAACTGGGCTGTGGAAAAGAAGTTCCCCAAGGGGACAGTAAAGTCTGAAGTCTGTACTACCTTTGTCTGCCAGCAGATCCATAAAAAGGATAGGCACTTACAAGGCAAGAGTGTGTAATTCAATCTGGGAAAGCCTACAGTTCATTCTCTTAGGACCATGATACCATTGTGAAAAAAAAAAGAACAAAAAGAAAAAAAACAGAGATAGAGATAATTTTAGGCACAAGTTTGGGCCAGATGCTGACATTCAGCCTGATCTGAGGCTTGTTGCAACCTGTCATTGGTCCAAATTATGGCTGTGTTTTGCCAAATATCTGTTGAATCGCTGTGATGGACGATAATGAAGTAAATTCTTTTCTGAATGTATATGCTTTACTTGATTGTTCTTGTGGGGGGGAGTTTTTTTTTTTCACTTTTACTTCACTACCACTGGGCATTGGTTTAACATTAATATCTGCTGATATTTACTCTTTTTCCAACAGCCAACATCAACAAATGCATGTTAAGTGAATATATGTCAGTTTCAGAGTTTATCTGTTGTGTCATTAAGTTAATGCCAAGATCTGGGACTCCTAACTGCTGATTTACAGAAGATCCTTCAGTAAAGAAGATCTGTTGGACAAACTGTGATCCATTTTTATGATCAAATCAGAGAGAAAATATTAGCTTTGTTGGGATTGGTGGTTTGGTAGCCACTGCGCACATGTTATCTATGGGGACTCTCATCTTGTTTGGGCAATCCCAGTCCAGAACAGACTCAAGGACCATTTACCAAGACTCTACCAAGTCTATCCACTGCCCCTTCACTACCAACAATGGCTGAAAAAGCCCTAAAAAATATCTTATGGAGGAAAATAATGGTATGGTGAGAAATCACGAGTGACTTAAGATTTCATCGGGAAAAACAAGTATCAGTGTAGGCCTGTCCCAGTGCTTTGTTAACAGGTGGGCTATACCCTGGACTAGCCTACAGCCAACCACAGGGCAGATATGTAGAGACAAACATAAAAAAACAATAATGCATACTCACACTTGGTTTAACAAAAATACATTTTAACGAAAACGTCAGTCAGTCACATGTTTGGCCTAAAGTATGTTTTAAGTATCTTGTTTTTAGCCTGGTTTTTGACAAACCAAACAGTAAGGGGTTTATCCCCCTCAAAGATCGATCCAGTGTAACATCACTGTCATTTTTTAGAGAACAATACTGAAAACGCTGCCTGAAGCTGATGAGGGTCCCCTCCTCGCTCTTCCTGTTGTTTTTGTTGTCTTGCTCTGCAGTGTGACCAGAAAACAATCTTATAGATAGTTATCATTAGCAGAGAGGCTGCTGGGTCCAAGCAGATTCCTCAACAATGTTTGCTCCTCTCCACGAGGGGTTTTGGTATAACTACATCCAAAAATAATGCCACTACTATTATTCTTATATACGGTTATTAGCCATCACCTGCCCGGAAGAAACTTTCAGCTCAGGAGTGAGTCCTCCACTGCAGGACCCATCAAAATGTTTAGGTTGTTTTTCAACTTTACCAAATAAATAACTTTCTCAGTCTCTGCTTATTGGTCTGAAGGGTAAATGTGGATTTAAAATTGTGCACAACTTATGTTTTTATTTTATTTTCACTTGTAAATTCTGGATTTGTCCGATAAAAAATGGACTCTGAGAAGGACCAGAGCCTTCATGATATTAAAACGTTTTTAGGCTTTAAGGGGAATTTAATGATCTACAAATATATATTGTGTTGCAAAAGAATGTGCACCATCCAGACTGCAAAGATATGTTTGCACTGTATGAAAAAAAACAGACATGTGAGTGAAACTGGTGAGAAGAAACCTTTGCCCGAACTGTTTCAATCCCTTTGCCCAATGCTAAAAACATGCACAATAGGATTTGTATAATATTGGTATCGGCAGATATTTCCTTCAAAAGCTAAATATTTGCCTGCCAATATATTAGCCTTATATATTTACATCAGGGCGGTACGGTGGTGCAGCAGGTAGTGCACGTGCCTCACAGCAAGAAGGTTGCTGGTTCAATCCCTGGGTTTGGGGTGTACTCTGCCTCTTGCTCAAAGTCATCTCTCAGCTGACTCCAGCCCCCGAAAGGATGGGCGGTGTAGATAATGGATGGATAGATATTTACATCAAGATTGTGGAGTTTTGTTCCACAATAATGTTGAATTTAGAGTTTAAGCTCCCAAATTTGCAGGGAAGGGGATCAGTGTTTTAGCGTTAAAAGGACAAATAAAGTTTTATTTTACTGTTGTTGTCAGAAAAAAATGTACATATAACACAAGTGTAATGTAAAAATAACTACTTCATTCAATTCTATTCAACAATATCAGCATATCGGATATTAGCACAAATCCAATATTGTGCATTCCTGGGGTGAGATTCTCTATAATCTGCAGACCTCAAAAACGTTTGATTTATTTTTCTTTGCTCAGAAAAGTTTTAAAGTTCACTTGAACATATTTGGCCATCGATAAACCTTGTTGTCTTACATAACCTTAAAGCTTAGATTATAAACCGTGTTGGGATGTGAAACATCTGTGGATCTACAAAAAAATGACTTCTCTATCTCTGGGCAAATATTACAGAGTTGAATAGGTCAATAATTCCCTCCTATGTAATATCAGCACACGGTAAAGTCAAGGTCAGAGGACACATATTGACCTGTTCACTGACTCAGAGAGGGACCGAGGACACGGCCGGCTGCTGGGATGCTGCTCGGCTACGCTGAGTCTCCCTGAGCATAGCTTTATAACTTTATTGATCAGGACGAAGCAGTGGAGCAGACAGGCCTATAACAGGACATGGTGTTCGCCGCTGTGTTCTCTCAGAGCTCATTCAGCTGCAGAGGTGCATTAAGGTGGGGAGGAGGAAGGTGAGGAAAAGGGGGGTGTTGTACTTGGGTCAAAGTTTTGCTTTTACTTTTTAAAGTATGTTGACATAGTGAGCCCTGCAGAGGACACGGGGCCTCACTTCTCATCCAGTCCTTATTACTGTTGGTTTGCTTTAACCTACTGATGCAGATTTTAATCTAATCCTGCCCTTCATTAGTATCTATGTGACATCCATGATCACTCACTCTGTTTATATCAGATGATTAATAATGACATTTGGGAACACAGTTGCCTGACAGTCATCAGTTGACACGGTAACTATTTAAACTTGCATGCTTAAATAGTTACCGTGCTTCATTCTGGGCTGATCTGATGTTCTAATTGATTACTGATGGTTGTTTTTTCAGTTATTACCTCTGAATTGAATCCTTACATCTGGATGTTGAGTGCTCTTCTGTGCAGGGTCAGATGTTTTCACAGCTACGCCCAGAGTAGAAGTGGACGACTGCATGAGCACAAGATTTAACAATGAATTTATCTCAGGTTGGACTTTTTTGTTCATCACAGTGACAGGGACAGGGAGCCTGAGTGTAGTCTTCACAGTCCAGCTGCACAGATGGATGTATGGGGACACGGTCCTCCTTTCAAAATAAAACACTGGTCTCAGTTATTTGAAAAATGGTAATGAAATCTTCTATGGCCTGGTAATAGTCCACAGCCCCGGTGGTTGTCTGATTTACTACTAGCACTACTATTAGACTAAAAACAGTCTACTAGTACTACTAGTGAGATATTTTGAGTTTACTAGTGGTGCGAGTTACCAAAAATGCTGTTTAGTAAAGGGTTTTGGCTAACTAGAGTGCGATTAGCCCTTACTAGTAGACGGTTTTGTGTTACAAGTAGTACTAATAGACTTAAAACACGTTACTAGTAAAAACTCAAAGCTTTACTAGCAGAACTAGTGACACAAAATTGTCTACTAGTAAGGTCTACTCACGCTCTTGTTCGCCAAAAACCTTTACTAAACAACATTTTTGGTAACTAGCACCACTAGTAAACTCAAAATATTTCACTAGTCATACTAGTAGACTGTTTTTAGTCTACTAGTAGTACTAGTAAAGCCAAAAGATTCACAAGTAGACCTAATGTAAGAAGGAGGGATTATAATCAAATCCAGCACCCTCATTGGTTGTAATATTTTTTGAAAGCCAATGGGAAGCCTGAGTTAGCTTTTCCCCGCACCCTTATTAGCATATAAGACTTACATGAAGTACTGGTGAACATTTTTGAGTCTACTAGTAGTACAAATACACCCAAAAGAGTCTACCAGTAGTAATAGTGACATTTTTGCTTCACTAGTAAAGTCTACTCACATACCATTTGACCAGAGTTGAGCTCATCGACTCTAAAGTTGAGCACTAGTAGATATCAATGACATCAAATTTATGCTCAAACAGCTTTACCATAAGGGTGTTGATTGATGAGGCCAGTTCTTGCCTCAGAAATTACAAGAATATTGCAGTTTCACCACAGAGTACCTCTGAAGAGATTTCACTGGTGGAGGATGTATCATGGTATCATGTTGTGTCTAAATCTCATCGGTACGGCAAGACGTTATGGAGCATACTGTACAAAGGTAGCAAAGGACGTGTGACTTTTAGTTATAAAGACACTTATATCTGACAGACATATGCAGCCTAACATTTTAACCTGACCCCGAAAGATCGATGTGCACAGTCTTTGGTAGTGTATATTTAGTACATAATAAGAAATCCAGGCTCTTAATTTATTAAATGTGCTGAGTTACCTTCTACCTCTGGATGTCTGAGACACTAATCCTCATCCTACAAGCTCATGAAAGTGAGCTCTCTTAACATTTTCAGGTCCTGCTCTTTTCAAACCTGTTATTATTTAATGTCAGCAGCTTCACTATACCCGCTCCACATTTTTCTGCTGCCTCTGCATATAACTTTCTCGATGAGCTGTATTGTAGAATGAGGCTACACCGTGTCAATTATATTAGTGCTTTTTCAGCAATAACACTTCCTGTTTTGGTGATGGAGTAGAGAGGAAAGTGTCCCTCATGGACCCTAACTCCCATCAGTCCTTTTCTGCAGGGAGGAGGCAGTGAGGAAGAGGAGTTTCAGTTCTAGCCTCACTAATGAGGCTGATGATCATTTCTAATCTTCCAGCTGCCAGTGTATGAATCATGTTTTGTAAATTTAACATTTTTTAGGTATGTGGTATCAAGACTACTTTGCAATGAAAGTAGAAATGCATTAGGAGGATTGGTGACATTGGCCAATCTTTTAGATGTCAAATATTATGCTAAATGCACTTGTTAATGTTTCTGAAATCAAATGTGTCTTTAAACTGTTTACAAAGCTGCAGCTGAAGCCACATCCACTTTCTGAAAGGGGTGTTCACAGCTAATGAGGGTTCACACCAAAACAGTCCATTCTGAGCAGGGCTGAAACAGAGGGGTTTATAGCGATGCGTAAGCCAACAGCTGAGAGACTTTACAAGCAAAAACAGATCTAAAACACATTCGAGGGCATCTGTAATGGTCAAAGCTGTTCAGTTATCTGCAGCCGTCTGACAGATTGTGGAGTGGGCATGTTCAGTGATGTTGCAGCTCTCTGGGTGCGCTTGATGACAATACCTTGACAGCCCCTCAGCTTGTCAGAGCAGGGAAATTTGCACAGTCATAGTAACATAACTGTACCTTCAGTTGATCACTCAAACTAGGTTTAATGGTTATTTGTGTCCTGGAGGATTGATACCTGGGGTATAAATGATACATGATTCTGGACAGGACACAAGTTAGTATGTAAATAATATCATTTTTTTTGCAGCTTCAAGCAACCAAACTAAACCAAAGTGTGGTAGTGATGCCTCTGATTGGCCATTTTTGGACTTCCTATTGCTACAGCTGGAGGTATTGATTGTGGCAAAAGTGCATGCCATTGTTGAGCTCTGTCTTTAAACTAGGGCTGGGTATGTCCAGCCTCTCGTTACGATATATATCCTGACACTGAGCCCACGATACGATATGTATCCCAATACACGTAAATTGTGAACATTGACTTTGCTTTTAGCAGAATTCCTGACAAGTTTTGTTTTCTATTACGAGAACAAGGATGAGTTTTAAATGATTCTACAACTCAGGTCCTCAAAGATTGTAGTCCTAAGTTTAAATTTGGAATATGTGTAGTACCCTATAAAATTGGCAATCACAGAATTGCAGACGAAATCACGGAATTAGACATTAAACACGGAATTCAATATAAAGATGGAATATCATGGAAATGGCCGACACTTTTTGTAAAAGCATTTTTGTCTGACTAAATGGAACGTATCTATTGGGAAAATGCTCCGAGGGGGTCACTAAGGCTGCAGACAATGCACACTTCACTTCCTCTTCCCCTCGTCTTCCCCTCATTAACGATGTCAACATGTCACAGTGGACGTCTGAGACCGACTGACCCTGCGTTCACTCCAAAAGTGATCTGAGCGTCCTCGGTGTCCAGCTGCCATTCATTTTCAATGATCGTTGGCGTCGAGGGGTGACGAGTGACGTGATGCGAGTGACACAAGTGACCTCGAACGGCCAACTCCTGAGTACAGGGCATAGCAGGTTTCCGATGATAATAATGTCAGGAGATCAAATGTTCTGCAGATTTTGTCAACATGCGGTTGACTGGACTCGTAAAGATGTGTGTGAGGACCATCTGAAGAGTGAGGGATTATATATCATTACTTTATGCTGTGTCTCGGGGTTAAATTTGCATAAAATACTAAAAACTGAATTCTCTGAAAATGTAAATGGGAAAAAAAAACGGAAATTGGAAACAACTAAAACGGAATTTGGGAAAAAATAACAGATTTCATAGGGCCCTGCATGTGATTCATCATGTATCTTGGCTTCTACTTTAAACTGTGCCAATTTTAACTTTACTTAAAGTGTATTGACAACAACTGTAAAACATTGAGGCCGTATCAATTCTGTAGAATCTGTATCGATACACATATCCCCAAGGAGTGTGGGACAGTATTTTGCCATATTGATACATTGAGCATAGGCCTACATTCACCCTCCTCTGCTAAAATGCCAACACTCTGCTTTTTTTAAAGTCTAAAATCGTTAGCATGCACTGATCTTGAACAGACGCAGTGTATGATTCGGTAGATATAACTGCAGCTAACAGAAGGTCTTTGAGAGGCTGCAGACTCCAGCTTCCTGTATAAAAAGTGGGACTTCACCAAACGCATCCATCTCCCCCACCCCTACACTCACACCTCACGGAGGAGTCACACTGGATTTATAAAGAGCCCTGATTCAGAGGCTGAGATTGCTCATCGTTCTATTTACCGCTAACAAGACCAACTGGGAGCAGGCTAGCTTCGCTGGATGAACATTACAGCGCTATTTTAGCCTCCTTCTGGGCTAAATCGCTCATCAAACACAAAGTAGTCATCGTCACAGTGTCACCGCTTCCATAAGCAGTGAGGCAACCTCTGAGAAATGAGCCCTAAAGTGGGTTTCAGTCTTAATCTTCTAAATAAGCGAGGATAACTTACTAACATTAAAAAAATCCCTGACATGGTCTGGGGCCTCTCTCCTGCTGTTTGTGGATCGTGCTGCAGCAGGACGGCTGCTGTAAATGTCAGGGCAATTTTTCATTCTCCATCTGAACTGAAATGGATTCCAGAGGCCGACTGTGTGGCAATAAGAGCACGCTGATCTGCTCCCGGGCTCCGCTTTTCTGTGTTAATGCCCCCCTGAGGAGAGCCTGTAGGTGTGTGAGGGGGCTCAGAGTACAAGTGTCACCGCGATGTTCCACCTCACTCCTCACATGGTGAAGTCTCATGATGTGGGTTCATTAAACTTTGATGAGATCTCAGATGACAGTCGCTGCTGTTGATTTACTGGAAAAACTAGAATCTCTCCTGGTTGTTTGACAAAACCGAGGTGCTCATGATTCAGTAGTTTGTGCAATCGCTGGTTAACTTCATCAGACTGAGCAGGACAAACAGAACTTGGATGTGTTCTTGGTTTGCCAAACTTGAAGAACAAGGCACATCTGCAATAAGCATATAAATGCAAGGCTATTACAGCAGACAGTGGGTGGTCTCCATGATCAGGGACACCTTGCAATACAACAACAGAGCCAATAGTAAGATTCACATGAAACTCAAAAATAGTTCCATAAAAGTCCTCAAAATTTCCCTCCAAATCTGCATGCAGAGTCCTCAAAATGTTCATACAGTTGTTAGAAGGAGAGCTACATTTAAAATATGACGGTACAGAGCAGACAGACAAGTTGGATTTAAGTTTGGACATAAACCCCAGATCAGTCCATTCCTAACTTGTCCCTACTTTCTAAATGACAAAATTAGGTCTGATTGGATTAAGTCTCTGTCAATCATTCTAGTCTAGTTTTTATTTCTTCATGTGAGCTTTCACATCACCACAAATCAAACAAACTTCCCAAAAAAGCAAACAGATTAATTTGATCCAGACTAAACATGTGAGGTGTGAAAGCCCCTTAAGTCAGTTTGGTAAGCCAGGCATGTGTTTGGCAATTTCACATGACTGTCTTAGTAGGTGTTCAGTGGTTAATTGTTGTTAGAAAACACTGCAGATTGCTCCTCTCAGAGCTGTTTGACATCTAAATCGGCCTGCATTTATACAGGAGCATGTTGAGATTTAGGAGTACGTTGAAAGAGACTTACCTTATACTGAACCAGGAGGGTTTGAGTGATGTTTAAACCCTAGTGTGTTGTGATCATGCAGAAACCTCAGCTCAATGTCACTTTCACATTCCCCTCAGTGTCATGTTCCTTTAAAATTTGCTTCAGATTTCATTCTGCAGTCCGCTCTCACATGCTGCTTGACATTCGTGATCCAACTCAGTGGATACGAGCCTGTGGTGGATTTGTGCTTTTGGTGAACTCGCAGTGACAGACGTAATTTTTCACGGTGGGATTTGATTTCCACAGTGATCACAGAAAACATTGTATGACAGCTTAATTAGTTTCATTCAGCTCGACGCAGCGGACGTCGGCTCCTACAGTTTACTGATAACACTGCTGAGGAGCGGGGCACTGGATTTCCTCATTTTTCATTTCTATTTTTCATTTATTAACATAGCAAGAAGACAGGAATGGAAAATGAGTGCAAATCAGATTAAAATTCTCTTGGAAATAACCAATAAAGAGGAAAACCAATAAAGAGGAAATTTCCATTCACTCAAAGTGAATGGAGAGCATAAAATAAAACCAACCCTGTGGAGAAATGTTACACAGAGAGTCACCTTTGTAGAGGAAATACGTACACTTGATGTCACCTTGGACACATTAATACCCAGTTGAGCATGTGCTACAGACACTGGGATGTATAACATTCTGATATTTGCAGGGACGTGTTAGTACCTTTGTGCCTCTGGGCAGAACAAAATGATCTCTGCTCAATATTTTACTTTCTGTCGGGAAAAAGTACAGGAAAAGAACGGCGTATACGGGAATGCCATCCCTGTATCATACACCAGGGTGAACAGCTCTGATGATTAAGGTGGTTAGGATTGGATCAGGGCTGCACAATTCATCATCATTTGTAACTCTTTTAATGTCATTTCTCATTTTAAATTATAAATAAACTTTTTTACCAGGACTATTTTTGACACTGAAGGCCTTTACAAACAAAAGGCAATGCAAAAGGCATGACCTTGTGAATATTTTAGAGGTGACTTTTGATGTGACTTTCTTTTTTTTACATTAGGAGAAACTCAATTTAAAAAACATATGTACATTCTTAAAAAAAAAATATTGTGTTGAAAGTAGATTTTTACACAAGAACCTGTGCACACACCCATTTAATGTTAGTTTTTATTGGTTTTAACAAATAAAATTGATTGATTATTATTGATTATTTTGCAAAGCTTTAGGTCAACATAGGGACATCTACTCTAAAGAGTACATACAACACACTGTACAGCTGATATCAGCATCTATGAGTTTCAAAGTTTGGCTGCATTCATTAACAAACACAAAGGTTGTAAATCCAACTCCCTGTTGAGACGCTTTGATTAAAATACCTTTCTGCAGTTTTTAAAGTATTATGTGTGTTGTGGAGCACACAGAGGAAACCTTAATACATGCTGTTCCTCTTTGTTTCATGAAGATTTAATTTAAATTTATCAATAAATGCTCTGATGTGCATCATGTGTATGTGCAACAAGCCCAGAGGAGTGTGCATTTGATCTCCAAGATGATTTTCATATATCCGATGATTCCTCGAAATTTCAGGAACAAACTGCATCATAGACTTCAGAACAAATTTTAGGGGACTTAAGGGGATATTTAATTATTTTGGATGTTAGGTTATATGAGGTACAACAGTCAGTGAAGTTGCTGAAAGGGCTCCAGCAGTGTTGCATACACAGCTGTTAACTGGAACAGTTATTTTGAGTTATTGTTTGAGTTTTGCATGAAAAAGAGCCACAAAATCACTGTTGGACTGAATGTAGGATTTGGCAAAAAATTCAGAGCACTTTAGGAAGGAGGTTAATGTGTTTGGCACTATTTTACTATGCAGCTAATGGCATTGTGTTCTTCTGCCGTCGCCTTAATTTCTGCCCGATCTGCCATTCTGGAGGACACAACAACTACAGAGGAACGTAATACTGAACCAAATATGAGTGATTTTGACTCAAGGGATGATAATGTTCATGGATACACAGGATAACCCTTATGAACTGGAGCATAAGAAAGAAGAATCAAGGTTCAGCAGGCAGAATCAATGCACACAGGCAGAAGAACACTCAGCCATTTGCTGCATCGTAAAATAGTGCCAATCATAGAGGCTTCCTGGAGGTAAAATAAAGCGCTCTGAAATATTTCTCCCAATTAAACATTTGACCCGACAGAGTTTTGTGGCTCATTTTACATAAAACTCACACAATTCTGTGAAACAACTGCACCCGCCAACAGCAGCGTACCTTGTCACTCGTCTCAGCTTGTTCTCCTTGAGGATACTGCACAGCCCTGCTTGGAGCCTTTTGGGCTGCTTCGTTGGTTGTTATCAAGTACCTGATACATCCCATCTTCAAAAACACTGAATTTTCCCTTTAAGGGACACTTCTTTACTGTGTCCTGAAGACAAAATCATGCCAGCTTTGCACCAGTCACTCCTTATTTTGAATGAATGAATACTTTATTTCAAACATGCAAAGACAAACATGGATAGTCACCATAAAGAAACACATGCATACACAAAAAAACAATAGAAAACAATCAAGATAAACTGCTGACCACATCCTGCATGTGCAGCAAGTCTAACTGCTGGAAAAAGAGTAGGAAGAAGTCCAAACTTATTCAATCCTACCCCTTTTATTACCACGTGATGGTTTTATTTTTTAGATATTTATAATATTTACAAGATTCAAACACCTATTTAGGAGCCAATGTTCCTTATAATATAATGACTGTAAAATGTTATAAGCTACTTATACACAATTACAAACATAATATTTCACCGATATATATATATATATATATATATATATATATATATATATATATATATATATATATATATATATATATATATATATATATATATATATATACATATATATATATATATATATGAATATATATATGTATGTCGGCGAAATATTAGTAAGTGGCTGGTTTATTCTGATTTTAAATCTGAATTAAATAATTCCTCGATCAAGTATACGTTCATTCCGCTTTAAATTAATTCCGGTTGTTTTGCTCGTGCTCGTTCCCTTGTCCTGTCGCAATGACACACAAGACGTGATGGGAACAGGATGGCTGTTTGAAGCAAGCGTTGGACTCGAGCTGAGACAATTTAGAAGATTTATATAAGATTAATAATGAAAGAGTGGATGGACGTAAGCATTGAAATGGGGACCTTTTTCAAGTTGTAGTGTCCAAGTTGGACAAGGTTTCTCTGACAGAGACGCTGGAGACGCTGAACTGGAGATTTTCTTCCAGTAGACATAAATACGTCACTACGTGACATCCGCCCCCTGTCCAATCAGAACCATTCCCAACCCCCAGGCCTTGAATAAAGGCGAATAAACGTGTTTCCATGTAAACCTCTATTCGAAATGACTATCTCCATGTAAACACGAGGGAGAATTCTTTAATTCCAAATTATTTAATTCTGAATAATTAATTTGGAATTAAAAAGCATCATGTAACTGTGGCCAATCAGTGTTTATGGAAGAGCATTTGTTGTTTCAACAACACAAAATCTTGGCTGTGTTAGGGAGTGTTGGGTGGGAAAAAGGAAGGACACCTGTTCTGCACGCCAAAATGCTTAGTACTGGAGCTCAAGAGGGATCCAAAATGTTAAATAAATGTCAGTACTTGTTATTCCTCACTTAAGGCAGCTCTCAAGTGCAGCTTAGTTGTGCAGAGGCCTTGATTAGACTCCTTGTCAGATGTGATCGCCTAAAGATCGACAGCAACAACTCTTGGAAATATTCCTTTTTACCTGTGGACAAAATCAGCTCCAGATCCCCCAAACCCCAAACAGATTAGAGGGTGAATGGATGGAATTGCCCTCATATTAGAGTGCATTCACTGTGAAGGAAAGGTGGGACAGTATAAGTTCCGGTGGTGGTTTTGCCCGTCCTAAGTAGTGCATAACAACAGGAGGACATAGCAGAGCTTGAAGAAATAGTTCAGCCGTGTCTGCATAATCCACCTAACTGCTCAGCACACTGTAGGTGTATTTGGTTGACTATGCTTCGCTGTTTCCCTCCCCGGCTGTAATGAAGAGTGTTCACGATTCAGACTGAATGCAGAAGCTCTGCTGTGGTCCTTTAAGAGCAGCAGCTCAGCCCGGCTCAGACACACTCCAGCACTCTGAGTTTGGATGAAGATGAGTTTTGGCACCGAGGCAGACGTGGAGACACAGAGCTGCTGAGCTGACGGTGCTGCAGAGGAGAGAGGCCGTCTGCATCTCGCACCGCATTGGCTCTCTGCTCCGTTACATGACTGACTGACTGTGGGTACATTGCAAAGATGACTCGACCTGCAGCAGCTCACATGAAAGTGAATTTTAATCAACGGTCCAAACACAGAGCCCTGCCTCTTTCTCTATTCGAAACACGTTCTCCTTCATCTCCACTGCACTGACTTTAACCTGAACAGCCCTCATTTGCAACAGGAAATGTCTGAATTTGCTCCTCACATACAAGTGCTTAATAAAGAAACTGACAGAGCCTAGCCTGTCAGTGTCTCCACGCCTCTGAATGCACATGCAGGTCTGCAAAATCACCAGCATCCATCTTGTTCTGGAAATGCATATTTGAAGAGCCCCATTCATGCTTAGTTTAAATTCACATACCTTCCAGTGTTAGTCCTACTGTTATTCTCCCATCAGCTTAACCCTCAAGGTACGTTTACACCAAACGAGACTTTTGCGACTAAGATTGAGTCACCCACCAAAGTCGCGTCACCTGTCCATAAAATAGCTCACTGCTCGCTCGAGTTACACCGCGATCATATCATATCATATATATCATATATTTGTATGCATTAGCTGACATGATACCAACTGTATCCTTTCACTCATCTACCAACTGTGAAACACTGCAGCAGATTCAGATGAAGAAGGACAGGACCGCAGATCACCGCCACTTCTGTTGAATAAGGCAGAACTAATGTGCTCACTAACTATTGTTCCCACACAGAAATGGATTGTCTGTGATCCGGAACAAAAACAGTTGTTGGCTGTAGCGGCACAGTCACATGTGACATCGCCTGGAAAGTTCTATTTTTGAACTTTGGCGACCAAGCGACCCAGGTCGCCCAAGTCATGTTCAATGTGAACGCTCCATTAGATGCACAAGTGACTGGACCCCACACTCTTCCACAAGGGGGTCCAAAGTAAGAATCAATGTGTTTTGATGCCATTTTTGGTTAAGAATAATCATTTTTGTTCTTACTTACAGTACATTTTGACCAACAGAAGAATAATTTCATGTTTGAAATTGTTTTATTTTTCACTTTACAACAGTTTTTGAAAATTTTGCAAGTTGAAAAGTGATCATTAAACAGAATAGCAACAGTGTGTTGCTGTTTGTGTGTGTGTTTGTGTGTTTCTGTCAGTGTCCAGGTCTGTTTTGATTTTCTTGTCTGCTCACTGCAGATGTGACAAACTACCTTTTTCTAGCTGTGATCATTGCACACAGGTAGCTTGCACTTCACACACTTATCACTGGCCTTAGAAAGGATAAGGGCAGTATGTAGTCATCTAAATAATTGCACACACACACACTCCTCAAACCAGACACATAAACACACGGACAATACAGTGACACGCTTTGTTAGCTTGCTAGTGTAAGCTAACTAAGCAGTGGACTAATTTGATGACACATACTAAATACACACTGTTTTAGTCAAATAAATAGTCTCCTCAAGGCTTAATTTGTTTAGCATATTTCTGTCTCTGGTCTCAACAACAAAACTAAACCACAGTCTGCATATTCCACATGACCTATAAATATAGAACAGAGCCCAACAGAAAATATCACCACCAAAATTACCTTTTGAATGAGGCAGTAAACATTTTTATTTCCACTTTAATATAATAGCATAAAAAGGTTGTTCCTTCATTTAAAGGTGTTACAGGAGATCAATACAGAGAACCTTATCCAGTGTTAATGTCAGCCTTAAAGTACCTCCTTAAGATCAGGTTACAATGTGTGAAATGCTTCAATGGAAATCTTTAAAAATGCTCTTTGGTGAGGGGAAGGGTATTTATTGAAAAGACTTTTTACAACAATATTAAATTTGGCATCTTGGTTTGACCTTGAGAAACTGTAATCTTGTAACTGGCAACAGAGGAAGGTAGAAATGTCTCCCACACACTACATTAGCTCAACCAGAGAACTGCAAAACCTGCTTTTTCTTTCATTTCCTCCTCTTCTTTCTTGTTCTTCAGTGCTGGTCCTCGCTCTCTCCCCTGCAGAGCGTAAAGTGAAGCAGCAGGGAGGGAGCAGATAAGGCTCCTCTCCTTGTGAGCTTGTCTATCTCAGCAGACAGACATCCTGGAGATGCTTGTGCCGAATCTCGACTCCACAAGTTGTTGCTTGGGGGAGAAACCAGTAAAGCTTTTCCAGTGGCTCCCAGTTCACTTCACAGAGCCTTTCATGGCTCCAGCTGCAGAGCAGACATGAAATTCAGCAGAAACACACATCCACACGGTCCCTCTGATGCTGAATGAAACGGCAGTTCAGCCTTCTCTGCTCTTCATTAGACTCCTGTTTACTCCCTTTAAACTAATGGCTCGCTCTGATTGGCTGAACCCTTTGCTGTGTGGAGTCCTGAGGGACCTATCAGAGCTCAGCGCTGCCTAGGGAGCACTGGGCGAAATGCACTGATGCACTCTGGGTAGTCCGCTGGGGACTTCTTTCATGCCCGCGGTGGGAAGTGGGAAAATGAGACGTGAGGGTGTGTGTGTGTGTTTGTGTGCAGGTGAGATGTGCTTACAGAAGCTGTGAAGGCCAGCAGAAACTGTTTGTGCTCTTTTTTTTTCTCTCTGTGTCAGCTGTTACGATCAAAGTGAGATGATAGATATTTAGGGAGGTAGAAAATACAGAAAGGTGGAGAAAAAGGAGGGTAAGTGAGTGGGTGGGGTGTAAGATGGGGGGATCAATGAAAGAATGGAGGACGTGCAGGAAAAACGACTGGTCAACAGCTCTGAAGGCGGAGCAGGAAGTTGAGTGCTACTCCAATGCTCAGGCCTTATATTCCTTTATTGCTTTGACCTTTAAAAATAGCTTTTGTCTATAGAGATTGCAGCTCATATCTGTCCTCCAAGCTGGACAAACACTCACTGGCTGCAGGAGATCACAGTGAAAACAAACCACGCAAATACTACCTCTATCTACTGATCAAGAGCTTTACTCGTTGATGGTGTGGTGGTAAACAGCAGTGTTAATGTCGACAGCAGTTTTAAAGTTAGTTTTAATTTTTAGTCTTTTGCCTAAAATATCTTTTACTTTTAGTCATAATTTAGTCATCTAAATTGTTTTATTTCAGTCTAGTTTTAGTTGATGAAATTTCACAACATTTTAGTCGATGAAATCTACTGTAAATTTAGTCAACTAAAATATGAAGTGTAAAGGGTAAGGCATTTTTTATGTTTCCTTGAATTTCTGAAGTCATGTTTTACACTTGGATAAATCAAACATCTAATAACCCTTTATTGAATGCTAGTAAAGTCTGAATGTATAAATGAACAGAAACAAATTGAACTTCTGTGTGAAATGCAGTCACCTTTATTTAGGCTACCTGGCAGAGCATCTCAGTTACAATACCAGAACTGACAACAAACAGTGAACCTGCTCTACATGAATATATCAATTCATAAAGAGAGGAGCTCTGATTGGATCGCTCCACAACTTATCCCACCACCACCAAGCTAAGGCAGCTGTGATTGGATGTCCCTCTTAACTCATCCAACCTTTCCACACAACCAAAGTAGCTGTGATTGGATGTCCCTCTTAACTGCAGCTGTGATTGGATATATTCCTAACTTGTCCCTACTTTCTACATGACCAAATTAGGTCTGATTGGATTAAGTCTCTGTCAAACATTTTAGTCTAGTTTTTATTTGTTGATGAAAACGTCAGTTAATTTAGTTTGAGGTTTTGTCCATGTGCACTTCTTTGTATTAGTTACTGTCTAGTTTTCATCAGGGGAAAAAAGGTTGATGAAAACTATGACGAAAATAATCAGTCAACAAAACTAACACTTGTAAGGGGTCTGTCAGACTATTGGAAACAGCTTTTCAGATTTTGAACATTTTTCATGCAAATGGTCTTAATTTAAACTGACAGACACCCTCCACATATCTAATTTCTTCAGATCAGAGGTTGCAGGAGCAGTCCCTCTCCCCTGCAGTATTTCCCAGCCCCTCCAACCCATGAGGATTCTTAGGTGCTCCAAAACCAAGTGCATATAAAAACCCTCTGACAAGGTCTGGGTCTACCCAGGGGGGTCTTTTCTCAGATGTTCCAGGAAGTCCTCCAAAAGGGAGGCAGCCAGGTGGTCTCCTGATCCAATACTCAGGGTATGTCCATACTAAAGGGGGTAATATTTGAGAACTGAGGGTTCTTTTAAGTTTTTTAGACATCCACCGCTGCATGAAAACCAGAAAAAAAAAACTGCTAAATATTGCTAATACCTTGTAATGATGATTTTTTTTTTTCTTTCAATTTCTATGCAAAAGCTGTTTTATTATCTCCACCAAAGTGGCTTTCTTTTGCCAGGCGTTTGTCTATTTGACTTTTAGCAAGATTTTGATCAAATTTTCAGGGAATGTTGGTCATTGCACGAGGATGAGGGGATTTGATTTTGGTGGCATGAATCCTGGAAGTTTTTTAAGCATTTGTAAACAGTGCATTTTTTACAACTAGCCGCCCAACAACGATGGAGGTGACTTGGTGGAGGGTTTGTGCTCTTGGAGCTCTTTAAATCTGTCATATATTTTTTTCCAATCAAAAGTCTGGTGTTATGGTTTAACTTGAGGCCGTTTTGGCTGGTGTTAGCAGGCATATTGAGTACATCTGGCTTGGTTTATATTCCAATTAGAGACGTATCTGTTAATCTTGATCAAATCCTGTTATGAAGAAGTTTTGTTGGTACTCTTGTTGGTTCCAGCAACTGTTGTAACCACAGCAACCACATACGCAACTGACCATGGCTCACTAGACAAAACGATCACTTGTTAAACAGTAACACCAGGTCTCTGCTGCTCATCCGAGATCAGCAGAGTGATGAAGATCAATCCAGCTGCTGCCTAAATACTTTATCTTTATAGGTTTTTTGGCTCTGGAGCTTTGTGCAGGACTTAAAGGGAATGTCGTAAAATAGTTGACCCCTGCTTTTTGTAGTGAACTGCTAATGTGAAAGTGCCCAATGCCCCCTTATTTCTTTCTTTTTGTTCTTCTGTATTGTTTCTTTACTGTCTAATGTAACACAATACATAACAGCTAAACCATTTCCTCCAAAGAATGTGCAAAAATAATCCCATAACACAGCAGAGAATAGTCCACAGAGGGCCTTTGTTATGTAATCAGCTGCTCATTTGTGCTTTCTTCTCACAATAGAAGCCGAAACAAACATGCTGTCTTCCTCTGTGTGGGCCGGCAGGGAGTCGAGCAGCGCAGGTTAAATCCAAGGTCTGCTGCTTCTCCTCACTTTAATGCACAAAGTGAATCCTGATGACTAAAGCTGTGGGTAAACTCTTGCTGCCAAGTCAAGTATTGGGGCGAGTGCACGTCTCACTTAACGCCATTGACAGATTAAAACAAGGGAAATGAGACAACCTGTTGATTTAGCTGCCAAAAGAGTCTTGACACATTCCCACATAGTCTCTTCCTCTTATTGTATAATTCATCAAAAACAGAGACACAGAGACAAAGGCTGATGTAGCCAGCATGCTAATCACCACAATGGAAGTGCTTCTCACAACCCTGTCATTAAAGCTGGAGCTGCTAATCAACACAAAATCACACTTTGTGTTTTAATGATGCTCAGTCATGTCCGATTCTTACCCTGAACCAATTACCCAGGATGTTCAGGTGATTAGAGCCTCTTTGGTGACAGTGAAAATTTCATAATTGCCTTTTGGTGGAGCCAGTACATAATATTTTTAGTATACATTTATTGTTTCATTTGAGCCACAGCGCACATGCAGCGGGTCTCCCACTTACTCATTGAGGGCAATTGATTAATTAGAAAATCCAAGAAATATTAATCTTTAAGTGGAAAAAAAATAAAAATACTTTTTTCAAATCATACACTTTTTCATTGATGATCTTTGATTATTGTGTTTTTGGAATGTGATGTGAAAAATCTACTTTTTTTATTTTGAGAGTTTTTCTTGGCCTTTTTTTGACAGTGCAGAGGGACAGTGGATAGACTTGGGGGGGGGGGGATAAGGAAATACAAGCAGCAAATGGGCCTCAAGGAAGAACTGAATCTGGGATGCTGACTTTATATATTGTATGTGCATGGTTGCCATCCAATCCAGGACACAGCTTCATCTTTTTAGACCTTTACAATGCCTAAACAAATGTATCAGTAAAAATATAGACCTATAACTGCTAAGTAAGAGGTATTAAATAACTGGTAGATATTGTTTTTGTCATGTCATTCAGCTTGGATACAGCTTTTAGTTTATTTAATCAAGCTTAACTATTTACATTTAAGTTTAATATTGGTATGTGAACTAGGGATGCATGATATTTATTGGACCGATATAATATCGGCAAATTTGGGGGAAAATAACATCGTTTTTTATCGACCCGATACGTACATTTTATCCGATAAAAAGATCTGATATTTTACTTAAATTGGGGAAATTGTTTGTAGGCCGAATAGCCCCAAAACAAGCCATGTCGCACTGGTTACGTCATCTATCGCGCCTTACCAGAATGACCCAAGCCTGCCCCTGTCTCTGCCAGACCAAAAGTGAACATGGCTTCATCAGTGTGGTTGTTTTTCTCAGTGGCAGAAGATAACAACAGCATTTCTGTTTACACAATCTGATCTGCGAGAATTCTGAGAGGAGGAAGAGGACTTTAAGTTTTAACACAACAGATCTTATAGCTCACCTGAAAAGTCGTCATAGCAGCGGAGCGGTATTGAAAGAAGACTAAGCAGCTGTGGTAGCAGCTAGTGTGCTAAAGCTAAAAACAACAACACGGAGCATGGATGTCCCCATTCAGCATGCTTTTCAAAACTGTAAAAACCTTTTAAGAGACAGTGAAAAGGCTTAAGCCATAAACGACAAAGTGATGGAGTTCATAGTGCTCGATGTCCAGCCCTTTTCTGTCGTTGAGAGCCAGGTTTTCGCAATTTCATAGCACATTTGGAGCCACGTTACACCCTCCCAAGCCGTCACTTCTTCTTGGATGTATCCTCCATGCCCTCCAAGGTATCGTTGCCACACACATCCATAACTTGGTAACATAACACAAAACAAGAACAGATTACACGCAAGTTTTACCACAGACATATGGACATCTGACTTTAGTCCAGTCAGCAAGCTTAGCTTAACGGCTCAGTGGTTGGACCAAGATTTTAACATGCAAAAGATGATAATAAATATAAAAATATGAACTTATCGGTTGAAATTTTTTTGATATCATGCATCACTAATGTGAACTCAATAAAAGCTTTTTTTTTTTTCCTTAAGTGAATCTCTGTTATTATAAATATTACATTTGGAGTATTGTACATAGTCTGTTGGGGTGGCAGCATGACTGATAGGAGCACCAGGAGGCTGGACATGCTGGTGAAGAAGGCTAGCTCTGTACTTGGCAGGGGTTTTGACTCACTAGGGACTGTGGTGGAGAGACCTATGCGCAGCACGGTGCAGGACGTCCTGGACAATAGTGACCATCCCCTGAGCAACATCTTGTAGGGACAGAGAAGCAGCAGCAGTGGGAGACTCACTTCACTGCTGCAGGACTGAGAGGTTCAGGAGATCCTTTGTTCCATCAGACATGAGGCTGCGCAACACCCTGAACAAAGGCAGTGATTATGATCTGGACTGTTTATTATCATGATCACTGCTGCTGGATACCCAAAATTCCCCAAGGAGGTTAATAAAGTATCTTTCTATCTGTTTTGTCAATATAAAGTGATATGTCCTGATGCAGTGGCCCTCTCTGTTACCACATTTTCCACCCCTACATTCATGACTCATCAATTGATGAATATGTTCAACATTGTCAAACCCAAATTAAGATAAGTCCTTGTTCAGTAGAGTATTAATTACAGAAGAATTTCTGTTTTCTCATTGTGGTGTGTTGCAGGGGTGGTTATTTGGAGCTGTACTGTACAAGACCTTTTGTAAAACAAATGAAAGCAGATAAATTTTCATTGCAACATATTGATTTTGATCCAATAACATGATTAAAACTGTGGAGCATCAAGACATTTCTCCATCAAATGCACTGAAACGAATGAATACATCACTAAAAAACATTTGTTATCTTGGCTGTGATTTTCTTTTTTTTTTTTTTTTTTTTTTTACTTACTCACCAGCCCAGGCTTTGAATAACAATAAAGTCTAGAAAAAGCAGAAGTAAGTGAGTAACTTTGGAGTTAACCAATCAGTGACATTGCTGTGACACTCCAGAATTAAAGTAGTAGAACAAAATCAATAAAACAGGAGCTCAATTCTTCATCATCATCATTGCATGTCCACGTAGACCTCTTATCAAAGATTACACTTGAACCCTGCTTCAGGTTAACTCTACCGCCACCTTGTGGTCACATATATAAAATAACACACTGCAGTGTTAGTGTAATTTTTGTGATGTTATTTTCACATCCAGAAACAGAAGCAGGCAGCTGAAGTAAGAAGACATCAGGCTGCATTCCCAACATCTCCTCATCTCCCCTTGTACATGTTTTCACATCAGAGCGTGCGCGGCGCCGCAGACCCTTCAACCAGTGAATATGTAAATGTGACAGCAGAGGAGGGGGTCCAACAGCGATCCACCGTGGGATCTGATGTGTTGTGATGTTGATTGCAGCCTTCCACCACTTCCATCTTTCCAAATTTATCACAGCTTGATGATACATTCCTCCCTGACACCTCCCCATCCCCTCCCCTTCTCTCCATCCACCTCCCATCTGCTCCCCCCTCCTTCGTCTGAGGTGAGAAAGCAACTTGAGGTGTCGTCGGCAGGATCTCTGATTGCAGTGTACCACTTTTGTCAGTCACAATTCATCATATTATTCATTTCTCTCCCTGTCGTTCCCTCCGTCCCCGCGTCTCTCTCACTCTCACTCCGTGTTTATTTGTTTATTCAGGAAGAGGGACGTGTGATATGAGGAGGAGATTGAGCTGACGAAGGTTTGATGGCGATTGCAGCATCCCGGCGCATCTGTCAGTCACAGTTTATCATTTTATACATCACAGCACCTCTCGGATCCATCTCTCTGCCCGCTCTCATACCTTTTCAGTGAGAGGAGGGCGTGATGAGGGAATTAGCTTCTGCTGATGATATTTCGTGATACTGATTGCAACATCCCACCACTTCCGTCCAGGAGAATCCAAATAAAACCCCTGCCCACATCTCACAAACAGGGTCCAAAATTAACTGTTTGACTCACCGGCCAAGACGATAAAATAACAAACTGCACCAGCCAAAATAACAGATTGGAATTCTGTGTCATATGCATTATATTCAGTGCGTTTAATTGAGTTAATAATCATTTATTTTCCACAAGATGGGATCATTTTTTTTATCACAAAATCTAGAAACAGTAAAAGTGAAATCTATCCACTTGTATTTTTTTTTTCTGTTTGGCCAGCCCATTAATCCGCCCCTGCAAAAACTGGAGAAAATCACTTTAGATTTTTGATGCTGGATGCTTCTCCCAAAAGAATGGGCAAACATGATACCTGATGATCTTTGACCCATGACATCCCCTTCCCCTCTCTTATGTCAGGGTCAGACTCCATGATTTACACACGATTATGGCCCAACCCGACAATCGGAGGTCCTATATGGGCTTTCCCACTATGTGGTATCAGCTTGACTCTTGTTTTGTTTTCTGTTAGGAATCATGCCTGGTATGTGGCACAGGTTTTTGTTTCATCTCCAGTGGGGTCCAAAGTGTGCTGGGCTGCAAATAAACAAGACATGGACAAACTGCAGACCTCTGCCTGGTCAGAATATTGCCACGAGTCAGACAAAAAAATGAAACACATCCCATTGTCTGCTTGGATTTCCTACCTTTGGAATGAAATTCATCTTCTCACTGTGACAAAAAGCCACACAGAGGCCAGCAGCTTTAACCCCACTGTTCCCTTCCTCCCCAGTTTTGTACAGCTACTCAATATTGACCCCGCCTACCTTACTGTAATAGAAAACAAAGCTGGTAGCATCTTAACCACATAGGGCCGCACTGAGTTTAGTTGATACCACAAAAATAAAAGCACCAGAAGTGACCCACAGTCTGGGATGCCTCACAACTCCACAACAGAAAGTCTAACACGCTTGATTTTTGTCCTGCGTCCCATGATTTGTTCCCTCAAGTCAGAGACATTGATCAATGGGAGTGTAGATTACACAGTCAAGGAAAATCCTTCTTCCCTTAAATGTCACATTCACAATATTAGACCTGCATGTCCAACAAAATGCCTCCAGCTACAACTGAAATCAAAAACTCTTCCTAAAAATCCCCCTCCCCAAGTACAATAACTTTATAGGTTTCTGCTTTGCACAAACTGCTTCTCTACATGTCGTGTGCATGAGCAGCATCAGCCACAGGCCTTTCATAGCACACATTAGAAATGCTGTTGAAGGTGTTTTGGCTTTACTGCTTTGCTTGAGAGGAAGTTACTCCATTTTTTAAGTTAACGAACTATTGAAGAAATCTGTTTGTTTCCCCAAACTTGCTGACAAAAGCTTATAGAAGAATAAAGGAGAGTAAAGCTTATTGCACAGGTCAATACCACAGTTATTCCGCAGGTCCTACATAAAAGCAAATGAACATCTTTAGGAGGGCATATTCACCTCCTTCTGGGAGTCCCTCCTCACACAGACGCTCAGTTCTGCATCGATCCTGTTATTGAAGCTGTACAGACATAACATGCATCATAGCAACAACCCGAAAGTGCATTTTCTTGAGCTTTCACGTGGAGGGGATCGAAGCAACCACTTAAAGGTGACAAATGTTTGAGTTCACACCGTCTGAGCAGCACAGTGGGGGAATCTGCAGTCTGTGTTTACCGCTCAAGAAACTTATTCTGGGTTAATATTTCATCGTGTGTGGTGAATATTTTAAAGACTTTCATTAATTTTAAGCAACAACCTCTCTTTTAAAATCCGTTAAATTAAAACAAATCATTCTCTGGGGGCTTTGAGCTTCTTAGTTTTGTTTGTTTTGTGCATGGGTTGGTATGTTGTGTGAGTGTGTATTTTTTTCTGTTAGTCTGAGTCTAATTTTGATTTTCACATCACACTTAAAATCTATACAAACTGCAAGGGCTGCAAGTTGGTGCAGCAGGTCGTTGTTGGAGGGTTGCTGGTTTGACTCCACGGTTGGGCAGAGTCTATCTGTGTGGAGTTTGCATGTCTCTCCCCCCATGTGTGCACAGGTTTTCAATCACAGATGAGAAACATGCTGTTCATAGTGAACCCATCTCTTTTCTTTTTTTCAGATTATGATGGATGTCCTTTTGCAAATATAAAGTGTAATTTATTTATTGATTCATGTAGAGACAAAGGTGGAACCATTTCCATCACTCCACATGTTGCTTGTCTTTTCAGTATTCTTCTTGGCATTATTTAATATCTGAAAGGCTACAGCTGTATCTGCATGTCCTTGCTTCCCTAATAAACACTACTTCAATTGCTTTTACTGTACAGCTGAAAATGGACGAGTAGTGCTTTTTGTAGATTAGTTGACTCGAAGGCCCATCAATACAGAGCTCTCTGTGAGTCCAGTCCAGTTCCTTCCTCAGTGTTGAAAGTGAAAGTAAATCATTTCACCCTCTGATACAGTTTGATTCTCCGCTAACCCTGCTGTTAAACAGATAAACCAGCTCTGCTGAGTGAGAAACCTTTAAGAAAAAACATCTGTGTGAACAAGAGTGACAAGGCAAAACATCTGGCTGTGTCGTGCAGCATTACATTGGGTCGGTCGCGGGCAGTAAGGAGACTCACGTATGGTTAAATTAGCC
The DNA here is from genome assembly GCA_037902135.1 of Cetoscarus ocellatus. Taxonomy (NCBI): domain Eukaryota; kingdom Metazoa; phylum Chordata; class Actinopteri; order Labriformes; family Labridae; genus Cetoscarus; species Cetoscarus ocellatus. The sequence goes on along the minus strand of JBAMNC010000189.1, from coordinate 230,208 downwards.
TGGCTTTGTCGCTGATCCTTGTATCGCTTTCAATTAGGACATTTTTTAACACTGAAGCAAAGTGTTTTCTTTGCAGTGATATCACGATGTGATATTTTTTATCAAATGACCACTTATACCTGCATCAACAAGAACAATCAGATATGTTCAGCACGTGTGGCCTGCCTAACAGAATCAGAAGAAGACCGAGTTGATAATGTTTCACACTCACAGGACCAGCAGCGCAGGGTTTTCTTCAGGTGGAGGGTACTTTATTGTTTCTTTTGCAGAGGTGTATTAAAGGCAATAAAACATCCTCACAGTCAGCTTCTACCTTCTGAGACTCTCTCATCAGCTGTTAGTGAAATATGAAGACAGCTTAGGTTAATACCATTGTGCTTATCCAGAGAAAAGTGCAGTCATTGCCTATAATGATCATTGATGTCCTTCAGCTGAACAGTAAAGTTTCTTTATGTGTATTATTATGAGACAATAAATTCAGATTAAAAATGTACTTTTGGTCTTGTTTGTGCTGCCTGTGCTCCATTTTGTCGCCTGAATATTTAATAACCAGTAATTTTATAAGCAATCATCACCTTTTTATGGAGGCTGTCATTGTTATAACTATAATTAATGGCACTCATGTATTTCATCTAATGAAAGGGTTGTTAAAATCATTAACAGCAAAAAACTCAAAAATAAAGTCTGGGAACAAACAAATTAAAGAGGTTGTTTGGTGGAGGGAAGGAGCATCAAACAGGAAAAAATCTGCAATTTTCAGGTACAAAGATTTTTTATCAGTGTTATTTTTCCTGTCTGATTTTATTACCTCAAACTTTGATATTTTAAAGCATCAGTATAGACACGTGATCACCAGTTCAGACACAGGAATGCATGCTCACACACAAACAAACTACAGACTAACATGAGAACACATCTCCAGACACACACACACACACACATGGCCGGGCCCATCTGTTGATCTACAGTAGATCAGCCTGCTGGTGGGAGCTGCCTCATCCCTGACACACACATACACACACAAGCTGCTATGTGCCAGTGTGTCTCGGGGCCGAGCATGACGAGGTGTCAAAGTGTTCTGCTCCGCCTGCCAGCTCCCCCTCCACGCCACTCCCTCCCCTCTCCATCCACCCTTCCCCATCTCCCTCTCACCTCTCTGTTTCTTCACACACACATTTGTACAAACAGAAAAACCAAAGAACACGGTGAAGGGTGTAGCTGTTTCCAAATGCATCTCTACACTGTAATGTGGTTCTCAATCACTCCCTGTCTTGCCGCCCCTTCTAGATGAAGATCTTTATAATATCTAAAAGTTACTTAAAGGGCAAAGTTACATTTTTTTTTCCTCTCGTGTTATATCCACATATCCTTGCAGTGCAGCTGGATCTGCCTGATTCAGTGTCTGTGATCAGGCAGGTCCATTTTGCCATCTACAACGGTTGTGCTCGGCCCAAAGTGGAACTGCCCAATCTACATCCTTTGAAGCATAAAGAGGTGGAAGCTACGAACAAGTTGACACTATAAAGTGATGGCTCATACAGAGATTAGCATAGATGCTAGCAGCTTCAGTAGCAGTTAAATCACCACATTTCTTTATTAATTGAAAAATATCAACACTGAAGGCATTTGTAGTCCAAAATTATACATTTGCTCCACTTCTGACATGTTTTGATGAGAGTTTGTTCTAAGAAGTGGCTCATATATATATATATATATATATATATATATATATATATATATATGTATGTATATATATATATATATATATATATATATATATATATATATATATATATATATATATATATATATATATATATATATATCTCTTATAAGAACAAAGCTGACCAGTCTGGCATCCTTTGTCCTCATGTGTGGAGTCTCTATTTTTTATTTGGTATTTTGAGCTGAGGTTTTAGAACTCCTCATGTTTTTTGTCAGGCTTAAATCACTGACTAACCTACACACTGTTGACTTGCAGTTAAAACTCTACATTAGCATTAGCGTTAATGCATTACATTAACCCATGCAGAGTTGCAGGGCTCTGGACACAATCCATGCTGACACTGGTTTGGAGGTGGGTACACCCTGCCCTTGACTGGTCATAAGTCAGTTAAACTCAACCATCATCACATCTCAAGGTGTTAAAAATAATCTTATCGACATCAAGTGACAGGGAGCACAGCTTTGCAGGATTTTGTAAGAGATCTTCTCTATTACATCTCTGATACCACCTCCAAAGATGAAACACTGAGGGAAGGAGGGACAGAGGTATCGAAACTGGATAGGCCTGTAAGGAGACAGTGTTGAAGTCCAAAGCTGAAGATTGTGAATAATAGTGGGCCTAGTATTGAGCCTTGGGTACACACTCGTGGATTTTGGGAATGTTTGTAGTAACACCAACTCATTTAATGAGCTGGATTTGGGTAAATAGCTGGAAAACCACCAAAGTGAATGCTCTGAAATCTAAAGCATCATGGCGGTAGTGATCCATGTATGATTTACATATGGATCATTAACGGCAGACATCTTGTACTTTCTGTTCTTACCATATCAGAGTGTTCTGCTCTCTATGAAACTGCTTGCTTTCCATCAGGGAGTTTATCAATCTGTGCCAGCCAAACTTATGAAGGATCTTCTATCAACAATATTGCTTGTAATACATCCCATTTACTGGCATATGTAACAATTATTCCTCAGAAGGAGATAATATTCAGAACAAAAACTTTAAATCAAATGTTGGGTTCAAACAAAGTCGAGATCAGCTTAAAGTCAATCACAACAGACTGTGTGGCCCAGTGGGAGTGGATGTTGAGTGGATGTTTATGTTGTTAAGTTCAGTCACCCGTGATCTATAAGTGTTCCAGCTGACATCCATTTAACAGCACACACATGTATACACACTGTGGCCCAGGCTGTTGTTTTTGGTGGTGTTTTGCTTCTCTGGATTTATTGAACTGGATAATTCTGAGCATGCTCGATAATGTCTGTTTCCCTTTAACTGAACTGTAAATAACAGATACGAGAAACACAAACAATGTATAAACATCATTGACCAAGCAGTTGATCAGCCAAAGCAATTCAAAGCTGAAGGAGACAATGGCAAAAAGGGATGCAAATATAATGATTTTGTGTACAAACAGCTCTCATTCATTGCTGCCTGTATTTGCTCTGCTGCATTTGGACCTATGAGTCAGTGCACAGGGGTGAGGAAACTCCTGCTGTAAATATCCTTTTGCTCAAGTTGAGCCAAGACATCACACTTCTGCTTTGAGAGGATATGAGGCCACTACTTTCTTTTAATATGTGGTGGGAGCAGCAGCTATTGGGTCTCATAGACAGTGTTGATGTATTAAGCACCAATATTCATCAGATCTTTTAGGAGAAACAAAAACTCCAAGCACATCAGCACAGTGCACCATATTCAAAATGACACATCACACCTTTCACTGTGGGCTTTGATAAAAGACTGATGGTGACTCCACGTCAGACTCTTAACATGCAAACATCTGCAGCAGGAAAAATCCTCCTCATCTGCTCAAAGAGGAAAAACACCCTGACTTTGTGAAATGTCCCATTTGCCATGTCTGAGCCCCTGCTGAAGTTGTCAGGGTGTCTGTTAGAATCAAACTTAACAAGCCTTAATGTGCAGGCATCAATGATTACTTTATATGTTCAATACCAGCTCATAAAAATGGTTGAGGAAGGTGCCATCATGATGTGTTCAAATTTGTCTCACTTTATTCATTTATTTTTATTTTCATTTTCATTTTTTTTTATGTATTTCAATGTATTTGTTCTTTGGCTGAAAACTTGAATATTTTAGTAATAGCTATATAATTAATAAATCAGATTTTTGTCTGTATTAATATTGTTAAATAAACTGTAAACTGTACAAAGGGAGGTATTGATTTTTTTCTTTTCTCTGAAAAGGCTAGAAAAAAACGTATCAACAAAAACAAGTACTTCTCCTCAATAACTCCTTGCTGTTCCTTTAAAATCTTACTAAAATGAGTGGAAAATATTTTTTTATAAGGCATTCCAGTTGCAGTTTTTGTCAAAATGGCACTGAACCAAAAATCATGACCAAAAGAAAAATGAGGTACATGCCAAACTGTAGGCTGAGAGTGATTTGCCTCATAATGACAGCAGTAATTCCCTTTATCATGTGCATATTTAGAACTGTGTCTTGTAGAGCCTCACACATACTAGGATGTATTTAGGTCAAATACAAAAACAGAGAGGATTTAGAGATTCAACCAATGAGAAAGCAGTTTCTTTCTTCTTTCCAAGCCTCCCTTGATATCATCTGATGACATTACTTTGACTGAGGACCTGGTGATAAAATCACATTTGTGCTTGGATGTCAACTCAAAAATACTAGTCAGTTATTTTGCATAAATGCAAATTTGTAATGACAAAGTTATGCAACAAACTCCATTCTTCTGAGATTTTTATTTGCTGTACAAGATAGAAAAAAAATGTCAACAAAGAAGGAAGTTATCGTACTGGGGAGCATGGACACACAAACACACACACTCTCCACTCTCTTCTGAAATGCGGCCCACTTTTCCATTTTTCACTCCATTTATGTGTGTTTGCTTATTTTGATGAACACAACAGGAGTTTTTGCACAACCATGTGAGAGACGTGGATCTGTGCGTGTGTGGTTGTAATGTGTGTGTATGTCATTGTGTGTGTGTTTGTAATGAGTGTGTGTGATGGTGCCATCTGTTAAAACATTGAGAGGAACAGTCCAGTATTATTCCCACAATCCCTCCCCTGATGTCCCCTCTGCTCCCCTCTTAGTGCTCTCTCTTTTATAATCAACATTTAAGCCATCGATTTAGCCATCTATCCATCCATCCATCCATTCATCCAACCATCCATCCATCCATTGATCTATCTGTTTATCTATTTATAACATTCAGTGCATGTATATATCAGTCTATTCATTAATGCATCCATCTTTCTCTCTATCTATCATCTCGTTTTCATGTCCAATAATACATCCATCATTTCATCCATCCTTCCATATGTCAATCTATTCATCCTTCTAAACATCTCCCTTTTTTGTCCGTTTATCCATTTATGGTTTCATCCTTCCATCATTATCTCCATCCATCCATCCATCAGTTCATCCTTTCATCCAACCATCTGTCCATCAATCCATACATACAGTGGTTCATCCATCCATTAGTCTTTAATTTTTTCCTTCTCTATCTATAATCCAATTCATTCATTTTCCCATTTTTTGTCAGCTTACCTATCTATTAATACATCATTCCATCGTTATCTTAATCTGTCCATCAATCTGTTCATCCGCAGCTTTATCTTAATTTATCAATTACTCAGTTGTTCAGTCCCTCCATCCAGCTCTAATAATCCATCCTGTCATCCATCCATTCTTTCATTTATCCAGATTTCTATCATCCATCCATCCATCCATTAATCCGCTTATCCATCCATTCATTCAGACGTTTATCCAACCATCATTCATTGATCTTCCTTTTTAGTCTTTATGTATCAGTTCATTCATAGTTCTTCACATTCATCTGTCTCTTTTTGTCCAGTGTCATATCCCTCTATTCTCTATTGCATGCATGCATGCATCCATCCATCCTTCCATCTTTCTATTGCTTTTCCTGTCCATCCTACTATCCATTTATTGTTACATTTATCTATCATCCATTGTTTTTCATCAATTTATTTATTAACCCTTTTCCACTGTCCATCCCTCTATCCAGTCAGCTTTCATCCATCCAGTGTTTTTTTTTTTTTTAGTAATTTATATTACTTTCTTCCTCTCTTTCTTTCTCTGAGTCCCTCTATTCATCCACAACTCCCCTCTCAGACCTCAGGGTGTTTTATTTCTCTCCTCCAGATCACTAAATCCACTGGACTCAGTGGTAAACAACAGCGTCATCTGCATATCAGTACGCGGGAGCCTCCATTTACATATCTTAGCACAACATGTTACACAACAGCCTGGACTTGTTTGGATTAGTGATGTTTACAATTTACTGCATGTGCTTCTAGTCATGCTATTTATTCAGCTGCAGTCGGTATTTTAATATTCTTTTGGTTTTTGATGCATGTGATGTACACCATTGTGATGTTTTCCTGAACCTTTACTCAATAACATGGCTGACAATCATGTAGCATCAAGCTTGTTGTTTTTTTTCTAGTGCAGTGTCGCTTAAATTTGAGAGAGACACAGAGGATTTAATTCACCTCAACTTGCTCTTACGTTAATAGAATCATCAGTGTTGGTGTGAGCATTACAAATGTTCATAAAGTCATTCATATGATACAACAGGAAAAACACATTGTTATTGTTGGCTAAGGTTCACAGTCATAGTGATGTTACAGTTGAAACGTCTCCTTTGTAGCCTCAGATGCTGTGGTTACAAACCTCAATCAGAGATTGTTGTGCAGACAGCTTCTGTGCGTGCAGCTTCCTCAGCAGGATGATTTGCTGCAGTCCTCCTCGCTGAATCATCCTTGACTCTAGAACCAGACCAGAGGTTTTTTTATTCTCTGAGTGATCCTGACCACCAGCACTTTGTTGGAATAGGAAGTAGAGACAGAAAGACTCCCTGAGGAGCCTTGAAGCTCTGCAAAAGATTTTCAGCTTGAACATTGAGTGACTTTAGAGTCACAGCAGGATACTGTAAGCATGATGGTACAGATGCAGTTTCCATTCAGTTTTATTTATATAAAGTATTGTCCCTGCAATATGGATCGACTTTAGTGTCGGTCCCAGAGGAAGTCAATGTAATAGAGAAGCAAATGGCTGAGTGTCTGCTGCCAACCATGTGCCAGAGGCTGACCTACATGCTAATTAAAAATGGACTTCAGCTTTTGCAGCTTTTCTAGTCATTTATAGTTGGACACTGAAGGTCACACCTTCCCATTCACACTCATTTATGGTGTATCAAACACACCCTTTCATACCCATTTATCACTGATGCAGTAGTGGGAGCAACTTGAGGTATCTTACCCCACGTCGACGTGTGAAAACCAGAACTGGACTCAAACCCTCGACCCTCCATCTGATGGTGGAGCGTACTACCAGACTAGAACAACAACGCCCTAAGTTCACGGACTGAGTCACTAAACCCGTGCAGCTAAGGACATTCAAGGGCATCATAGACCACTGACCACACAAGGCCGAGTTCCCATGCCAGTCTCATTCGATATCAGAATTAATTAGACTTGTGGTAGTGCACAGAGCATTGCATGACCAAGCACCTGTTAATATCTAAGAACTGTTGAAGTTGTACAACTCCATCAGGACTCTTAGGTCCTCTGATCAGAGTCTGCTGGTTATTCTTCATACTAGGCTTAAACTTAAGGAGACTGGCCTTTTAAGTTGTTGCTCCTAAACTTTGGAACTGCCTCTGACTGACTCTGTTTACATTTTTGGAAAACAGCTGAAGACCCATCTTTCAGCTGGCATTTTTCTAATCTATCTTACCTTGTAATGTTTTACTCAAAAGCACTTTGTGGCCTCTGCTCTCGAAAGGTGCCATATAAATGATTTTTACTTCAACAAGTAGGACCAGCCATGCAGCCCCACCCACTGGATCAAGAAGGAGCTATCAATCTGTCAGTCCTCTCCGTGTCTGGTTTGGTTTCCCATGCTGAGTCAAATTAAGCCTCAGGCTCCACTCCTACCCCTCCCTAAATTTCTTTTAAGTTTTAGCTTTCTAACCATACTCCATAACCATAAAGATTTTGATTTCCTGGTCACTGCTGCCACTAGATCACTAGTTGGCATCATGTTTTGTAGTGTACATATATGTAATATGTTTGGATAGATGTCCAACCTTCAATCTTCAGTAGTGAAATCCTTTTTCACCATTGCTTTCTCCTCTGTCCATCTTGTGCTATTCCAAGGAATTCACGTCTAGTGGCAAAATAAAAAGCCCTCAGTTGTCACTTCAAATTATGGCCCCAGTTCAAAAAGCAAACCAACAGTATGTAACCAGAATCTTTTTCTATTATGTTTAGCTGGTATCCAGGAGATTGGGCCTGTTTTTAACCATCTATTAAAAAAATACTGAACGAAACTCCCAAATTATCACCAAGTTACTACCTTAGGAAATGTCAATATTGCAACTGAGTTGGTTTGGACATCAGGTTTGGATATCTCCTGGTCGTCTCCCCTCGAGGTCTTAAGGGCATGTCCAACCATCCCTGTCTTTTCCAAAAAGGCATACAGAGACCGTCTTTTGTCTGCATGTTTCAACCTTTTTCCCTGAAATGTAAAGTATCGACATTTTCTTGAGAAAAGCATGTGTCCAATTAGTGATGTACTGTAACAGCAGCTTCAAACAGTGTTTCCCAGCGTTAACTCATGATTAGTCTGGCCTCAATCAATATCTCTGCAGATGGGTTATTTCCTAATTAGTGCTCTGCCTCCTGTCAATACAAGTCATGAAATACAAGAAGAGAACTGTGAATGTGTAATGATTGGACTGACCTTCAACACTGCAGAGGCGAGTCAACCACAAAGTCCTCTCCATTTATCGCAGACTGAGTGTTTGAAACTGTTTCTAAATCAGCACACAGTCTCAAGGGCATAAAGAAACATACATGATGAGAGTGGCATTTATTATATGTAACACGCTGTGTTAGTTTTGTACGTTGGTTTATCTAAGGTCAGATGTTAACAACATTCCAGTCCAGTGCTGCTACTGGACCTAATTTCATCATGTAGAAAGTAGGGATAAGTGAGGAATATATCCAATCACAGCTACTTTGGTTGTGTGGAAAGGTTGGATGAGTTAAGAGGGACATCCAATCACAGCTGCCTTAGCTTTGTGGTGGCAGGATAAGTTGTGGAGCGATCCAATCAGAGCTCCTCTCTTCATGAATTGATATATTCATGTAGAGCAGGTTCACTGTTTGTTGTCAGTTCTGGTATTGTAACTGAGATGCTCTGCCAGGTAGCCTAAATAAAGGTGACTGCATTTCACACAAAAGTTCAATTTGTTTCTGTTCATTTATACATTCAGACTTTACAAGCATTCAGTAAAGGGTTATTAGATGTTTGATTTTATCCAAGTGTGAAACATGACTTCAGAAATTCAAGGAAACATAAAAAATGCCTTACCCTTTACACTTCATATTTTAGTCGGATAAAATTTTCAGTAGATTTCATCGACTAAAATGTTGTGACATTTCATCAACTAAAACTAGACTAAAATTAAAACAATTTAGATGACTAAATTGTGACTAAAACTAAAAGATATTTTATGCAAAAGACTGAAACTAAAACTAAATCAAAAAAGTGCTTTCAAAATCAACACTGAAGAAATACATCAGACCAGTGTTAACTTGTTGTAGCTATAGGAGTAAAAGAAGCTCAGATTTTCCTCCATCACCTCATTAACCTTCAGTTGGAGATCTACTCCCTGAACAACAGACGTTTTTAATAACTAATTAAAAACGCCTGTCAAAATTAACACTGCTGCTCGTCTGTAATGTACAACGCATTGTTTTGTTGAAGAAACCAGTTTGACATGATCTGAGCTTTGGGTGTGTAATCCTGCTGGAAAGAAACCATCAGAAGATGTGGTCTTCAAAGGATGGACGCCAACCCTTTTCTGCTGCGTGACAATCATCCTCGTGCTTGTCTCAGCATGTCACTGTAGAGCTTGCATGTACGGAGCCTGGGTCTGGTGAAGGTGGTTGTGGTTTAGTAGGCACGATAAAGTAGGATTTTGCACTGGGATGGTGGCCGGTGAGAGTTACACCTTGCTGTAAGGTTAGATAGCATCAGTATCGTCTCAACCTGGAGCTCACATATACGGAGCCTGGGTTGAAGGTGGTGATGAAGGGCCATGTGATAGCTTTTGTAACCCTTTAGTGGTGAACAAATTTCTGCAGCTCATATGCTAGTGTTCCTGTTTTTTTTGCTCTTGGATGTCAAGGCAGAACACATAAACTGATCAGTTTTACTGCCTGACCTTGTAGCAGTTTGGTGTAGGGACAAACCAAGCCAAGGCAGAGAGTATTTGTTATAAAATAAAAGATATAGATTTATTCATTGGAGAGAAAATACAAACATCCCCCTGTCCTTGTATCACAACATTATACCTCACTTGCTCCTCGCTGCTCTTTCTTGCCCTTTATCTCCATCAGTTATTCTCGCTCATCACTCCTCTCCCTGTCTCCATGTTGTTTTTCATTCCTGAAATGGATCCCCTCACTTCCCATCACCTCGTCTTTGCCTCTCTAAAACATGGAAACTCTAAATTAGTGTTTAGTTTTTGCCCCATCTCTGTATTTTTACCCTCTCTACTGTTTCTCCACATTGCTAGTGCTCTGTTTCAACAATGTTAAAAAAAGAGAAAAATGTGTACATATGCTGGTGAAATACTAGCAGCTGTGATTGCCAGAAAAGTCTCATAAAGTTTAGGGTAAAATATATCACACAAAACAGCTTTTTCTTTGGTGACTATAAAGCTTAATCGTTATTAGTTTACTATTTTTAACCTTTATTTAAATCTCTTTTTCAAGGGAGACCTGATCAAGAAAGGCAGCCTCACACTCATACAACCCACAATAAACAGTTAGAACTTATGGATTTTGTGATATTGAACGGGCAGCTGTGGTTGCCAAAGATTGTCCACAATATTACAGTTAAAAAAGGGAGGGGAATAAATGTTACGGTAAATTGCCAGCTGCTCTGAATTCCAGGGATTGAGAGTGAAAAATAAAGAAGCAAAAAAGGAACTTATACATTTATAGGTAAATTATCAGCAGCTTTGGTTGCCAGAGATTAACAAAAAGAAATAGAGTACAAACAAGGAACTGATACATTTTACGGGAAGTTATCAGCAGCTGTAGTTGGCAGAAATTTACTAAAATATATACAGTAAAAGAGGAACTAAGACGCTTTATGGGAAATTACCGTGAGCTGTTGGTTCCAGAGATTTACTGTAAAAATCACAGTTCAAACTACGATGAACTGCAGATGGTTACAGTACGTTATAGATGGATGGATAGATGGATGGATGGATAGATGGTTGAATACTTTATTGATCCCGTTGGGGTAATTCTGGTATATAGTAGCACCTTAAAACTGTCCCACTGTAAACCAAAGTCTGCCCCTTTTTTTCCACTCAGCCTCTCCGCTCAGTCTTCATCGGAGTAACTGTTCTTATTTTTTTATCGCGTCTCACTCAGACTGCAGCGTATAAGATCACGGATGACAGATAAACTTGATGGTTTGATTGGCCGAGGTGTATTTTGAGCCTGCGAGCACGGCTGGCCCTGCAGATGGTGTTTGGTATTTTTAGACTCGCTGTTGCTGGTTCATGTGTTTTTGCGTGGGCTGGGGGATGTTCAGAGCTTTTTTCGACTTTCTCCTGAAACATGAGCAGCTTTTTTAAAGAATATCCCTCTCTGTAATACTTCATTGACTGTTGTCATCACCTACATTAAGTGAACAGATTTATTTCCCTGCCAATGCCACTTTTGTACTGTTGACACAGCTACATCAAATCTAACACTGCCAGGCTGCCTCCCCTGGCCCCACAGGATTGTGGGTATTTGATTTGGGCTCTGTCTCCATCTGGGCTCCAGCAGGACAGAGCGCAGTAAAGCCACACTGCACCCGATGCCTGCAGCCTGCTGGGGAGTTCAGGCTTCACTCCAGCTTTGGAGGGTTTCAGGTGGTGGCGGTGGGGCAGCGAGGGGGCTTCAGTGTGAAGATAAGAGCTTCAAGATAAGAGAGGAGTAAAAATAGAGCAGCTGAGACTGGAAGGGACAGAAGGTGCAGGAGAAAGACTGTGTCAGAATGTCAGAATTGATATTTTAATATCTCAGAGGAGTCTGTAGTGGTATTATATGGTGATGCTTGTGTGTAAATAAAGACATGGACGCAGAATTGTGGCACAAACATGAAGGTATTTTATTTTATTTCTATAAAGGTACATTCTCGCTTATCTAATTGTAACCAGCATTGTCTTGACAAAGTCATATTTACAGCATCGTTTGACAAATGTAATTAAGGAAATCTGCTTGATTGATAAGAGTTCCTGTGTTTACTTTTGTTAATGAGAAAAAAGGAGAGACGATGGTCCTTACAGACCTGAAATGCATAGAGGGTTTTAAACAGGAGTATGATATCAATGTTAGGCCAATGCAAGATATAGAGTTAAAACTGTGTTGTATATATACAAGTAAATAGGAATAAACTAGGAGTTTGTGTCCATATTTCCCAACTTCTCAGAATTCACCAGTTTATGGTCATCCAGATCATTTCAATTTTAGGATACGTAACCATGATGAGTGGACATTTGTCGTGCTGGCATTGGAACACTTGGCACTTGTTGTGGTTAGACTTAAGGCAAACTCCGTTAGTGTGAAACAGCAACATGTGCTCCCAAAAAAGGTTAAGACATGATTCCAATTGATTATTTCCCGTTTCTTGATAAATAGTATCGTCTTAGATAATATTTTATATCATTGGAAATCCTGATTGGTCACTTTTGTTTGGGTGGAGCCCAAAAAACAGTGACAAAATCCCATCTTCTCCTGAAGAACGCCTACAGTTCCTCAGTCAGGGCTTTCACACCGGCACGGTTCTGGTTCTGGAACCAGTTTCGTTCTGGATTCTTAGAACTTTGGTGCTTTCTAGCAAATCAGCCCACATTCATACCAGTGTAAGCAGAACAAAAGTGGGAGGGCATTATTTTGTCTTACTCAAGTGGGGGTAGACAACACACCGGCAAAATGGCAGGTTTCACCAATATTCTAGAAGTGTTTGTTGCTTTATTTCAGATTTTTGTTTTCATGCACAGGAGCTGTGCAGATGTGAAAGCCCTCAGTGAAGCAAGTTTGAGGACCTGGTTATTTCAGGGTGTTATTGATGCCCCCTTCACAGTCTGTCTTTGACTCCATCAGTCTCAAGGAACTTGTTTGTACATTTAGAAATGGTGCCAGGGCTGACACCAAATTATCCTGACACTGTGCCATCATGCCTTTGCAATCAGCTTAAATGTTCTTCATCCTTCCTCTACATCCTTGTTCTACATCCTTCTTCTGGTTTATTTTTGATATCTGTCAGCAGATCAACAAAAGTTGCCACAGTGCTCGAGTGCATCTCTGAATGTGGAGTCCACATCTTGGGTGTCGGATGCTTAGTCTTAAATTTGCTTCATCAGCCATCGGGAGGTGGAGGGTTTGAGCCCAGCTCTGGCTGTCACATGTTAATGTGTCCCTGGGCAATTGCCTTGACCCAAAGTTGTTCCCACTTGCTTGTGTAAATGGGTATGATTGAAGTCAATTTCTATACACTGTTCACTGACACAACTAAATTAAAACTACTAAAGCTAACGGTCATGGAAAACATGTCTCTCACCGTTGAGCTCTTCACAATGACAAAGTTAATTCATTAAACTGTGAGTGGTCTTGTTTTATGCTCAGGATGCTAACGGGCTAAAACAGACGGAGCGGCTGTTTCCTCTCGTTAATCATTTCAGACACATATGTTTTATATCTAACAGCAGATCTAATATGTAAAGCATCAGTCGATTGCTCCGGGTGATCAAGTGTTGAAAACCCTTTCAGCTTCCTCTTTAGTGGTTGAAAATATCGCAGTGACTCAGCCTCCTCTGGGTGTTTTCAAACTGAAGCCATGATGGAGAGATGAGCCAGAAGTGACAAAGGTTTAGAGGAGAAAGGGATGACGAAGGAGGAGAGATGAAAGACCAGAGGAAATGGGACGGAGGGATGTCGGGTGGATTAAAAAGAAGGGAGAGAAAATTAGCATAAGAGGTGGAGGAGAGGACAAGGATCGATAAACTGAGAGCGTCTGAGATCGGGGACTTCTTCAGGGATCCGTGAAGCGTGGGAGGACGACGGTAGCTGCACAATACACACTTAATGACGACATACAGGAGTGTGTTAGTTATACACACACGCCTGAGGCAGGTCTCTCTGTCTCTAACTCACACACAGTGATTTGCTAACAAGCCTCCTGCCTCCATCTTTTCATGTTATCACATCTTCAGCACAGAAACACATCTGATCTTGATTATCCTCCTTCTGCCTCAGTCCTCTTTTTTCTTTTCCTAAACCCTGAGCCCCAATTAGTCCTCTCCAGGACCAGAGACCTGTAGGGATTTGTTTTACCCCTTTGGTTGTTAAGATTCTGCACCAAACATTTAAGCTATGGTTTGGTTTTCTATGTTCTGAGTGAGTAGATGTGATGATACAGATGGCAGCCTTCTGTTAAGATACATCTTTGTGTAACTTTTTAATATCAAGAGCAATGTGACTTACTTAGCAGAAAAACAGAACCCTCTGTTTGGTGAAATAAATCTTGACCAATTCCATCTGAGAATCAAAACGAATCCCTCAAGGAATCAATATCATCAGTATTTTTGCTTATCAGTTCCTTCTGCTTTGTTCAGCATGCCTTGCAAACTAAAGATGTCACGCTTTCACCAGAGGCAGACAACAAAAAAGTCAAAATCATGGCTGACAGCCGGCAGAAGAGGTCAAAATTTGTGGCTTAAACTTCAACAAAAACACACTTACTGTACAACTTCCAGTAAGTGGAAACATCAGCCACTTGCAGAAGCATTTATCTTCGCAGCGATGTCTAAAATATCAGGATCATAGGTGAACTTTCGTCCAAACAGAAAATCGATAAGGGAATCATTAAAGAATTGGACTGATAAGCAGAACTGTTGATGACATGGTATCAATTAAATCTTGTTAATTACCATCCCTAGTCATGACTTTTAGTTCAAAGGTCCCACGTCTTGGTGTGTTTGACTGCTTACATCATGTCTTGGGTGCCTATTAAGCAAGGATTCTTAGATGATTGAAGACAAGTCTTTGTAGAAGATTAGACGCAGTCCTTTTAACCTCAAGCAAGTGTGTTGTGCTGAAGGCCACCTTCTCCGAGCATGCCAGGGTGAGGGAAGTGAAAGGGCGCTCACACCACGCAAAGAATATGGACTTAGAAACTCACGGCTAGTTTGAGTGCACCCTAACAGTGGCTGCAGATACATGCAGTGGAGTATCTCAGTTTTGACTGCAAGTTCAGGCAAAATAGCATATGCAGTAATTTGATAAAATGGGATTAGCCAGGGCCATCTGTCCTTCTTTTAGTAACTCGGGATGCATGATTCTATTTGGTAGATATGGTATTAGCAGATAATAACTCAAAAAGTTAAATATCTGTATCTGCAAATATGAAATATTCTGCTTATATTTTCAGCCATACATATTGGCCATAAATATCCCTCATATCAGTTGAAATATCAGCAGAATGTCTTGATGTTACATAATGCCTTACCTTAATTTCACTTTATGTCAACATTAATACACCGAAAATACCACTACTGAAGAAAAAATAAAGGTTTTCTTCTTCCTTATTCTGTTTCCAGCACAAATAAAACATTATAGAATAGGAAATAGGTTAACTTTAGTGAGGTGAAGGCTACATACTTGTGTCCAAAAAATATAATGAGTAAATATCGGCATAGTAGCAAAAATCCAATACGCCGCATCCCTAATAGAAACCTAACTTTGATAATTGAAGAGCCTCTTTATTCCTCATTATTCATTTGTTATTTATTTTTATTTTTACTTATTTTTGCTTATTTTGGGTTTGTTTGCTCTTATTATTATTATTTAAGTTTGTATTGCACATACTTTCTATGCTATACAAATAAAGTTCTATTCAAATAAAGTTTTCATTGATTGATTGATTGATGTACCTCATCATTTTTTCTTTGAGAAAGGGATAAATCAGCAAATCAAACATGGCAGCAACTACAAGCTCTTACTTTTCAAACAGTAAAGACGCTTCTGTTTATGAAAGGATTAAAATAACTGGAAGATTAGATTAGCCACAACAAGCCACGGTAGCCTCATTTGTTGCAATTTATGACTTTTTGTTGTTTGTGTTGTAAAAAAAATGAACAACACAGGTGCCCAAATGTTTCGTCTATCCAGTGATATGAGGAGCCATGTCACTCTGTGTGCATGAAAAGCTCAGTTTGACTACTTCACCAACAAGCTGACACAGAGACAAGCATTGATATCAGTGTCTTGTTGGAAATAATGACTGAACATTAACTGTGATGTGTGACTGTCAGGGTTTTGATTCTGCAGTCAGAACAAAGCAGCGTCACCTGTCCGGCTCTGACAGGCGCATATTAAATAAAGCTTCTTTGTCAGTGTGAAATGTTGGCCTCACCTCGCTCTCATTATCTGCACAGTTTAAATTTGACACTTGCTTTCTCTCATCATATCCCATCTGCCGTCTCACCGGCTCTATAATACACTTATCTCGACTTGTTAGAAGACAATCCCCTCGACCCCTCTGTCTCCAAAGCCCTGTTACAGAGCATCCATTTTTCAGATATTACAGAATGTTTCAGACGCTGCCGTCCTCTTCTTCCTCTCTTGTTTTACTGGCTGTTGATACTGAGGTAGTGATCTGAATATTTTGTGTGTGTGTTGGCTTGAGTTGAAAGTTTCCCTGATTTAAATGTCGGAGAATGTCATGGATAACTCTGAGGCGTGTTTCATCGGCTCATGTTATGTCAAACTCCCCACCCTTCTTTTAGAGGACTGTTTCAAACCCTGGTGCTCTGATATCAGATAAATCGCTGCTTTAATAGAGCCAAATAAAAAACATTAAAGGGGAAGTTTGGACATCAGGCCACTTCAGGGTTTGGCAGGAATGTTGCACTGATGCTTTTATGGAAAAAGTTCGCACAGGTGAGGCAAGTACGATGTTTATGACAGGAACACAAAGAGACGAAGCAGAATTTCATTGCAATGATGCACCAGAATTAGCTTCTTAAGAAGTATTAAACTATACATTTAAATGCTGGTGATATTTTTGATACCTTTAAGCCCTCATATTTCTTTTTTAGTAAATGGATATTAAGAATGATTTCAAATGTGTTCTTTTATTTCCAAAAAATGGATTTTAGTGTCACAGAAAACATTAAATGATGCAAATTTAATGTATTTTAATATAAATTTTCAAGCATGTATGCTTAACAAATATCATGATGTCATTGTATAATAAATGACATTTGGAAGTAGGCGAATGATCATGCTTTTTAGACTCTTACATGCTCTTTTGTGTGTTTTAAATGTCCAACAAGTGACAGAGTACTCCTACGCACAAGACACAGCTTCAGGACTTCTCCTTTCCCTTTTTACCAGTAGCTGCCTGTAATGGCTCATTCCCCAAGCCCCCTCAACTAGACCTACCAGTGTGACATCATACTGTTGTTTCTTTAGAAGTTTAAGCCCTTTGGTTTGAGGTGGCAAGCCCAGAGCAGAGCATGGCCATGGGGGGTATTAAAGTGACAGAGTGAGAATAGAGGTGGATAAGAGGTGAATTAAGGTTGGGTGAACATTAGCAAACATCAGAATCAAACATATGAGCCAAATTTGAGGCAAAATTTGACCCTATCCCACCTTTTTGCATGAATCACAGACACTTTGTACAGACAACTGTCGTCATTAGCCAAGAACAGTCGGTTTGCTTCCACTGTAGGTTCTCATTCCAATTTATATTCACGTTTGATATTCAACTTTTGTATTGAAAATGATCAGTTAGAATCAATACCTTGTCCCCTTTAACATTTGATCTGGGCCCGGATGCCTGTTGGCTGCTCGGAGGTTTTAGGTGGCGGGCCAGTTAGCCCTTGAGTTAGCCGCAACTTTAGCGCAGTTAGAGCAGCGTTAACCTTAACTGTGGACAAATGCATCTTCCTTGGGCTTTTTGGGATCGATGGGGACTGTGAAATTGGAACATTTTGCTCTTTTTTTGCAGCATAGTGGGTGCACAGGGAAGGTGCAATGATACACAGAAATCTGTTTGCAACAATATTTGTATAATAGATATTTGTATAATATATATATAATATAATAGATACAGATTAAGAAACAAACATGCAAATAAATCATTTTCATCTGTGATACAGTGGGGTTTTTTTCTTGGTGTTTTATTTGGGTGCTTTAGAAGTTGTTCCATCCTTTTTCAAAAACTCTGAAGACCAAAGCCTTAAATTATTTGTAAAATATAATCCATCATAAGGCATTAAGTAGTCAGACTTTGATATTTTGATCTCCGTGAGACTTTCCTGTTGTTTCCTCCCATCTGTGTGGAGTAAAAGTGACCAATAATCCTCTTCAATCCTGGACTCACAGGCTTCAATTACCAATCTATTACTTTCACTGATTATCCATTCAACCTCTTGTAGTATTGATCAGATTAATGCTGATATATCCTCAGTTGTAATCATGGCTGCTCCCCCTCAGAGACTCCCATTGCAGTTTGTGTAATTACTCATGTACATGCACAGGTGATCAATGAGGCTGCAGATCCTGATCTATTTTTACAAATCAACTGATCACTCTGACCCCAGAGGCGTGTGACCCCTGACAGTAAGAGTCATGCTGATCAACACTTCTTGGAAAGTTATTAGATGATATTATTCCAGCAGGATGCTGCAAAGCCAAACTGCTTGTCCTTGTTATTGTCCTGCTCTGCTGGGGCATGTGTTCTGATCTGTTGTCATGCATCTCATATTTTTATGTTATTAACTGTCGTTGGAATTAAGAAGGAGCAAATTTGTTTATACAGCATAATCTAGCAACAAGATTTGGACATTTAGAGGTCTTCGCAAAGGATTTCAAACCACAAACACAATAGGGAAATGATTTGGTGAACAAAGTTCTTCATCTAAAACAAGTAAACAGTGATGAGACCAAAATCCTAAAGCAGGAAACCCTAAAAAACATCAAAAAGAGATGGTAGATGATTGTTTTGACAGGTCAAACTCACTCATTGGTCCACCTGGCTAAATTAGGTAACTTATAAGATCTCTGAGAGTTGATCTAAAGGAATAATAAATAAGACTTGTTCATCATTCATTTGCCTTGAAAGTGCATAAACAACTCACACTGACTAATGAACAGCTGTTCCCTTCAGGTATTCAAGCTACAGGCTGTGAGATCAAACTGCAGAGTGAACTACAAGCTTTAATTTACTTGTACAGCCTGAAATTCTGATTGTGCTGCAAAATAAAGGAGATAGTTGTTACCTTAGGAAATCCCCATCAGATCCTCTTTAAAGTAAATCTGCTTGTAAAATGTTTAAAAAAGACGATTCTCAGTTTGGAAGGTCAGCAGTCTCTTTAATGAGAAGATGGGAAATTAAGTTTTTTTGCTCTGCTGAAGAAGGAAGCAGAGAAAACACTCGTCTGAAATCAGTCAAGTGTTAATGAAGTTAAACCAGCAGATGGATGGATAACTTTTTGGTTTATTCTGATCTAAGCAGAAATGAAGAAAATATGCCGTGCTCACATTGAAGGGATGTGCTTTAATTGGAGCATATTGCATCTAAATTAGACAGGAACATTGTTTATGTCTAGACAGCTGGCCGACTCATATTCATATGCTTCATCCTTTCTGCAGATAACACCAGTGCTATCTGTGCTACTGCCAGAGAACAGCAGTGGTTATAGTGATTGTTATTATTTGCAGGATTATTATTATTATTATTATAAAGGAAATGTCGGGCTGCTGCCAAAGGAAATGTCTCATTTTCATGGTAATGCCGAGCTTTTCTCTCTGCCTGTCGGGTTGTGTGGCCTCAGTGTTTATCGCCTCCGCAGAGGAAACTCAATCCTGCTCTTTCATCAGGACAGTCACAGCATTAATGTTTGGGGAAAGTCTCCTGTGAGTCACCTGTGACATTGAGGGGAGTCAGATTTTATTGCAGAGTGCAGGGCAGAAGCTTCATCTGCAGGGGTGGGTGGTTCAGGCATTTGGGGGCAGTGGAGAGGACAAATAAAAGACATTTATGGTAAGTGGACAAACTATTCTGCAGCTCTCTGAGGGGCTCTAAAGTAAGTAAAGTCCCCATTCACACCACAGCCACCTACTGGTGGGGGACAGTCCCATGTCGAGTCAATTGGTAATGCCCTGCAAAGGGAAAGTGCAGTGTCTGCAGTTTTTCTTTTCTTTTTTTTTGCACTAATCAAAAGTGCAGTATCTGATCTTCAATCTCTTAAAGTTTCATAGGACTTCTGCAATTTCTCTGAGAAATTGCCATTTGTTACTTTGCAGTAACTGCAAAAATGCACTGTAAAAACAAGGCAAACTGCAGTAACTGCACTTACTGCAGTTTGCTGCAGTCTCTGTTCCTGCCATCGGCTTGTTGTTGTGCTGTGGCTGAGAAATACTTAACTAGGCTTCAAGTAATGAAGTAGTTCATCTCGATGCAGTTTGGAAGTATACTGAGCAGTGAAATGTAAGATAAAGCCGCATTTGGGCTGCAACGAAGGCACTGGCATAATGACGGGAGCCTCTGTAACCATATCCTGCACAGACTTATAGATGTAAATCTGTTGAAGGACCCAGAGGTCAGTGGTGGTAACGATGCTAACATTAGCCACAACCTGCTTGATGCTGTCTATAAAGGCTAGGCTAGTTTGCTTAGCATTGTGTTATTTGCCAAATTTGAACCAAAGTGCACTGCTGTTTGGTTTGCTTGCCCTGTTTGGTCCTTGTTTGGTTGAATATCTTTCACACCAACTGTAAACAGAACTGTAAGACTCCTTTTTTTAGGTAAAACAGGGTTCGGTTCTTTTGTGTGAACACCATCCTAAACTGAACAAACTTTGTATGAAATGAGTTTGTCATCTTGAAAATAATGAATTTGAAATAGAGATGAAGGTGCTGAAAATCAATCATACAGTCCTAATTCATAGCTCATTCTTAAATAGTTACTTACATTTATGAAAATTATACCCCTTAACTCTTTTAATCCACTAGAGGGGACCCAGACCCCAGGTTGAGAAATTTAATATATGCATTTGGAGGTAATTTTCTGCTTTTGCTTGACAGAAACATTAAAGCCAAGCCCAGAATGCAGTGTTAATCTTAGCACAATCATAATGTAATGTTCACACTGTGAGCCTGTTTGTTTCATAGTCTTCCCCTCCGGTCATTCTCTCTGTCTGCATCACACCTGCTTCATTAAAATTCAATAAAAACTGCCCGGGACGACACCTTGGACAGAGAGATAAAACAACACAGATGAACGGATGAGTGGACTAATCCACAGCCATGAGCGAAGGACGCGGAGGAGCACAACATCACAAGGACGTGAACAAAACATCACAAGGACGTGACCCGGAGACAGACAAACAAGAAAGACGTCCACTCATAAATCTGCTTTCTATTATCCCATTCTTTTACTCCAGAGAGGAGATACAGCAGGTTATAAATCTGGGGTCATCTCTGTCTCTGTGTGTTCATTTCTATAAATGCTGCTTGGAAATCCATCACAGACCTGCAGCAGCTCCACGGGATGGCCGGTCAGAGGAGAAAGGTAGATAGAGAGAGGTGATGAATCACAGGGGAAGAGCCGCCATGAAATATGTGGCTCTAAATCAAACTGTTAAACTGCAACACGACAGAAGAGGAATAGTCTGGAGATAGATGAGAGAGACAAAGAGCGAGAGAGAGATATAAAGAAGAGTGGCTCAGTAATGGCACCGTAGTTTAGCTCACCGCTGTCTAATAACACTTTCATTTGTCAGACGGAGAACCCAAAGTTAGCCCATTTCGGAGCAAATCGTCTGGACATTTATATCTGACGCTACAAACCAGAGGACGTCACAGCGTATGCAGTGTTACACCCGCATTAATAAACCCACCTGCTGTAAATAAAGAAGTCAGATTCATCCAAAATATGATCCAAAAGAAGCAGAGAAAAGTCTGACACATGAAAGCCCTTTGGACGGGGCTGTAGTCCACAATTTATCCAACCACCACCAAGCTAAGGCAGCTGTGATTGGATGTCCCTCTTAACTCATCCAACCTTTCCACACAACCGAAGTAGCTGTGATTGGATATATTCCTAACTTGTCCCTACTTTCTACATGACCAAATTAGGTCTGACTGGATGTCAAACATTTTAGTCTAGTCAAACATTTTAGTCTAGTTTTTATTTGTTGATGAAAATGTCAGTTAATTTAGCTTGAGTTTTTGTCCATGTGCACTTGTTTTTATTAGTTACTGTCTAGTGTTTTGTCAGGAGAAAAAAGGTTGTTGATGAAAACTATGATGACAATAATTAGTCAATAAAATTAACACTGTATCTCTAGAACACATTTTCAAGCTTCCTGACTAAAAATCCCATTTATTTGATTTTGGATGCCTATGAACCAGTTTGTTTCAGCCCTGCTCAGAACACACTGGCCCTCATTTATGAAGCTGATGTAGAGATTTGTGCAGATTTTGGTGCAAAACTAATCCTACACACCCCTTAATATCCACTGGTAAATCCAGAATTTTTGACATGGTGTTACAAAATGAGATCAAAAGAGAGGAAACTTCACTGAACTGGAGGAGAAGAGGAAAATATTGCTTTGAAGACATCTAAAAGTGACATTAATTGGAGTCCGAGACATCACACCTTCAAATGAAGGCTGGGGATCTGTTGCAGTTTGAAAGAATTTTTTTATTTTAAATGAGAAATTAAGACTCTCTGTGGCCCAAATGTACATATTTGTTCACTATTTTTATTGTTCAGTGATATTAGTGTATTAACAGACCCCCATAAGCAACTTATTTAAGATCAATTAACACTTCAGGAGAAACCGAAGCTTCACAGTGAAAGACGTGATTTATATGAGAAAATCATTTCCGGAGTGTACTCAGAAGGAATGTTGCAGCTGTTTAGAGATAAATAATCAATCAACAGACTGAAACAACAGACTGCAGTGTCTTCCTGCTGCTTTTATGATAAACTTTGTGACATTATTTCAGATAATTGACAGACGTTTTTGTTTCTTTTCTCTCCATCTTAATCGCTCTCTTTCTCTCAATCACCCCTTGCTAATTCCTGCCCCTTTTGGATCTGTGTGGAGATATCATATCAAAGTTTTGCCTCCAACTGAACTTAAAATAACACAGTGTTTCATGTTACATTAAAAAGTATAATTACTGCAGGCTTTACTGATTGGACTCCTTAATTTGATGATTTGGAAAGCTGAGCAAAGCAGAGAGTTGCACCACAAATTTAATTCCTTCCCTAAGATTTCTGTCACATAACTACCGTGTTTTTTTCCACCAAAATCTTCCATAAAATTGGTTGCAGTGAATATTTAGACTTAGAAGCAGAGGTTGATATGAAACACTATCTAAATGATGTATCTAAACTCACCACTCAGCACTAAATCTGTGAACCCAAGTGGCATATCCTGAGATACTTTGTAAGGGATGTTTTTTTCAACAGACAATGGAGCTCAAATTTTAGTGATGCTAGTAACAGACAGAGAGGAGGGCTTTCCCATGTGTTGAACGGGGTTTGTAGGTGAATCCTGTGGCCCTACAGAACCTCATTTGGGAGAGAAAACCCACGAGGAGTAAATAGTGGATCAATGCAGTGGCTCCCAAACTTTATCTGCAAGGATTGAACTCTGTTAATGCTCCCATCCTCACAACATACATTATTTTATGGATGTAAATTGTTAACTTAGACAGTCAGTCACATCCTTTTAGAATTTATCTCAAGTATTTTCTTAACATTTAGAGTGAAAGACCACCTCACGTTGACCATTCTGGAAGAGCACTATTAATTCTCCACACTTTGGATTAAAAAAAATATACATATATCTAACCTTTTTTAACCAGACAAGTCCCACTGAGATCAGGATGTCATTCACAAGGGTGACCTGGCCAAGAGGTTGGCAGCAATTCACGAAAAGATTAAGGCAATAAATAACAAACAATGAATATTGAAAATTCAACAATTTGACAGTGGAAGTGTGGCAGTTTTGAGGACAGTAACAATTAAAACCACAGGCACAGTTCATAGGATTCTCGCTGCGAAAGGCTTTGACCGAAACCACCTCTGACATTTTCCGTTCTGTCTGTGCAGATTTGTGGGATATGCTACAAGTGTTCGATCATTAAAAAATATCCTAAAAGCTCTCTTAAGTTTGATTAAAGATACCAAAATCACACTTAAATTTCACCAGTTATGATTGACAGCTCTCATCCACCAATCAAAAGCGAGCCAGCGGGACGTTTCCATCAGCACGATGGGTCTATTTGGCTGGAGTTTGAGGTGAGCTGCGGGTGAGCAACTCCATTTGATGGGTGATTTCCTGGCTGACTGGTGGAGTTTTGAATGACTGATGAGGTGGATGATTTGGTTGAGTGTGTTGGCGTCCCTGAGCCGATAGAGCGAGCCCTCCTCGTTTTACAGAATGAATATCAGAGCGTCCATCGTAAACTTGTCACTGCTCCAAATGTGCCCTTCCCTCTCATTTTACCCCCTGTTTTATCTTGTCACTTCTCATTTCCTTCATTTTACCATCCTTGTTTTACCGTGTATGATGTCTGTCAGTTTGCTCTGAGAGAGTCCGGCTCATTCAGGATGAAAATGGTTTATAAGCAGAATCAGGGAGAGAAAAACAGTAGGTTTGTTCCAGGTTCGTAAGTGAATTGTAAGAAGTTGTTGAGGTAATTGCAGACAGTCAGCTTGCAAACATTAGCATCTCTAAGCACACTCACGAAAGCAAAGGTCAGCAGCTGGCAGCGAGCTTTCAGACTTTATGAAGCATTGTTTTCTTTGAGTGCCGGCATATTTACCTTCAGTTTTTCCTCATGAGGCCAGAGACTATGCAGAAAGCAGAGACCAGAAGACAAAGAGACATACCCCCTGAAGTTTTGTTTGAGTTTTAGAGTATTATGCTTTTTATGGCCCCTGCAGATGATTTTGTGGGAGCTGCAACATTCATTAAAATCATCAAATATCATCATCCTGCAACTGGCTGGTGACTAGTTCAGGGTGTACCCCTCCTCATGCCCGATGCAGTTGGGATAGACTCCAGCCCCAGTGACACTCCAGAAGGAATAAGCTGTATAGAAAATTAATGGATGGAAATCTAATTATAATATTTTTGCCAGTGTTTGTTTTAATGGAATATGATTACATATTCAGGCAACATAAGACATCCAAGGAAGAAGTTATTGGATTTTGGTGGTGATTCGGATACACATGCAGATCCAGAGAATATTCACAATGATTTGTTAACATTACCAGATAGGGCAATAATCCACATTGTCGAGTAAGTTCTCAGCAGATTTTGAAGACATTTTAAGGGAATGCTGATTATGGCACAAGGGAAAAGTGATTAGATTTTAGAGGTGATCTGAATATTGATTTGTTCTTGTGCACTTTGAGATTTGTTTTCAAATGTAAAGTGCGTTATAAATAAAATATATTATTATTATTATATTATTATTATTATTATTATTATTATTGAATCTGTATTTGGAAACAGGAATTTGCAAGATAGATAATTTGGCAATAATTGTCCTGACAATGTTGGAAATGCTCTGGCGGAGGTTTAAGAAATCAGCGATTTGGCTGCACAGGCTGATTATAGTTGCCATGTCTGCTTATTATAAGTGACTTTGGGTTTCTTTTTTGAAAAGTTGCTTGTAAATATTGGCAGTTGTGGGTTGCATTTTTTTGGGCCTTCTTCAAAAAGTGCAGTTGCTCATTTGAGCTTGTTGTGCCCCCAAACCCAGGAGGGATCTGATGCACACTCTACTACAAATATAAACTCAATTCAGGAGTTACACGAACTATTTCCTCCCATTCTAAACAGAAATGTAAATTTTACTGTAAAAAGAGGGTCAAAATGATGTTTCCACCAAAAAGAAATCCTTATAACCAGAATTTAATTTATTTCTAATGTAGCTGTTACTGTTTTCACCATAATAAAGCTGTAGAGGATCAACATAAAACTTACATAAAAGCCTGATTATGTCTGTTTGGTTCCAAAAATCAAGGTTAGTCAGACTGTTTAGCGATAACAGAGATGTAAATAATAGCAGCCCCTGCCTTCACTTCTGTATATAGAAAAGGATGTTCCACCTCCAAACTAAAGGATGTTGAATAAGTAATAAGAGCCAAATAAAAAAAAAATGTCACTGTGAACTGAACTGTAATGTAAATGAAAATAAAAACATGCTTTATGTAGATTTCTCTTAAAAAGTTAAAAGTAATATATATCACAGTATAGCTGAAGTCGCTTGTTTTGGGCTTGTTTCTATCGACCTGGTTGCTTATTTCAGTAGAAAAAATCTGGCAACACTGGAGGCGGCAGCACACAGAGGAGGGCAAACTGAAGAGTGAAACAGATTTTTTTTTTTTCCATATGTGAACTGGGCTTGTATTAATAATAATAATAATAATGCATCAAATTTTTATAGCGCTTTTCAGAAAGACTCAAAGACACTTTACAAAGGATAAAACAGAACAAAAATTATGGGTGGTTAGGATTACTTGATGCTTTTGTCTGAACTTCTCTTCATTTAATCCTTAAAAAGTCATTCGCCCTCCATTCAAACTATCAGCTGCTGCTTCAGTCGCCAAGGCCTTACAGAGATTATTTTAGTTCTTTATCTTTAGTTTGTCTCTCACATCAAAGCAGATGGATTTTAAATATAAAAATCTATTTCTGCAGTGTGATTACGGGTAAACATCATTACAGAATCATCAAACAGAGTTTCATGAGCCCCTTGTTCTCAGTGTTTGGCCTTCAGCTGCTCTGAGTATTTTGGTCTGCTGCTTTATATAGGAAATTTGTGCAAGTACGTCAGTGTGTGTCTTTTTCTGTGTCTGTTGACTCTCAATTTAATTAATGGATAAGAGGCATTTCCAAAATCACGAATCACAGGGCTGTAAGTTGTAGGGGAAGAAAAGTGTTGGGGATGAGTCACTGAACAGATGTGGCTCTCAGCAGGTACTCTGCAACAATCATACAAGGAGAGCTTCGGACTAGAGACCAGGACCATCGGCATGAGTCCACCTTCAGTCAAAGTCCAGGTCATTGTATCAAAGTGAACACAAATAGTATCAGCGCTGTGCCTGAGACTCTTTGGGTAAAGGGGAGATACAAAGCAAAGGCTTGTTTTTTTCTCCTCAGCTGCACAGGAGTAAAAGTAAGAGAGTTTTTATCGGCATCAGAACACAAAATAAAAACATAGTACCAGTAGGGTTTGTCCACATAAAGCATGCATAATTAAAAGAGACCATCAGCTGAACTTTTTTTTGTTTTTTTTTTAACTTATTTATGCAAAATATGGAAATAATCTTCATATTTTTCTAAAGGAAAAACCTAGAGACACATCTGTTACAACAGTCCCTGTCTAGAACAGTCTTGAAAACCTCAGACACTCAGCAGCACAAAACTGTAACCATTCAGAAGTTAAATACCGACGGTGCCACTTCCATTTTGCCCATTTCCTTGGCAGAGACTTGGCTGGTCCAGGAAAGTGCTCCACCCTGCCCACCCTAATTGTCATTATGAGATCCCGCGCAATCATGTAAAAATCATCTGATCCTCACCACTTACATTTTATGGGATATAAATGAAAATTTTGCTTTGCGTTGAAAATGCCACTACGTACAGAAATAGAGAACTGAAGCAATTTTACAAACTTCCTGTTCAGACTTCCAGTGGCTGGAACTCAGCTGGTATTTTGCTGGGAGGAGAAAATTGAAGCGGCCGCATCTGCACATGGAGCTCCTCATAATAAATGAACTTTAATACCATCAGATATGTGTCATCATCTAAATAATATTTTTTTAATAATATCTAAATTTTTAAAATCATTTTTATTCAGTGTTATTGCTTTCATTGTTTAAATTGCTTTCTATAGTAAAGCAATTTGGTTCATTGAAAGGGTTGTTGTAAAGGGCTGTATAAATAAGGAACATTTACATTTTACATAATAAATAGCTGTGAGTGTGTTTCTTAAGGGAACAAAAGATGAGTCACTGTTCCCTTCTCTGTGTGCGAAAGGTCCAGCTTAAATTGTACCACAAAAAATACACAATATTATCAGGAAAAAACAATATACATTGCAGGAAGACAAAATAATGCAATATCATCTTTTGCAACATTATTTAGACCCAAACATGGTTTGTTTTTTAACTGTTACATTTCTTTTCTTTAACACTTTTAAAGTAAAATAATCATACTTAACTACATTTTAAAATATCCAGAGATGTATTAAGAGTATGCTTACTTCTGCAGACATCACTACACCTACACTGCCAAAATGGGAAAGTTATTACAGCAACAGCTTGTTAAAAGCTGCATACACACCATTTCAGTTTGAAAAAATGCTGTCTGTTTTTTGTTGCTAATATGACTTATTATGCATTTATTTATTATTTTTATTTTAATATTTATTGTCACAGCTAATTTTTACAACAATCCACTTTCTAATTTAATCATTTTTCCACATTGAAGCTCATAGTATTTCAAGGAAAGTTTGACCCTGTGATGGACAGTCAATCTTTATGTGTGACTGGATGTCTGATATTAATTTTAAACAAAACAATGTTTATTATTCTGCTTTTTGGCATTTTCTTTTTACCAACAGACATATTATTCAAATGCAAAAATAAATAAGTATATAACTAGTTTACACCACTCATCCCTTTTGGGGTTGCAGGGGGCTGGAGAGGCGGGGTACACCCTGTACTGGTGGCCAGCCAATCACAGGGCCATGTAGAGTGAAATACAACTGTTCAGGGTCACTCTCATACCTAAGGGCAATTTGGAGTCACCAGTTAACCTAATGAGCATGTTTTTTGTCTATGCCCAGAGAGAACCCACTCATGAATCGGGAGAACATGCAAACTCCACACAGAAAGGCCCTGCCTGACCCGGAGATTGAACCAGCAGTCTTCCTAGGACCGTGAGCAGCTTAGGCTTTTGTCAAGAAGATGACTTATTTTCAGGTTGCAGATGTCAAAGTAGATTATGTGGGCACGGCCCATGTATTGAGGCTGTAGCCTCTTTTCTGCATCTGTCCCCCTGTCTCCCCCCCACTGCCTGACTCCGTCCACTGCCTCATGCAATGACCGCAAAAAACAAAACAAATAGAACATCATTTATATGATAGCATCAGGTAGAGGTACCTTTGAAATTGATTTTTGGAAATGAGTTGGACATATTCTCCTGCAGCCTCAGTTCCACGGTGTCTGATTCTAGTAAAACTGTCCCTGTGGTAAACAGATGAATACCCTTGAACATGACAATGAGCCGCCGTCAGCTCTGAGCTCAGCAGAGAAAATGGAAATTTAAGTCTGCGTCTGGAGTCAAATCTTCCAGGAATCAAAGACAAACTCTTCTCCTTTGAAAGTGTCGCCCATAGATATCTGAAAAATCTCACAGCTCCCACAGACGCCAGAAAACATCATCCGAGTTTAACAGATGAATTAACCTTCGAATCAAATGGAAAAAATAACTGCGACGTGGGAGATTTTTATCCACGAGTGTTTGGCTCCAGGCAGGGAGGAGGCTGAGGTCTGGGCCCGACTGTAGAATGCTCTGTTGGGTTTAACTCGGGGTGGGTGCCCCCTGGAGTCGGAGAGCGATAGAGAGAGGAAGATCTGATGGAACCACGGGGGAGGGAGACTCGGCTCTGACCATCTGCCAGCCTGCAGACCATGCCAACACACAAACAGACAGTTGGCACACACCTTTGTCTCCATGAGCTTGACATGCATAATGAGTTGGCTCCATGCATCTCAGGTGTGTCTCAATATTCTCAGTTTTTGACGAATCACCAGTGGTCTAAGCAGAGTGTTAGGCTTTATCACTGTGTTTGTGATTGGATGTTGGTAGAATAACTGGAGGCTGAGTCCGGCCTGAGTCTTGGATTCCTGCTGGATTCCTGCTTCTCTCCCAGGTACAAACAAAATCCTCTAATTCACTTGTAATTCCTTATTTCTGCAGAAAAATTGCTCTTTTTTTGCCATTTTATAACACAATCTCCTCATTCACTGCTGCTGAATTTACGTGTCTGCAAAGCCTTTGAGCATTAATGTGATATTAACTGTGGTTCAGCTCTGCTAGGACTCAAATTTGGTCAACTAGTGTGTGAGTAGACCTTAGTAGTGAAGGAAAAAGTATTACTAGTAGTACTAGTAGACTTTTTTGGATCTACTAGTACTACTAGTAGACATAAAAATGTTCATTTGTACTACAACATGCTAATAAGGGGGCAGGGCAAAGCAAATTCAGTCTTCCCATTGGCTTTTGAAAATATTACAACCAATCAGGGTGCTAGATGTGGTTATAACTCCTACTTAATTTGCATTAGGTCTACTAGTACTACTAGTGAATCTTTGGCTTTACTAGTACTACTACAAGACTAAAAATAGCCTACTACTACTAATAGTGAGTTATTTTGTGTTTACTAGTAGTACTACAAGTAACACAAAATTGTCTACTGGTAGACAGTTTTGTGTTAATAGTAAGGTCTACTCACACACTGGTGTGCCAAAAACCTTTACTAAACTAAATTTTTGTTTACTAGTACTACTAGTAATCCCTATCGAGAAGTCATTTCCTGCTGTTGTCTTGCTTGTAGCTCCACCTCTTCCTGCTCTAAAGGACTCTGATTGGTCCGTGCCGCCTTGGGCTGACCACAACCGTTGTAGGCTGGAGCTTAGTGAGATGGATCTGCCTGATTACAGACATTGAATCAGGAGGATCCAGCTGCTGCGCAAGGTTAGTCTTTTCTTGCCCGGTGATAGAGCTAATTACAGGATGGGTTCACAAGAAAACATTTAAATAAAACATGAATCATGTTTAAGCCTCTATAAGACAAACACAAACAAAAGGAGGCAGAGTCCTGTCAGTGTGAACACAGAGCTGAGAACAACAAACCAGAAGGAGTTTGATTTTACTCTGGTCTGGTGAGACATGATGCCCTAATGGACAGAAAAGAGGGTTTTAAAAGGACAATTCTCAGAATGCCTCTTATAGGCTGAGAATAATTAGGAACCTCTAAGCAGATGTATTGGGTATTTATCTGAAAATATAATTATATAGAAATACAAACCAGAAATGAGACATTTTGGATATGAGAAACCAAGGTCTAATATCCCATCACTCAGTGCTAAAAATGTCCAGTTGTCAGTGTTTCCTTTTAGTAATACAGACTTTCAATTCAATTTCAACTTTCTTCTGATTCTTTTTATCACTGATTCTCAGTTTGGTGAGACAAAAATAAAAAAGCAGCTCCATCTGCATAGCAAACAAGCAGCCCGCTTGGTTACCGCCTAAAATAAATAATAACTGTCAGCAAGACGGGGGAAATGTGTCAAAGCGAGTGTGTTTGAGTGTTAACCAGACGAGCTGAGAACAGGCAGGATTACTGACTCCATCACAGTGACAGATGATGGTTATTAACACAGTCGCAGTGATTCGTCATTTCCATTAGAAGGTTTTAAAGAAAAAGATTCATTTTTGGGGTCTGTCTTCCATCTGAGCTTGTGTCAGACATTTGTTAAATCAGAGAAAGGAGGAAATAACAGAAGGTGTCACTAGCTCTGTTTACCTAATCAATCATGAAACTATATTTCAAATAATTCACCCATCATCTGCCTGTCGTTCCACTCATATAATCACAATCATAATCCATTCTTCATGTTATCAATTAACCCCTCGTCCTTTAGTCTATTTACCTGGTTATTAATTTACATCATCATAAATCCTACCCATCCATCAAGTGATTCATCTCTGCTCCATCTATTCATTTACTCTTGATGTTCATGTATCGCTCCTCCTTGATTCATCATGCATTAATGTATCTATTTATGCTCCTCAAAATAGTTTGGAAACTAGTTTTGGCTGATGATTTTTTCCCATTTAACAATAGCAATTGGTAATGTATGATACTTTTATGTTTTTAAATTATTTACTGTAATTTTCGTCCTGTGTCTTATTTTTGTTACGTGTTTCTTAACCTTAATTATAAGGGAAATACACTGACTGATGATCAAACTAATTTCGTTGTATTTAGGTGCATTGACATTTAGCTGCCCCCCCCCCAAAAAAAAAAAAAAAAAAAAAGCCAAAATCACCTATTCCCCTTGACACAAAGCCTCCCGTTCCTCAGTGAAGCAAGGGTGAGAAACCATAGTAGCGGAAGTATCTGACTTCTCAGGATGTTGTCTTCTAGGATGTCCACTTCTCTGTCTGTCTTTGACTAAACCAAGCCCACAGAACTTGGTCCTATGTTTGGAAATGGTGATAAGGCTGACACAAAATAATACTGCCTCTGCAAACCAGAATATCAGCTTATAGCTGCAGGAGATTTTGGTGCATTTTTTCGGGGGTGCTACCCTCACGTTTAGCTGTTCTGCATATTCCACAAATGCAGAGTCCTTACAAGTTGTGCCTAGTTGTAACGGTGACTAATCAGGCTTTCCAACGGAATAAAATAAAAACCCACATGATTTTACTGAAGGTGAGAGATATTCAACTGAAATATCATTTCCATTTTCCATTTTCTAGGAGTATATTTATTGCTAGTATGTACCTTGTACAACCATCTGAACATTTATGCAGCTTTATATCTACATTATTTGCTTTGATGAACCTTGGTCCAATAATCACTTATCCAACCACTGATCAAGTAATTAATCAATCCTTCTATCTGTACATCCATCTTTCTCTCCTTTTGTCCATTTACCAATTCCTCATTGTATCCATCAATAGTTTTATTGTTTAATCCATTCATTCCTATATTCATCCGTTTTTAATGCAACTTACCACTTATCTAATTTCCAATCCATTCATATCACACAATTGTTTATCCATCCATCATCTGCTCATCCACCTTTCCCTCTACACATCCATCTTCTTTCCCTTTATCCATTCACCAATCCATTTATTCACCCAACTATTAATACAACCACAAATTTTTGGCAAAGTTTTATAATTTCCTTTATAATGTATTCATTAGTTGATTTAATCTCCAGCACAACTTTATCTATTGCCCATTCATTTGTGAGCCTGTACTATAATTCATATCACCATCCATTAACTCCCAACTTCATCCACTTATAAGTCCAGATATCATCATACTATCAGTCAACCCATCAATAAATCTATCACTGAATCTATGAATCTATCTATGAACCCACCTGTCCATGCATCATCTATCCATCTTTTCCTCCAGCTTTCAGACCATCCCTCAGTTTTTGTCTTTTCTTGTTTCTTTATTTCTTATTTAATTATTTTTATTCCACCCTCTGCCCTCCTCCATCCGTGTTTCTGACAGGTGACTGTTTTCAGTGTGTGCATTCACCTTGTGTGCATGTTTTATTCATAACTTTGGATATTTTACAGCCTCACCTCTGTTTGTTTATCCTCCAAAACAAACCAAAAATATCAAGTATTTATTATTTTCTCCTCCTCACTGTTCCCTCCTCTGCCTCCAAAGAAGAAGACTGTGACCTCATGATGGAACATTTTGACCTGAACAGAAACATATTTGTCCAAACTTGAACTAAGAGTTGGATCTACTTCTCTATCCTGTCTCTGGCTTGTTTAGTCACACTCATGACCATGTTTGAAAAAGAAATTGCCCTGTCAGTTTTTATTTGGAGGTGCTTTTTGGCAGTTTTTTACCCACGTCAGCAGAAGTTTTGACAGAAAGGCATAAATCATTTGCAGCCTTAGAGCCATGGGAGTCTGACTGAGAAAATGATAGGCCAATAACAATGAGTAAAAAGTCCAGTTTTATGCTGGCCTTCCTTCGGTATCTTTATGCATTCTGTACACTTTCACATTTAAATATAAAGTCTAGACTCCTCAGTCTAAAAGCACTGCCAGCACATTTGTATTCATACATTTCTTCTGAATATTTAATGGGATGTCTCTGTTCCAGGAAAACAAGTGATCAATCTTCACAACGTGTGATTATTATAGTTCCATCAAAATGTGAAAATGTTTCTGTTGTACAGAAAATTTAAGCAGAATTATTGATAAAGTCAAACTGAGGACATGAGTCCTTTCTCATTCTTGTTGTTAAAAAAGCATTCAGACTGAGATTGCAGTAAATTACAGCCTCAGACACAGACCTTTGCTCAGGGGTAACGTTGTGACATTGTTTTATTATTTTTTTTTGTTTGGTTTACCTGCCCTGCACCCTGTCAAATGTGTAATCTAGCCTCCAGCCACTAGATGAGGCTGTGGCTGTGAGATCTGTTCCTGCCATCTGGTCCATTGTTGCACTATCAGCTGGAAATACACAACTGGCTTCAAGAAATATCATTATTATCTTCTTTGAGGCACTTTGGAAGTGTTCTGAGCCATGAAATACAGACAAAGCTGCATCAGGGGGCATTTGAATAATGGCCTGAGCAACATCTAAGCATATTCTGCGTGGATTTGTAGATGTTGACCTGTGAAGAGGACCACAGGCCTCTGCTATTGTTAATTGAACTCTGCTTTGTACTGTCTGTGACTGCTACATTAGCTTTTCTGTTGGGATATTTGGCCGAATCAAACCATTTGCTCCCTTTGCTTTGCTTACCTTGTGGTTCAGATTTTCGCATCCACAGCAAACTGAACTCTGCTTTGCTTGGAAGTGAGACCATGTTTTTTTGGCGGTCCAGAGCTCGTGTGAGCTTTTACACCAGCTGAAGCAAACTGAACTTTCTAAAAATGTGAACCAGAGCTTATTTGGTCTAGTATAAACATGTTAGGAATGAAAGGGCAGTAATAAGTAAACATCTATGTACCTTTAGAGCTATAAAACAGGGAGCTGTTAACCAAAGATTGGCAACTTTGATAACCAAGACAATAAATCAAATATACTAATGCAAAATGGAAAGAACCAAACACACATTTTATGCCCATCTAGGCTAAGTTTTTAGTACAAAAGTATGTTTTACTGGTCACTTTAGTTTATTTTACCTGAACATTTATTTATGTTTATTAAAAAATGTCATTAAGGTGGATGCTGTAATTGCTGGGTGAAGGCATGTAAAGGTGAAATTATGCATCAGATGCTTTTCAAGAAAAACGGACAGAGTTAAATGCAGAAAATGACCAAACAGATTCGACCAGTCAAGAGTTCTGTGTAAAAAAAACAAGTGCAGTCCCACAATAAAACCCAGGCTCTCTGATGTTTCCATCTTGTAAAACATTATTGACAGCAGTGGAGTTTTTGCACCAACATTCAGACCTCTTGGATGATAAATTATCTAGTAAGGTAAACCATTATGGGCACTCTTCAGGAGCATATTTTAAGTGATTTGAAAGGAAGATATTAACTGCCAGAGGACATGTTCAATGAGAGATGTTGACGCTCACTTTTTCCTGCTCAACAAACTGTCCTGTCATGTCAGAGAAATAAAAACAAAATGTTCTCTCGTTTAATTGGGTGTTGGTTGTCAAATATGATATCCAGGAATGCAGAAGACAAACTGATGAGAGAACAAATACACAGATACAGAAAGAGACTCCAGGAAGGAGCTGAATATACACTCACAGGCCATTTTATTAGGTACTCCTAGCTCACACAGGGTTGGACTCTTTTACCTTCAGAGCTCCTTAATTCTTTCTTGCATAGGAAAAAATGGCTCTGGAAACATGAGATGTAGTGACTGTGGAGGCCACTGGAGTACAGTGAACTCATTGTCATGTTGAAGTTTGAGAACATCTGAGCTTTTACACATGGAGCTGTTGGAAGCCTCCATCAGAAGATGGTCCACTGTGGTGTGGTCACCTAGATAGGCTGTAGGGTTTAAACCATATGTGTGCCAAGAAAATATCCCCCACACCATCACACCACAGATAGTAGCCTGAAATGTTGATACAAAGCAGGATGGATCCATGCTTTATGATGTTCACGCCAAATTCTGACCCTACATCTAAATGTGGTAGCAGAGATCCAGACTCATCAGACCAGGAAACATTTTTACAATATTCTATTGTCCAACTTTGGTGAGCCAATGGGAACTGTAGCCTCAGTTGT
Organism: Cetoscarus ocellatus; assembly: GCA_037902135.1. Taxonomy (NCBI): domain Eukaryota; kingdom Metazoa; phylum Chordata; class Actinopteri; order Labriformes; family Labridae; genus Cetoscarus; species Cetoscarus ocellatus. The sequence goes on along the minus strand of JBAMNC010000189.1, from coordinate 194,325 downwards.
CCATTCTTATCTGACAGGCGTGCTACCCAATGTGGTCTTCTGCTGCTGTAGCCCATCAGCATCAAGATTCAACATTAATGTTTGAGTTAAAGTTGCCTCTATTATCTTGAACCACCCCGGCTGTAATTCCCTGCATCACTTGGCATTGATACCATTTTGGTACCATTCTCTTCAAACCCTAAAGATGGTTGAAAACCCCAGGAGATCAGCAATTTCAAACAGACCAGCCCATCTGCCACATTTAAAGTCACTTAAATTTCCTTTCTTTCCCATCCGTATGCTCAGTTTGAAATTCAACAGGTTGCCTCGACCATGTTTACATGCATAAATGAATTAAGTTCCTGCCATGTGATTGGCTGATTTGCTATTTGCATTAACAAGCAGTTGATTGAGTGATGCTTTTAGTGTGGGTGTGATAGAGAGATAGAGAGCTGGAGCATGCCGACTCTTTAATCAGAGACTGAAGAGAAGACAGCCTGCACGCGCTCCCAGTCACACACACTGCTGGTTGGTTTTTGAGGGTTGATGTCAGTGTGTGTATAATGACCGCTGGAGGCTAAGCCATGGTCATTTTAGCAGCAGAGACAAACACTGTTACAACTTAATCTTAAACACACACACTCTCATACACATCTGTGGATTAAAATGCTAACGCTGCAGAAGGAAATGAGCTCCATCCATTCTCAGGCCTTGGGGGATTAAGACGTCCCAGTACAGTTCTTTTTTTAAAGCAGTAAAACTGGCGGTATGTGGTCCAGGTATGACTTAGATTTTCTCATGTTGTAAATTAGCTTTTCAGTTTGGATGGCTGTGACTGCACACGTTATATGGAGCAGTGCATCATGGTCCCATAAACTGTCATAGAAGCTGTGATTTTCTGAAAGATGAACTTTGAGGGTTTGATTCAGTCGAGGATTAGGCAGCTTTTCCTGCATATGATGAACAATTTGATAAACATCTACAATACTGATGACTCTACATGTATTGTATTGATGATTCTACCAAGTAAAGCCAAAGATAAATTTGCTGTTTTCCCTCATGTGAGCATTTGTCTCTGCTGTTGTGATGAGTGCTTTTGTCCTCAGGCTGCATGCTACTACTTACTTTTTAGAACTGATTTTAGGTTTTACTTATGACTTTTAAAGCCTCTGTGGTCTTTCTCACTGCTACATCATGGTGCAAAAATAATCAACATATAATTAGAATAAAACACAAGGTCAGAAGGGACAAATAAAGTGGGAAAATAGGTAAAAAAAAATAGTGCAAAATTGACTTGCTTATAACACCACAGAAATCAAATTACTTTCTCTAGTGTCATGACTAACATTCCCTGAAAATGTCCTCAAAATCCACTGGAAATGTATTGAGTTATTAGCTGAAATGTGTAAAACTGCCCTAATTTGTTTAAAAAAATCCTGGATCTGCATCTGGTTTGGATCATTACCAAAATGTTTTTACTTCTCCCTCATGCCATGACTGGTGCAGATAACGAAGGGTTTGCTCTCCAGAGCTTCACTGTGAAGAATAATTGTGTAAAAACACTCACCAGAAGTTTTTATGTTTGATATTTCAGCTGTTAAAGGTAAGTTAATGTCAAGCGACCCACTGAGAGGGTCAACAGTTTAAGCAGTCGTCTTGCGTGGATTCTCACCTCGGGTATTCATGCAGAATTTAAGGGAGCCAAGACCCTTCACTGCCTTGAACCACAGCATTGATATGACCAGGGGTGAACATGTGTCCTTGTTTGCTCCTTTTATGGTGACAAAACCTTTTAAATGGTTAATATCCTGTCACATTTTTCAAGGCTGGCAACACAATGAATCTGCAAAAATTGTTCCTTCCCACAGCTCAGTAGATTCATGTTGCAAAAAAAAATAAAATGTTGAATGTCATAAGTGCTTGTGAATTAGACCTTGAGATGGTTCAGATAGCAGGAGCAAAGGATTAGCACATTTAAAAGATAAGATTGGGTTTCATATTCAAGTGTTTCAGCTGCTCAGGGCAATGACAGAGAAGATAGACTGAATTTTAAAGAGAACAGATGAAGACAAAAACACCTAAAGGTGGATACAGTTTTTATTTACAGGAGTCCAGTGTGAAATCAAGACAGTTTATGATAGTCTGTGCAGTAACTGTGACGTTAAATGGTACAAACTGACTCTGTTATGGAGCAATAGTGGCTGCAGTGCATCCTCAGAAGGTCAGGCAATTTATCTCTCTGTGGAAACTTCAATAGGTGTTAAGGTACAATAAGTTACCATGCTATTTGGTGTCCTCTGTGGTCCACTGTAGACACCAGCCAGTATTTAAAGCCCCTCTTCTTCATGCACTCACTTTGTTTCCTCTTATATCATAAGGCATGTTACACACTGATAAATATGTTATTCTGTAAAATCGCTCATGTTTTTCTGTCCGTAAATCTCCACCAGGAGTGCCGCGCCACACTGTGCCACATTGCACCACACCACAGCAGCCCCGGTTCCTCCGGTGCTACTGGTGGAAAAAGACTTGTGGTGCATATGTAGTTTAGCCGGTGGAAACACAACCACTGACTAAACTGAATTCTATATACAACGGCGGGCGGGGTGCGGTGCTCCCAGTGGAAATTGAGAGTTGGTGTCGCCTCTTACTGTCTGTGTGTACATATGTGTGTATTGGAGTGTGTGCATGTGTCTGAAGAATTTAATTCAATTTTTGACTTTTTCATGTAAAGTACTTTGTGCCACAAGGTTTTGTTTGAAAGGTTCTATACAAATTGACTGGTTGACTGATGGATTACCTCTTAAACCAGTACTTATTTTGGAGATAGCTTAGTCTATTAGCCTCCTTCCCATAATGCAGATTACAGCTGCATCACAAGCTGGGATGTAGTGATGTGAAGCATGTGCTTCCTTCTTGTGTAATCTGGTTCATTTTAAAATACTGCAATGTGAACATGGACATTTGTAGCTTTTTCATTTTTTCCACTGAATTGGAACAAAGCAACTGCATTGTAGGTGTGCAAACCATCTACAAGTTTAAAGGAAAAAAAAGTAAAATTTGTCCTACCTATGAAGCCATGCTGCTTCAAATCACTTAGTTTTTTTTTTTTTCTTTTTTAAGTTTTCCAAACTTTTTTTTTTACCACCATACACCAAAAAATGCCAACACTGCAGAACAAATTTGTCCAAGAAACCACTGACAAACACTTTTGAAAAAGAAGCGCTGTTGTGTTTAGTTACTCGACCTCCATCTCCAGCGGCTGACAGGACTCCTCCATGAGAGCATTTCCTGCTAAATGTAGCAGCGTGTCAGCAGATAGAGGGCAGGTTTGAGCCGTCAACAAATCCAGACGGACTCGCTCGTGTCGACTTATCTCCCCCTCATCTTAATAAGACTGGAGCAGCAGCATCCTCCTCCCCATAAGGCCGTGCTGTCCGGCTCTCAACCACAGTCTCATTAGGCAGACATATTGGTCTCTGCAGTACAAAGACCTTCCTCTGGATCTGACACGGGCCATCCTGACTCGCTCATTTAAAAGTGAACCGTCAACATCCTCGCCGTGTGCCACCATGGATATCGTAACCAGCTCTGCAGGAGGGAGGGAGTGGGGGGGGGCCTGCGCTCTCCTCACAGAGATGGAGGTTTTTGTGCTGAGCTGGAGACGAAGATTCAGATGTGGGATAGTGAGACGCAGTGAAAGGATCAGACTTGATGTGTGAATTGATCAAAATCTTTCATGGGTATTCAGATGTTTATCCCTCTAATCCAATCAGATTCAATTCAGTCAAAGCAGGATATGAATTGGCTTGTTCATGATAATCTTCATTCATCGTCATGCTTCTTATATTTACACTTTTGAACCTGTCTAAATCAGGAAATCATTTTTATTTTGTAAAATATTTGCTTCACTTGGCACGTTGTGAGAAAACAAATAAGAAAAATCTTCAGTGCAACTTGATCTGCACATAAAGGAATGACATTTAAGGGACTGTCAACGTGTGGTACAGTCTTCAGCCCTTTTCACAGTGCAGCAAGGCATTCACATGATTCTGCAAGAGTGTGATATTGGTGTGATTTTACGGCTCTGGGGAAGCATGAGAGTGCACAGCACAGTGTGAGTCTCATACTCTCATAAAGACACAGCTCCGCACCCCCAGCCCGTCATTCAATCTTTTATTTTTGGCTGACTATTCCATCTTTAATGTACTGTCCTCTGCAGTTGTTGATGTTCTGTGTATTTTGTGTTTTTATGCTCTCTGTGCAAGACAAACTCCCTCAGGGGCAATACAGGTTTTCATTCATTTCATTCCTTTTCATCTTTATTACACCTCTGATAATGTAGCCGATGAGGGCACCTACAACAGCTCAATGCAGTTAAATAAATGGAAAACAGCTGAAAGAGCAGAAGCGCAGCATAACCAAGTACAACATCAGAAGAGCTCCAGGCCTGTAGGGGGCGCTGTGGCAGGGAGAGACAGATGAGATGGACTGTGGTCAAGCCAGCTGCTCCTGTTTTCCGTGGTTGAATCTGCCGCTCCTAAATTGGAAGTGCTCATGTAGTTGAACCTTTACGGTAAATGCTCTGTGCAGAGCGAGAGGGGGAGAAGCTTTATCATGTTCCTGTTTTCCTTTTACCATCAAAAGTGTGAAATATAAGAGTCTGGCCTTAACGTTGGCTCTAAGAGGCCACTTTTTCTAATATGAATGAACTTTGTGCTGACTTCATTTACTCTTGCTCAGTCACATTTGAATAAAATCACTAGTGTGCCCTCCATTGTGATACCTTCATTATTCAGTCAGAGCTTATAGTTGCAGAGATACTTTATTATCTCTGTGGGTTCGGGAGTCAAAAGATTAGTATGCTTCCCTCACTCTTGTTTATTGGATTTGCTCTCTTACAAAGTCACAGAACTTCTGCAATCTATCCCCAAAGTTTCTCTACACTGCAAAAACTCTGATATAGGCAAGTGTGTGTGTCTATTTTAAAGAAATATCTAAAACACTTATTCTTATCCATATTCACTTAACATGTCCAAATAAATACTTTACTTCAAGGAATAAAAGGTAAAAATAAGTAACTGAATTGCTTGTATTAGAAAGAAAATATCTGACAATGAAACAGGCAGAGTTTGACTCAGTGAGGATCCTAAATTAAGGTTAAAATCAGTTCATTTTAGGACGCCCTTCAAGTTAAATTTGGCTTGTCTCATTGGCAGATTACTTCACTTATTACAAGCAATTCAGGTATTAGTTTTTACACCTTCAAATAAGATCTTAATTCAGAGATGTCAGTAAATTGTGGCTTAGAATAAGTCCAGTGAGATATTTTTGACAAATACTTTTGCTTAGATCTGAGTTTTGCAGTGCAAATGGGTGAAAGACTTCTCAGATACACTGATCCTGCAGCTTGTGAGGCCAGTTTTTAGTAGTGTGTTTAACAATAAATTAAAGGCACTGACAGAGGATGCATTAGGTTGTTGATGAGAGCTGCACAATGCAGATGTTACAGCAGAGCATTCATGTGTAATCATGTTAATTGATGTTGTTTACATTGACCCATAAATGTATTGTAGTACGTTCCCTGTTTTGATTTTCTGTACACAGATGTGCAAACACTTTCTGCAAAAGCTTCAGTGTCTTTCTAAGTAAATGTATGTTTCTAAATAACCAGACAAACGTCATCACTCTTCTTCAGGTTGCTGCAGATCAAATCCAGGCATCAGGTGACAGCTGGACTTGCTCCTGATTGGTCCCCCTCGATACAGAAATACTGAGACCCTCAATACAAGGTAAGTTAACCTCATTGTCTTTCACTTTAGGCAGTATCACGACGAGTCATCTGTCTTTTGTTTTTTTGTTTTTGACTGGGCTTTTGTGCCCTCACATTTTGATGGATGGCTATAATCCTGCGGAGCTTCATTGGTTTTGTGAAACACTGAATCTGAGGTGGCCTGAATGAACAGATTTGATGGATGTGGCCCTTTTAGAGGATTCTGCGTTTTGGCTTGGATATATTCCTGCAGCTGATTCAAAGAAAAATGTTGAGCTGCTCAGATCTCTCTGCTTCTCTCTCTTTCTTCTCTCTTGCTCTGTCATTCCTTGACGGTAATTTCAGATCCTGCAGTCAGACACCTGCGTTTCTATTTGATAAATATTGAATTTGCCAGAGTCAGAGATGGATCCTCACCGACACACACACACACACCTTCATGCACACATGCCTGCAGACATGCACATTTTGTCACATCAATTCAGTTTGTTTTATTGGCTCAGATGTCAGCTGTATTGCCAAAAGGTTAAGGATAATACAATTACAAGATAAAACATGATTCACCGGGTAGAGTTCAATGTAATGAAGCAGGAAGCAGGTGAGTTTGTCTTGGCATGGTTGATGTCAAGCCTAAATGCCAATTAGTCCATGTGTGTTTGTGTTTCGAAGGTATTTGTGCAACACAAGAATTACTTTTCATTAAAGCTTAGCCCTGTCTGTTAGATCATTTATTTTTTTATTTGCCATGTTATTTATACATCATAAATGATTTTCGGAAGCCCACAAGCTTTACATTGAGTTTCTGAGCATCCTCAGAATGTTGAAATTTCAAAAACAGTGTGAAGATCAGGTCTTAGATTTTAAGATAGTTGATAGTATGTATTAATGATCATATGGATCTTATGAAGAAAGTTTTTGTTTATTTGAGTCCCCATGGGCTTTAAAAATAGTAATTCCTTAGTGTGTTTGTCACTTAAAGGGTTCTTCGAGGTACAGTTTCTGGTCCTGTACAAAGATAGAAAGGGTCTACAAGTTGAAGGACATGTTGGCTGTCAAAGCAGCATGATAGTGGAAAAGTAAGTTTTTTGAAATGTTTTCAATATAGCCTCCAAACATCCTGCATTGCCCCGTCTGCAGCCATACGTCACCCTGGCTTTTGTCCCAGCTCTTTCTGTACGGACACAGAGCTGATCCATGTCAGTGTGGCTAATGTTCAGGCTGATGCCATTTAACTCAAATAACCCTAATTCCAAAACCTGAACGATTCATCAACTATTAACAAGATAATACAATTCAAATAAATAATGTTTTAATGCACAGCCATTTAAATCACTGCATGTGAAAATGAAATCCTGTACCAAAATATAACGACTGAACCATTTGTTTAAAAACAGAATCAGCTTCTTGAAGGGTATATTCAATATGTTTTTATGAAGTAAATATTTTAAGCAGGATTTATTTTAAATAGCCCCTGTTTCTGGCTTCAGAGTAAAAACACCTCCACATTCTGACAGCAGGATGGAAACACCTATACACTGTGACTGCAGGTGAAAACACCCCCATACTGAAGTCCCCATTAGGAGCATTAAATATGGGTTATGATTTACATTTAGACCTGCAGGATGTTTGTATTGCATTTATTTTACGGCCTGTGGAGCAGACACTGTGTGCACACTACTGGGTTGAAATCCATCAGCAGTAAATATAAATGCAGATTTCACATTTCTTCGGTGATGTAGAGTTAGATGAGCAGGTCATTTGAGCCGTGGATCAGTTCAGTGGGAGGTTGCATTTGGATCAAATGAGGTAATACGAGTCAATTAGAATAAGAGCTATTGTATTCTGGGATAAGTGTAATAAAAACAAATTGTAAACTATTTTGCTCATACATTAATTTAGAAAAGTCATTGACATTCAGTAAAATAAACCATCAGGGAAATGAAACCTCCCATCAGAAATGCTTTGGTGGTGTAATCCAAACACAAAAGGTCAAAACATGCTTAAAATATTTTTATTTTTATTTAGTGAAAACTAAGTTACATACTTCATTGAATAGTTTAACAGTTAAACCATCTGGATGAATGGATAGATTTTTGGATGACTGGTTAGCTTGCTAGATGGAAGGTGGGGTGTGTAAATGGATTGGTAATTAGATGAATTATCAGATTAATAATTTTCTGGTTGGCTGCTGAGCTTACAGAAGAATGGATGGATGGTCAGACAATTATATGTATGAATGAATGGACTGAAGGATGACCGCCTGGCTTGATGGCTAGCTGGACATATGGATGCATTGATCACTTTTTTGATGTATGGACAAATGGACAGATGGAATAAAAGGTCAACGCTTTAACCCAAACCAATGTTGTCCAAGGTCAAACAACTTGGACCTTGAGTCCCACCTTCCCTCCCAATTCCCTGGTCTTTCATTACATAATTTGACCTCTTGTTTTTTGCTTTGCTCCAATTACGTGTTCTTCAAGGTCAAAGCTTTATTTTAATCCAAAATGGTGGCTGCAGATAGATGCTGTACAATGAACATAAGGAGGACGGCCTTGTTATAGCCTTATTTTTGAGACAGTGAGCACAGCCTGATCCATCAGCAGAAGAAATGAAGACATTCACAGACATGATAAGACTTAATAAGCTTCACTTGATGTGCTGTGAGCTATAAATATGACCTTACAACAGTTAGGTCTCTCTTGTCTCCATATAAAGTGTCTGGGTTCCCTCATTGTCCTCTCGCCTGCCCTGCACACTCATATCTTTACTCTGTCTGTTGTGTCCATAATGCGTTTGTGTATTGGTACATATTGGCCTCCTGGTGCGAGAGGACACATCTGTTTGCCAGAATAAAACCACAAGCATATGAAGGGCGTCTCTGCTGTGGCTCTTAAAGCAGAGGAGGACACCTTTACCATCTGCAGTGGCTGTAAAGCAGAGCAGCAATAACAGAGTTTTTATAGGCAATGAAATCTGCCAGCGAGGGTTCTCTCAGAGCTCTGCTGCCTCCATCAGAGGGTAATGGTGTTTAAGGGCATCAAGATGTGAAGGGGGATGAGAGAGGAAGGACTGCTTAGGATATTTGACTCTGATGTTTGTTTTAGAAGGACATGATGAACTAAAGTTTTGAGAAGTAATGCTTTCTATTATAACTCGATATCTTTGTCAAACTGCTTCAGGCCTTGAAAGGACTTTTTAACAGGTCTACAGATATGACAGAAGAAATGTTTAAAGCTAAAATTAAATGGCTTAAATCTTATACTACCTGTTTTATCTGTAATTTCAGTCAGTTGCTATTGACTGAACTTAGACCAAGTGCAATGGTCTCGCCCATGGATGGTTGCAAACTATTAACAGGGCAAGAGGGATGTCCCAATCTGTTTCTTGCTTCTTATACCATTCATTTAAAAAAGCTGTGATAGATACTAAAGCCTCATTCACACTGGCAAAAGCAACTTGAAATTACCCGGACTTTACGTGGGCCAGCTTGAAGTAAGAGCGCAAACAGCCGAGTTTCTCACTCAGACTATACTGTGTAATTTCCTCGCTACCCCTGAGTAGCTGTAGCGTCCAAACACTTCAGTGAATAGCCTGGGAAATTCACTGAGGCTAGTGAGGAGGGCTGATGGAATCTTTCTGGATGACGGGCACACAACCAGAAAAGGGAGACTTGACAGGGCGGATTAAAAACACAGCTGTCAGCAAGAGATTTGACTGATTTTAAGGAGAGTAACACGAACTCAAATATGCATCTGAACATATAAAAGTGTTGTTTCCATTGCACATCATCAAATTTCTGCAGAACAGCTGCTCTAAAATGATCACCAGCAGGCTCTCGTGCTGCGTTTGGATACAGAGCTAAAACTCTGCAGTTTTCTTTCTCTGGTGTAAACGTCATGTATGTAGTGACGCTGCTTCATATTCACTTTTGTGTGCTTCAGTGCTTCTCTCACTCTTTAATCGATGCTGTTGAAACACTTTTTAACATGTGTCACTGAAGTAAGGATATAAATTGTGACATAAATTTTTCATCTGCTCTCATTTTATGAACACTGATTTCCGCCGTGTATAATTGACATTGTGTGCTGTCTATCAATGACCCTCTCGTCCCCCTCCACCGCTTCTCCCCTGTCTAGCAGGGACTCACCCTCCTGCTTAGAGGAGCAAGTGTGAATGACCATGTTGGTGAAGTACCTGGGAAGGCTGCCTGGACATTATCCTGATAATATCAGGGTTGCATGTGTAGAAAGGGCTTATTATACCAACACCAACACCAATATATTTATCAATACTGATTTGATTCTGTTTTGATAAATCAGCTGGTTTAGCACTTCATTGGTCTACTTAGCTGTGTATTGTACTGGGACATCCAACGGGCAGCATGGCAGCATGATAGAGGCAGCACAGACATCATCCTCTCTTAGTCAACTTAATACTTTTACTGACTCTGTTCAACAGCGCAGTACCAAAAAAACAAACAAAAAAAATACAAGGAGCGGTGCAGCAAATTGGGTGATCCAGGTCAGGCAGACAACTCAAGCTGCATGCGTTGCTTTCACACCTGATGTGCAGCAATATTGAATTACCTGACTAACAACCTAAAACTCAGCAGGCTATTACAGCTGCCCTACCAGCACTGCCTGCATTAGAACTGCGGTAGTGCATTTAACCCTTCACTTTTCTAGCTTATATCAGGGAGGACCAATGATGCACTCTGTTAGTGCAAATATTAGAGCTGAGAATAACATCCCAGTTTAATGCCCACCAGTAACAAGCTGGTGAGCTCATGGTGCCTTCTGGGTAGAAATTTCCCAGAAGAGGTTGTTTACAGTGATTTATCTGGGATGCAGCGCAGATAACTTAACCTCTGAGATCCAACAGAACTCACCATATGGGTTTATTCTCACCCGGAGCTTGTTTTTCTGGTTCTATTTCAAATAATGCTATTATAAATTGTTGCATTGTTCCTTTAGATTATTTCACGTTCATGCTGCAGCATTGTAAAATGAGCCAAAGCACGCACCAAAGCAGGGCAGTCCTTTTGCCTGCTTTTCCAGCCATACAGGGAAATAAATGCCATGCAGACTGGTTGCACTCTGCCTTATGGGACACCAGTTTCACCCCAACTAGCCAACAAATAAAGTTGCGGAGCAGAAAGGAGGTCAAATATCTCATAAATAAAGTTCTATTTCCCTGCCTTGCTTTCCTTCCAACCTTCCTTCCCTACCCTCCTCCTTCCTTCTTCTTTCAGCAGATTTAATGGACATAATCTCTCCGTCTCTCATCATGTGCAGCGTATCTCGGGATTGTCTGTTATAAAGCTGTGATTGCTTTGCGCTCTGTGAACATTTTGGATGCAGGAGGAGCGAGCGTTTTCTCCAGAGAGGAGCAGCACAGTCAGACAATACCCACAAACCACAACCTGACTGCCAATAGCTGGATCGGCAGAGCAGAATCCAGCTCTGAATGTGTTTTCGGCTGTGTTAGAGAAAAGTCCCAGAGCTTCTTCCCTTTTGTGTTCCACACTCAGTCATTTTTGAGAGTTCCTGTGAGGCTGCACAATTGAAAGAACTCGTTTCATTGTGCTTGGCTGCTGTGTTCGACTTAATGATGCAATTACAGAGGCACAACTTTTTAAGGTACCAAACATTCTGGTGAATTTTGTGCCTGCTTTTGTCATATGAAATTTGTAAAAAGTTGTATTTTTTTTTCAGGTACAGATTGGTCTCTTTTTGACTTTGTGTTGGAAATGTCAATGAGACATTTCTAAAGGCACATGCTCTGTGACATGCATATAGCCATTAAGAAATCTGGGGGCTGTTTCAAGTTGCTTTGTGGCACATAAACCATCAGTATGGCCACTGGGTTCTTCTTGAGAGACATTAACAGCACACCGATGACTCTTATTGACACAACATTACCGCTATGACACCCCAGCAGAGGTCCAGTGTCTCTATCAGATGTTTGATTAGGTTTCTTGAGAGTGTATCTCCTTTTGTTTTGATTTTTTAATGGCTTTTCTTCTTTTCTTCTGTGTCCACTTCAAGTCAACTCGAGTCAAAGTTTTGTTGCAAAGCAAAGACCAAAGTGCTGTACATGGGTACAATATAATCATGCATAAACTTAATAATAATAAAAACAGTAATGATAATAAAACAGTAATGGCAATTAAAAAACATGAACGAACGCAATATAAAAAACGGACATATAGAAACACTCAAAAATAAGATAGGAATAAAAAAAATAAAAGAAGAGTAAAACAGAAGATAGGGAATAAAAGATAAAGGATAAAAGCCATATGATATCACCACAAGTGTCCGATTAAATACTTCTTTATATAAATGTTCTCAAAAGACTTACTGTTAGCACTTTACTCATTATTCAGGAGAGGCTTAAAGTAAACTAAAAGTCTCCTTTTAATACAGTCACTCTTTGACTTACAGACATAGCTGCTTTGATTTTCCCCCTCCAGCCAAAAGCCTGTTGAGTTCCAGCCAACCACCAGGAAACAGAGAAACTGTGAGCAACATAGTCAAAGAATTAGCTTTAGGGTAATGATATTTGATGAACTTTTAATGTAGAAGAAAAGAGAAAAATTGAGTTTGCAAAAAACTGTGCAAAAAACTGTTTAAATAAAGTAAAATAAAACTGATGTTAATAATACTAAATACAAAATGATAATATAAGAAGCCATCTAATAGTACTGTGGATTGATATGACCTACATATCATAATCCACATTATAAAATATGTATTTTTTTTTCATTTATTCAGTTCAGTTGCTTTTGCCATCCACAATAATGACACCATACTACAATGTCACTACAAGGTTATGTAATGTAAAAAACTGTTTCCAGAGCTCTTCTTGCTCCTAACAACAATCCCACACCAATTTTACAAGGTAATTATTAACAAAACATAGTATAAATATGATATAAAATCCTGCTATGAATAGATGTATTTGTTTTATTCAACGTGACGCTTCTGCAGGTGAGTGGAGATGATCATGTCAAACACCTGTGACTGCTGCCTTCATTCTACGTCTTAAATAAAGTTTGAACAGGTTAAACACTTCACACCAAGCTGCCAAGTGACTTGGAAAAAGTTTCCATATTTCTGTATTAAAAGCTTTTTCTCTTTACTTTGAGAGCTCATTGTTTGTAGGGATAAGAGCACCATCACATTTATCCAAAGGGGCTCAGAACAAAAACAGCTGCTCCAGAAATAAATCTGTGAACCACGTAGTGTCATGTCTGTGTGATAAATCTGATTTGCTCTGCTCTTTTTGAATCAGTTCACATCTTTTTCTCCAGCTTCATGGGGCGGCATTAGAGCAGTCCCTTTGGTGCAATACTTTACATGGTTCTGGTTTCCTGATGGAGTCCCTGTGTTAAACTATAGCGCGATGCGGGCGGGGCTGGATAAAAGCCTCTCTGCCTGTGACAGATTTTAGCTCCCTGCTAATGGGAACCAGCGCTCTGAGTCCTGAAGCACGCAGAAAACGATCATCTCCACCCGCTTAGAACTGAAACCACAGGGGGAGAATAAATGAACAAATGGAGTCGAGGGAGAGAGATGGAGGGCGGGAGGGAGGGAGGGAGCGGTGGTGGCAAAATAAAGAATTTAATAAGTGAAATAGAGATGGTGAATTTGTGAGGAGTGTCATTAGAGCAGGTATTGTCTTCTCTGGGTTTTGATTTTACGGCTCTTGGCAGAACAATTGAGAGCTTAGAGACATTTTATTATCGAGATGTGTTTCCTCCTTTGTTTAACGTGTTCTACGCTCCACGTTCATCTGTAAAGGAATGATCATAGAGATGAAGCAGTAAGGATTATTGGCTCTATGTGCTTCTTAATTCTGCGTCCCTGGATGTTAGACGATAAATGTGTAGGAAGGATCCAAGAAATTAAACATAGAGGCCAAATCATGACAGAAAAAGGGTGATGCCTGGTGGCTACATGCTTCTGATAGGTGCGAAGATGGATAATAGAGGGACAGTGGTAGATTAAGAAGACAGACTTTTAGTTTGTTGATGATAATTGTGAGAAATCAATACTTTTACTGGTGTCGGTACGCACTTTAAGGTTACAGTGACCATGACCTTGTACCATCTTGTCCTGAGTGAAAAAGAATTCTGCAGAAATAGTGTTCAAATATGAGGGAGAAGCAAAAGAAGAAGAGGACATACCTTTCTAACCCCTCATGGGAAAATCCAGTTCTTTACACTCTTGTTAAAACATGCTCCACATTCACGCGCTGAAATATACATGGACATGCGCAAACAGGTCCTACAAACATGGACTAAAGGGGAGATCTCAGAGTGACGGCTTCCTGCTCCTGAAGAAGCGTTACAGAGCAGTTCTGGAGTTCAGTGCCTTGCTCAAGGGCACTTCAGCAGTGACCAGGAAGTCAGCCGGCACCAACCTCCAAACATGGTTTACTTGCTACCTGAATCGGCCACCCTCCAGTCCCCAACCCAAGTCCCCCCCAGCTGAGCCACTGGCGCCCAGAAATAACTCACATCCTCATCACCAGCTGATTTCAGAGCAGGAATGTGGATTGTGGTGCCGGCCATCTCCAAATTCAATGGTGAACGTGAGGAGCTGCTGGCTGCAGCCCAATGTTTTGCCTTTTGACCTTCAAGAGCTAAAATGTGTTCAGTTTATCCATCAGCCACATTTGTGCAAAGTTTATTAAAAACAAAGACTTCTGGAGGTGCGGCATTCAATATTTAGAGATGAAAATAAGGCACGTTGACCTTGACCTTTGCCCAAGGATTTATTCAACAAATATTTGGTAGTGACAGGCCTTGAATGGAGTAAAATCTGGTCAGAATCTGGCGTAAAATCAGCATTTCTATGACCAAATTAAAGTTGAGGGAGAACTTGTAAAAATTAGTGACTTCATTGTTCTGCTGTGAGGTAGCACCACAGCTCAGCGGGCCTCTGCTCTGAACACAAGCAGCTGATAGTTTAAATTAACAGCAGCTTTTCATTACTTTGAAGACAGAATATTACTTTGCATCACTTCTCAGTATTCCCGGTCATTATCCCCAACTCTGCACGTCTCCTCTCTAAAATTAAATGGAACACGAGAGCCGCCCAGCAGGAAATTACCAAACACCATGAGGACACGGGTTTTATTGTCACACAATAATCATGCCGGAAACAAAGAGAGGCTGATGCCTTTTTAACCAAATCTCATTTACCGAATCTACAGGATTCTCCAGAGTTATTTAAACCGCCATAGGGGCTGAAGGATGTTTTTGTTTTGTTAACTTTTGCTCTGCGTCAGTCACAGTCAGTCGACTATGTTACACAAAGCAGAAATAATTTAGATTTAAAGAGGCAGGTGTGAGTGATTATTGATGCCCTCGGCGACCCAGCTGTAGTTTGTTGGCAGTGTTATGAACCATTTTATGAAGAATCTTTTACTGAAACCTGCACGTCTCTTTGTGATCGGCCCCTTGTTCAGTTAAGAGGTTCAGCCAAAATATCTACTGATGCCACACCACAGGCAAGACCAGACAGTAGGGCTGTCACTTTTCCCAAAAATCAAACTTGATTGTTTTTTTGAGCAAACAAGGAAATAACCAAAGGTTTTATTAACAAATATGCACCCTGAGGCATTTCCATTAGAGCATTTTAAAGTGTATCCCTCCCAATGCCACACAGGTGTGTATGAAGCTTGCAATCTTGTCCATTATGGCCTTTTTTCTACACCTCTCACAGGAGAGTCTGCCAGGAATCACTGGAAGCACTGGGCTGAGCATTTGAAAAGACGCTGCTGGACATCAGTAGGTGAAAGGTTATCAAGCGGACCTGCGGATTTCTCATATTGAGCCAGTCGCTTTACACATAATCAACACATGGAGGAGCCCAAAGTGCTTCCACTACTGCTCGGACTGCCTTTGCCTGGCCTCCATTTACCCAAGCGTTTTCTTCTTTTTGTTTCTGGTAGACTTGGTGCAGATGTTGTTGAGGTCAAGGAAGTAGTGGGAGCGCCCTCTGCTGAATCAGGTGGTTCACTGCTCCAGGTGCCTAATGTGCTGTTCAGCTATTTATTTTATTTTCAAATGTTTATTTACACTTCGAGTATAGATTTTTTTTTGAGTGTTGGGACATGGGCTACAGCTTCAAAAGCACAGCATTGGATTTAATATATTTTTAATGGAGGTTTGGGATGAGGTCCAGTTGCCAAAAAATTCTGTAAAAATTGTAGTGGCCCAAACTTTACCATCAGCTTAGATTTACCTATAGGTACAAATACCAAGTTCTACATAAAACATGATTAATTTCAGTTTCATCATAAAGTAACAGAAAAACTTTGGTCCTTCTGTTAAAAAGTCTCCCCCACCCCCAACAATGATGCACCCCCTACCACTGCTTTATATCCAACATGACTCCCCTGTTCAGAAGAAAGAGGGTGCTGTTTTTGTTTCGTGAAGCATCTTCAGATAAATTTATGTTATCAGGCCAAAAAGTTTTCTTAGCTCATAATGAGTCACTGAAGCTTTGATTTGTTTTGGGGGTTTATAAAAAAGGCTCTTGTTTTCCTCCCTCCTCTGATCCTGTATAACACCCTGTAGGGAAATTCTCTTTTATCTTCCCGTCTCCTCGGCGTGGTCAAAGTTCAGCAGCTGAACACAACCCTGCTGCTCGCAGGGATTGAAGCCCCGATCCAATAAAGGTTTACAGACGGCGGAGCGCTCACTACATCCCATAAAATGAACAAATCAGAGAGAGCAGGCCCTGATGGAGCTAGGGAGCAGAGTGTGGAGGCTCAGCGAGGATGAGAGGTTCAGAAAGTTTGGAGCCAAACTCTGAGAGATTCATCAACAAAAAAAAAAAAAACACTCCATATACTTTTTTTCAGTAGGAGAGGGAGAGTAACCTTCCTCCTGTGTTAGGGTTGGTACCAACCTGTTTTAGGTTTAAATGCATAAAGGAACCACTTAATATTTGTTTGCATCAAGGCTTTTTGACATTGTCAGGAACCTCTATTTAAACCACAAGATAGAAAAGAAAAAATAAAAACAATAAGTCATAAGTGCTCTGTTGAAATAGTGTCATCTGTGTTGTTAGGGTCGGTTTTGACCCAGTTATAAAGATAAGATTATAAAGCAATAATTAGAGCCAAAACTGAAATCATGGTGCATCTGTGAAGATAAAGAGATAAATGTTCATGAATGTTTACAAAAATTCATGCTCATAAAGTAAAAAAACATACTGTTTTGCCTTTTTCTTTAAGTAAACATATATACGGGTCGAAATTGACCCATCACACCATGGATGTTACTATAGTTAATAATATTAGCATGGAAAAATGTATATACACATACCTCTACAATATGTGTTCTAACATCCCCTACTAATAGGTAGGTAACAATACAACCTCTTATTTATTTATATGATTCGCTTGAGGTTCATTTTACATTTTTTTATGAAAAACAAGGGATATACAGACAAAGAAAGGCCCAAAGGCCCACACTAAAAGATACTAAAACCAATATTTATATGGATAATGAAGCCTGACAAGGTAACCATGAGATAAAGGAAAACAGTGCATGATAGATTATTGTTTTTAGTGTCATTTACAGCTGATTTAAGGTACAGGTCAAAACTGACCCTAACGTGGAGCGTGTATAGAGAAAGCTAACGCAATAGAAGGGGTAAGTTAGTGCTGCATTGACCGCCTATGTTGTTTTTTTAGGTTCTTTGGCACTGAAGGTACTTTTCAGAAATCCTAATTCTAACTTGTTTGACCAAGAGACCCAGTAAATTTAAAAGAAATAAAACATCCTTGAGTCATAAGGAAAGAATATGAACTCAGTAAAGAGACCTATGGAAAGATGTTTGAGCCAAAACAACATCCAACAAAAAGGATACCTGTGGTTGTGCTTTGGTGCATGGATGGCATTTTAGATCAGAAACAAAGCCAGATGAGAGTTTTTTTGTGGCATTAAACAAACTCTGTATCCCAAAAGTACATTGCAATCAGTATGACATGATGTCTGTCCAACAAAATGTCCAGCTTTGAAATGTTTCCTCCTTTTATCAAAAATCCAGCACCAATCATATCCCTGCAACCCAAAGAAAGCATCAACAAAAGAGTCTATAAAAAGCAAGAGCATGAATTATGCTGAGGTTATCATTTCCCCTAATGTGGAGACAGTCTCATCAGCTGTTATTTTGTCCTGTTTCTCTTCCTTTTTCTGCTTCGTCATCCTCCCTCTCCCCCTCAGTCCTTTACATAAATGAGCAGTGACAGAATCAGGTGTCTGCAGACAGAAGAGACTCACCGTTCTGTCTGAGCTGCAGGCTTTGCTTTCACTCTTACACACTCTTACTCTCGTGATCTGACAGCTCTGAGTTTAACCTCTCTGTGTGATGATACTCACTACCTTTTTCTCAGTATCTCTCTTGAAAACATTCAGAAGTCACTGATGAGAACATACACAAACAGCAAGACCTTACTAGATGGATTTTGTATGAATTAGTGGCCCTCCTCTGTTCCTACACCTGTGTCAAATCTTAACTACAGAACATTTCAGGTTTGCTCAGCCTTGAATGTGGGTAGAAGCCTGCAAACAGACCCAACCGTGTATCTTTTCAAGCATGTAACTGCACCGAAACCAGCAGAACAGAACTCTATGATCTATGTTTCCTGCATTTCTCAAAATGTCCTCTGCTGCGACTGATTCACCAGCCGCACAGTTTGCCTCACCGAGTCCAGAGTCTCCTCTTCTTTAAGATTGCTGCAGTGTTATCAACTGCTGCTCAATATTTATCCTCTTCTCCAACATTCAGTTTCATGTTGTCTTGGATTTCTTTACACAAACAAGCACAGAATCTGTCAGGACTGGGAAGTGGCAAGTATGTTGTGCTCATGATGGTGCAGGCCTCGATGGCGTGGATGTAAAACCAACACCTTTAGGATGGAAGTATGACCCAATCATGGTTGTTCAACTTTACAGATGCATGTGAGGCATAATGGTGTCAATTGATGTTACTCTGATTAACATTACAGTAAAAGCATTGAACAAGAGGAGTGACAGGCCTTTTACCAACACATTAGTGAAGGAAATGTTAGCATATTTCTTTAGCTATATCCAAGGATATTTTTGTTTGTCATGCTGCAACACTTTCCGTCCATTAAAAGATGCTCTGAAATATGTTTAAGCTCAATTTAGACCACACTTTATGTTCAGACATGATCAAATGTGAAACTGCTTGCAACTGGTAAATCTGAGGCATTTTGATAGCCTGTCAGTTCACATGGCTGCAGCTGGAGAAGGTGTTTTATCTTTTTCTTACATTCTCCTTATGCGTTTCTTGTCATCAGCTGATATAACTTGCAGTACACTATGAACTGGGACATTGACAGCAGCAACTCTGCTTTTGTCAAAGAAGGAAGTGAGAAGAAAAGAAAAACAAACAAAAGAACAAATGAATGGTTGGATTCAGACTCCTGTATAATTCATGTTTGCTTCAATAGTATATCCAGGATAAGCCGAGACCTGGACCCCTCCCCAAAGCAGTACCATTCACATTGTTTACTTATATTTCCAGAACCATACAACAGGTCTTTGTGCAGAAGATCAGACTTTGGTCATTTCAAAATTTGTTTTAGGTCAAATACATCCTTACTGAAAATGTGTGATTCAGCCTAAAAATGCAGAGTTTTATTCCAGATGTACTTGTGGATCCACAGAAAAATATACATAACAAGTGATTTTTTTTAGTCACCTTTTATTCATAAGAAATATAATAATGGTGTCGATAGACCTCTATCTTACTCCTAGAGGAAGTAAGAACTTTCTGTCTGCCAATTTTCTCCATCTCTTGTTTTCTTGACAGTAGTGCCAATCAGAAGGTCAAAAAGAGCAGAGATAGTTACCTGTCACTTCCCAAATGAATTAAAAAGGATGTGTGAGTAATAATTTGTGATCTTTTGAAATATTTGAGACAGAAAGTGCATCCGCAAGTGGCACAACTACCGCTATGAGGCAAAAAAAAAAAAAGTAAAATAAAAGTAAAATATGTGAATACGTTTTCATATGACTCTGTTAGCAACCTCTTCTTCCCATCATAGCCAAGGCATGAGGAAACTATAGTCAGATGTAAATAGGCTTGTTTGTGATTTGTATAAAGATCTTTGTGGTTAATATTCCATTTTGAATTTTTGATTTGTTTCTTGAGTCAAACTTCAAAACATAAATCTGAGACAAATACAGCAAACATGTTCTGATAGCCCAAGTTGTTCTGAAACATAAAAATACCTTTACCTTGATTTTGCCTCACAGGGTTTAGGTTTCACTTGTATTATTACAAAAAAGCAAAGTCTAGATGGACCAAAAAAAAACTACAGAAAATGGCCATGTCATGAGTCATGAGTATGATTTCTAGTTATTTCATACTTTGGGCCATCGCATGCGGATAACAATCACTTTCAACTCCATACTGTTGTAACCTTCAAACATAATTACTGTATATATGCAAGAGGGATATGTTGACTGTAACAAGCCTTGAAGCAGCCATGCACAAAAGCTTCCTCATGCTTTTGAACCTCTCAAAGTCTAACAGTAAATCCATTGTAGTGTGCAGAGATTTGTCTGGAAACCAGCTTCAGTCTGCCTTTAATGTTGACTCTCCGAGAGCTGGACCCATCCCTCAGGATGTTTTTGCTCCTTCTTTTTGTTTTAAAGTATGAGTTCTTGTTGAGTACCTTGGTCTGTCTCTGTGAGGATAACGAGATGCAAGTATTCTTTGTAGATATGTTTGCTTGTGTGCCTTTTGTTGGGCTATTTTCCCCAATATGGTATTTAGTTGGTATTTGAAGTGCGTGCTTAAACTAAATTATAGGAAACACTTAACTGTTTGACTATTTGGTGGCCTGATTTGACCTGCAACTGCCCCCGCATTGTTGAAAACTGTCTTGTTTCAGTGCAAATGGGCTGTAAGTATCATTTAGAAACAAGGACCAAATTGGTGTTATGACCAAGTATGTGTCTACTCTTTAGCCGCTATAACCCTCAAAGTAGTGACATACTTGTTGTGGGACATATTGACTCTATCCCACCTTATAGTAGCTCTGCACAGAAGCATTAAGCTCTCGAAAGTATTACAGTAAATCCACTGTAGTGTGCAGAGATTGGTTCTGAAACCTGCCTCTAGTGCTGACTCTCTCCTTCCCTTTTAACTGCACAACTAATTGGCGTTAAAGCGAAGGCCAATATTAGCGGAGATGCCAGAGTAGCTCTGTCTCTCCACCCCCATTAAGGCCCTTTATATCCTCCTAATGCACATAACGATTTGTTGAGGGAGGCAGCAGGAGGTCCATGTGAGCGTGAGTAGACCATATCTCTTGTGTTACTGAAGCGTGTACGCCTGTTTGTATGTGAGCTGCGCTGGAGTAGATTGCACGTGTTAATCCAGTGATGAGAGGTCAGCCCCTCTTGGCTTCTCAACTGTTGTTTAAATGAGAACTTTTCCTCTCCATCAGCACAAACACAGAGGGAGAGACAGAGAGAGAGGTGCATGCTGGGAGCTCCAGGCCGGTAACAACACCTGGACAGATGTATCCAGCTGAACACGCTTCCACTGCTGACAGCTTACAGCATACTAGTTATTTTTATACCAGCACCATCTTCTTTTGTCTGTTGTCTCTACTCCTGTCTCCTCTTCTTTAATCTTCGTCTCTGTGCTGTTAAATGTCCTTCTTGTTTACTTCTGTCTCCTAAATAATTCCCTTCCAAATGCTCTCTTTTGCTTCTTTCTTGTCTTTTGACATCATTATTTGTCTCTTTCTCTGCTTTTTTTTTCTTATCATTGCTATTCTCCTCTATTGTCATGCTTATTTCATGATCTTTACATTGCAGTCTGTTTCTGTTTTTCATGAACATCATGGGTATGTAGATAAGTGGCTTCCCTCAATGCTTGGTGTGAATCTCACACCATTGGTACTGAATGCAATAAAGGGTCAATCCCAATTGTACCCGAGCCCTTGGTTTTGCGCGTTCACTTCCAGTGAAGGGGTATCCCAATTCTCCATTAGCTGAAGACTAAGGGCTACACAGCCCTTGAAACAAAGACAAACCGGGACCTCAGTATGAGCAATTTCCCATAATACAGCACCTGCTGACAAGATGGCAGAGTGGAGACTGAAGGAAGCGCATAACTATAAGTAATTATTAAATTATCAAGTAAATATTAATCTTTTTTTGAATTATTGGTCGTATTTTAAAATTGCTAGGTATAATAAGCTAGTTTTCGCAGGTATAGCTACAGCTATTGTCCCATCTGCCTAAGACACATCCAGCGAGCGGCTCTGGGGATGACGTAGTAAGCAGGAATGGAGTGGTATCTTGTTTCTTAGGGGCATGTTTTCACCCCTTCCCTCTGGCTCCCAAAACAGAGGGCCAAGGGAAAGGGGTAGACAAAGGAGTAAGATGAAGGAGGATTTTTTACTAGAGGAAAAGTAAGGCCGGAGTTAAACTCCTGTGTTTCCTAGAAGGATGTCAAGGGCACACAAGAGAGCACAGGCTTTATGTGGGATAGACTGGCCACTTTATTTGGTACACTGTGATGATACCAGGCTGAACCCCCTTCTTCCTTCAGAACTGCCTGAACCTGTGGCATAGATTTAAAAAGGTGCTGAAACATCCCTCAGAGATGTTGGTCCATATCTCTATGATAGCATCACATAGTTGCTGCACATCCACAATGAGGATCTCCTGCTCCACCACATCCCAAAGGTCCTCTACTGGATTGAGATCTGGTGACTGTGGAGGCCACTGGAGTACATGGACTCATTGTCATGTTGGAGAGACCAGTTTGAGATGATCTGAGCTTTGAGACATGGAGCTGCTGGAAGTCTCCATCAGAAGATGGTCCACTGTGGTCATAAAGGGATGGACATGGTCAGCAACAATCCTCAGGTAGGCTGTGAGGTTTGAATCATGCTCAGGTGGGACTAAGGGGCCCCACTGTGCCCAGGAAATACCCCCCTCACACCATCATACCACCAGCAGCAGCCTGAACCACTGATCCAAGTCAGGATGGATCCATGCTTTCATGATGTTCACACCAAATGTGGTCTTCTACTGCTGCAAGTCCAAAAGTATGACTTGTGCATTCAATGAGTGATTATCTGAGTTATTGCTGCCTTTCTATCATCTCCAGCCACTCTGGCCATTCCTGTCTGACCTCTGGCATGAACAAGACATTTTTGAGCAGAGGCCTGCTGTTTACTGGATATTTTCTCTTTTTGAGACCATCGTCTGTGAACCCTGGAGATGGTTTTGCATGAAAATCCCAGTAGATCAGTAGTTTCTGAAACACTCAGACCACGTTCAAAGTCTCCTAAATTGACTTTGTCCTTCATTCTGGTGCTTGGTTTGGACTCAGCAGGTTGTCTTGTCCACGTTTATATGCCTAAATGCGCTGGGTTGCTTCAATTTTCCCCTCCCAGTCAGCTGCCTGCCAACTTCCAGCCAGTTA
Source organism: Cetoscarus ocellatus (assembly GCA_037902135.1). Lineage (NCBI taxonomy): Eukaryota > Metazoa > Chordata > Actinopteri > Labriformes > Labridae > Cetoscarus > Cetoscarus ocellatus. The sequence goes on along the minus strand of JBAMNC010000189.1, from coordinate 171,069 downwards.
CAAGCCAACTACCAAGTGCCTAAATCTCTCTGAAAACAGTCATTTATGCATTTGTGGGTTGTCTCCATTAGAGGGCACTTCAGTCACAAGATTTCATAGCCTCAACCTTTTCCTCCGTTATTAAAGTAACTCCCAAACAAACAATTTCACACAATCACAGCCTGAAGGTTACAATTTAAAGCTCTCAGCATAGGCAGGCCTCATCATGGACCTGCTATAGACCAGCCAAGACCCTACAGGGCAACTGGGGAAGTGGCTGCATCTGTACCTGATAGAGTGGCTGGTTCATTTGAATCTCATTGATATTTTTCATAGCAGTTTGGTGTGTTCTCTTTTTCTTGCTGATGCTTCTTGATATTTATTTCTTAACCAAACCTTTAGGGCTGGCTTTGGATGCTTTAGATGTTATTGGGATATTCATAAAGATATGTAGTTGTTACAACTTATGCATTTATTTCATCAATACAAGGACATGATGCAGTTTTGTTAATGAATCATTTTAGAGTCTCTTCATGTTTGTAAATTCAGGAACCTTCAACAGTCAAGGCCGTCATGCAGTCTGATTATTTGACTTCCTCTGTTGAGTCTTAATTAAATTAAACACCAAAGATAATGAATCGCATGTTTATGAAGTCAGGGTTTGATTTTCCTCAAGGATATTCTAAAAGATGTTTACCTCTCGGGGAGCTGGATCTCTAAAATGGCATTTTAATGACAGGCAGTTCTCCATGCTGATTGGATCTGCATAAATTTGATCTTTAAGGTTCATAACCCACTGATCCCTGCAGGCTGTCAGACTTCTCAAGGACAATCATTCATCAAACACAGATGTGAACATACAGCTGACATTTTAAAGGGCAAGTCAGCACATGGAGAACATACTGTGGTGGGTGTCCGTTGGTTTTGTTGATAATAGCGACCCCTGCTGACACAACTAATGAGCTTTTCAACCAACCCTGCTGCTGCTGCATGATTTTTGTTATATGTGTCAAGGCTATCAGATGCCTTTATATTGTGATTTTCCTCAACTGCAGCAGAGAAAAGCAGGCATTAGGCCTTTGTGTAGATTGATTCTGCATTGGCTTTGTATTGTGTCAGTTCACAGTTCATTGTGGTGCTGCAGAGGTACATGAGAACACATAATAAATCACACAATAGGAACCACACATCACACACTCACACACACACAGCATTGCTCTCCCTGCTGGCTTCACTGATGCTCTCACCATGAACTCAGCTCTTATTTATCAAGCCATAAAGAAAATATGTGAATATTCTGAGATTTCAGCTGTGGTTTATTTGAAACTCTGTTGGAGCTCCCATCGCTTCAAACCCCATCTCCTTGTGGACTCAGTCTTTTCTGATTGGCTGACTGGTCTGCTCCCTGAAAATGTGTCAACCCTGCCATCTCTCTACACTCGGGGCTCTGCACCTGCCTCGGCACTAAAAGCCAGTGCTCTTCATCTACAGAGGCAACAGTGTTGTGACATCATACTGGTAGGTCTATTCAGGGGGGGCAGTGGAATCAGCTGTTTAAGGTAGCTACCAGAGCAGAGGTCCCCCATGGGGCTATAATTTTTACCCAAACATCAAACTGGATCAGTTTAAGAGCATTTTTGTGGAGATTCTTTTCTAAAAATTAAGACCAAAGAGAGAAATTAGGAAGAAAAAACATAACTTGTGTATCTGTGTATCAGCTTTATTCCAGAATAAAATGAAGCTTCACGTACAAGAAGGAAGCACAAAAAACTCACCTGTCTCTGTTTTCAGCCCCCTCCCCCACCGCCCGCAACAAATGAGACATTTCCATTAGATCATTAGATCATTTTAATATTTAGATCCTTCCTTGTGTAAGATGCTTGCAGCCTTGACTTGTTTCCATGCCTGTGCTGAGGACGACTCGGACACACTGGGCTGAGCACCTGACAAGACTCCACTGCCCTGCCCTGTGCTGGGTGGAAGGCCGATAAATGGGCTTGCAGATTTGTCACAGTGGGCCAGTTGTTTGCACATAATCGACACGCAGTGGAGCCCAAAGTGCTTCCACACAGTGCTTTTCGGATGTGTCTGCTCAGAGTGGATTTGCCTGGACGCCTCTTCCTTGAGGTGTCTCCTCCTTCTGTTTGTCTCTGTCAGACTAGATTCAGCTGTTGTTGAGGTCAAGAGAGTACCGGCCAATCAGGTTTGAAATCACTACTACAGGCTTCCTAATGTGCTATTGAGCTGTTTATTTTCTATTGAAATGTTTACTACACATGAGATTGGATCTACTCAAGATTTCCAAGTGCTTAACAGGTTTTTTTCTTGCTGCCATTACTACAGACGCACCTTCCTGTAGTTTGGTTGGCCCAGTACTGTGCTTATGATGGATTTATGTTGGGGTTTGGATATATGTATGTGTATATATGTGTATAGACTCAAAGATTCAAAGTGTTTATTGTCATTTGCACACTAAGAAACGTTTCCCTGCACAATGAAATTTCTACTCTACTGTCCACAATGAATCCCAGGTTAGAGGTATAAAAATAATAACAGGATTTAAATAGCAGCAAGAAAAATACTGAATAATACTAAATAATAGCAGCAAGAAAATACTATCCAAATATAAACAAGATAAAGATAGATTCCAACTATATACATGCATAAAAGATTAGTATCACTACTAAAGGAATGGAACAGATTTCTGGAAATTTCTGTAAACATGTATATTGTGCAAAGATCTGACATAAAGTGCAAGAATGGTTTTACCTGTGCAAATTGAGCTGTGTGGTTGAGGTTAACTGCAGACTCCTGTCAGCTGTTCAGGAGTCTTATGGCAGTGGGAAAGAAAGAGTTTTTCAGTCTGGAAGTCTTGCATTTCACACTCCTGTACCTCCGGCCTGGGTAAAAGTGTGAACAGTGTGTGTTGATATTTTATATATGTATAAGGTATACATGCATATATGTGTATCCATTAATTAAAGAGTTTGTCTTCAGCCTGGTCTATTGTGGAGTGTTTTAAGATAACAGTTGTTATGAACTGGCACTATAAAAATAGAGATTGATAGACTGATTGATTTACAGTATGCGTATGTATGGGTAAGTTTATTTTTGCGCTTGATCACAAATGTTGCAATGCCATGACAGCACAGCAGGTAATGGATGTCAGCATTCTCCATGTGGTGTAACCTTGACTGAAATCTGCTTTAGGAACAGATAATTGGGACCAAATCTGGCATTTCTGATCAAAGCCACAAATCATATAACTGTAGGTACCCAAGCCTATTTTATTAGTAAGGGATTTATGTTTAAATCAGTGTGAGCTGTAGTCCAACAGGCTACTAAAAGCTTTTTTGTTTTATTTTTAAAGGGACATTTTCTTTTGTTGGATCTTTAAAGTGTGACTTCAGACAAACGTCTTATCCTAGACTCTTTAAAGAAATTAACATTGCTAATTTTTGTATTATTCAATGGAAGGGTGAAGGCTATAAATACAGTATTTTACTATTGTATTTGAGGCACATAGATAGATTCCAAAAGGGTAAATAAAGACTATAATTGTCTGCATTAGCAGTAACAAATAAAGAGTTCAGAGTTTAAACTTGTTGCTCCATCAGACCATCTTTTAACCTTCCAGTGAGTCATCTGTCATGGAAATTTCCGCCTTCTGCTTACCTGCCCTCCATCTGTGTACCTGTGTGTGTTTGTTTGTGTGCGCAGGTATGTAGGACACTGACCATACGCTGAAGGAACAGAGCACTTAACACACAGATTCTCCACAGCAGGGTAGAGTCCCACACACACTGTTGTTACAGGAAGGTGGGTCAGTTTGGCTGTCATGGTGGCTGACAGATGTCACACAGCACCAGGTAACACACCCTCGTTCTGCCGTCTCTCTGTCAGCCTGACAACAACCCCAAAACCTCAAACAGACGTAGGCGCCCAAAGACAGAAAGAAGAGGAAGTGAGCTCTAAAAGCAGAGACAACAGCAAATCAGAGACAACAGTAAATCAGAGCAGGTAATCCGGAGATGAATATTGTTTTATTAAGAGCCTAACTTGGTTTGGCAATTGCCATCCTCTGAGTAAACAGCTTTAGGAGTCTATCATTTCTGTTTGCAGAGGGGATAATGACTCGTTTAACTCAGAGGGGGAAGTTCATGTTCCATAAGAAATACAAACAGAAGTGTTTTATATGGAAATTTATCTCACTGTTGCATTATTTGTGAGCATTATCAAAGTCATGAGAGGGGAAAATGCTGCAAAACAAATGTAATATCCAAGCAGAGCATTATAAGGTGAGTCCAGTCCATCCCCACGTACTCCTGCATATAAATGCTCACCCAAGCTATGAAGGCTTAGACGTTATTGTGCCATTTTGATTATACTTTCTTCACAACGAGGGACACGGCTCTCTAAGAACAAAGACCAGATTGACATAAAGGCATGAGGGAAACTATGAAAACCAAATTCAACAACAAACACACTGTTTGTCTCAGTAATGGATATAAAAAAGTTGTAATAATGCATAAAGGCCTTCACAACCTAAGTCCATTTTAACTGGACAATATTGTTGCTGTAGATTTAAAAATTGTAACTCTATGGTCTCTATTTTGATGATGCAAAACTGGGCACAAGGTGGGAAGAGGAATGTTTGATTACACATGGCTGTACTTTGGGCGCAAGATTGATCGAAACTATCAGTGTAAGAATTCAGTCTGGATTATTTGATTCCTCTTCTTTGTTGTGCCACAACACTCAAAGTACACAAACTCTATGATATTTATTAGTGTTTAGATTAAAATGGACTTTAAGTCATTGTCGCTGTCATTTTTAAAATATGTTTTGACTAATGAAAGAGGTGATAACAGGCTCTTTTTTAAAGATTTATATGTTCTTTATATTGTTTTACATGCCGCCTCTGCAGATGGAGTGCTTCAGGCCTTCCTCCTCTTTTTTTATCGTTGCCAGTTGCTTCCTGAATCAGGTGGTTGCCCCAGCCCCCCAAAAAGACTTACAACTGTGATGTCACAATATCATACTGTTGTTTCATCAAAACTTTAAACAGCCAATGTCGTGCTTTTTTGACTTTTGCATGCCCTTTGTGTGTTAACTATAAACAATAGATAGATAGATAGATAGATAGATAGATCTATCAGACATTTGTTTAAATAGATAGACAGACAGACAGATGGAAGGCTTGAACATTGTGTGTCTTGTTGTGAAGTACTTTGTTGTTTTGAAGCGTTGAATGACTGTAAAATGCAGACAGATGAGTGAATCCTTCATGCATGCTCAAACCATAAAAGTCACAATAAAAGCCACATCTGCAGAAACTCACTCAGCAAACTAATGCTGCATTTAACCCAGTGTCTCATTTAGATTTCTCTGAGTGAGCTGGCAGTATTGATTGATTTCTCCTTATTTCTTCTCTCTCCTGGACTCCATCATTATTCTCTCCCGACCCTCCCAGTCCAGCTCATTATCTTCACACTTGTTTCTAACTGTCCTTAAGTCGCTGCAGCTCCTCTGTTTCCTTTTTGAAAGGACCGAACCAGTTGATGTGTTTGTTTCTGTAGCCCTTGATAATGAATTAAACATGAAGATGCAGAAAAACAAATCAATTAAACAATCCATACATTCACAGAGCAGCCGAGGAAGGGATGTAAATAATTTATAGTTGTTATTTTCCTCTGTAGGTCAAATGGAAAGTTCTCATGATCCTCAGTCTGTTTTTCTACTCTCTTCTGAAGCTGTTGGATGCAGGACATCCATGCACACAGTCATATGTTTACCAAAGATTAAACACATGCAGTTTGTTTTAATGAAATCAAAAAGCCTCTTTATTGGCTTAAGCCTTTTTCATTCCAGTGGTTTTGATTTATTTCTCTCTCCATTATTTCATCTGCATCTGCCTGCAGTGATTGAATAAATTTCATTCTGACTCGGTGGATTTGATTTAGTCATAAATCATTCAGGTTGCTGCTTAAGAGCGTAATAACCCTGGAAAATCTTTAATAGGTGGAAGCAGACTTAAAGCATCACATGAAAACAACTATCATCAAATACTGAACACAGAGACACTTAGAAAGCAGAAGACTGACTCAGAGAGAGAGAGAATTGTTTATGAGGACAGGGGTAAACCTGTTTCATGTATTGTTTCTTAAATACTCTAGATTTTTAAAGGTATCTGATTCAGAATCAATAAGGCCCATCTTCAGCATATGCATACGATATTTTAACATTAATTTTGCACACTAACAAAGCAATAAAACATACTCGACAGCCAAAAACTGAGAGTTTTCATCGCGTTTTCGCCTCCCGTTTACACGAGAATGTTGCCCGGAGTGCCTGAATCCGCAAACTTTTGAAACCAGGGTCCAGAGTGGAGAGTTTTGAAAACGTATCAGTGTCTGGCTTCGTGTAGACAGGATTTAACGTTTCAGGTTGAAACGCTGACATCATTGCATGTGCAGTACTCTTTTACATGAAGGCTGTGCGCGCATCCCAGGAACAACAACAGGTTCGGCCGTCTACCGAGCAACATGGGTGCTGTTTGCTGTGCTCGGTTTGTTATCCACACAAAACTATCCAGACAGATTTGTTGTCCAGACAAGAAACTCCTGCGACTTGGTGCGTCCCCTTGCCGTTGTTGTTTGTGAAAAGTTTGTCTTCTTCGTATGTGTGTTGTAACACCGCTGCTCCTCGAAAAACCTACATTGCCATCTACTGGCCTGGCATGCACGCTACAGCGTTTTCAGTTGTTCTCGCATCTCCATGGGGACGTGGATCATTTTTGAAAACGTAAAGGAAAAACCTTTCCTTTTCTGGTGAAAACATTGTCGTGTAAACGAGGCCTAAGAGGAAATTCTCAAAGAACATCTCACAATGCGATGCTGCATGTTGAAGATGTGGTAGAGACCGCAAAATTGAACCACCATGTTGCTGGTTCTGACTTTCACAGTTCTGTTCAGGTGATCTTCAGGGCAGGTGCGTGGTCCAGTTTCGTCCAAGCACCTTTCTTGGGTCATGGCGACTGTCCTACTGCGGCGTTCCTCCTCCACGTCTGCACAGATCTCTTCCTGCACCAGCTGAAGTCTTTTTCTCCCCTGGACTTTGCCATATCGTGGTCTTGTGAGGCTACCAAGATCAGCCCACCCAGTTGCCATGGCACCTTTCTTAAGTTCAAAAAACTCTCGCCAAACTCTTTGAAAATGAATTAGGCCATGTCTGAAATTATTTGTATCGTATTTGTACTTGACCCAACATTTTTAGACTTTGTTTAATCACTACAGTCACTATGACAACTGCAAAGCTAATCAGATATTGCACCCAGCATCAATACCTCATTAATTTTGTTGGCATGCCTCTATTATCGCACCCAGCATGCATCTCCAGCTTTGACAAACAGCCTATAATATGTGTTTATGAGTGTGTGAGTTTGTATTACAACAGGCATCAGCAGCACTTTAATGAAGGACCCAGTGTGCCCATACCTTTGATGAATAGCCTCATCCATACCTTTATTAAAAGGCCCGCTGTGAGCCTGCCTGTGATTAAGAGCCTCTGATTTGTACATATTGTAGCTGAAGAGGCCCAGCTTGTCCAAACCGGTAATAAGTTGTCTGCTGCATGTCTGCTGCTTTGTTAAATGATCCGCTGAGGGCTGTCTGCTGTTTCACTTTGTGTATGTGTAAATAAGAGAGGCAGAGCCTGACATGAAGACCCTTATTTTCCTTGACATGGCAATGCCAGTGAGGTTTCCATCCAAAAATGTTAAAATTTTACCTTATTTTTAGACAGTCTGGATGGTTGAATCTGAATGTATGCACAATCCCATCCTATTGTTTAAATTATATGAAATTAAAACAACTCAAATGAAGTGGAAAGGGCTTTAAGCAACACTGCATTGTAGTCATTAAAGCCAGTGGAGGGTTGAGTGAATTAAAGGAGTTGTTGTTTAATTCAGTTATAATATATTAAATGTAATATACTGTTCTTATTGGAGTGATAGTTGGGCATTTTGAGGATGAAACAGCTTCAATATCCTTTTGTTTTCAGTGTTAAGGAAAGTATCCATTTAATCTCCCACCTGCTTGCAGAAAAGGAGTAACGTCAGCTTTTACAACTGTTGAATTTTAACTCATTCTTTTAAATCCTTCAAGCTTCAGAGGAACTAAAGTGCTTTTAAATATAAGAAAGAGAGAAAAGGAGAACATCCTGCCAACAAATTAAGAATAAAAAAAGTCTACACTCCTCATTGAAGTTGTTTTGTGTGAAGGGCCCTTTTGTCACATTTCTTTTTGCCAAATGGAGGGAAAAAATGTTTCTTTTTTGGAATTAGAAAAATTCAGCCCTGGTACATGGCAGCCCTGAAGCATCTGTACAAAAAGAGTTGGCACACAAGCCTCAATAATACTTAGCTGGACTATTCAAAACATTTACAACTTTTTCATCGCCAAGCTGCTTTGTTTGGGTGGGACTTCAGTGCACAGTACCGCCTACGGGTCCCTCCGGCTGCAGCTTCACAGGAGGGCATGACTGATACCAAACTAGATTAATATGGCCGCCATTTACTTTGGACGCGTGTGCATACTTGTATGCACTTGAATACCTTCAGGACTGGAGAAACCCACCTTAGCTGTTGATTCAGGTGAATAATTTTTGAGCTCATGTCATCAAGCTGCATGAAATAAGAGTGACTATGAAAAATCATTTCAGGATGTGTGAGGATCATAAGATACCATCTGTTTTTCTACAAGCCTCTGCAGTCTGCAGTTCTCTTCATGCAGAGCCTCCCTGCTGTTGTTAACATTTATACTTTAGGACCAGATTCAGAGTCTCACAAACTCCCAGGGAAAACCAGAGGAGCTGAATAAAAGTTCATCTTCAAAGTAAGTATCTAGCTTGTTCTGATTGTTGGACAAAGACAGGCTATAAGATGTCTGCGCTTGGTCTGCAGGATGATCTTTAATCATTCATAAATGTAGCTGATCTTTATTGAGGATGCAGTGATATTAGTGTTACTGGCAAAATTAAAGTCAGGCCATATTTTGATCACTACAGCACTTGCGGAAGAACACGCTGGCTTTGCCGTGTACCAAAGCCATACTAAAGCTAATGTGGATTGTTAGTGGAAAAGTAAGTTGTTGTAGATCATCTGAATATAGAGTGCAATCCCCCTGTTTTGTTTTTGTGGCTTGTTTTGATCGAAGGTCCTTTAAATGACGGTGGCACCATATGCAGCAATGCAAAGCCCATGCCTCTGTGCTGCCTTTTTTTGCACAGATGGAGAATTGAGCGTAATGACTGTGGCTTATGTTCAGGCTAATGCCATATATCTCATTTAACCTTAAATTGTTCTTTTGACTGAAATCGGCCTTTTTTACTTGTTAAATAGGACTGAGTGCTGTTTTGATATCATTGATTCCAGTTTGTAACAGTTCCTCATTTTGATTCCATGTTTTTTTGGAGTAAATTTAACTATTTGAAGATTTAAAATCGACCTTTGATTAGTGTTGGACTTGTTAAGACCTCAGTAAAGAACCATCAGTTCAGTAACAGAGATTATTCTCTTCAACAACTCCATCCAAACTCTGTGATTCCATTCAAACAACCACACCTGATCCACAATAAAACCTGATCTGAGGCATTTGTTATGGTGAATTGATTTATGGTAATGACAGAGTCCTTCATCTGATTGATTCCTCAGGAGTTGGAGCTCTTGGAGTCTCAGAACTGTTATAATCTTGTGAAGTTTTTGGTGTTTTCAGTGTCACCCTGAGGTGAGGTGGTGCAGCGGTAGAATAATAATTCTAAGGACAGCACGGACACCTCGTCCTGTCCTGTCCTCTGGTTCACCCTGTAAATGCGGCCCGTTCTCCTCAGTGTATCACTTCACACTTTAAAGCCTGTGGTCTAATTAAAGCAGAGGAGGAACAATGCTTTCAACAAGGCTAACAACAGAATGAAGGCTCTCTGTGTCGGCCTGCAGAGCCGGAGTATTTATATCAAAGCGTTCAGTAATTACGGCAGCACACACGCCCACACCTCATTTAAAATGAGCCGATTGTTGTTTTATTGTTGTTGAATTGTATAATTTATCTTTTCATCCACCGTCAGCTCTCTTGTTTACTTGTTTGTGTGTTTCTCCTTTCTTATTTAATGACTTCTTGTTATTAAGTGTGTGAATGTGAGGAATAAAACCTCAGATATTTCAAATGTAGAGCAAAGAGCGTTGAGTGTTAAAAACAGACATACCAGTGAAAATCAGAGTTTTCTTTCTCCAAGTAAACCTCATCCAGCTGCATGGGGATTCATACCTGCCATTTTGATAACTGGCTATAGTCTCTTCTGCTTTCCTCTCCATTCATGATGCAGCATATACTGCCTAATCTGAATTATGACTTGAGGGTTTTCAAATGCTAAGGTGAATTGTGGATGCATCAAAGGTGTTTTTAGGTGATGTGGCCTTCGTGTGCAGGGTTAAATCTAAATTAATTGACTTTACTTGGATTCAGAGCCAGATTAATCAGGTATTAACTTTTATTGAGCTTTTCTTGGTTCAGAGTTTTGTTTGTGGAGCAGTAAAAATACACTCTTTATCAAAACAATTAAGGTTTTATTAATCCTAGTGCTATTATGAAGAATTTACAGGAAATTAAAAGTGTTAATCATGCAAATGTTTTGTGCTTTTGCAGAGATCTCACTGGCCCTGTCTCTGTTTATGTGCAACGCAGTGAGGAGACACAGAATTCAGACTGAGAAGCAGCTCTGTTTCTTATTCTGCTGGAAAAACATTGGACTAAATGTCATCAAAAACAAGAATGCAAGAGTCACCAAAACAATGCCGACCTTATGTAGCAACAGGTGAAATGAAGTGAAAGAGCAAAGTACAAAATTAGAATTAAATCAAACGGCTGCTCAGACCCCCCAGAAGCTACCACTGTATGTTGCATTGAGCTGCAATCAGGGAACATGATCCCCTGTAGAGACTTTTAATAAACAGTGTTTTTAGCAGCTTCTTCTTCTGTTAAACATATATTATTAAAGATTTACCAATTCAGCAGCTATGATTAAAGAATGAACTTATGTCAAAATAAATTTAACCTGAAAAGTGCTGTTTAATTTTATTTCAGAACAGAAACTTTTAAACCAAGCAAAAGCAAACTGAGAGACAGATGGACAGACAGGCAAAAAGACACAGGCGCAAATATTTCATTTCAAACACCAAGTAGAAAATTCTGATCCCTGCATCAATCAAAATACTTCATGAATACCAAAAACCAATCATCTCTACACTTCTTGCTGCGGTTTATTTACAGATTGCAATGGATTTTTAAATTGTCATAAAATGAATCTGCATTCAGCAGAGCCAAACTGATGGATGGATTTATTCTTTTTAGCATCAGCTGCAGCTGATGTTTGCTGATGGTTATGTCTCATTGTTGTCACTCGTTGCAAAACTGCCCTGAACGGAAAGTTGACAGAAGATGAAATATCTTCAGCTTGAAGGTCCAGCTTAACTTGGCGAAAGCACCATGGGAAGCTCCAACAGGAAAATCTGAATCTTTTGATTTTTACCTTGGCCAATCCATTACTTGGACCGTGAACAGGATTACTCAAAAACTGATGAACTGATGATGATCAATTTGGATGAACTTTTCAAGGAGTATTAGTCTTGGCAACAGAAAGAAGTGATTTGATTTTAGGGGTGATCTTAATCTGGGTGTGGATCCTTGATTTGTTAGCATTGCAAACAAGCAAAATTTCCACATTTTTGCTTATTACCCAAAAGGTTCTTCACAAATATTAATGACATTGTCTGAGAATGTTCATCATGGCAGCAGGAAGAAGAGAATACATTTTGGTGGTGATCTGAACCTGGATGTTGATCCAGGATTTTTTTTTTTTTTTTACTAATTTGTTAACAATGCAAGAAAAGGCATTTTTCAACATATTTGCTAATACCTCCACTAGTTCTCAGTAGATTTTGACTAAGTTTTCAGAGAACTTTGGTCATGGCACTGGAAGGAAGTCATTACATTTTGGCATTGATCAGAATCCAGATGCAGATTTTTTATAAAGGGATTTTTCAACATTGCAAAATAAGACAATTTTCCACATTTTTACCAATAACTCAACAAGTTCTCAACAGATTCTGATTATATTATCAGGGAATGTTGGTCATGACACAAGGGAGAAATAATTTGATTTTGGTGGTGACTAAATCCAGATGTGTATCTAGCAAGTTTTTCAAAGATTTGTTAACAGTGTAACGTTTTCGCCAACAATTCACTTGATGATATTGGAAACACCTTGGTGGAGGTTTGTGCCCTTAGAGCTCTAATTATGATTTTGCTACCTTGACAAAGCTGAATTGCAGTATCGAGCAGCCAAACATACTCATTCATTCAAATGTTATGATATAAGTTTGCACCAACAAGCCAGGCAAAGAAAGTGGAAACCAAAGCATGGAGAGTAAATGAAATAAAAACAGTTAAGTTTTTCTACCAGTAGTATTTTCAGACTGTCAGATCAGAACAGGACATTCAAGTATCCACAAGCATCTTAGATGCACACATGATGTGTTAAGATACATTAACAATCACTGTGGCTGTGTGCTGGGCTGTCAGAGCCATAATACAGTTGGATTCACTCATCTTTTATTATTTTATTGTTTTTGTTCATTAGTGTTGTTTCATCATGCACCATGCTTTAATGAGTTGATCATATATGTTTCCATTTTCTGTGGTTATTACATGCATTTATGTGTTTTCTGTAACAACATTTTAGCCCAGATGTTGAGCATCAAGGGTTAATGAGATGAAGAAAGTCACACAAGCAAACAGGTGAAGATTAAATCTGCATGACCAGGAGAATGTTGCCAGCAGATGTTGAGTTTTAAAGTCTTAAAAAGGATTTTATGCAACAAAAAATTTTACACGGAAAGACTTTCCAGTCTACAAATGTTCTATACGTTTATATGATATTTTATCCAGATGTTTCTCCTTAATTAAAACAAGGATGATGAAATTTGGACTTAAGCACTTTTCAAGGAACTAATGGACAATGTGTATCAGACCACACCGATCTATTGACAGAGAAGAATAATCACTTCATGAGTCTGTTTATTAAATGTAAACTAATCTGAAAGCCGGCGTGATTGCACCTTAATCTTAGAAACAGCTTGTAGCATTTGTTTAAATAAGTGCTTTACTTTTTAGAGTCTGTAATGAAAACAGGATCAGAAAATACAGATTAAACCCTGACTGTTTAACGCCACATTATTCATGACCAAAGTTCTTTTGCAGGCAGGGAGAGAGTATAGGAGTGGCTCTAAGTTGGTAGCAATCCATCTGTTAAATCATGCATTCTGCTCTTTTCCCTAGATAAACCTGTTCTACTTTATCTACAGACAACTTCCTATGAATTTACTTGCATCTCTACTCGCCATGCATTTGCAGAATAATTGCTCATAATGAAGAGGGAGAATGAAGATAATTGAAACAATTAAACCTTAATTGAGAACAACACACCTACAGAGATGCTTCAACAGTTTCTCTCCCGGCTGGGTGGTGTAAAGACTGATCAGTTCTTGGTTATACTTCTCAGGTAAGCATCAGTGAGGCTCGGTGCTGACATCTCTGGTATTCACACAGGTGTAGGAGGAGAACATAATGTTCCACTGGAGATATCTCAGCATTTATCTGAGGCCAGGAATGTTCCTACCATTTGATAAGCAGATTTAGGGGCAGAAGTTCAAGGGTTCACATAAAGGAGATGTCAGATTACACCCGTAAAGATGGGATGAGATGGCTAGCAGTTGTCAATATTATTCTGCATATTGATGCACTTCCTGTAAAAGAGGGAATGCAGGGATTTGTCGTAAATATCGATTCATATTCAATGGCAGCCAAAAGCACAGGTGTTAGTAAGCTGTAAGCGAATATGGACTGCATTCCTGGGGAAAGCCTCAATTTATGGAGCTAAATCCAGGCAAATAGTGTTGTTTGAAAATAAAAAAGACTAAAAAGGTAAAATTTGATACCAAAATTTCAGTGTCTGTTCTTGAATTTTTAAAAGATATGGTGGTGTGAAAATTATCCTAAATATCATAATACTGTGTAAGATTTGAAACATAGGGTCATCCAAAAAGGCTCACAATCCCACGCCCTTCTCAGTCGATGCTGTGACCCCCACACCAGAACGCAAAAGTTTGGAACTGAAACATAAGATCTGAAAGTGAAAAAAAAAACCTGAAACCAAAGTGAGATAATATTTGAATCTGAACGTATTAATCCTGCAACTCGAAAAATAGCACATCACATGTTAAAATATATTTCAGATTAAAAAATGAAAATAAAATATTGTATTAAAATAATACAAGGCTAAATCAAAAGTATATTTAAATTGAAACAAGTTTCTCTTACTCTTACTTTTTGTTTCAGTTTAATGTTTTAATTTTTTTTGATTAATTCAAGAACAAAAATTTTTCAGTTTTAAATGTTATTTTTTCAGTCTTTTTTGTTTTCAAATTACAACACTTTTGGCCAGGATTTAGCTCTAAATCAACTGTTTGTTTCATGTTGTTTTCATTTTTTTTTTTTTTTTTTCCGAACATCATCACCTTCACCAGCTGAGTTTTTGGACCAAGGCAACAAAGAGGAAGAGACAGTTAGGGAGGAGAGCAAGGAAAAAAAAAACTGTTGTTTAGTGCTTCTAACACTGATTTATAAGGCATGTTACATTCTTTTGATACCATAGAGAACATCTCCAGAATTATATTTGGAGGTTTTTGAGCCAGAGCGTAACTTAAAGATCACTTTGGTGCAGGAATGTTTGTCTAAAATCCTTACACTGAAATTTGGCCCTCATGGCCCCTCTAAAACCATTCAGTGGATTAAGTGGAGGCTGGTAAAAATTGGAGCCTGATGTCTGTTTCACACTAGAAGTTTTTCTGTTTTTTTTTCCTCTGTGAGGCAAAAGCTTCCAGTGTGAAACAGACATTAGGTTAATCTGTTAGTATGCCTTGTTGTATCTTACCTAGAAGGAGGGAGTGCAGTTTGGCCTGATTTGGCAGAGGTGAGTGCTAGCCCCGATGTTTCCCTCCTCTCTGTAGTCCCTCTTCCTCTCGACTTTCCTCTCTTTCTGTCCCATTCTGTGGCGTTCAGTTGGCAGTATTTTTTCATCTGTAATGTTGGCGCCAGAATGGTTGCGTCTTTGTTTGGGCAGCTATGGACCATGTGACAGGGTAAGTAGTGTTGCGACTGGAGTTTTAGTGCTCAGAGTCTGCGTCTGTTAAAAAAGGTAATGCTGTCCAGGCTGTGAAGCTCATGTAGGCAGGTGGAATTAAGGAGGTCTTTGTGTTCACATGGTTAGCATCCGGAGCTAGCATGGGTCGAGTTGGTCTAGGGAAGGGGTCTGCAACCTTTTTGATCAAAAGAGCTGAAAACAAAACAAAAAAAAGTCCTTCAATAAAAAACATTCAAATATCGTCTAAATTAGCTGAACAAAATATTCTACAGGACAACACAGGAAGGCTCACATTTTGTTTTTGCTCTTTTTTCAAGCAGCTGCAGGTCAGAAAAATGCTTCTTGAGACAAAATACATTTCAATTGGCAAGATTGAAATATAATAATCATTATAATAAAAGAATGCACATTAGGCAGCTAGATAATAATGCTGGATGAAAGCATGTGGAAATTAAAATTTAGATACAATGAAAAAATTTCCAGGAAGTCACTAGAGAGGAACAAAAGAGCCACGGGTTGCAGACCCCAGGTCTACCATCTCAGGGTAAACAGTCCAACTTCCTGGAGATATCCTGGGACAACTTTGGTGAAACACTGAAAAAAACATTGACGTCTTGCTTCTTGCTGTCTGTTGAGAGTGGGTACACAGAGCCTGAAGTGCTGCAGTAGGGTTGACAGTGTTAGTAATGTCACTCTCTGGAACTTGCATACAGAGCCTTGGTCTGTCTGAAGTGGAGATGCTGTCTTGGTTGCTCATTGCCATGAAGTAGAATATGTTAATAATCGATGATGTGTAAAGGCAAGGCTGTGATTAGGGGTGTCTTTTCTGCATGTCTCTCTATATTGAGGTCAAGTTTCTCGAGCTACTTCAACAGGATGTGGACGCAGCAGTCCTGTGGATAATTTAGCTTTTCTGCTTTATATAAACACCATCTTGAGCAGCTGTCTTGTTTTGATTCAAGCTGAATCTTTTTTTTCTTAAAGTTGCATATGTTCATTTAAAATTATACTCCATGTATATTAATAATTGGCTTTGAAGGAGTTCAACTAAAAAAACTAAAAGAATGGTAATCAGCTGAGGATCCTTTCGTGGTTAATTTGACCCCCGACAGATTGGATTCTACCTGCCTGATCAATGAGCTGAGCATCATGGGAAATGTAACCTGTGCCTCCTCACAGAGCTGCTTAACACTAACAGGTCAGCGAGGGCACAGGGAGCTCGTTAAGGATAACGAGATGGAAGTGTAACGAGCTGACCTGCTGACGAGCCCAAGGATGGCTCGATCTGAAGTGATGGAGGTGACCTCGGGTCAGGAGGGCTTTAAGACGGAGCGATGATAGAGAAGTGATGTGTGGAATCGACTTTTTAAGCATGTGTGATGGTGGGTGAGAGTTTAGAGTGTTACTGCAAAGGTTTCAGTGTACAGTGCTCTTGGTTTGAGGGGTATCAACAGTATATTATATAAGACAAAGTCCCTGTTCAATATTTAATTGAACTTACAGTTTCTTATAAATCAAGAAGGGTGTTCTCCAGAGTTTGTTAGTCTAGTCCATCCATCTATTATCTATACCACTTATCCCTTTAGGAGTTGTGGGGGGCTGGAGCCTGTCCCAGCTGACACTGGGCGAGAGACAGGGTACATCCTGAACCAGTCGCCAGCCAATCACAGGGCCACACAGAGAGACAGACAACCTTTTATTTAGTTGTTTTTTATTTTATTTTATTTGTTAGGGACCATGTACAGAAAAAAAAAAAACATTAAACTCATCAGAGTAGAGATGCTCTGCACCTCATTATAGCTTTCTAGCTAATTTCCATCTGCAGTCCCTGTGGCAGGCAAGAGAGACATTAAGGTGTAAATATAAAGTGCATTTGTAGTACAGAAAGAGCATAAAAGCATAGAAAAATACATTTTTGTTCATAGAAAGTGCATACGTTCAATTATAGTGCAAAGACAGATTTAAAACAGAATGATACACTTACACTCAAAAGAATAGAAATAAAGTTATTAGAAGAAATTATGTTAATAGACTAGTCAATGTGGACAGGCTTGGTTTCTAATAATCCAGTTTTTTGTTTCTCTGGAGAAGACTCTATAGATTTGTCTTTAGTTCAGTTGGGAGCTTGTTCCATTCTTAACAGGCTCACACTTACACTTCAGGGCAATTTGGTGTCACCAATCAACCTAATGAGCATGTTTCTGGTCTGTGGGAGGAAGCCGGAATGCCCAGGGAGAACCCACGCATGCACGGGAAGAGCATGCAAACAGAAAGGCGACCCTCTTGCTGTGAGGCACACATCTATCTGCTGTGCCACCGTGCCACCCTTGTTGGTGTTATGCTAACCCAAAATGAGAATGGCTTTTGAGGGCTTCTGGATCAATCAGTGCAGTAATTCTTACCCACGAAACAGTGTGTCTTACTTCACATGACTGTGAAAAATGATCGACTAATCAGAGGTTCCCCGACTTTTTAGCCCGTAACCTCCAAAATTACAGTGATGGAGACTTAAGCCCATGAATGTCCCTGGTTTTGGGATTATTATTTAAGGATTATTTTTGTGCATGCCTTAACTTTATTGCCTAATGACTGTGGCTTCTATTAAACTGAGCTCACTGAATGCATATCTTCACAGATATGTGTAAAATACACCATTTGAAACAATCATAAAACGCTCCTTGTTTGTTGGACCTCATAATAATTTTACTCATATCAGATTGTGTCTCCTGCTCTGCTGTTTGTAATGCCGCTGCTGCTGTCCTCTTGTGTTAATTAACAGCACTTAGCTAACAGCTCGTTGATGCTCTACAGCCACCATCAGTGATGCAGATGAGGAAGCAGTAAAACCTTCTAACAATCAGGTTCTGGGGAGATAATAGACAAAAATTTAACATTTTAAAATCAGGAAGTCATTGCTTGCAAGACGTTTCATTTTGATAGAAAATCTTGATGTGTGTTTTTGCTCCCCGAGTCTTCAAAATCAATATCCATCTGCAGTTTAATGTGTGTGTGTGGACCTGTGTGTCCTCTGTCTCACCTTGTTATTCCAGCTCGGTCCTCTCGCTCTGTCAGGTCGGATCTCCGCAGATACACAAGTTAAGCTGCAGTGACAGCAGTGAGTGTGTGAGTGTATGCTTGTGTGTGTGTGTGTATGTGTGTTTTAGGGGCTTAGAGGCCTGGCTGTTCAAACACAGCTGTCCCTCTCACTCATATTTACACTACTGATCGCAAAAACACAAGGATGCACACAAGCACACACTGTTTCTTCTTCTTTTGTTCTCAGACTCTTAGACACACTTGAACACACTCTGTGGGGCTCCCAGCTTCCTGCTGTAACCTTTAATAGTTTACCCTCCAAGCCCATGATGGTCTAATGATATCATTAGGTCTGTCTGAAGGAGAAAATACCTTAAGACAGAAGAGAGATGATTAAAATTAAAGGAGTAGTTCAGTGTTTATGACGGAAGCTTACAGGCAGGGCAAGCCCGTGGCATGGGCAGTAAAGACACATTCTAGAGACACCAGTCATTTAAGATGGGAACCAGCAAATGGTCTTATGGAGATAAATAAGAAAAGATGTTTGAAAGAACAATAAAAAGAGGAAATGTGTTCAACTTAAAGGCTGCTCCGTATTATTTTGTCTACTTTAATTTTCGTCTTATAATTGGAAATGTTGCCAAAGGCATAACCGCAGCAAAAAGGTTGAAAGTGTCCTACTTTCTTGTCCCCATCACGACTCCAACAAATCACAGCCCCCCTAATCACATTTAAAATGTACAATTTTTGAGACTGGGCATTCCCAGTCCTCTTCTGAGACATTTGTGTAGAAAAGAAATGTCTTTTAACCCCCCTCACACCGGTGGATAATCAGGCACAATACTCTCTAGCACCACTATATTGTCCAGCCTTTGCTGACTTTGGTTGGAATCGTGGATCCAAGCCAAAACTCAGGCCGATTATCTTGTAGTGTGTGCCGCTCTCTTACTTAACATCTGTGATATAGAAAATCTAGCACACAAATCATTTTAAAGTGCATGTTTTAGCATCAGTTTTAACTTTTGTGATATAGCACATTGATAGTATCAAATATTAATTTAAAAAGATCCTAGTAAACCAAAGTATTGTAGAGCTGATAATAGCCACAACTACTATTTCTGTCATAAAATGAGTTGGAGCATATTTTTGCTTTTTTTTTCAATTATTGACCAAACATTTAATTAATTTTGACCCAAAATGATGCAAAAATAAGCAGTTTGCAGTCAAAATTATGAATACAGACGAGCACCAGTACGTTTTAAATGCACCCAACTTTTTAAAAATGCTCATTTTCTCTTCTCTCCAGATCACCTTTTTAGATATGGGAATCCCCGTCCTGACTGTATGGATTATATAAGAACAGACTTTGACGTAAAGGTGCATGCTGCTGTTTTTAACATGTCTCCTCTGCTTGATGAGCACTTTTATGATCAAAACAAAATGTTTGCAGCATCAGGACTTCTCCCTTTTCCCCTCTTCCTATGCCTAAAACATCTCGTCCCCCTGTCCCCCAAAATCAACCTAGCAGTGTGACTTCATACCATTGTTTAGTCATCAGTTTAAGCTCATTGGCTGTCAGTAGCTCATAGCAGAGTGTAGGTGTTAGAATGAGTGCAGGGTTAGTCATAGTATAGTGCTGAACGGTGCTATTAGTCTTTTGAGCCTTTGACTGTCCAATTGATGGACTACCTCTAATCCACAGCTCCAGCAAATTTCAGGCGTTGTTTTGGAGAGTTGAGAAAAACTTCTGCATTTGCTAAACTCATCTTATGTGAAGGGGCATCATGACGAAAACAAATCATTTGGCTGAAGTGCTTCAAGTAAAGACAATGACAGGCTAATAGTCACAGCCAACAAATCCAAATTCTCTGAGATGGAGCTTTAATGAAAACAAAACAAACAAATCAGTTTGGAAAGGAGATACATTCGGGACGTAATTGGAAAATAATCTCCTTTAAATGACACTTTAGTGACAGTTGGAGAGAGTATAGCTCACACAGATGGCCCTGCAGATTTCATGCTGAATGATGAATCTGACTTTAAGCTCAGTGCTGTAGAAGGAAAATAGATTCTGGCATTCATCACAAATGCATGAACAGAAGTCAGTCTAGAAATACAGTCATGCTAAAGCAGATGCTCCAACATTTTTAATGCAGTGATATCATTGGTTACAATCATCAACTTCTTCTCTGCCTCTAACTCTGTTTTTACTCACTAACTCTCAAATTACTTTCAGATATCGTTGTTTGGCGGACAAATTTGTTTTGTGCTCTTCAAAGGGTTCTGGTTAATGAAGTCCTTCTCTGGGGTTTAAAAATTAATCCCCTCTTCTCTTTTTTCTTTTTATCTTCAGGCCATTGCTCTCATTTTTCCTCTATCTGCCTCGGTGTAATTTTTTGTTTTAGTTTAGTATTGCTTTATCCTGTCTGATACCAAACAGCTTAACACTTTTGTCACTCTCCCTTTTGAGCAAAACTTTAAATGTAACTTGATTTTTGACACGGTGAAGAACTCTTAAGATTTCTGTATCAGTCATGACAATCTATACTATTTCTATTGATTAAAAAAATGGAAATTAAAATAGAGGAGTGCACAGTCCACACTCTATACCCTGAAGCTATCTACAGCAGAAGCCAGAGGCATTATGTTTTTGGTGTCCATTTGCACATATGCACGTCTGTCCAGATTTGTAACGTAGTGCTTCATTATCAGGTTCACTTTAACACAGCAAATGAGCACTTGACACCTTTAAATTTTCATTCAGATATGTCTGCCTCTACCTATCAAGTGATGCGTGGAGCTGACCCTGCCAGACTCACACTCTAAATTAAATAATTGTAATTGTAATTATTCATCTTATCAACACTAAAGAGAATAGCTTAGACTTATTTAGCCTCTATTGTTGAAATATTCCCTCAGTTTTATTTAAGACTGACCCCTGAATTCTGAAAAATTAACTCCAAGAGAAGAACCAACTGCAAACTTCCCTCACTGAGATGCTGATAAGTGGAATAGATGTGAAAGGTGCCCTGATGGGTCACTCAGTAATGTGAGCTGTGATGTACTGATCTAACCTGCTCAGGGGCCACGCTGTGTCATCTGGAGAGGCCCCTGAAGCCATGTGGGGTGAGTGTCTTTCAGAGAAAAATGAACTAAATTACTGTAAAAGGATCTAAAAGTTTTAAGACAAAATCCACTCAAAACTCTCTCCAAATCTGTAACTAATGTTCCGAATCAGTTAAACGAAAAAAAAAAAGAAAAAACTACACATTTGCATATTTTGCCTGTTGACTGTTTCCTGTTTAGATGACGGTGTTTTGAAGCGTGCTGAGTCCAGGCCGAAGGGCTGGAGCTGGCTGTAAGTCGTCACATCACTAGCATCATGTGTATGGCTAAGAGTCGAGGAGCTGGCAGGACAAGCTCAATGCAAAACAAGTCACTGATTAATAGGCGAGGTTATATGTAAGATTATACAGATTAACTTATTTATCATTTTTGACACACCTTAATATTAATGTAAAGTAACCCAGTGCGGAAAACAGAGGGGCTTTTAATTCTCGCCAATGTCGACAGTGGACCAGCGGGCTTTGTCGAGGAAAGTGGAACGTAGTGAAGAATCTTATCGTAGCATCTATGGAAAGCTGTTTGGACATAAAATTGATATTGGTGAGAGGAACCTTAGTTCTGTTCTACTAGGTCTCAAATTTGGAGTACATGTACTCAATTTTCTCACTCTTCTAATATTACTAATAAGATATACTGAGTTTACTAGTTGTACTAGTAAACAACAGTTTTGTTTTACTAGTAAAGGTTTTTGGTGCACTAGTGCACGAGTAGACCTTACCAGTGAAGCAAAATCATCTACTAGTAGACAATTTTGTGTTACAAGTAGTACTAGCATACATAAAAAGTGTTATTAATAAAAAATTCAAAGCTTTACTAGTACTCCAACTTTGAGTACTAGTGGAGCTGAACTATGGTTAATATCATTGATATCAATTTTATGTCCAAATGGCTTTCCATACAGCGTCTAGTCAAGAAAATGTTTCATTGATGTGTAGTTTTAACCTAAAAGTGGGCTAATAATGAAGCTTTTGGTCACACTGTTAACTGTTATATATGCCCTCGCATCGGGACAAAGCTGGCAAGCATCTATAGCGGCGATCACATTTACTAGTGTTAGGGTTATGAGTAAACCCACTTCAAAAACTCCAGAACTATCCCATTAAGGAGATATTCAGCAACATTTTCCCAAGTGTCTTCTTACATTGAAGGACACCATAGAGTTTGAAGGTCAAGGTCATGGAGAGTAATGTCAGCTCAAGTTTTTTTATATACTCTTTAAGGGATTTTCACCAAACCTTGCACGAATGTTCACTCTTGGCTTCGACTGGTGATATTTGTATGTCACTCAGATGAGGAAATAGCCCAGATTTGCTTGTAATAAGCAGACTTGGCAACCCATATGCGTTTTGATCACTCCATTGTTTCTAAATTTGATTTGGCTGCACCTCGATGTGTAGGCTGAGGTTTTTCTCACACATAGCTTAGGCTGCAGGGTTTGTGCCAGTGTGGGCACTACTCACCCACTGGGTAAAACACAACCCTCTGCCCCCAGCAAAGACCAACTAAACACACACACTGCAGACACATTCACACATGAGTCCCTGGGCGTTTTTGCAGAACAGACCAGCCCTCCCCTTAAAAACACAGCCATGCATGAATTCTCTCATACGCTCCAAATTTAGCCAGCCGGAGCAAAGATCACACGGGCGTGCGGGCAAACAAACAAACAAACACATGCACTGACGCACTGATTCTGCCTCACAGTAAACGAATACATGTTAAGGTGAGAGCAGCAACGAGGCAGTGAAGCAGAAAAAGAGTCAAAGTTAAAAAAAAAAAAAGACTTTGAAATTACAACAGAGAAGAAGAAGAAGAAAAGCAGCAGGAACGGATCAGCGAGGTGGAAAAGACCGAGCCAGAGGGAGAGACATGTTCTCATTCTGATGGCCGGCTTTAAGACTGCAGATTTTTTTTTTTTAATACTTGAACATTAATCCATATCACTGCACACATGCTGCCTTAAAACCCTTCACAATAATTTGGTTGTTTTGTAGCTGTGTAATTTACCTAATTATGCTCCCTTAAAACAGACGTCAGATTGAAACTCTCAAAACACAACAGCCTGTCAGTCACAGGAAGCAGAGCCCTCTTCCTCTTTGACCAAACAAATGAATCCACTGTCACTATTTCAATCTTAAACACCTTCAGGTCAAAGGTCTCATCTCTTCCTCCCTGTTAACATTTTAACATCAGTCCCAGATTTCTCCAGAACACAATTGTTGGAGTTTCCTGCTTGAAAATCATCTCAGATATTCGATCTACAGTGTGCTCACAAACCTCTCTGTTTCAGCCCTGCTCAGAACAGGCTGTTTTTATTATACCCTCACAAGCTTTTTCTATTCACAACACCTTCAATAACTGGATGTAACTTAAGCTTTCAGAACCTGTGTTCTTATCATAATCTTAACCTTAATTATCTTGCATGTCTTTTTTTCTGCATGTCTTTTTTGGATCTGTTATCTCTTTGAGTTGTCACAGACCTTGCACAGAGTCTTGTGCATTCATTTTTTATTTATTTATTTCAATTATAAGAAGACAATAAAAAGATTGTAAATAATTGGAGTGGAAGGGAACATCATATCAAGAAGATGGAAAGATTTGATTAAATACAGCACAAATAAAATGGAGTAAATTAAAACATTAAAAATGAATAATGAATAAAATACAAGATGATAAAAACAGGACTAAAACCATGAGGGAGGGAATACGAGCTTGAGAGACTAAAAATGTCTTAATAAATAAATGGAAAAAAGTAATTAAATGAACTAGAATGAAATAAATAACCAACAAATGGAATTAATAAGAATATAAGCAAATAAAGATGTCATCATGTAAAAGCAAGTCAATAAAAGTGAATTAGGAAGTGATTTAAAAGATATTACTACTCACATCATGAAATCTGATTTTTTAGTTCTTGCATCTCCTACGCTTAACAACTCTGATGGCACATCATAACTGAAAAACAAAAATAATTTCATATAAGCCAAGTAGGCCAATAAATGTGTTAAAATGGCCTATTTAATGTACTCACACACAAGAATATATTCCAACAGCATTTTGCAGGTTGTAAATAACCTTGGAACAAAGTGCAAAAAACAAACAAACAAACAAACAAACAAACAAAAAACACTCATCTAGCTCTTAAAACTCCATAAACCATTCAAACATCATGGATTACATTCTGTGCATGGCTAAACATGATATTTCTGTGAGCATTCTGGGAGAAGCATGATTGATCCAGCTGCTGTGAGCTGTATTTCTGTCCCGCATGTTCTCCTGTATCTCGTGACTCCAGCTATAACTCCTGTGTGTTAATGATCCCGAGCCGCTGCCGTATTTATGGGACAGTGCTGTGAAAGGAATAAATAACAGAGCTGAGCCCTCGAATCAGTCATGGAGAGATAAAAGCCAACTTTTCAATACAAGACAGCGTGATGAGTGCTAATTACCAGTGATGAATCCCAACGTCAAGCTAATTCTAAATCAGCGGCGTCAGGGGTTTGAGAAAAGGCAGCCCTGTGCATGTAAATGATCTTAATGGAGAAAGTAAGATTGTAAAATAAAAGATATTCTGGGAAATATTTTATCTGAAGCTCTTCAAAAAGGTCCATCTGTACTCTCGATCTGCTTACTTTGATTTAAAGTCATCTGATGTTTGTTGTGACAGCCTTTAGGGGATATGATGTGCTTGAGTGATTGTACATTCTCTCTGTTATTTCCGAAAAAAAAACATTTATTATGTCGACAATTGTAAAGATTGACAGAGCCGAAGCTGTCAGTTAAAAAGAAAATACACTTCAATGGTTTCTCCGATTGCACACATGGCTCTTTTATTCTTATATCACCAAACGTTATGTGCAAAATGTTGAAGAAATGCACATAAAAAGGTACTTTATACAGAGTAAAGCTTGTTTTTATGATGATGTATCACTACCATCATGGCTGGAACAAATCAAAGTATGTTTTTGAAAGATGCTTATCTCCTGCTTTGACTTCGGAGCATTCGGGTGTTTATGCGGATTTTTCATACATGGTACAGAAGGAGTGGACCTATAGCCCACATGGAGTGTTTCCTGCTTCTGTTGAGAGCCTTGAGTCTGACCTATTAGCTTTCACTGGTCTATTATCAGGAAGTAAGTGAACTTATATGGGCATATTTTATAAAACACATGGCTGCATGTTCTTCCATGTTGGCTGTGCATTAACTTATAACTTATAGGTTAGTCTGGCTTTACTTCTTCATTGCCCTATTTCCTGTTTTCTCTGATTTTGTCACATCATGATTGTGCTGTAGCAAAGATGTTCTCCCCATGCATGTGTGGGTTCTCTCCGGGCACTCTAGCTTCCTCCCACAGACCAAAAGCATGCTCACTATTGATTGGTGACTCCAAATAGCCCTTAGGTATGAATGTGAGCGTGAATGTACCCTGCCTCTCACCCAATGTCAGCTGGGATAGGCTCCAGCACCCTGCCCCATGACCCCAAAAGGGATAAGGGGAATAGATGATGATATGTATGTACTAGGGGTGTAATGATCCATTGATCTGGATCGATACATCGATTGATTAAGCAATGATCCAATCAAATCGATGGAAACTCAAAACATCGATCAACATCGTCATCTTCAACGCCTTTATTTTGAAATTCTGACCGGATATCTGTTTCACCGCTTCCGCCCAATAGTGCCTCGTTCTTAAGTTTCAACTTTACAGGGCTCTCAAGTCTCACGTATTCAGCGTATGAGACGCGCACCTTTTTGCTCTCTCACACACCACACCCGGTATTTCTCCTGCTTTAAAATGTACTGTGTAGCGCCCACCGAGTAACACCGCTATATGCTAACGTGTAGCAACACGCTCTTAGCATCACAGAGCTAAACGGGAGCTTGACATGTCAGCCAATCAGAAAATAGCACTGCTGTATTCGGGTAAGATACGGTCATTATTTGATTTTGTAGCGCACTGATTACAAAATTACGTATTGTATGAAAGGAAAACAGTGAGAGCTTATTCTTATTCTTCCTCCACACCTACATTAAACAGTGAAGCAAAGTCTAAAAACATCTGACTACTAATTAACCTAATTTTAATTTTAAACACGATTAGATCATACAGATGGTTATAATCCTCTATAACCTATCATACCCAAAGGTCAGCACATCGTTTTACATTTCAGTAATAAAACTGTCAAAACTTAGAAATTGCTTTGTATTTCTTTCTTGCCTTAGGTGAAATGTAGCTGATTGTGTTCAATGAGTACACAATATCGTCTTAAATCGATCGAAGGTCCCTGAATCGTATCGTATCGAAATCGAATCGTGGCAGACTTTGTGATATCGGCAAATATTGTATCGTTGTCCAAAGAATCAATATCGTATCGTATCGTCATGAAACTGGTGATTTACACCCCTAGTATGTACCAAGCATAAGGGACAGCTTGCTTTTGGTCTGACATGCAGAAGTGTTTTATTGAGTGGACTGAAAGTTGCATTTGCATGATTTGATTCAGATAATTTATACTTCGGTAACAACTCAAGACATAAGTGCATCTTGTTGTGGAATAGAGGGTAATCAGTCCTATCTTGCAATCTTCAAACAGGCTGCTGCACTTAAGCATTGCCTTCAATGTAGAAACTAAGAGGCTTCCCATCACCCATCATTATTTGAGAATTTAATAACATAAATACCTCAAGAAGCTTTTTTAAACCGTGAATGTATTTTGAAATTATTTCATCAGTATTTACCAGGGTGGAAGATGAGACTTGTCCCTAATTCCCGATAAAGTGTGGGTTATCTGAGGTTAGCAGGGTTTCCCCTCCACTTCACTCTGCCTCATTTCCACACAGGCGGAAACAAACAGAACCATTTGTGAGTCTGTCTGTGTCACGAGCCCTCAGGCTCACCTCAAACCACTTTAAACAACCAGCTGAAGCAGATATCCTCCTAACCTCATGCTGACTTCATTATCTGCTCCAAAACACGGTTCAGGGTGAACCGCATCACCTCAGCTAATGCCTCAGCCTAACCCGGACCCACACTGGATTTAACTCATGGGACTCAGCCGTGCGCAAGAGTTCAGGAGGTGGTTCAACCTCAGCGGGGTCTTTATTCCCTTTACATTGACCTTTTTGTTTTTCTCATTTCTTTGCGTACTGAGTGAGAGTGACGAATAAAAAAGACTCTAGAGGTCAAAGAGGACTCAGTTTTTAAGTTTAAAAGGACAAAGTTAAAAGAGCGGGATCAACAGAGGTCTTCACAGAGATTTTTCTGTTATTTTGGAGTTCAGCAGAAAGCACAGCCTTAAGCATGAAAGTGTTCACATTTCAAATAATAAACCAGCACTTTATTTTCTATTTTTGTCATCCTGCAATTGTTATATTCTCCCCATGTTTTACGGGGTATTAAGCGATGTGATGGCTGATATATTTCACAACAAGAGTAGATTTGAGCTGAATTGATTTTGTAAATGCTGTCAGCAAATGTCTCTCATATGGAGCTTTGCTGTGAATAACTAAATGAATATGATTTTCAAAGCCATTTATTAAAACAGTGGCTGTATCGTATAACACGTGAACCCATGCTTCCCTTTGACCTGAGTAACCTGACATTCCCGATGGCTCGCACTTCAAAAGAAATCCTGTTAACATATGAGAAGTGTTTGAAACATCTTTCTCGACATAAAAACACAAATATACACTGATAAATGTCATATATTAACATGTAACAATGTCTATGATATGCAACATTTTAGACACTGATATGCAAAAGTGTCTTCATTTTCATTTTCCAGCTGCACTTGGTGTTACAGTACAGGGCCTTTCTGTGTGGAGTTTTAGAGAAAACAACAACATAAAATTCTAAGTTATAAATTGTGCATTCCAAGATTAAAATAACCAGCAATGCCCAACCCTTAATTATCCATTACAGCTCAACTCAACTCAACTCAACTTTATTTTTAAGAAAACTTTAAAAACAACCACAGCCAAAACAAAGTGCTGTACATTAATAGACAAAGCAGAAAATATCTCATTTTTTGCTGTTTTCTTTTCTTTTTTCATAATACAAATGACAACATGTATTCAAACTAGCATTTAAAGGGTTAAAATCCTAAAAAATATATTTAATATTGTACAGTTTTGAGCAGAGCTGAATTGTTTTAATGGTACATTGATGTATGATGATTTTATAGCAGGACGGCACAGTGGCGCAGCAGGTAGTGCACATGCCTAACAGCAAGAAGGTTGCTGGTTTGAACCCTGTGTTGGTCAGGGCCTTTCTGTGTGGAGTTTCCATGATTTCCCTGTGCATGCATGGGTTCTCTCTGGGAAGTCCGGCTTCCTCCCACAGACCAAAATCATGCCTTTTAGGTTGATGTTGATTCCAAATTGCACTTAAGTTTGAAAGTGAGCATAAATGATTGTCTGTCTCTCTATGTGTCCCTGTGATTGGCTGGTGATCAGTTCATGGTCTACCCCACCTCTCATCCAAAGTCAGCTGAGATAGGCTCCAGCCCCTGCAACCCCCAAAGAGATAAGTGGTATAGGTAGCAGATGACATCTGTTTCTCCAAATACTTCATAAAGGGAACTGATGAATGATCAGTGCCTGTTACATAATCACAGGAACATGAGTTATTAAACCTCTTCTTTCCAAAGAGCAGAGTAAAGTTTCTGTTTGACTTTTCTGTACCGTCTTAATATTTCGGTGCAGAAATGGTGCTCCTCCCTCTGTGGGCTGAACCCTCACTCCCTGCCCTTCAGTAATCTCCGTAATGTCTCGAGCTCAGTGATAAATCCCGGTAAAGTCTGTACAGTATGAGCAGAAACCCCTGGAAACATTAGCACTGCAAAGGTTATGGAGAGTGCCGTGCATGATGGGAATAAGAGAGAAGAGGAAGAAGAAGTGAGGAGGCTGAGGGAGGATGGATAAGGAGGGGAGAATACTGATGACTGGTCAATAAAAACACTCAGAGCTCTGAAAACACCTCGCCCTTTCTCTGGCCTCAGAGGACGCAGCTCACGCGGATCCAGGCTTTCATAACCTGCATGGACCGCTCAGTCTCTCGCCTCACAAGGACTCTCTGGTTTCATCACCTGCTTTCTCCAGTCATACCCTTTAGTTTCTTAGCACGGCCCCATTGCCTGGTTCACAGCTCATTAAAATTAGCACTTTATTAGCAAATATAGACTGAGGAAGACCAGAACATGGTTACAATCTCTCTAAGTTAGCCAACAAAATTCAAGACGACATGATTGAGTGAAAACTGAGAAAATCTTTGTCATATAAAAAGCTCTACCTTTATTCCTGATTAAACAAATCAACACTATCAGTGTGAATATTAACACTTTTTAAGTGAATATATGGGCCCACACCACAAAGTGTTGTTTTCACTCTTATGGAGAGTTGGTGCTTTAACTGTCATTTGTTGACTGATCGTTGACTCTTTTAATGTAAAACTCTGTCTCACTTGACTGTCGGACATTTGGTCAACAATTCCATGTAGTGTTAGGAACGCAGAGTAGATTTTTTAACAGTTTTCCACATTATTGACAATAACTCACCGGACAGTGTCAGAAATGCCCTGGTGACGGTTTAGTTGGTCTAATCATTGAATAGAATGGACTGAGCTTTTACTCTGAAATGCCTCCCAGAGGTATTTCAACACCTTTTGACAAGACCTAATAACGGGCAGTGCCGGCTCCAGTAAAGCTCCCTCTGCACACACAGCCTGACACTCGCATTCTCTCTGGAAGCACCAACAACTGTTTCCTGTCTACAGAGTGAACTTCACTCACATTGTGTTCATGGCTTCAGGCTGGAGCCTATGCCAGCTGACTTTGAGCGAAAGGCAGGATACACCCTGAACTGGAAATGGTTTTGGTCTGTGCCCAGAGAGAACATGCAAACTTCACACGGAAAGGCCCTGACCAACACGGCCCTCACAACAACTTCTTGCAGTGAGGCATGTGCACTACTTGCTGTGCCACCATGCCACCCTGCTTTAAGTCATCAGCTATCAATATTTTTTTCTGTTTTTTTAACTGTCATCATCTCTTAAACAACTTCATCTATGCTCAAACCTGTCAAATATTTATTATTATTATATATTTTCAGGATTTTAACCCTCTATATCAGTGTTTTTCAACCTTGGGGTCGGGACACCACGTGGGGTCACCTGGAATTCAAATGGGGTCGCCTGAAATGTCTAGTAATTGATAAGAAAAATAAATAAATAAAATGATTAGGCTACTGATAAAAATATTTTTTTAACTAATTGTTATTCTTTTTAAAAATGAAAACACCACACCCAATCTTAAACAACTGTATTCTTTACTTTCACTTTCTCAAATATAAATATAGTTCAAATAAAATGCAGCATTTAAAAATATCTGAGCTGGCGCAACTTGATTGAAGGCCGCAATCACGTGATTTTACTGTTACTGGTGCTTCAGTTCCCTCGCCTCAACTTAACACACAAACTTGCAATCAGTAGGAAAAAAAACAGCATAACAAATCTCAGTGTTTTGTACAGTTTAGAAAACATGATGAAAAACTAATTCTAGAAAAAACATGTCTCTGGGTTCCCCAGAAATTTGTGATGCCAAAAACAAAAAATGAGATATATTTCCTATAATGAATAATCGGGATTGGGAATTGCAGGTTGTTTTAATCTTGGACATGTGTGGAAGGGCAAGGTCATGACTTCACTCATGCAACATTAGAGGCACTGCCCCACCACACACACACACACACACACACACACACATTTTCTTGCAGCAGATATCAAGCTGCAGGAGATCTGGATCTGAAGCTTCTTTAAAATAGATCTAGTGCTTTCATGGTATTTGCATTATGGCGTAAATTCTAGGTTTTAGTGGTACTTATCCTTTATTTCCATGATTTCTGTTTTTTAAAGTAATTCAGGCTTTATCTCTCTGTCACACTGATTTGCAGTTCCTCTTTGTTTTGCTTTGTTATTGATTCAAACAGCGTTGTAAACCTTACTCTGATTTCTTACTTTGTCTTAATTTACCAAACAAAATCTGTTATGTTTCCTTTGAATAATATTTAAAAAGCACTCTTATTACTCCCAAATTCTCTTTTACATATCCGTACCTGTCACAGACTATCTGTCCCACATTTGTCATCTCACAGACTGATATGTGGCTGATTTAACACAGAGACATCTTAACTTAGGGATGGATGAAAGGATATCTGGGTTGAGTGGAGATGAATTGCATTACAGCTGGATGAATGGATGGATGGACATTTAAATAGGTGGGATCAATATTTCTGAGTGAACTGTCGGATGGACCTTTGCTCCACTGGGCTGAGATGATCCTGACATGTTAGCACAACAACCTGGACAGAAGACGTGATCTTTATTCACTCAAGGACTCAAGAGGGATTAAAATTTACTAGATTTATTCATCAAAATAGCTCAAATTTGCATGCTGTCATCCTGCTGTCTGTATTTGAGCTGCAGACTGATGAGGTGCAATCAGCAGCACGAGACACACCTTAGGTGTCCAGCTGTTGCTTTTACATAACTGAGAGAAGCAGTGAGTCTTGAGAACACTGCAGAGGGAACAACACCCCTACAAACACCTTCATTTAAGTCCATGAGTCATTTTTGCATTCAATATACCTGTGTGTCTCTCAAGTGGGGGCTTCCCTGAACATTTTCTGCTTGACTTGTGTTCAGTAAGTTAGTGATTCTCATCCTTTTCTTCCATTTTTCCATTTTTTGTAGTTGCACATTGTAATTGAAGTTGGTCATCTGTGAAATGTGTCTTTAGAATGTTGCATTTAGATCTACAGGAAATGTACTACACCCGTCTTTAACGTCTAGCCAGAGAAAATCAATGAAAATGTGGTTTGACAGAGAGGATTGTTGCAGTGAAATAAATTAGTAAAAGTAAAACAAAGTGCTTTGTTAGTAAACCATGAAATATAGCCTGTTTCTCATAGAAAAGGAAAGACTGCTGTATAAAACAAACAGATTTATCCTCTGAAAAAGTCTTCTGAAACAAAAAAACTGAACTTTCCACAAGCTGTCTCAGCCAAAGCAGAGAAGGAGATAAAAAATAAAGAACCATATTTACATTAATCTTGCAAGTATGCATGTCCACATCGGTAGAATAAGTCACAGAAAAGATAATGAACCCATCTGTATTCTGCACAAACTGTCAGATTTCATGTTCTCAGACGTAGACGGGCCAAAGAAAAAATGCTCCGTTACCTTATTTTACCTTTGGTGGGTTGGGAGATCATCCAGATTTAGTTATAGATGTATTCAAACTCAAACAGTACTTTTGTCCCCTGGTGTTGCCCAGCATCCAAGCCGGTTCATATTAATCCCATAGAGGCTTATTAATGAGAATATTATGGGGTGTGTTTCAAAGACTTCACAACAGAAATGACGATTTGTTGCACACATATATCCCGATGGATGTGACAAAAAAGGGAAGTGGAGTAGATAGATTCACATGCTTGTAAGAGTTTCTTTAAAGACCCTAAATTGACAAACTGGCACTTTAAACATTTTTTGATTACTTCACATCTAAGAAAAAGACCTTAATGCCATGAGCACAATGTCATTTCCATTATTTTACTGTTTAATTTGACATCTTCATACTGCTATACAATGTTTTGCTGTCCTGTTTTGGAGTTATGTGGTTGGGAAGAGTTGATTGGTTTGTCAGAGTCATCATGTTTCTTCTTCAGCAGGCTGTTGATTCCTTTACCCAATATGGTGACTTTGTTTATAACACATTTTCCAGGTGCAGTATTTGAACTAAACTCTGGACCACCAATAAACAACATCTCCAGGGCCACTTGGCCAGTTTCCTCCTCTAGACTTTATCTCTAAGAATTTCTAGGACATTTTTGATCATCTTTTATCACACGACAAAGACTCTGAAAGCCTATCAAGCAGCATGTTGTCCCTCGTGAGGTTTATATTTGGCAGCAGAGAAGAAGAAACAGTTGCTTCGCGGTCGGCCTCACAAAGGTTCCCTCTCCATTGCTTGGCCCTCCCTTGGCGGCTGATGATGTGCATGAAGAGGTTCATCTGAGGAGGCGTCCCTCCCTCTGCTTTTCCTCAGCAGCCAGGAAGGGGTGATGAACTCTCCGTCTGCCACAAGAAAATAAATTTGTTGAATTACAGTTTTACGTGCTGCAAGGGGCCCCTGAAAGTGTCTGCTACTCTTACGCACTGTACCCCTGATATGGATTTTTTTTATGGACTCTGCTGATGACCTATATGGCCCTTTTTTTTCCATGGAAGAAACCACGAGTTTAGAAAATAACACAACACAGTATCTCTGATGCTATCTGACAAATGTTGAACATTTTCTCTTGAGCAAAGCCTCACAAACACAGTGCATTCTCATTTATTATTGGTCAGAAGCCGACACCTTATTCTGGAGCGCAATTTGGACAGACGCCCCATATTTATTTCTTTATTTTACAAATTTCCTGTTTTTTTCTTGGTCAAACTTTTATATTAAATGATTTGTTGGCTTAGCTACAGGCCGACAAAGAAACCAGGCTGACCACAGCAAACCCTACTTTCTGTTTTTGAAACACATATTTGTGGTTCAGGGTTAAGATTAGGATTAGAGTAAAACTTACTCTGCTCTAATCCCAACATCTATCGCAAAACCTGTGTCCCATGGGTTCAAAGGTTCCAGTTATACTCCATCTTCACAAGTTTACAAATTCAGCTCCAGATGTCTCAATAAGTTTGAAAGTTTCCTGCCAAAGATCCTCTCAGATATGCATTTCTGGCATGCCTATTAACATTTATGTTTCAACCCTGCCCTGAACAGTCAAAATCCTCATGAGTTTGTCTGACCACAGCATTCTTGAGAAGAGTGTGTGACTTCAGCCTTAGTTCTGTGCTCTTATGTTTACTGTACCAACAGTAATATGCATGGATGTATTTTGTACTGGTTACATCTGCAGACTGAACAACCAACAGGCTCAGAAGTGGGAATGGGTGGCATATCCCCTCATAACATCATTATGGGGATGTTATCAAGCAGACTGTTTGAGTACATATTTTTTGAAAAGTTGGAACAAGCGGAAGAGAGATGGGGGGTTTGCAAACATCATGGACACATTTTTGTAACAGAACACATTAGGAAGTGGATTGAGAATAGTATGGGACTCTTAAAGTCTTTGACACCAAAATTGTTCAGTGTCTTTTTTATGACTACATAATTTCACTTCTTACATTCTGCACGACAGGTCAATAATCATATAAATCCAATATTTCCAATATCTAAAAACTGGATCAGATCTGATCTGACTGCTCCGTTCAGCAATTGTGAATGATAAACATGGTCAATATTTACAGTGAAGCAGAAAGATAGAAATGGGCTCAAAAATGAAGGAACAACTTGTTGATCTGTGGCAAACACACACGTTGTCCATACAGGGTGTCCTCTAAAACATACTTTAACCCAACTGCGAAGGAGAGGAGTTGGATCAAAATGCTCCTGCTAATGATTTTAAAGGAAGCTGTTAAGCCTCACTTCCTCCTGCCCATGCCCGCTTTGTTGGTTTACTCTCAGGTCACGTTTGACTGTGAAAGATTATGATCTGTGAGCGTGGAGACTGTAGCTGCTGGTTAGTTTGTTCATCTGTGGTGGGCTGTGTTTGTCATCTAACTGCACATCAGACACCAAAACTGGAGTGAATCTGAACAAACTGTCAGGTCTCATGTTTTTAGACACTGATGGACCAAAAACAAAACAACTCTGTCGCCTTATTTTACCTTTCTTGAGTTGGTACATACCGTAGATTTACAAATAAATAAGCGAACAGAGTATAACATTTGTTTTGTTTTATAAAACTCCCTGATGTAGCCAGCCTTCGCCAAGTCACACATCCAAACTAGTTCACATTCATCACCACATCCCTCAGTGGCCTATTAAGGAAAATACTGAGTTTGTTTCAAAGACGTCACCACAATAATTATTCTGCAACACAAGCTTCTTGATTTGATGTTAAGATTTAATTGCATATTTATTTATCCCATCTCTACTGGGCTTCCAGATTTCTGTCCTGATCTGTGTTTTTTAACAATAATATCTAAAGCTTTGTGCTGAATTTTGGTCCAACAACAACTACCTTGGTTTTGTCTGTGTTTATAATTGATGAAGATGATGGGGCATCTGTTCATTTTATTATTCAATAAAAGGGTGGATGAATGGATAAACAGATGTATAGATGAATGAATGGATGGATGAATGGATGGATAGATGATTCATGGATGGATGTATATGTTTAGATAGATGTGTGGATGGATAAAAGGATGAATAAATGAATGGACAGATTGATGGATGGGATGATGGATGAATGGATAAATACACTGCCTGGCCAAAAAAAAAAAAAATCACCACCTGGATTTAACTCAGCAAATAGGTACAAGCCTCCTATTGGATAATTGTTGCATGGGCGATTATCTTTCAGCTGGCAACAAGTTATTTAACCCCAGCTGATGCAATGAGTAGCTTCTTGTTTCTTAAACAACCATGTCAAAAGGCACATCCTGTGGTCATGAAAAAGATGTTGGTCTGTTTAAGAAGGGTCAAACATTGGCATGCATCAAGCAGAGAAAACATCTGAGGAGATTGCAGAAACTACTAAAATTGGGTTAAGAACTGTCCAACGCATTATTAAAAACTGGAAGGATAGTGGGGAACCATCGTCTTCGAGGAAGAAATGTGGTCATAAAAAAACCCGGAATGACGGTGATCAGTGATCCCTTAAACGTGACCAAATCAAATCGAAGAAAAACAACAGTAGAACTCAGGGGTATATTTAATAGTGAAAGTAAGAGCATTTCTACACACACAATGTGAAGGGAACTCAAGGGATTGGGACTGAACAGCTGTGTAGCCTTAAGAAAACCACTCATCAGTGAGATGAGTAGATTGATGGAAGAATGGATAATAAATGGATAGATGGATAAATAGATAGATCGATGGATGATGGATGGATGGATGGATGGACAGATGAAGGATAGATGGATAGAAGGATAGATGGATGAAGAGATGGATAGTTGAATGGATGATGAAAGGAAAGATGAACAGTTGGATTGATGGATGTTTATCAGTGAGCAATGACGAACAAATCGTCTAACCATGCTGTGCCCTGTAAAGAGTGGAGAAGTTCAGTAAACACCACATTTTGACTCCCTTGTCTGTCTCTTCTGTTCTCCGGTGTGGAGGCCTCTGCTCACTAAAGCAGATAAAGTTATTAGCCCGGGTCAGTGGCAGGAAGGGCCGCTGTGTCAGTTGGAGGTGTCAGTCACACTGTTTCTGTATGACTGCTGACAGCGGGGTGTGAGGGCTCAGAAACAGATTTTAAACCACGATACACAGAAAAAAAAGAAAACCAGAGTCAGTGAACTGGTCAAACATGAAGGCAGGGCGGTCTACCCAGAGCTCTGGCTGGTGTGAGCTTTACCAAAAAAAAAAAAAAAAAAAACAGTATGAGGATAAAAGTGAGGCACTGCTGTGTGTCTTTATCTGTTTCCAACAAAATCCTCCTCCTGGTGGGATGAAAGTCTGTGTAACAGTATTTAGACAATGTGACACTGGGGTCTTTGGATTGGAACAAACAAAATGAAATTCTCTGAACCAGAGTGTCAGCGTCTTTTTTTTTTAAAGAAATGTCCCGCCTGCAGAGTCTGTGGTGAGAGAAACATGAACTGAAGAGATAACAATATAGTTTCTCATAAAATAAAACATCTCTACCTTGTTATTGTCTCAATAAAGTCACACTTCTGTGCTTTTGCTTCTCCTGTCTTTTCTTCCTTCCCTTAGTGCTTACATAGCGCCTCACAATTCCCTAATATAATCCATAATGTAAGGTCATATATACCAGTTCGACACTTCATCATTCATCATTTCTGCCTCATCCTGACTTCATTTAGAGGTGTTTATGCAGGATGAAGTTCGAGGGTACAGGGTAAACTGTGCTCCCTGAGGCTCCAGAGGGAAGGGACGCCAACCCCTTCAGCTGCATGAGCAACCAACCTGACTGATGTGGACGCAGACCATTTCAATTTCTTTTATCTATAATGCTGAAAAAAATTTTAAGTTCTCACATACTCTGTACCCCTGATC
This sequence comes from Cetoscarus ocellatus, assembly GCA_037902135.1. NCBI lineage: Eukaryota > Metazoa > Chordata > Actinopteri > Labriformes > Labridae > Cetoscarus > Cetoscarus ocellatus. The sequence continues at coordinate 133,533 of JBAMNC010000189.1, read as the reverse complement.
CACCTGTTCTCAGTCTCTTAGTGGTGATCTGTTGGTGCTGTCGTCACTTTGACGTCCCCTCCCCCCGAGTGAAGAATAAGTCGAAGCCATGACCATAAATATCATTGAGGACACTAAGGTCTGGACCTAGGTAATTTCTTTCATATATCTGGCAGGTGATTTGACAATTGTTCTGTCAATCACATTTATCGCTGACCTATGTGTTACAGAACTTGAGCCACTTTGTGAAACAAACTCTCATCAAAACATGTCAGAAATGGAGCTAAAATATCCTTACTACAGAGAAATTTGTTGTGCCAATATTTGTTTTACATTTAATAAAGAAATATGTTCCAGATCTGATAAAACTGCCACTGAAAATGTTAGTATCAGCTCCCTGCTGTTGTCTTGCTTGTAGCTCCACCTCTTCCTCCTCTGATTGGGCCGTCCTGCTTTAAGCCGCTCACAATCGTCATAGATTGGAGCTTAGCAAGATGGATCTGTCTGATTACAGACACTGGATTAGGCTGATTCAGCTGCTGCGCAAGGTTACTGGGCAAAAGCCCATAGAAAGTATTGGACAGGGCAGGGCCTCTCAAAACCATATCCAGCAGATGATTGGAGGATCAGTCACATTTATAACAGGCAAATCAGCTGTGGGCACTACTTCTGCAGTGTAAAGTATAAAAAATAAGCACTTCTTAGCCCAAACTCTCGCAAAAACATGTCTGAAGTGTAGTGAAAATTTCCTTTATGACATGTTTTCAGTTATTGCAGTGTCCCAGGAGGTCTGCTGGCTCCTCCCTGGCTGCCAAACCAACCTCCAAGCATGGTTCGATTGGAACTTGAACTGGCCAAAGTCCTTACAGACTGAGCTGCACTACCAAATATCATGCACTTGTTGCTTAATATTCACAGATAATACAATATATTCTGTACAGTTTTACAAAATATAAAAGTGTAGGTGCTCCACATTATGCAGAATCGTGATAATACCAAATGTAGACTTACCCTAAAAACATATAATTAAACAATTTTATACATTAGTGATTCAACATCAAAATTCCAGAGGACCAATGCCTCAATGTGGCCACACCCCTACCAAGACTACAACCACTACACCTGCATTTACACTACTAATGAAGGAATACCTGCCCCTCTATGATGAAGAAAGTGCTGCTGTCAGTTACTGATTATGTAAGTCGAATAGTATGTCTGAGTTTACCTGTAGCCTTGATTTTCACCTGTGCAGCGTTCTTGCACCGTGCACTCAGCAGCAAACAGCTCCTCTCTGTAAATCTTCCTACCCTGTGATCTGTTTCTGGTGCACGCCAGAGGCGCCAAAACAAGGTGCTTCAGTTGAGATCTGGCCATGTCTATTTTCAACGAAACACCTCACAGTTGAATTTTCACAAAAGTTAAAGCACCTATCTAAATAGCCTGAGTCAGACATCCAAATTAGCCACATCTTTAACAACAGCTCTTCTTTTTAAGATTAATATAAGATAAGATAATCCTTTATAGAGGGGAAATTCAGGTACTGCAGCAGTACAGGGGTAAAGTAGCATGACTTACAGCTCAATATTTAGTGTAGTAGATGTAGAATGTAAGGCTCTTGGTATGGTTGCTAGATTATAATTTGGCAACTTGGAAAAAAAGCTTAAGGACTTGTATTAAAACAGCATAACAAGCATTTTGTGATTCTCTGCAAATCTGCAAACAAACACTAATGAATCCTGGTGAAATATCTGATTGCTGTTTGCAGGCATTTGTTTTTATTTTCTCTGAAAACATCATCACAGCCGTGCTCAAACTCTGCAGCCCTGCCTGCTCGGAGCAGATGCAGCATTAGTGAAAATAATATTCCTCCCTGCAGACGGACACCATGGGAACAGCAGCACCGATCCGTCATTGTCACAGAGGAGTGTAAGTGGATCTGACCGGCCTTCAGTTTGCATTCTTTTATCCGTTGATCTGGTTGAAAATATACAGTATTTGTGTAGCTGTCCTGAAGCAAAGACAAACCTGGAACATTTTGTGTGTTTTCTTGAAGTGTGTCACATTCAGATGAATCAGAGTCAGTGTCATCATGTTTACACAGGAGATTGGGGGGGGGACAAAATGATGCAAAAGCATTAAAATGATGAATGCTTCTGAGGTACAAACATCTATGCACCTAGAGGCACAGTGCAAGACTTCAGTGTAGAATTCAAAATAGTTAAAGCAGCGAAGCATCAGGATATTCCACAGAGAATATATTTTTGAAGACATTTAAAGACAGAACAGGTTTATGGGAAAAATAAATCAAGCATTTGGTTGTTGGCAGGTGGATGTATGAGGCTCCATGTGACGTTCAGCTCTTCTGTCGACCCTCACTCACTGCCTGAACAGAATGTGTAACAGCTTGCATTAACCCAAGAAACATATAAACACATCATGGAGCTTATTTTAGGTTTCATATATGTCTGTCATTTAAAGTGCCAGCATGAGGGAGGATGAGTAACCATATGACTTATCTCTGACATTTCTCTGCTGCAATCAAACTTCAATCAACTGAAGGCAAGTTTTGATATTTGATATTTGGACCTTGGAGCTGGGAAGTGTTTTGAACAAGCAAAACACTTCCCAGAATCAGAGTCAGAATGCCCTTTATTGTCATCAGACAAAATGTAGAGAGAGCTTCTCCTTTTTCAGTGTAATAGATGGTTATTTAAAAATAAAAACACAAGTAAAGTATGAAATAGTTCTAAGAATAAAATAGTTGTAGAAATTATAGGTACAAAATATATACAAAACAGTGCAACTGAAAAACTCGATATACAAGTTTAAGAGAGAAAGGATAAATATTAAGAAAGACATTAGTACATTACAGAGATTAATTAAGTATTTATTTATCTATAAATGCAGTTCAAAGTGATTTACACAAAGGCAAAAAAATGACTGACAAAAGATAGAACATGTACATAGTGTATAATACAGTATACAGTAATACAGCACTGTGGTGCAGCAGGTAGTGCACATGTCTCACAGCGAGACGGTCTCCGATTTCATCCCTGTGTTGTCAGAGCCTTTCTGTGTGGAGTTTGCATGTTCTCCCTGTGCATGCATGGGTTGAATCTAGGCAATCCAGCTTCCTCCTATAGACCAAAAATATGCTCATTAGGTTGATTGGTGACACTAAATTGCCCTTTGGTTTGAGTGTGAGAGTGAATTGTTGTCTGTCTCTCTATGTAGCCCTGTGATCAGCTGGTGATGGTTCAGTGTATAGATGCTAACAGCTTTAGTAGCAGTTTCATCGTATCTAGACCACACTTATTTATTAAATGTTTTAAAATATCAACAATTCAAACCTCTCCATATTAGGAATATTTTTGCTCCACTTACATGTTTTGACAAGTTTGTTTCATAAAGTGGCTCAAGTTCTGTAGTGCAGTAGTGCCCACCTCCAACATTATCTGATTGGCTTGTAATAATTGCAGCTGACAGAACTATCATCCAATCACCTGCCAGACATGCTTCTGAAAGGTTCGGTCCTCCCCAAACAGTCCATTCAGTGAGCAAGGTTACACCAGAATAGCTAAAATAAAAGAAACAATAGAAAAAAGAAAATTGACTGATAAAAATATACAATAAAAGAAACGAGAAAAGGCATAAAACCAAGAATCAACAGACAGCTATAAATAAAATGCTAAAAATACATTAAAAAACATGTTAAAAGGTTGAAAGAGAATCAAAAAATGTGCCAAAGGTTGCAGAAAATGGGCAGGATTGTTACCAGGGATGTGACCCTGGAGTGCACAGGCCCACCCGCACTGACATATGGCCCTCCCTATCAGAGTCATGACAATAATAATATATGAGTAAATGAAAATTTAAATGTACAATATATGTTTATATTTTTGTTTTAATTGTTTTTTCTTCATAAAATATAGATTTTGAAAAATGCAGGGCAGCTACTTGAAGTGACTAATACTCAGAACACCCTTTCTTTTCTTTTTTTTTTAACTGTAATTATTGTTTTTTTCTCTTTTATTTCTACTCACAACAACAATGAGCAAATATTGGTCTGTACAGTCATCATGGACAGAGCATACAAATGTAAACAAAGCAATGGTACAATCCATAGTTTTTCCTTCTTTTACCCAACAAGGTCGCCATCCATGGTTAGTCAAACAATGTGTTCTTGAAAGTCGAAGCCACAGTAGTATTTCAGAAATGGCGGTATGGACTCCATATTTGCGTAAATCGTCCCTTTGTAGAGTGAAGCAAACAAGTCAGGTATTCAAGAGGAAGACGTTCCATGATAATCTTTTGCCAGTTTGTCACTTATCCATGACGGAAAGATGTTCTTCCTCGCAGCATATGCAAGAATATCATAAAGTCTTTTGGCGCAAGTAGCAACAATAGCTTCTTGAGATGGGTGGCCAAGGAGTAAGGAAACAAGATTCATACAGACAGACATACCAAGAATGTTTCCATGTCTCATAAAATGTCTGCCCAGTATGCTTGAATTTTTGGACATAACCAGACACAATGCATGTAGATCCCTCTTACATTTTGGACATAAGGAAGAAGTTTGGGAATTCCTTTTATGTCTTTTACTGGGAGAGATTCGCAGGCAGTGCAGGATTTTATATTGTAACAATCAAGCATGATTGCACACTGATATATTCTTTGCACGATTCCATATCACTTTATTCTCATCAATATTAATACCAAGTTCATTTTTCTGTGTTTTTGTAACAGTTGAATATCCAAGAATCACACTGGCTTAAGACGTAATAAAAACAAGAATTAGACTTTTTAACTGGGCATTGAAGCAGAAATGGTTCTATTGGTAATGCTCTGGCATTAATGTGTAAAGTTATAGATACTGAATGATATAAAATAAAAGATCCATCACAGAGTGTTCCGAAAAAACCTCGGCGACCCAGTGCTGTCTAATATCATTACTTGGAAAACAGTATTTGAACATCTTGATAGAAACCTCCCTTCCCAGCATGCACCAGGCCCCCTGCAGTGACATCATCACACCATTACAGCTCCCTGCTCATCTTCAGACGAACTGCTGCACCATTACTGCTGCCTGTCAGCGCCCCAATCAAACAGAGGTTCAGATGTGCAGCGGGGGGGTCTCTCACACACGCACCTGGGCCCGCTCCTAACCACAGGGATTTGCTTGTTTTCTCTCAGCTCGACTTGTAAACCCACAACTGTGCTGAAAGGCCCCTTTGACAGGATTCAGATTGTCGCTGAGGTGACTCGAGGGGATGAGGGAAAAGTGCGCTTCCTACAGGGTGCGTGTTGTGTGTGTGTGCACGTGATCATCATCATGCCTGGGTGAAGACAATCAGAGTGATCAGTCAGATCGTCTGTGTCTCAGTGTGAATCTGCAGCACAAACATGAACAAGCCACACAAACAGCTCTATTGTTCACCCTGCACAAAGCATCTCCACGTGCTGTGAAAATGTTTTTTTTCTGTTTACCATCTGCAGCAGATGTCATTTTCACATCAAGCCCTCATGGTGTTCAAATGGAAAAACAAATGATGAGGTGTGTGTTTGTCTTGAACGAGGAGAGGTGGGCCCGAAGCTGCAATGTTCCTATTCTAATGTTCAGGAGAAGGAGTGACCCTGGATTTGTCTGTGCATAGAAAAAACAAATTTTGAGCCTAAATATGTGGTTCCAGATATCTATATTATTATATTGTAATGAGCTATATAACTTCTGACCGGGGGGTAGGGGCAGAGTAACAGGAAGACAGAAGACAGGAAGGAGCAGTATAGTAGTAGTAGCCAGTCAGTGAAACTGCTATTGGAATCCTAATTCCCCTGAGGGAGTTTTCCAAAGGGATTAATAAAGTTGTATCTATCAAATCTATCAAATCTATTTAAACTGGGAATCTATGTCAGATGGGATGGTTAGACTTTTTTAGAAGGGACATTAAGCAATGATTTGTGCACACTGGGTGATGTCTGATGATCACTCAATACAGACCCAGATCTGTTAACTTAAAGGGATAGGACAACTTTTTTTGTTTTCGTGTCTTGCCTCACTCCTGAGTCCATGACAAACAGATCGAAACCATTCTATTTGTCGTTTTTGTTATCAGGAATCTGTATCCACCTTGCACTTGTTTTGGTACTGTCATGTTGTGTCCCTGTTTTGGATGGAGGTTGAGAAAATGTGTTTAGAAATTGGCTTGTCTTTGAAGCTAGATTTTGTTTCTGTACTGCTAGGAGAGTTTGTAGATAGTAACGGTCTGGTTAACCTAATTATTGTATTGGGTAAACGATTTATTTTCAAGACCTTAAATAGATTTTCACTCAATATTTTTTCCTTTAAAAGATTTATTCAGCGATATCTAGTTTTAGAAGGTTATATGATCGAGACAGACAATGATGCCAAAAAACATAAAAGGAGATGGGAAATTTTCAAAGGTTTATTTTGAAAATGTAAACTGAATTTTGGACTATATGCATACATTTTTGTTGTGCCATGACTCACCAACGGTCAATGGTGAGACCCAGGGCACAGTTTTGAGATTATGTATTATGTGTAGGTTTGTGTGGGAGGTGAGGGTGGGTGGGGTGTATTCTGTGTTTATGTGTTTTGTTTGTTTGTGTTTAATAATGAAATATGAAAAAAAAAAAGAAACCATTCTTTTAACTGAGTGTGCAGTAACAAGAAGAGACGGCCGAAGCTCACTGCTAATTAGCTTAGCTCTAACACTGGGAGTCAGTGGGTAGTGTTAGCCTGTCTCTGCCTACAGTCGTAAGATAAACTCTTCAGCAACTCTAAACGGTCCTGTGTGCTTGTTATGTTACATTATCTTCTACTATTATTGTATTATCTTCTTCTACTCCCAAACAGAGGTTTTGTTTTGTCGACCTACTTACTAGCACATCTGCGGTGGTTTGCTCTAGAGATGTGACGTTCATGAACAGTTGGAGTCTTTTGAACGGCTCTTTGAAGTGAACGATGAGAACTGATTCGCAGTTGTGAGTGAGCCATTCATTTGCCAACCGTTCTTAAATGCAAATTGCCTGTGTCACATCTTTAGCAAAAGTTGAAATGATGAGGAGTTTGTTCATTTTATTCATTTAGTAACTAACCTAAAACGTTAGGAGCATAGCGAATCACAACACTGCAGTGTCGACCATTTTGGACTCAAATTTTATGTTTCAGCAGATGTGCACACTGGTGGCAAGAACCCTGTTCAAATACATTGGTTTGAATATAAAAATGCAATGTTGTACTAAAACGGAACCTGAAGTGTTTATTTTGAGGATGTTTAATGCTTTAAAAGATCATTTTATGATGAAAACAACAGACAGAGCCCAGAGAAAGAGCTCTCTATCAAAGTGGTAACAGGCATGTTGTATAAATGATCACACTCTGCATAAATTCAGCTCTTATTACAAAAGTATCTGATCAATTTCAGTATTTAATGTCCTGAAGAGGACAGAACACCACAAGAGAAAGCTTCAGTAAAGCCATCAGCTTTTCTCTGCTGTTGTTGTTGAGGGTCTCTCGCTGTGTACAAACAGCAAAATGTTCTCAAACATTCACAGTTTTAACTCTCATTGGAGAAACGTTTGAGTTACTATTTACATTACTGCTTGGAAACTTTTAAAATGATGTAATTTTGAGTTCTGATTTAAATAAAAACAAAAAGTTTTACATTTTCTTTCATTTTTGTCTCAGTCTCATGGTTTCACACATTCATTTGAGCTTCAAGAGATGAACCAAAGCTTATTTCATTGATTTGTTTTCCCTTTTAACCACATTTGATTTTTATTGAACCTAAGTAACCAGAATTTAAAGTTATTTTAAAGTGATTTTTAAAAAGCCCTACATTGGAAAAAACTGCATTAATCTTATTTCCTGGAATAACCATCTAAATATTTTCAATTAAAGTGTTAAATTCTTACAGGTTTTTCCTGTAATTGTGAATTTAAGTTTGAAAATAACAGCACTCCCATGTTATCACACTTACATCATTAAAATATGACCCATTGAGCGTGCGTTCTGGTCCCTTAATGAACTTCTGAAGAATCCAAAGCAACACCGTGCAGCGTGTTCACTTGCTGTGTGTTTATTACATGACTGAGCTTGTTCTGATGATCTGACACTGTTTAATTATGAGTCTAAATGTCAGCAGCGTGCGTGCAGACGCGTGTAAACTCAATCCAATCATGAGCATGTTCAGGAGGCCTGCATTTAAATTATTTTACAAGTTAAATCTCCGTTGTTAGCGCTGCATTGTGTGTGTGTGCGGCTGCTTTTTGGAGTCAGTCTTGCATATTTTTACATAATTCCTGAATGAAGACAGCACGGCGGAAACAGGCCGGCATTTGAAACACCAGTCAGCTCAGTGGTGAATGAGCTCTGCTGGCTAATATCACCGTGCTGCTCGTGTGTGCTCCATTGTCGTTGTTTTAGTGTCTCCAGTATCATGGCGTCCAGATCAGCCAACAGCAGGAGGACGGGCCCGTGGGGGTACAGATACTGAGACATCAGTGGGTGTGAATCCTGAAGTTTGTTTCTTTGTTTGTGTGTCTGTTCTGTTCATAAACATGTTAAGTGTGTCTGATGATGTTACATGGATTCTGTCGTCCATTGTTATGTCGATAAAGCTTGTTGAAGAAAATGACACTCATAAAAACAAGAATATGCACCTAAACTCCTCTTCCACACTCTGCTCAACCGGCTTACTGCTGTTTTTACCGACACAGGCGTGCGTTTGTTGTTGACAAGAGGATTACCGTGTCAATAAGAAAGAACAGCAGAGGAGGGGAGGAGCAGAAAGAGGAGGACGAGGAGGAGGCAGACAGGAGGACAAAGAGAGAGAGTGACAGATGAAGGAAAGAAGATGGAGCGTCTTTACAGGAAGCACTTGTCAAATAGACAGGATGTGATTGGCTGATGGTACAGATGTGTTATCATAAATATGTGTGGTGAATGTGAAGCCATCCTGCATGAGGAGAATCAAATAAATGACAAACATGAATGTAGAAATGCAGGATATTTTAGGAGGTGTATTACATGCAGACAGTCGATTACATCCTGCAGAGAGTGATACAGAAAAAAGTCATATCATATCTGCCACTGGCATGTTGTGGTCTTGGTTATGAGAGCAAAAATCCATTTGAAGCAACAAAACACATAAAGTCAACCAGTACCAAGGGATTTATTTTTTTTTTTTTTACTTTTGCAGATGTTTTGTAAGACAAAAACAAAGTAATAGAAGCTGTTAAAGAGTTGAAGCTTTTACAAAGATTCATGCCTTCCGCTCGGTTTCTTTATTCCTGTTCAGTTGAAAAAAACCAACAGATTTGCAGATTTGGATCATTTCACGTCCACATAACTCAGGATCAGAGGAAGTCATGAGCTTGTTTTAAACCAATACAAAGAGACAATCATGAGGACTCACTCTGTTTTTATCAGGCTGACAGTCACCAGTAAACACAATAACCAGTTAAACCATCACACTTTCCCAGTGTGTAGGAAAAAGCTGTAAAAGCATTGCTGATATTTGATATTAGTCTGAACTGATCAAATGATTCTTTTGATGACTTAAAATGTATTATATGTCATGATTATCAATGCCTTTGTGCACAATAGTGAAAACACATCTGTACATACAAATGTGTCCCCACATATATCTAAAAATGATCAAATAAGTCAGCATACATGACTATATATGCATTAACACCTATATGTTCATATATCCAACATTTTATATAAATATACTCCTCAAAATATGTTTAGAAAAGTTATATCAGTTGATTGTTTCTCCCTTTTTTTGATACCAACTATCATTTTATTTTATATCATTGGAAAGCCTGATTGGTCACCTTTACAACAAGGTACAACTTGTGAGGATCATTCTTTCATTGAATGAGCAACACAGCTAAACGTGTGGGTAGAGTCAAAAAAGGGCCAGATCCTCTCCCCCCCCGAAGAAAGCCTTACCCTGGATTCCACATAGAGCGAACACGACGCGTACCGAAGCGCAGTGGTTTTCCTCCAACTGAAAGGCTGGCAACATCGCCCACTGGAAGCAATGCACCGCAGAGCGCAGCCATGTCTAGCTGAAAAGGGGGAGGGCACAAGATGAATGGCGATATCACACGATAGCAAAACATGTTTTAAACTGAGAAAAGAAATAAACAACACACCACTTTGCTTCTCTAAGGTTGCTGGTCCCAACCATACAGCCCGGTGATTTGCATCACTTCCATCTGCCTATATCTTTGTAGAAAGGATGTTTGGTGTCATATATGATGTTATTTTTCGATTAACTTTTCTTTGTCCACTTCACACGTTTGACTTCCTTTTCTGGTGCTTTCTGAATGACTGGAAATTTACGAGGTTTGGCAGCGGTCGCGCTGAACATAGACCTGCAGTGTATCTTGAGCAAAGCGTATGAGGCACGCGTGGGTGCCAGACTGGAGCGCCAGCTGTGGAAATGTGCTCTGCAGTACAATTCGCTGACGGTTTGCAGCGTGTTGGCTCTATGTGGAATTTGGGGGTGAGGTTTCTCAGTGAAACAAGGGTGAGGAATTGGTCTACATGGGGTGGTGTCTTCCTGGGATGCCCACTTCACGGTCTGTCTTTGACTTCACCAGTCTCATGGTGATAAGTTTGGACATGGTAGCAGGGCTGACACCAAATAACGTAATTTCTCATATATATTTATACATTTATATACATTTTTTTCTCTTAAATAAGGTCTCATTTTCGGGTGCATATTATACACGAGCACAAGCAAAATATGTAAAACATTTTGTCTCGCCAACATCGCGGTTACAACACATCTAAAACAAAAAGCTGAAACATTCTCTTTCTCTGTGGAACATTACCGCCAAACTTTTGTAATTCTTATAAAACTGACTGTTAAACTGTTCTAATCCAATATTTTGGGTCTTAATGAGTTTACCTTTGTGTAATGATCGTGTAATTCTCCATGTTATGGTACCACTCACGTGTAAACACACTGGGCGCTGCCATCTTGTTAATGAGGGGACCAAAATAGCTGGGCTCTTATTGGTCAAAGACATCGCCATGTTGATAGATGCGCTCTGATTGGGTGAAGACATCGCCATGTTGATAGCTGCTCTCTGATTGGTCGGCACACTACGACTGAGCATGATACGACGTGAAGTCATTGCTTCAAGTACCGTAAGATCGTCAGTAGGTGTCGTCTGGAAGAGAATAATTGTCAACAGTAAAATACCACTGAAAATGTTGGCAAAAAGAGTCAGTTACCCAGCAGCATTCAAAAGAAAGGTGATTGAAGTGGCTGAGGCAGTGGGCAGCAGAGAAGCTGGTAGGAAATTTGGCGTGAGTGAAGCTAACGTTAGTGTTTGAGGAAAAAGAAAGCAGAGATAATGAAGGACAGACCAACATCAAAAGCTTTCGGGCGTTTGTCTGAGAGAGTAAGATTTGGGAAAATTTGGGTGCCCGTTATATTTGAGCACATCGTTTATCCTGGAAAACAGCATGAAAAATGGTGTGCGTGTTATAATTGAGTGCTTATTATATTTGAGAAATTACGTAACGTTGCCTCTCTGCAGACCAGAACACCAGCTTCCAGGGGAAGGGATTTTGGTGTACCCACATGTTCAGCTGTGTTTCTGATTCCATGAATGCATGATTCTTACAACTTGTACCTTGTTGTAAAGGCAACTAATAAGGCTTTTCAATGATATAAAACACAATACCAGTTGGTATTATTAATACCACTTTGCATGTGCAAGAGGCCCTGTGACCTTAATTTTTTAACCTTTTACTTCCAAAATCCAATCTGCTTATCTCTTTGTCGATGTAAAAAGTTTGAAGAAAATCCCTCTGAGCACTGTTGTCATTTTGAAAGGCACAATACAAATATTTCAAATCAATCATCTCACATCATTGTTGGTGGTTCTTCCTCTCAGGATCTCTGAGCAGTAAGTGGCACAAGCTGCCAATGTCAGACAAATATTCATTTAACCAGCGCCGGGCTAATCTGTCTGAAGAGGTCTGCAGCCTTTATGTCTCTGCTCTGAATCAGAGCTGACAGATGCATAATGTCTCTAAACTGTCAGCTGGTTCTAACATGAAATATAAACACATTCCTGTCAGTGCTGGCAGCCCTGAATAAACACGGAGAACACTGCAGCTTTATGTGATCAGAGGCATAACATCCTCTGACTCCCACATACCATCATCCTCCTGCTTCTCACCATAAATCCTGCTTTATTAGCTCGGCTTCAGCCCGTCACACTTCACACAGCACATCACAGGAAACATGGAAGCTAAATTTACCAACCATGTTTGCTGTCTGTAATTTACTTTTCTTCTTCCTTTCTTCTCAGAAGAACATTGGGAACCTTTTCATCAACAGCAGCACTAATCGACACCCTCAGCATCACATTCTGCATCTGCGTGTGCGTGGATATTCGGGGAGTAATTATGCAAATGCGAGTGTGCACATGCATGTTCATATTTACTTGTGAGCGCCTCTTGAGTGAGCTCTTCACACGAGGGAGGAGGAGGCAGAGGAACAGCGGGAGGCGGCGAGAGAGTCGAGGACGTTAGATAAATCACAGGGAGGAGAAGAGGGGTGGAGGCGAAGGAGAGACCGGAGAGGGTGGAGGGGTGGCAGGAAAACAGAGAGAGAGAAAGAAAGCTGACACCTCAGCACTGCAGCAGCACATCCTGTACCCAGCAGCACAGAGAGGTGACAGCCGGAGAGACGGAGGAGCACGGATAAACTGCTGCAGGTCAAGGATCCTACTGTTTACCAGCAGTTATACATAAAAATACTGTTTGATGGATATTTCAATGGGAAGAACATCAAAATGAGGACATTCTTGACTTGAAGGAAAAGAGGAAAGGACTCTTTGCTCACCATAAGAACTTGGAATAAGATGAATGGCTTTAAAAAAGGAGACAAATGCTGTAAAACAAACACTTTTCAGTGTCTCCTTCTCCTGCATCAAGATCTGAACTCAGGACAAAGGAAAATCTCCCGCGGTGCTTGATCAAGTGAACAGGGGGTGATCAGCTCTACTGCTTTACCAAGAGCGCAGTGTGAGCTTGAGCGTTGTCTCGATGAAGAATGAAACCATTTCTCCACAGCTGTGGTCTCTGTCTTCTGTCTCGCAGTTTCTCTAGACCCTGTTTGTAAAAGTGTTGATTCAACTTCGACCCTTCTGCAGCCCACTTTTCCAAGATAACCACAAACATGGTCTTGGGTTGGGACTTGCTCTGTCGTACTCTCCTCATCCTCAGTAACGATAGTCTTCTCCATTGACCTTCTCCAATGATGTTTGGTTTCAGGATCATGTTGAAGATCCAAGTTTCATCTCATGTGATCACTCCCTCTAAAACGTTTGGGTTTCCTTCAGTTTGTTCTGAAATGTCTCCCCAGATGTGTTATTCCTCTTGATCAGAAGTTTTGGGAAACTTTGGCACACACTTTTCTCGTGCAGAAGTTGCTGATCCATCTCTTTAACAGTGGAGACCAATTTTGCTCTTCGTCTTATTGTGAGCCGTTGATCATTTCCAAACATTTGTTCAGTTTGTTGAATGTTTCCCAAGTTTTTGATGTGCACGGTCTGCCAGAACATTCATCCTCTCTGCCACAAAATCTTTCAAGTCATTCATACATACAGTATGTGCACATGAAATACAGTGTTCCCCAAACACCTCAGTTAATGAACAAGAAAAAGCCAAAATGCTCAACTTTTAAGCTAATCACTGTCTGGCACCTTAGTAAAAACACAGTCTCTTCAATCAGGAGCTAGCCAGGAACTATAGACATCACTTACAGCAGCTGTGCTTGGATAATTAACCAAACTACGTGGTTTATCCACAGGAGAGCAGCTTCATTAGTTAATAGCCATGCCTCATATCTCTTCGGAGGAGCGCAATGATTGTCTTTAAAAAGATATCAGACCAGTAAAAATTGCCGCATGTTTGTGTTTGTCTGTTGCTTTGTCTCGCTTGATGCCCGACTGTAGTGTTTAAAGTAATGAACTGTCATTCCCTTTTTTGACTGAAGAAGTCTGCAGAGTGTCTTATTTTGAAAAACAACCACATTCACTCACACCTACATCTATAACATCCGGAAAGCTGAACGTCTCTGTGACAGCCTTGGTGAATAAAAAAGTAAGGTCTGAGATGTACTTGCTGTTTAACCCCAAATATCTGTACTGGTCTCACTGCGTTTTGAGCACAGTTGTAAACATGCTGCACCTGATGATGGGCCATTTCAGACTGGATGCATGTTGGTCGCTTGATGGCTGCAGTGCCAGTCTGCATGTTCTTAAGTAAAGGCTTTAAAAAGCGCATATTTTGCTTTTTATGCCCTGAAGTGTGGTTAAGATGTCTTCTATGTGTGAAAGAGAACATTTATGAACAAAACAGAAAGTCTGCAGCATCCACATTTCTTCTTCCCCCTTGTCAGAGCAACAGCAGTTGCCTGAAACATGTTGTCCCTCCCACAAAAACATCGGTTTTGTTCTTGTTCAGTGTTTTCAGACTCATGATACTTCTCTTCAAGGTCAATGGTTTAAATATTGACTTTTTCAAATGTATCACCTCAATGTGCAGTGAGTTGTTTACTGTCTCAATGTGATTTAAAGCAAAGCCTTTTCTGTAAACAGCATTAAAGCTCTGCGTAACAAGAACTGCTCCACTGGCGATGATTAAAACACACTTAATCAAATTCAACTGCTACTTTGCCAACTTCAACACAAGCATCAGACCAAGGTTACAGTAAATCAAGAGCGTGGAAGCGTCAAGGATATTTGGATCCTCTTTAGAACAAGAGTTTTAAACATATCTGCATATCAAACAAGAAACTTTGATTAATTTTGTGGATACAGAGGTGGGAGCCTGATTACAAAGCAAATGTCAGCTTACATAATGAATTAGCTCTCGCCTCTCAGAGTATACAGTCTATAGACTCTGTAAATGAATGTTTCAGCCCTCACTCCCTCACAGTTGGTTTTGAAACATGTCGGCCAAATTAAAACATATTTTCAGGAAATCTAATGACATAACAGCCACCAAAAAAATGGCCCCTTCAGTCAGCTGTTGAGGTTCATTATTTCCTTCATAAGTCGCTGTGCCACTGTTAAGGTCACCAGAGATCTGAGTTTGATGTGCAAACTAACAAAACATGTACATGTTCCTGATTTTGTTTTTTGTGCTTTGATTTATCTTCTTTTGTCTGAGCCTTCGGTCAAAATGTATCAATGTAATGGACTCTGTGACAAACAGAAAATGTTGTTAATGGGTGGACGTTGTTCTTTAGACATACTTTTACTAACTGTCCTATCAAAATGTAATACGACAGAACAATCCATTGCAGTAAAATAAACATTCAAACTCATTTAAACTGATTCACATCTAGTAACACAGGAAACTAGCTTTTATTTCAATATGTACAATGACTGAAATTCTCTTTTTTACTTTAGCCTGATGACTCCAAGCCTTTTTCTGCTATCTTAAAGTTCACCTGGATTTGTCTGCAATAATGTCCATAAAGCCTCAACCCTTGACCTGTGACCCCTATTGTGGGCCTCTGCCTTGGAAATGAAATGCCCAGAATTAATAAAATGTACCCCTGCAACTAAGAGGTCTGTTTGAAAAATAGAGGGATCATAATAAAGCTATGTATGTGACTAAACAAGAGTAAATAAAGTTGGCTAGCATCATGAATTAAAGATTTAATCACTGCATTGAAAAACAACACTTATACAACAAGTCCTTGGAATGATGCAGATGGAGCTTCAAAACTTTGGCAACCAAAGCAAAATTCTGAATATATTAGAATTACTAATTATAATAACAACATGCTGAGTACGAACAAAACTAAGATTAACATTTATTGATCCCCTGTGGATCAATAGAGAACCTTTAAGAGGTTTTTGTCAAGATAGAAACTCAAATGCTAAATGTCACAATAGACATTTATGACATTGAATTTACCTCCAAGATAACTCACCAAGTTCTCAACGGGTTTGGATGAAACTTTCAGGGAATTTTGATCCTAGCTCATGACAGAATTGTATATTTTGGTAGTGTTTGAATGCTGGTCTGGGAACTTTTTAAAGCCTTGGATCCCAAACCTGGTGTTGGGGCCCCTCTAGAAGGGGTGAATGAGGGTTAGGGGAGCCATGAGGCTCTGTCGGCCTTGAGGTCATCAAAATTTGGTTTACAGTTATGATCTAAAACAATAACAGAACACAAAGGGCAGACTTTGCACAAGAACATTGGTGTAAGCCAATTTATCTTGATTTATCCATGAAAAAAATCAAATATGTGTTTATTTTTTTTCATGTATTAAAATATTTTTTATGTTGGATGCAAGTGGACTTCCTGGGGCACTGTCAACAGTTGCAGCAGTTGGTTACACAACTGGAAGGGGTTGGCGCCCCTTACCTCTGGAGCATCAGGTGTTGGGTTTGCACCCTTACGCACTTAATGAAGTAGAGTTCATGTTGGTGGTGCAGGTGAGTCTTCAGGAATGACGAATGGTGATGTGTCGACCAGTTTGACCTCCCAAACCTCACCCGACAAGTTATGGCGGTTTTCAACATTTCTGCTAATTACTCAAATGTTCACAATGGATTTTGATGACATTTTCAGGGACTGTTGGTCATGACGCAAGGAAGAAATGATTAGATTGTTGTGGTGATCCAAACCCCTTTTCGGATTTTGTTAACATTGTGATATATGACAGTTTTCCTAAGTTGCCTTGGTGGAGGTTTGTGCTTCCTGAGCACTTCTAGTTTCTTTTCTTTCTTTTTTTTAAATTAATTTATTTGTCTCTTCATTCATGTTTTATCTGTTTATTGATTATTTACTGTGTGTAGCATGTGGTGGTATTTTACTAGAGGTAAAATGCTTTGTTAAGTGGTGCGTTTGTGGTCTTTTGTCTGCACTAATCTGGATGTCGTCGAGTTTGATGGCAGTAAACAGGTTATATGGGCTTGAAGTTGAGTATGTTCTGTGTATTTTGATGTGCAGAGACACATTTTGTGTATTCTTCATGCACCTAATTTAAGAACTTTGGACTCTGTTGGGGCTCAAGGACTTTCAAGTTTGAGAGATTTCCAAAGTAATGAATCTGCTTGTGAGTCTTTATAAACTTCTTCATTGTGAGCTTTACAGTTAGACCTGTGGTATTTGCTGGTTTACACCTGTTGATCTTACTGTAAATGCACAAAGTCATGTAGAAAACTGTTCGCAACTGAAAACACGTTATTCAAAACAAAACCTGCAGAATCACTCCAGTGGATTTGAAGTTGATCATACACTGATCATAAGTATAGATGAGAGATGAAGCCTAAGTTTGAGTCTTATTTAAGAACAGGCATCAAACCTCCCACCTCACATCACATATCTGGTCATATTTCGGTGATGCTTTCACATGCCTCGTGACTTGGCGGAGGTTTAAGAGGATGTGTAATTGATACCAGGGGACCATCAACATCTCTGGCTTGTACTCACTCTGATTGGGCCGCTAGCTGGTGGTGATAATGGTATTCCTGTTTATTCAGGAGATGAGCTTTATTCCCAGGGGAGTCTAGGAAATGCAAATGCTGTGATAATGTCACCAGAGGGATGTTGAAGCTTACCCAGATTACACACCCCCATTAGAGATCAACCGAGATTACTTCCTGCCTCGCTGTGAGAGGAAGACTGCCGCAGCACTGTCTTCAGGGTCCTTCGCTCCCTGTGGGCTTCAAATCCCCTAAATGAATGAGAAATGAGTTGAAATCTGAGATACAGCAGTGCTTTTCTCTTAATCTTTGCAGTCAAGAATCTGTGGATATGCTCTTCAGCTAAGAGGTGGAAGTGAACAAGGGGCAGGGTCTTCTGCACTCCCAAGTTGATGTGTTCTTGGGCAAGACAGTCCCACTGCTGCCTCAGTAGCATTTAAATGTGTTTAATTGGTTAGTTACTAGTCTTCACCATCAGTGTGAATATGAATGTGGTGGTCAAACATCTGGAAAGCTCAAGACTTTTTACGGTTAACCAAAACAGATATTTGGCCAGCATGTCCTAAAATCTTGCATTGAAGTTACACGAGGATCACAGAGTCTACTTTCACCTCATAAGCTCTCTGGACACTTTATTAGGTACTCTTTGCAAGTACCTGGTTGGACCCTTTTGACCTTAGAACTGCCTTAATTCTTGGTGTCATCGATTCAACAAGGTGCTGAAACATCCCTCGGAGATGTTGGTCCAGCGTCACAGAGTTGCTGCAGATTTGCTGCACATCCTTAGTGAGAATCCTCTGCTCCATCACATCCCAAAGGTGCTCTATTGGAGTGAGAGGTGGTGACTGTGGACTGTACTTCGTCACATTTTGACCACTGTAATGCTCTTCATATCAGAGTAAATCAAGTCTGGGAAGCGGGATATCAACCCCATCCCGGCCTCTCCTATTTAAACTTAATTTGATGATTTGGTTGTTAGTTTTAAATCTCTGTGGATGTGCACCTTGGACTCTGCTCTTTTAAAATTCTACATCCTGTTTCATGCACAAAACACGAGAAAAAAGCAACTCATTAGGGGAAACAAACACAACCTAACATGTACAAACTTCAGTGTGGCCTGCAGAGGTCCACTGATCTGGAATGCTTCAAAAAGAGCTTAAAGGAAAAGCTGTTACAAAAATATACGAATTCCTTAAAGTCTGTGGCTGAGGATTTTAAATGATTTCTAAATAACACTAGTCAACTTTCTGTGTTCCATCGTCTTAATGTATTGTTTGTGGATATGCTAGGCTCTTTTGAATTTTAGGGTTTAGGTTTATATAAGGTTATAACATCAAAAAATCATGTTTGTGTCATTTTCTGACTGGACATATTGCTTGATGTCTTGGTTCCTACTTATGAGCTCTTGCTCACTTTTGGGGAGTCCCGTTTCACAAATGACTATTTCATGAGCAGTATGGCTGTACACTTCTGCCTTTAATGTGTTATTGTCAATAAATGGTTGATTGATTGATTGTTGTTCCTAAACCCAGGCTCAAGACAAGTCTTCTCTGGGGTGGGCCCTAAACTGTGGAACAAGTACCTCCTGAAACCAGGATGTCCCACACCTTACCTTCTCTAAAATCTCATCTTTAAAACTGAATGTAACTCGTTGACTTTTAGTTCAGCACGAGAGTTGAATGGTCTCTGTATTGTTTGTCTTTAATTGTCTTTATATGGCTTTTTTTTCTAACAAATAGTCTCGTGTTTTATGTGTTGTAGTTATTTTTATGATTTAATGACTTTATAGTGTTATTATTATTTGGTTTTATGCACGGTGGCACAACAGGGTGTGTATCACAGCAAGAAGCTTGCTAGTTTGAGTCAGTCACGGCCTTTCTGTGTAGAGTTTGCATGTTCTCCCTGTGCATGTGTGGGTTCTCTCAGGGCACTCTAGCTTCCTCTCACAGACAGAAAAACTTGCTCATTAGGTGGACTGGAGAGTTCAAATTGTCACTGGGATAGGGTCCAGTTCTGTGACCCCAGAGGGATAAGTGTTATAAATAATGGATGGATGTTAGTTGTCATTATTTTGTTTTATTTTTTGATTGTTTCTGCTTTGTAGTGACTGTGCAGCACTGTGTTAAACATAGATGTTCTCTTTATTAGCTATGTAAAGAAAGTGGATTGCACTGGATGCTGTTAGAAAAGAAGACTCAGTGGTTAGTTTTTTCTGCCGTTAAGCACCGCCAGAAAAAGTAGATTTTTCAGGTTCAAATGAGGATACTGAAGCTTTGAAATAAAGTGGAAATATACATTATTGATGACCTTCCTCCTGCTTTTTATTTCCCTATAGCCCTCAATGAAATACACCTTTATTATGAAGCAAATCTGCTGGAATTTCAGTCTGTTTCACTTAAAAATGCAATATATGCACTTTTGGCCTTAGCAATATTACCAAATGCGCTTTATTATTAGCACAGTAAATCTCCTCCAGTTTCAGTGGCAGTATGAGTGACTATGAGGCCGGCTGTCGGCTCCACCTCCCTGGAAACATAAATAAAGCTGAGCAGCTGACTTCAGGCAGTGGATCTGAACTTCCATCACGTTATCACCACTCCGAATCAAACACACACCAAACACTGATTGCCTCCAATCCTGTGATCAAACAAGAGTGAAAACAAGGAGCTTTCTGGACAAAAGCCCACAATCATTGATTTGAAGGAGTGCAATGAGCGCGATCAAAGGCTTATTAAATTGAATTTTTATGAAAAGCGAATAAGATTTTTATTCCACTTTGATCTCTCAGTCTTTGAGGCAGATTTCCCTCCGCTGGCGAGCTTCATTTTACAGCCGGTGGAGCTGCTGGACGTTGATTGATCCGGCTGCAGTGGCATTAATATGAACGGCGGCGTTCAGACATCCATCAGTGCAGAGAGAAGCGAAGAGGCCATGATGGGCACAGCATGTGTAAGAGCAATACAGGCTGAAGGATGGGCTCTGCGTCTCAGGACCCACCACTGCTGCATGAATGGGGTCAGATTCTGCTCTTTCAAAGTTTACAGCCCCTCTGTGTGATTTCCATGTCTGGTCTTTGTCACACAATTCTCAATTCAAGTGAAGTTGGGACATTGTGTAAAACAGAATACAATGGTTTAAAAACCCATTATAATACAATATAGTTAATTGAATACACGACAAAGACATTTATGTTCAAACTGATAAACTTTTTTTTTTTTTTTTTCCAATATTCAGTCATTTTGAATTTGATGTCTACAACTTGTTCCAAAAAAAGCTGGGACAAGGGCATGCAATAAATATTTGGGAACCGAGGATTCAAATAACAACAACAACAACAACAACAAAAAAAAAAAAAAGTCAAAATAATACATATGTACACCAAACAACTGTACATGCCCACCAAATAAAAGTACACCTGAGAACATACACGCGTATGTTAACAAAAGAACCAGTTTGAGAAGAGACAGAATGAAGCAAAGAGCTTATCTAGTCCTGCCCCTTCCTTACAAGTCAAATCCAATACTGAATTAACATCATAAGTTATTACTAGCTGTCAGTATTCATGTAATAATATAAATACAAGGGTTATAGCCTCATTTTACAAACTAAATCTTCATAAAAAAAAAAAAAAAATCTCTTCAGGCACAACCCCATTCTTCATATAAACCTGCAAGATAACAAGACACACTAACAATAAGTAAGCAATTCAGAGAATGTAATTGTATATATTGTATACACTTATATATCTATACATATTATACATTTAATATATACATAAACATACTGATTAAAATGTACGCGTCTTATATGAATGAATGAGCCTTTTGGGGATGCTCCTTTTATACCCAATCATGTCACTCACCTGTTTCCAAATAACCTGTTCACACCTGGAATGATCCAAACTGGTGTTTTTCAAGTATTCCTCAACATTCCCAGTCGTTTGTTGACCCTGTCCCAGCTTTTTGGAAGGAGTTGCAGGCATCACATTAAAATGAGTTAATATTTGCAACGAAACAATAGTGTTTAAGAGTTTGAACATTTAATATCTTGTATTTGAAGTGCATTTAATTGAATATAGGTTGAATTTGCAATTCATTGTATTGTTTTTTTTTGTTTGTTTGTTTTGAACAATGTCCCAACTTCATTGGAATTGAAATTCATCTTAAAACAACAAAGTCCTTTGCATCAGGGCTTTGTCTGGCTATAATCATCTGCAGTGATGGATCGGATGTGGATGCTGATGATGTTTTAATGTCATCACCATCCACCTCTTATTGTCCAGACATCAAATTAAATATCCAATAACTGCGTCTGCACTAAATTTATGAAACCACGATGAACATGGCGAGCAGTGATGAGAGAAAATATGAGGCATTAACAGGACGTGTATTTAAATGCGTGAGCTCCTCCTCTTGCTTTATTGATTAGAGCTCTCAGATAAAGTATGGCGCTGTCAGCCCTACCCAGTGTGCCCTGTAATGAGCGTAACAGCGATGGCTGCAAAAATGAAATGACATTTGGATTTAAATGACAATTTCCCAGACACACACTCAGACAGAGGGTGCTGTGTGTTCAGGATCCATTAATGTGTCGCTGGTGTAAATGACAGTGATTGATGCTAATTGGAGTGACAATTTTTCCTCCTGGCTTTTCTCTCCTGTGCTCACAGATATCCACGGATCAGATCCAGTTGAGCAGCGTTAATGGGTTTCTCTTCCTGTCAGCTGTAAACTTGTTGATTTATTAACATATATAAGAGCAGCGCCCCTTCAATCAACCTTTATTCTGTTGATTATCATTTATTTTGTGTGCTTGGATGTTCACATTTACTCCGGAACCACACAAACAAACTCACATGGACTTACACATAGAAGACTGGCAAATAGATAATTCTGTCTTATTATCAATATTTATGTTTTCTTTTTAGTTACTTATTCAACCTTCAGTCTAAGATATTATGTCATCGTGTGCCTCCAAGGCTTGCATACTTTATAAGTCTTCACAGATGTTTCCTATCTGCAAAGTGAAGCAATGACCAGAAACCACTCCAAAACTTTGGGCCTTGTTTTCATGGCGTGAAGCACATGGGGGTTTGGGATGTGTTGGTCTAGATTTTGGTATTTTAAAGACGCATGTTCTCAGTGCAAAGCCAGTCACCAGCCACAAAGGGAGGGATTATGTGCCGTGTTAGTACACAGGTTTGATTTAGATTCAGTTTCAGACAACTTTATTCATCTCAAACTAGCAATTCAGGTTACCAATTTATCATTGACAACATGCACATAATGGCTTATGTGTAGATGCAAGCATAAATCAAAGACCAGCATTTAGTAGTCCAATAGCTGAAGGAATAAAGGAGAGATAACTGATTTGTTTTCCTCGGTGGGGCAAGATGATACCGCCCAGAGGGCATTAGGGAAAAGCCAAGGAGAATGTGGTCTTGTTGGTCTATTATCCTTTTTGGTTTTTCAACCACCCATCTCTTCCAAAGAAAACCAGAGTCCTTCAACTACACCCAAGTAATCTCCAAGTAGACTTTCACAACATAATTTCGACAGCTTTTGTCCATCACAGACAGAGATCATAGATCAAACCAGTTCTCATTCCCTTTAAATCAGTACATGCTTTTTTTTTTTCATTGGAGTATCCCAAAGCATAAGAAATTATCCAAACATACACTTCTGCAAAAACAAAACATTGATTAACTCTCCAGTTTAAACCATCATAATCAGACAGGTTTATGTTTCTGATAGACCTGTTTACTGTTCATCAAACTCCAGTTCACTTTAAGCAACTCATTTTCCTGTTTTTCCGCAGGGAAATGTTCTCTTTTCCATTCGTAAGACACACTGGACAGCCTGTTTGATTATCTGTGAGCATAATAATTGGTGAGACCCATTAGTATGTTTAGAAATAGTTGAAATGTAGCTCTGTTTTTTGAGAAAATCTTTAATCTTGTGTGTGTGTTTTTCACCCTCAGCTCTTTGTGCAGTTATAAACTTTAAACTGAGCTTACAATCTCCCTAATGTGTCCTCAAACGCTGTGACTGCAGACTTTAGTCTTTAGACCAGGTCTAAGGGGGTTTAAAACCAAGTCAATTTTTGCATCCTCAAGTTAGGAACAAGTCAGCTTTTTGACCACTCCTCATTTTTAGACAAACAGTCTCCTGGGTGCAAATGGGACTACACGATCATTTGCTATTCTAAAAGCATGATAAATGACCCCTGCATCAAGACAGTATTAGGGAAGACATTTGTACTTCACACCAAAAGCTTTTACAATAGGGCCCATAATCTCTACTTTTATCACTTAGGCCTCACATGTGTATAAATTTGGCCACGGTAAAAAAAAATCTATTGCATTCACCCAAAGACTGCCCCCCACCATGTTGTATTCACAGATTACTTCATGAGAAAGTCCCACCAGGCCAAGTGTTGAATCTGTGGCTGCAGTCAGGGGATGTGGAGAATCGCCTGTGCTTTACCGAGTCCTTTCTAGTTACCTGTGGAAATGATTGCTTTGCTGAACTATAGCTTCAAAAAAATCACTTCAATCTATTATTAAAGTTCCCGCGCAGCTGCTCGCTGCCTGACGGGGGATGATGCGATTGTTCTCTTCTCAACAAACAGGGCGGCTGTTGAGAAAGAGCTCAGATACTCTGTCAGCAGGACTCAGATTAACTGCTGGATAAGGTGTGGTCACTGGGAAGATGGAGCCCTGAGGCGTGAGCTGATACTGGAGCGATTGACATGATGTGCTGGAGTCAACAATTCTCAGCATCGAGAACATCGCCCTGTGCAGCTGTTTTCTGTTTAGTCGATTCTCTGTGGCCATTTTGTTCCATTTAACTTTTCATTTAGAGGAAAAATTCACGCTAAACAAGATTTCCCAAACATGTGAGTTTACTCTCAAGTCTTGTTCAGACCAAAGATCTGAAACAAGATGATGACACCTCCTCTCTGATTTCTGCATTTGGGTTTGTGTTGATTTTTAGCCATTTTTTTTTTAAATTTGCTTTTTTTTTCTCCAGGAGGTTCAATGTTTAAGATAGTTGTATGACAGTGTTTGAAAGAATCAGAAAGGAAGTGAGAGTAATGTTCTGTGGTCCTTTCTTACATTTTGGGGGAAAAAATGCTTTCAAAAGTGCCTCAAATGACAAAATAGAGCAAAAATGTCTGAAGGAATAAATGTTAATCGTATGTAAATGGTTTGCTGTAATTTTCTTGTCATATATTCATTTCTTCTTCTAATGCTTAGACTTCAGGGAGCCATACTCAAATGTGAAAAGGCTTGTTCATGATTGATCTGTATGTGATTTAAATTGATTTCTCTGAGAATTAATTCTCCTTTTTTGTCTCAGAAGTCATTCAACTTCTAATATGATGTATAAAACCAATCTGACATCATTACTGCATAGATATTCTAAGAGCCCTGGAAAATAGCCTACCACTTGATAGTGCTTGAAAAGGTCAAAGTTCTTCATGCTTTATAACAATGACTCGGAGTGATCCAAGAGCATAAGCCTCTGCTGGGACTTTTCTGGCATTGTTTGCCAAGTTTTTCTGGAAAATGTGGAAAAGCTTCTCTGTGGTGCAACATAAACAAATCCTTTAAAAATATATATATATATATATTTCTAAATCCACATCTGTATCAAGATCAGCAAAAAAATATTAACACAACAAATCTTAATCCAATGAGAGGTTATTGAGTTATTGGTAAAAGTGTGGGAGAACTCCCTAATCTTGCACTGTAGCAAATCCCTGGATCTGGTTTCGGATCACTGCGAAAACCTAAAGACTTCTTCCTTGTGCCATGACAAAAAAGCCTGAAACAGCAGACAGACTGTTCAGTATATCTCACTAGTCCATCTGGGAAGGAGCCATAGGAAGTGTTTGGGAATGACCAGAACTTTTCAGAAGCATATCCAGCAGGTGACTGCACGATCATTTTGTCAGCCACATCTCTTACAGGCCAATCTGAGAATGAAGAGGGCGGGCACTACTGCTGCAGTATTAACTAAATTAATTAATTAATTAATCAAAATCAAAAACATGAGCCACAATGTAGAACAAACTCTCTTCAAAACATGTCAGGAGTGGAGCAAAAATCTCCTTTCTATGGAAAGTGCTTTATCTGTTTTTAATAAAGAAATGAAGTCAGAATCTGATTAAACTCCTACTGAAGCTGTTAGCATCTATGCTAATCTCTGTACGAGCATTCACTTCCTGCTGTCATAGGTCCACCTCTTCCTGCTTTAAAAGACGCTGAAGGGGCTGTGCTGCTTCAAGTCACTCACAATTTTTTTATACTGGAACTTGGCAAGATGGAGGTTAGACAAACAAACTACAACTCACAGGCAACAAAATATACCTTCTTGGCGGAGGTAAAAATTCTGGAAAGACTAAAAACAATGCTTGGAGCTGACAAGGGCTAGATTTCTGAATCCCAGCCGGTCTGACTTAAAGCTGTAAAAAACCCCAATCTCTCCTCTGAAATGTTCTTAAATGCCTTATTTGTGTCATTTTGACATATTTATGCTTGTTTTTTTCCTATGCATGCAGATGAAAATGCATGATCAGCAATGACGATTGTATCAAACTGCATTCTTAAATAAAGCACATTATCTTTATTCAGTGTGCTCCATTTCCTCATTATTTTTCCTATTTGTTTTCCTAATAAGCAGCTTCTTTTGAATGTATTTGAACCTCCTAAAAGGATCCCATGAGGGGATGGGCTCCTATAGACAAACATAAAACACTCAAATATAAAAGAAGCCTTATATAACAAACGCATCCACAGTGAATATACAGACACCTTTATCTCCTCTCCCACCCACTCCTCTTTCTATTTTGGTTTGCTTTAATCTCGCAGCGTTGTGTGTCCCTCCTTTAAGTTTGTCTTTTGTTCTTTACTTCTGTATACTGGGCATTGTCTCCATGCCCCCCCAACCCCACCCCCATTTTGTGCATATCATGGCCCCCTGGGAGGCTTATGACCTCATTAAGAGACGCTAATGGGGCTCAAATATACAACAGAAGATTACAGAAGTCATTACTTACTGTACATTCATCCTCCTCCATTGCAGAGCTGCAGGGGAGGTTTTAGCAGCTCTCTGTCTGCAGACATGTCACTGGCATGAATGGAGACGCTCAGACTGGATTAATAACAATGAAGTCTATTCAGAGGCCTGAAGTGGATCTGTCTGTCATCCTGCAGATCCATCTTTCAAAGCTTCAAGCTGAAATGATTGTTCGAGTCAGAAAATGAGCAAGCTTTTCAGCACTTAAAGCTGAACGTAAGAAGTAACTGCAGTAAATGGGAGAGACGAAACATTCAGCCAGTTTGTTCTTGAATGGCTCTGCCCTCCCCTGACACTTTAAATGGGATGTTATCCACGTGGACTTGAAATATATCTCATGGATAAGGTGAAACAGTCTGTCCAGAATTGAGAAAAGAGTTTTTTGTTATGCCGCCCCCTCTGCTTGGAATACTATACAGTCTGAACTGAAAATGGCAGAACTGGTTTGTTGATTTTTATGTATTCATTGGTTGTTATATGATGCTTGGTTGCCATGGCGTTGTCACCTTGAACAGAGTTAATTGTCACACAATTGTGACAATGCCCTTATGCCAGCAGCCAACACAAAGCACCTACCTCAAGACATTCATATAAAGTTCCACTAATATATTCTATTTGTTCGTAGTGCACATGAGAGAGCAGTCCTGGCAGTCCTGCCACCCTCTCATTTATTTCATGCCTCTGATACGACCTCTGGAGACGAAGCTCAAGAGTGGACACCTTGTAATCCCCCATTCTGTCCCTGCAATGTTCACAATTGAGGCAAAACGTCCATTTCTGGCTTGAAACAGCAGTGATAGGGGGGTGATGGGGGTTCTGGGTTTTATGCTGTGTTCCAGTTGTACTGGAACATTGGGATTTCTGAGTTTTGAGTGGAAAATTTCATCTGGAACGCCCCCTAAGGTTGTAATTTCTTACTGGGAAGTTGGGGGATCCTCACCACCCACAAGATGACAATCAAAAATGGCTGCCCCCAGTGTAAGCAGACATTAATCTCCTGTAATATTATCTTTATGAGCACTTCTCACTAGTGTTTGTCACACTGTTTATATATAGAAATGCTGCTATAGTGTTATTTACATTTTTCATGTGGTATGTGCAAACGACATGTGCAAGGCGTGCTAGCAACTGCTAACAATATCCTAGTAGGTAGGGAAGTTTTTTCCAACTTTGCAACTGGAAGGCTGATAACTCAGATATGACGTCATTCTCACTTCCCTGTTCCCAGTTTTGATGTAAGCGAAATGCAGTATCAGGTAGTGATCAGAGTCCTTTAAAGGAGGAAGAGGTGGAATGGTGAAAATAACTGTTCAAACTGGGATTAGCATAGATGCTAACAGCTTCAGTGGCAGTTTCATCAGATCAGGGCCAGTCACCTGCCTGGATCTGCCCATTCCCAAACACTTTCTAAGGGCTCTTTCCCAGATGGACCAGTCAGATATATGGATTGGTGCATCTGGTGGGTCAAGTTAATAATGAGAGGTGTTAGCATTGGTGCAACATTCACACCAAAGTCACACATATCACTAAAAAAAACAAAAACTAAATGGTACAAGATAAAGTTTGGGTTACACTACAACATGCATCAAAGTTAAATAAAGCAATCAAAAAAATTCCATCTCAAAACATCTGCAGGACATCACACTGGTAGGTGGTTTTTTTGGGGGGGGGGATTGAGCAGGTTTTAGGCAGCTACTGGCACTGTAAACAGGGAGTGAGGGAGAAGTCGTAGTACCGACTGTTGGTCCCATCCACAGAGATATTCTATAACATGGATAAGGACATCTTTGTGTTTTTTTTTTTTTTCTCTTCTTCTTCTTTTCTTCCCCCTTCCTGTCGCTGTGTGTCTCTTGTAGTAAATTTTATATGAACTGATTTGAGTCTGACATAAAGATTGATTGATTGAAGCACTCTAACAGGTGTATAAAACTAAAGTTGTCCAGCCTCCTCGTTCCCCCTGGAATAATGCACTCAGCTCCAAGCACCCCCAGTTGAAAACAGTTCAACTTCTGGGACAGCCTTGTCTTTCCACAGGAAATCTCTCCTGGGCCTCAGCTTCTGTCAGTGCTAGGACAGTGTCTTGAGTTTGTGTTTACGTTTTCTGTGATATTTCAGTGATTTAGGGAAAATGTGATGCACAAGGAGCAATGTTGATTGACCTTACGAGCGCCTCTGAGATGTGGAAGTCAAATAGTGTTACCTGGCAAGTTAGGCACTGGCATGAAGCCCTCTGATCCTGATGCTCAGTTTGTACTTCAGCAGGTCGTCTTGATCATATCGATGTGCCTAAATGCATTGAGTCTCTGCCATGTGATTGCTGCTCATTAAATTTGCAGATAAATACATTTGATATAAGGTGCAGCATGTGTAGAACTTGAATATGAGGACAGTAACATGGCGTTCAGTCTTGTTGATTCTGTATAAACCGTAGCAGAGAGTGGAGTATAATGAGATGCGCTGCAGAGGCTCCAGCAGCAGCAGGAGTGTGCACAGAAATAGAACAGCAGAGGAGATTATTTAGACAAAAAGAAAATGAGTTCAGAATATTAACAGAGTAATAAATATGAAGTGGTTCTCACTGCTTTGTGTCCTTCAGCCTCCTCTCTCTGTCTGTCTGTCTGTCTCTTCCATTTCTGAGCTGCTCACTGTCACACTGAGGCCTTTCTTCTCCCTCAGCCTTGAGTATGTTTCTCTGTCTCTGTGTGTGAGCATGCATGCACTTTAACTAGAGTATGTTTCTCTGTGTGCAATGTTTGGAGGTGTAGCACAATACTGCCACCACCAGGATGGAAAATGTATCTCCAATAACCGTGTCTGAAAGCTCTGCCTTCTGTTATTTCAGTCCTTACGACTTGGAGCAGGCATGTGAGTTGAAGTAATCAAACTGTTTTCATGTTTCTGCCCGTTGTTATGAGTTTTATTGTTGAATCTTAATGTGTGAAAGACAGTGAAGACAGACAGACAGAGCTAATGAGACATTCTGTCAGTCTATCATCAGTAAACATGCTCTTGGTGAGTTGTTGGACACTCTCACTCCGACTCAGCTTCCTTCTCCCAAATCCTTTTTCTTTATTTTTGTAGTAAACTTCGTCTCTTGAGTCTAGCATCAAAGCTTTCGTAGTTGCTGGAAGCACTTGTTTTTCATCTTGAAATAAGAAATGTGTGAGTTTAGGAGTTGCTTTGTCTGTTAATGCTCGAAGCAGCAACAACTTGTGCATCAGTGCCTGCCTACATTCGACGTGCGGCCTCTGGTTCTGGCATGAAGAGGATTACTCCCTCGTTTGAATATAATGCAGAACAGCATGAGAGTAGTAATATTAGTGACAAAAGAAACATACAGATGTACCTGCTTGGATTTTCCGCCTCCAGCCAAAAGCCTGCAGACTTTCAACCAATCACCAGCCAGCTACCAGCCACTGGGAGTTTCCCCACTTTTCTGGGAGTTTGTCCAGCATAGACACACCCATTCATGCAACTGCAGGTTGTTTTCCTAACAAGAACAGATACAGGGGTCTTCAACCTCCACCCTTAACAAAGTAACAAAATGGGATCTAATTACACCTATGAGAGATGGCTGATTTCAGCATTATCCTGCCAAGACTCGTACTGTAAAAAGGCTATTGTAAATTTTACAGTTACTTACTGTATAAGATGCCAATAACTTACCATAAATGCCTTTACAGTAGCATAACTCTATTTTAATATACATTATCACTGTATTTCTATTGTTTTGCTGCTGATTTTTTATTCAAGGTATCATTACTGTTTCAATTTACAGCATAATTACTGTATTTTTCAAAACAGCATCCTCACTGTTTATTTATTTACAATATACTTGCTGTATTTTATTTTACTTCTTTTTTTAATGCATTTTAAAGTACAGTGAACTTACTGTATTTTAGTTTATATTTCTATATCTTTATATGTGTTTCACCAAAAGATGTGAAACATTTACTCAAAGAAATCTTGCTTGCTGGTGGCCAGTTTTTCTGGGCAACATTAAATTTTCTCTTGATCTATTGCTCTTTTCAGTAATTTACTGTGTAGACATTTTACAGTTTGTAACTGTAGATTTTAGAGTGAAATGCTGTTAAGTTTACAAAAATCTGTTACAGTGCAGCCAAAGAAAGTGGCTCCATCTTTGCATCATTACCTCCGTCAGGAGGTTATGTTTTTACCGGCGTTGGTTTGTTTGTAAATGGTAAATGGTAAATGGACTTGAGCTTATATAGCGCTTTTCTAGTCGTTAACTACTCAAAGTTGCTTTACACCGCAGGCCACATTTACCCATTCACACCCATTCACTCTCACATTCACTCACTGATGGTTCTGAGTTTCTACGTTAGTTGTTCATCAGTATCAACTAACACATTCACGCCCTTTCATGCCCGTTTAAACGCCACTGACGCAGCAGTGGGAGCAACTTGGGGTTAAGTGTCTTGCCCAAGGACACATCACCACTATCCAACTGCGCCACCGACGCCTCACTTGTTTGTTTGTGTTCAAGATAACTTGAAAAGTTATGGACGGATTTGGATGAAATATTCAGGAAATGTGTGGAATGGGATAAGGAACAAATGACTAGACTTTGGGACGGATCCAGATCACCATCCAGGTCCAGGAGTTTTTTAAAGGATTCTTTATCATTGCGAGATACGACCATTTTCGGCATTTGTGCATAACTCCACAAAAAAATGGTCAGGGGTCTTGGTAAAAACCTACCTTGGCGGAGGTTTGTGCTCTCCGAATGCTTTCTAGTTTAGAAATCATTCAAAGACTTTTTAGTCAAAAACAAAACTGTTATTGTTATTTACTTGACAAACGACAAAACTGTACTTTTTTTGCACATGATAACCAAAAACATATTTTGCATATTTCTTTTGTATCTTGTATCGTGCTGCATTGATTTAATGTGCTTTTCAAACTTCTCCTCTGTTATTGAACTCATTGTAGCGCTCAATAGTAGTTTGTTTATTTATTTTGTTACTTTTACTCTTAGAATAACAGCCATGTTTCCAGAGCCTCTGACACAACAGGGAGGAACATACAGCCTGAGGTCTCTCTGGTGTCCTCCAGCATCTCATACAGACAAGTATATTAACAAACATTATGACGGCAGCAAAAGCAACGACAAATTGCAAGTATATCTCTGGCTTAATACGACTATGTCAAAAGCTCATGTGTGCCTTGACTGTCCTCCAGTGGAGAGTCAAACATATTTACAGCTAGGTCCAGACCACAGGTGGGAGATTATCTCTGGTTGTACCTTTTTTTGAAAATAGGGTAGAAATAATTCCTTTAAATTCTTTTTGGCCCGATACCCAATGGTCCTGTTGGTTAGAGGGGTGCAGGGAAGGCCATTTTGACCATATTTTCATTGACATCATAGTTTGATATATTAGTTTTAAAGGCTAAATACCACATTTTATGTCACAGAAATGCTTTATTTTATTCTTCTCTTCCAAAGTTTGGCATTTACTTGGCTGTTTTCATTCATTATTGCTATGATCCACCAACAAAATCTGTTATCTGTTACAAGTCAGAAAAGCAGAGGGTTCATAATCAGTGATTCTATCACTCCATTTCCATTCAGCACATGCTCGTCTGTTTGCAGAAAATAACAGAAATAAACCAATGTTTCAATCAGACCGTTAGAGAGCAAACCATGAATGGAGACAGAGATGTCCTCATTAATGTTTCTGTGTGTTTAGAGGTCCACGACTCGAACAATTCAATCAGTATGTAAATGAACACGTCAGCTCTCAGTCACACATTTCATTATCGTCTCGTGTTTGAAACCAGGACGTGTCTCTGTGGCATCCTCGCAATGTAACAGACAACATTTGATCAAGTGTGGTGCATACATTCTTGTTTTATTAAATGTGTCATGTATTAAACATGAACATAGAGAATGAGACAAACGTTTAAGAAAATATCAGACATGAACGAGAGGAATGTAAGGTATGCAGACAAGAGGAAAGGAAGTTCAGACTGAGGAATTAATGATTTTATGATGACAGAAAGAAATAGACCACAAAATGATCAGAATGAGGGATGGAGGGAGGCATCAGAAGCAGAGACATGAGCAGAAATAGCTGAAAAGATTTTGGGAGAGGACAAACTGATGGAGAGAGAGAGAGAAAAGGGGATGATGGGAGGATTCAGGCAGAAAGATTAAAAGGAGGGATGGAGAACAGGAGCAATGCAATTGAAATGAGCTGAGCTTTTAGTGCAGGAGAGAGTGATAAAAGGACAGAGGAGAGGGCGACACAGATTGGAGGAGTGCTTGTAGTCTGAGAAAGAGTTGCTTTGCATTTCTCTCACGCTGTGCTGGTCTGACTAAACAAATTAAATCTGTTCTCCGAGCAGAGGCGACGTTCCTCTGAGATGCTGCAGCTCAGAAAGTCTGCTCCAAAGATGGAATTATAGAAGTAAACTTTTCATAAAATAACATATAACTATAGACTCATTCCCAACATTACTGGGTGAGTTGTTGTCAAAAATGTTAAGAAATCCTTTAAAATTTTCTGAATCTGCAAAAGGTTTCAGATCACCACCAAAATGGAATCCATTCTGCCTTTGGGACTTGACTAAGATTCCCTGAAAACGTCATCAAAATCTGTTGGAATATTGAAAATGTGGGAAACTGCCTTATCTCACAAAGATAGCAAGTCAATGAAAACATTCCTGGATCCACATCCAGATTCAGATCACCATCAAAAGTTTATTTCTTTTTATTTGTGCCCTCAACAACATTCTTTTAAATAATTTCTCAACTTTACTTAATCTTTTTAACAGGCAAATGCCAGCAAAAACATTTTTTATAACTTAGTGGCTGTAAGCTTCACCACCTGTTCTGCTTTCTTGTTTTAGGACTGAGGGGCTCTTACAGCAAAAACTGGAGGCCATTAGGATCAAGGATTTCTTAATCACCTTCAACAAGCAATTTGTTTCACAGCCAGCGGCATCACCTACACCATTTCACATCGTTCTTCTTTGGCGTCACTGTTTAGTTATTTTATTCCTGTGACTGTTGCTCCTGCAAAGCTCTTCTTCCCTCATTGGTCACATCAGTGGTTTGAAGTAGGAGGCACTACTTGGAGCAATCATGTTGGGCTTTTTGTTGCGTTGCATTCAGGCATCCAAGCTGGAGACTAGACTGTCAGTAACTTCGGCACACTAAGAGGTGAAAGGACCAGTTTTTGGGGTCAAAATACCCCAAAGTCTTTAAACAGTCAGGTTGGATTAGTCTCATCTAAAGAGTGTAGTCTTAGGCCTGTTCGATGCTTCATCTACAAGGTGACAAATGTCAACACAGTCAGCATAACGTCACATGATCACATGACACTCTGGCCGTGCATGCCACTTGAACATTCTACAAAAAAGGAAAAAGAGCTTGAGATAAATAGTCATAAATAGAGGTGTGGCATATGCATTAAATTTTAACATTGTCTATTTTCTCTTAACTTTGACCTGCGTGGGGTCAAAGTTTATGTTGGTGCACTGATGCCACACCTCTATCAACAGACTTACCAGCCAGAGCCCCTATGGTGTTACATGAAAAATAGAAATCACAAAAGTGTCACTGGGAAATGCCGACATTGCCAGACAAGCACAAATCATGAGAAAACAAGGTTTGATACAATCAACATGGACATATAACTGTAAAGTATTCATAAAACTGGATGAACCGCCAGAGGAGGCCAAAATGCTGTCCATCAAAGACATCACAGAGCTGGAAAGTATCAGAGAAACCAACCCAATGTTGTACATATCAGGTAAGATTACGAGACACCTAAAATATGAAAGATAAATTTAAGAGTACTGTTCTCATAAAAATTACGAATAATAATTATTGTCAGGAATCATTGCATGTAAAAAGTAAACATACAGTGTCATATGTAGCCCGTTAAAGGCATATTAATTATTTTAAGAGAAATGATAAAGCTTATAGTACTCAAAAACTTTAAATCCAAAAAAGTAGCCCCCCTTATTGTCCTCATCTTTCAAGGTTGGTGACCCCTGACTTAGGGGATCTACCACTGTCATTAAATCATAAAGGTTTGGAACGTCAACTCTCTCTCGATCTTCAAATCCTGTTTAATAATAACGTCTTTTCAAATTGGCGTTTTCTGTCTGATTGTTTTAAATCTCTTCAAGTTATTTTATGTTTGATTATTTATTTACTGACTCTTCTTTTATCTTGCTATGTATTTGTAATTATGTAAGGTGACCTTAAGTGCTGAGAAGGTGCCTATAAATAAAATGTATTATTATTATAGTTTTTATCTAAATAGTGGACCTTATATGATTACAGCACAATAATGCACGGATTTTACGATACGTACCACATACAATGCATGCACTTGAACACTCTTCACAGCATCACCATAAACATCAAATAACACACAGCAAATGAAAATACAGTATATGCGGAAAAAAAACAAATAATTATAGATGGAATAAAAGAGACAAAACGCATGCACTATGTCTGGTTCTCATTATTGAGGTGATTATTGCATTTGAGATTAAAACCTGATTAATTGCAGAGCTCTACAGCCATCTGATCCAGAACTGAAAACCAACCTTCTGCTGACTTACTTTCTACTCCGCCCACCAAATATGTCCCCACTGTGTGCAAACAGAAAAATGGTCTGTTGTATTACAGCCTGTAAAACATACATGCAGATCTACCGAAGGCTGCATTCAACAAATCTGAAGAACAGAACCTAAAAAGCTGTTTTGAACAAATGAGAACAGAGAACAACCTAGAACAGATGCTTAAGCAGAACATATGTTGTGGTGCTCCGTTTTTGTACATTTTCTGACCTTTATTTGTAGTTTTTACTTCTCAGAAACCAAAAATTTGCAGAGACATGGCTCCCCACCAAAAGTGAAGATCACTGAAAGCTGAAGAGAAATGCTCTGTTCTATTTCTATGAAACATTTGAGTCAGCCTGTCTGAGCATCCACAAGGTTTGAAATATTCCTCTTTAATTGACATATTTGTGGATTCCAGTCATCTCTCGCTGCCTCCTGCAACTCCTCTGCACATTTCCCCATCATGTGCAGCATCCTCATGTAACCATTGACATCTGAGTGCAGTCTCAGCCGGGGTCCCCATCATTTCCACTGAATTTATCTCCCAGTGCTTCCTCACATTCAGCCCATACGCTGCTCCCCGTGCAGACTTCCTGTTGTGTTTCCTCGCTGCAGATGAGGCAGAGTTTGAATATTTCAGCACCGTAAATAAAAAAGCGTGACTGTTTTTTTTTTGTGCTGTTATTTGCCATCGACCTTCCTCCAGTCTCTCAGAATCAAACTCAGAGGAAACTTTTTCAGAGTGCGTGCATGCATGTGTGAATAAGTGAGCTCCGGCCTCTTTTGCATATTGCAGCACTGCTCGTGTGTTTTATTTCCCTCTGCGTTAGAATTTATTCTGAGCCTCTGAATGGAGAGAAATCAATATCAATGTAAATGTATCCCTTTTATCGCCTCGGCTGGAGGAGCAGGTTTACGCTCGTTTTAATGCACGTAAACGTCGATGAAATTTATGAAGGGAGACCGACATCCCACATAGAGGGTAATTTGTGTTCTCTAATGTCCTCCTCACTTTCTAATCATGGCAGTGTGGTGAGCGTTATTGATGATATAACCACTGTTTACTCTCACGTCCAGGAGATAACTTAGTCAGCAGAAAAACACACACAGACCAAGCCAACAAACTTTAATTCAGCTGCTCTGCTGTCTCTGGAAATGGCAGCCCCCTGCTCCCTTCATGTCTGTGCATTTTTTAATCTAGCATTTACTTTACAGCCTAACACAGTGTAAAAAATGTCCCAGAGAGCACATGGGAAGAAGCTGTGTCTCTGTAAAAGTTGCAGAGAGCATAAAAAATGGAGGTGATTCACTGTAACTTAATGTTTTCACATCACTCTGGGGAACAATCTTCATCCTCAGTCACACAGCAGCGTCAGAGAAGGAGAGATGCACATGTTTGCAACAGAAAACTTCACTTTAGATCAAGAGAGTTTGGTTTGCCAAAGCATCTCTGTGAAGAAATGTTGCAAAAGAACTCAGTGTTTTCATTAATGAGCCACCAGGGGGGCCCAGTTAAAGCTTTTCTGTGCTGCAAAAATGAAGTCTGGTGCACTTTTTTCTGCTTGGTTTATTTATTAAAGGGATAGTTCTATATTTTCTAGGGCTGTGGTTCTCAATCGGTCTGCCTTTGAGACCCACCATCACCCATGAATGACAAATTGCGACTCATAGTGAGGAACATTTTTAAGTTCTCATATTTATTTAATCAAAACATAATGCAGTTTGAACCTGAAATAGTGCAGAATATCACAAAATGGCTACATAAAAAATCCCATTTACACTCAAGTTACAACCTAAAAGTGCATCTTAGGACCCAAGAATCTGAAATTTACCTTGATGATAGAGACATGGACCCCATATGTTCCTGTAAAACTGGAAGCTGATCTGCTAAAAAATGGCAGAGATGTGATTTTGTTTTTAATTCCACCCATTGTTAACACATGGGATTTGTTGAAATTTTGGGAATATTTTTCCATCCAGACAAATGTCTGTATCACCAGCAAAATTTAATGGCTTCTTCCTTGGACCAAATCACACCTCTGGTATTTTTATGTAAATCCATCCAGTAGTTTTTCCTTAATCTTGCAAATTAACAGACAAACAAACAAATAAACATACACCAGCAAAAATATTACCTCCTTACCTCCTTACCCCCTAATAACAGAGCTTCAGTTACCTTGAAGTAGTCTGATAAAGACTTTAAAACTTGTAGCTTTGGTACCCCCTCATGAATATATAACAAACATTGTACTATTAAAAAAGGTGTAAGTTTGCATGACAGGTGTTATCACTAACTATTGTTAAGGAGTGTGAATAGACAGCATAACAATTAATTAAAAAATACCCTTCAAAATAAAAGCACAGGATTTTTTTCATTACTTTTTTTTTTTTTTTTTTTTGCACAGGCAAAGGCTCATGACCCACTCATAAAAGGTTGTGTGACCCACCAGTTGAGAATCATTGTTCTAGGGGAATGACATGCTGTGTTTGTCATAAGTTAGTTCATTAAGGCTGTTTTATACCAGATACATGTCTACTGCACAGTGACTGAGGCACATGTCAAATTTGATTTTGTGTGTTATCTAGTTAAAGCTTTCAGACTGCCAGCATGACTGCTGCATCTAACATAGTGTTTCTCAAACAGTGGGGCAGGACCGTGGACAGGGACATTGTTGTCATCAGGACATCCTGGACTTGATCCTAGGCTGCTTTCCTGAAGGCCTTACCCCCAAATATGGGCCACGTCCTAACTTTATGGAGCTGGTTCACATTTTAGACTTTAAATGTTCAATATTGTAGGCTTCACGGTGGTGCAGCAGGTAGTGCACGTGCCTCAAGGCAAGAAGGCTGCTGATTCAATCCCTGTCAGTCAGGGCCTTTCTGTGTGGAGTTTCATGTTCTCCCTGTGCATGCATGACTGTCTTCCTCTTATAAATCAAAAACATGCTCATTAGGTTAATTTGTACTCCGAATTCACATTGTAAATATTGTTAATGTTAATAGTGTGAGTTTCCTTGGCTTTATTTATAGTCTCACTTCTACTTAATTCACTTATTTTGCCTTCGTAAGGAACTTGATATAGCTTAAAGATTCTGCATGTTGCAACCTGCCTACTTAATTTTTCATTTTATTTTATTTAAAATCTTTATGCTCTTTTCTATTTGTATGTCTTTATTTGATATTCCTGCTGCTAAACTGTGTATACGAGCAACTGAAACAACCGGCTATCCCCTTGGAGATTAATAAAGTATTTCTGATTCTGATTCTGATTCTGATCCAAATTGCCCTTAGGCATGAGCGTGACAGTGAATGGTTGTCTGGGATAGGGATAATCGGTATGGATGATGGATGTATGGATATTCATTTGTTGAGATTATCATGACGAACAAAATGAAGTTTCAAAATCTGCCCTGAAAAAAAAAAAAAACATTTGATAAAAGAGCTATGGCTAGACTAAAGTGAGGTTTTACTCACAAAAATCTGTCGACACTCCATATGCTGTAATAACCTCCAGAGACCGAGCGGTCCCTGGAGGTGTTCCTGGTATTCTGCAGGTCGTGATCTGAATAGTTTTCACACCCCAGGTTTGTAAAAGGGGAGGGTTTGTAGACACTCACTGTGGGAGTTTTATTCTGTAAACTTAAAGCTCAGCGGTAAAAGAACGAGAAAAGCAGGGAGAGGGAATGTTGAGGGAGCTATGTTACATGACTGACTTAAATCGAGGCTGCTTTCTTGAAGGTCTTGCCCTCATACTTGGGCCACATCCTAAATCTATGGTTTCTCGTTTTAGCCTTCAAATGTTCTGTTTAGTGTGTTTTAGACTTGTCTCAGCTTTGAAACAAACAAAATTGAATATTCCAGAGACAAAAAGCTGCTCAAGTCGATAGATCAAGGCAGCAGATCAGCATCTCCTTGTAGTGCAACTAAAATAACAGTTTTTGTTAGAGATGTTTGAGGGCTTGGTGCAAAAAAATGTGATTTCTGGAACTTTGTGTAAAGTTGTGAGACTTAAAATAATGAGTCCATTATGGACAAAGAAATAAAAACTTTCTCCTGAACTGACTTTGATTCTGTTTCAGCTGGATGCAGGATTTAAGCTGCAAGTTTTACTGCCAACACTACAGCAAGGTGCACTTAAAAAAACTTTATGCACCTTTAAGACATCAAACTTTGAAATAACCGAAGAAGTTAAAAGTCTTAAAGGTGCTTGAGTAATTCAGTGGAAAGTTTAAGAGTCATCAGTGCATCCTGGAGTCACATTAACTGAGCTGTGTTGTTCCTTCTTCCTCTCTTTGCTGCAGAGGAGAAACCATGGACGTCGCCTCCTCGCTGCTCTGCCCTCTCCTCCTCCTCCTCTTCGTCCTCTTGTCCTCCCTCCCCTCCTGCTCCTCCTCCATGCTGTGCCCGAAGCGCTGCACCTGCCAGAACCTACTGCCGTCCTACACGGTGCTGTGCGCCAAGACGGGCCTCCTCTTCGTCCCGCCCAACATTGACCGGCAGACGGCCGAGCTGCGGCTGATGGACAACTTCATCACAACGCTGAGGCACCGTGACTTCGCCAACATGTCCAGCCTGGTCAGTGATTCACATCTTCTCGCTCAGTATTACATTCAGACTTTCATGCAGTAGTTTCTGCGTCACCAGTGAGATGACTCTGCCCTTTTGGTGGTTGTTTTGGAGCTGCTGTTGTCACAATATTGTTAAATCCAGTTAAAACTTTGATCTGAGAGCCAAAGACTACTTCCATAATAGATAATAGAAGATAAATAATGTTGCCTGTCTCCTTCACTGTGATTATGATGCTCTGTAAAACTCATCATTCTGCTTTTATGACTCAGTGTCATCATGGTGACTTCTTCCTGATTCAGTTAAACAAACCAGTCACAACAGAAAGACAGAATCAGTCAGTCAGGATGAATCACAGCCCTGAACCTGCTGCCTAACAGACTTTAATCATCCTTGAAGAGATTTTTCACTGACAGTTCAAGTTTACTTTCAGCTTTTAAGTTTCCAACTTGTCAGCTCGGTGCAGGTCACATCTCAAGAAGAAGCAACAGTCCAAATTGACTATTCAAATACTGAAGTACAATCAAATACGGAAAAGCCTTTACCGTTATGGACATCCATCCATTGTGTTCATCTCATGGGGCTGGAGCCTGTCCCAGCTGACAGAGAGCAAGAGGCGGGGTAAACCCTGGACTGGTCACCAGTCCACATGGTTGCCAGGTCTGCTTATTATTAGCAGCATTGGGATTCCTTTTTTGAAAAGTTGCTTGTAAATATTGGCAGTTGCGGGCTTGTTCCAAAAATGCAGTTCATTTGGGCTTGTTGTGGATCTGATGCTCACTCTACTACCAGTATAAACTCAATACAGCAATTACACAAACTATTTTGTCCCACTCCAAACCCAAATGTAAATTTGACTGTAAAAAGAGGCAAAATGATGTTTCCACCAAAAAGAAATCCTTATAGCCAGAATTAAATAGATTTCTTATGTAGCTGTTACTGTTTTCACCAAAATAAAGCTGTAGAGGATCAACATAACACTTAGATAAAAGTCTGACTATGTCTGCTTGGATACAAATATCACAATTAGACAGACTGTTTAGTGATAACAGAGTTATAAATAACAGTAGGCCCTCCCTCCACTTCTGTATAAAGAAAAGGATGTTGAATGAGTACATTAAGATACAAATAAGAAAAAATGTCACTGTGAAAGTGAAATGTAATGTAGATGAAAATCAAAACACGCTTTATGTAGATTTCACTTTAAAGATAAAAAAGTAATATATAGCATTAGAAAAAAGAAAAACATCTGGATGTTGCTTGTTTGATTGACCTGATTGCTTATTTCAGTTGAAAATCTGGCAACACTGCCAGTCCACCACATTACATGGTACCCTAGCAGAACGCTAGTGTCAAATATGACATTGCATCATGCAGCTTTGCACATCCATGTTGCATATGATAAGCCCAGTTCAGACCAAAGATTCTCAGAGACTCATTAAGATTCAAAATCTCTTTTTCAGGAGTGTCCCGGCCAAGACAGGCAGCACAGTTAAAATAACTACAGACAACAAACAGACAAATACCTGTAATACACCAAAAACAAGAAAAACTGACAAAAAAATACAAAAATATCCGTCAAAACCTCTGCAGCAGGATGTGTCTGCCCCCAGAGCATTTACAAACCTCTTAAAAGTGTCCAACACGACCAGCTTATTAAGCCTCAGGTATTTTTGCAGGTCATTCCAAGTAAAGGGGGTACCCGATGATACTGTAATACCCTTTTCCCAGTTCGGTCCTGACCTTAGGAAATGTTATGGTTTTTCCAAGTCCTTTACAAATATCACCATTATATTTTAAGAGCTTTAAGTCCAAGTAACAGCTGACTTAGTTTAGATATTTCAAGCATGCATTATATTGATTTACTGAAAGTACTCCACTCTCAGTGGTGGTATGAATACAAATTCTGAGTGGAAGAAATAAACATAAAACTAAGCGTAGAAAGCAAAGAGAGTTTAAATGATTATTCCACTCTGAGAGCAGAAAACATTAACATCTGCTCGTTCCAACACAATTAAATCTGTGAAATCATGCAGATTTCACCAATTAACCATAAAAAAGAGGTGAAGAGGTTTGAAATTCCTGATTAAAATAACAAAATACCAACATTTGTGAGATTTAAAGCCAAAAAGAGGAGCTCATCTCAGCGTGAGACTTCCTCAGAGTTTGATGAAAACCTTTTCTCTCCAGTGTGATCACAGCAGCACAGATGATGTTTGCTCACACAAGGCATCGTGGGAAATGAGGTTTTTAATCACTCAGCGATGAGCGTTTCAGAATGGCACAGATGTTTCCGGTGATCATGGTGATTTTCCTAAATAGTTGAACAAACGTGTGGGTGTTCATCGACCTTTTCCCGGATGTTTGTAGAAAATGGTGTGTTTCTTTATTTACAGATTTTCAGTTTTCTGGCAAAGACTGAAAAACTAGCAAAGCTGCAGCAGTGTTTGAGAGAATAATGTAGTTTTACAAACAGCTGTGTAACTTTTCTGCATCTCTGCAGATCCACTTGACCCTGAGCAGAAACACCATCAGTCAGATCCGACCATACACCTTCGCCGACCTCCAGGATCTCCACGCACTGCACCTGGACGCCAACCGCCTCACCACGCTGGATGATTCACACTTCCAGGGCCTGGTGAACCTGAGACACCTCATTCTGGCCAACAACCAGCTGCACAGCATCTCAGAGGGAGCCTTCCAGGTAATTAACACTGAAACCCTCACATCTTAACCCACTTACACACTCTGGGTGTTAGGAGACACAATTAAACACATCAGAACAACAGGAGATCAAAACTGGAGTCTTGATTATGTTAAATACTGTGTGTTGGAACTACTGTGATTTTTATTTTTTTACTTAACTAAAAGCTGCAAGGACTTTTGAAAATGGCTAACTGGTATGATCATCAAAAAAACAGTAAAAAAAACACAGATGATCCAAAACTTCATCTTTTGATGGCTTATTGGAGACATTTTATTGATTGACTGATTGATATCTTTATTTCGATCATGTAAATGACAACTTAAAAACAGTTAAAATATAAAATAAGTGATAATCAACAAACAAATACAAAATAAGACAGTAACTTGAATCTGTAATTTCTCAAGCATCTCAGCTTACATGAGGGAAAAGGAGTAGGAAGTATAAACTTCTCTAACCCTACCCCTTCAAATTTGACTATTCTTCCTTACTGAAATCATAAAACTGTCTTAAATTTACCAAAAAAAAACCATACCTATACCATCGTTACAAATGTATTTACCATACCCTGCAAAGTTTTCATCCAAATAATCAGTAAGCACCTTGTGTTAATTATTCATCTATGCACCTCTGAAAAATAATTTCTTTATTCTTCTTTTTAAACAGAATTATGCTCAGAATTTGCTTTAGTTCTGTACTCAATCTGTTCCACAGTTTAACTCCACTAACAGTGATAGAGCAACTTTTCAATGATTTTCCTCACTAACTGATCTGTTTTGTGCTCCACCAAGTCAAAAAATGTTAGGGTTTTGGTTTTGAAAAAGAAGTCATTGGTGTGTACATGAGATTCAACATTATGAATGATTCTGATTGACCTTTTATTCAAAGATGTAATTGTTAAATTATTGAATTTCACACAAATTGTTGATTCTTGGTGACTTAGTCTAATATCGTGCTCTACCAACAGTGGAAGGTTGCAGGTTCAAGCCAAACTGTGGCTGTTGCATACTGATGTGTCTTTTTAGTAATTTAACAAAAGAGTAAAAATAAAGGGGATATTAGGTAGTGCACGTGCCTCACGGCAATAAGGTTGTTGCTTTTTTGATTCAAAAATACAAAAATGATTAATTTAGACTTCATTTTAGTTTTTCAGTTACCCACTTACTGCTGGGCTCTTATGCGTAAATTAAACTTTAATGAAACTCCCTCTGAAGTCTAAGATTTTGCCAATATGTCTCTTAAATAAGTACTTTTCAGTCTGATTAATAAAGTAAAACAGCTCCTGATACACCAACAAAAACAAACCAGCTTTAAGAGCAACAAATTCAGCTGTTTATTGCTGCCAACAAACCCCATGATTCATCATAACGCTCAGAAACAGACCGTCACAGCCAAGACTTTAAGTTTGTTTAAAAGTTCCTGTAAAAGTCGTCCAAGGCTGATCAGATAAACGTGATGATGGTCTGAGAGTAACGCCACATCTCTGGCCCTGAATGTGAAATCCAGCAGAAGTTTTGGCTCTGCTGCTCAGCCCAACACTTTTCTTAATAACCCATTAAAAAAAACAGTTTCCCTCTTTTTCATTAAACTGAACCGTTCTCTCTCAGCTCATTAAAAGTTCAGCAGTAAAGTCCCAAAGTGTCCCCGCAGGAGCGACGCTCAGACCTCTGCAGGACCGTCACGAAGCGAGAGCAGGGAGACGTGAACTCTGAACCAGCTAATGGAGCCGACCTTCTGAACTCCAGACTGAGCGACACTCTTCTTCCCTCACACAACATGTCCTGATCGCTC
This sequence comes from Cetoscarus ocellatus, assembly GCA_037902135.1. Classification (NCBI taxonomy): domain Eukaryota; kingdom Metazoa; phylum Chordata; class Actinopteri; order Labriformes; family Labridae; genus Cetoscarus; species Cetoscarus ocellatus. The sequence goes on along the minus strand of JBAMNC010000189.1, from coordinate 89,304 downwards.
CGCCTCTGCTCGCTCATTTCACCCTCTGCTTCCTGCCTTAATTCTTCCATCCTTCTCGTCTCCTTCGTGTTTTTGGGCTAAAAATGAAGAATTTCATGGTTTTATCTTTTTGAATTAAAACTAAACTAAAAAAATGTCAATATGAATGTCATCCCAGAGCAGCCTGGAACACTTTGTGTCAATAAGACCAATGCAGTAAGATCGCGTTATAATACTTAAAGTTGTTGTTTGGCAGCAAAAACATTTCACCGTTTTTACAGGCATGTAAATTAGCCTCAAGCTAACTCTGGGATAATGCATCACATTGAACATTTATGTTTAAAATGGTAAATGAACTTGAGCTTATATAGCGCTTTTCTAGTCTTTGACTACTCAAAGCTGCTTTACACCACAGGTCACACTTACCCATTCACTGCCATTTGCTCTTCACTCACTGATGGTTTCTATGTTAGTTGTCCATCAGTATCAACGAACACATTCACACCCTTTCATGCCCATTTACACGCCACTGACGCAGCAGTGGGAGCAGCTTGAGGTTAAGTGTCTTGCCCAAGGACACATTGCCCTGTGTCGCCCGGAGCTGAGCTCAAGCCTGCAACCAAGTGCACTATCCAACTGCACCACCGACGCACCGTTATTTAACATTTCAAAAAGTCTTTTCACAGGCAGCATGGTGGCGTAGCAGGTAGTGCATGTGCCTCACAGCAAGGAGGTTGCTGGTTTGATCCTCAAAACATGCTCATGGTTGTCCATGTTCAGGGTGTACCCTGCCTCTCGCCCGATGTAAGCATGAATTGTCTCCAGCCCCCTGCAACCCAAAAGGGATGAGTGGTATAGATCAGTGGTTCCCAGCCTTTTTTGTCTTGTGTACCCCCTGAGTCTGTTTGTCATACCATCAGTACCCCCTCAATCATACATGATTCTTCAAAAGTAGAACGTGACACAACTGATTATTAAATGAAAATATTTTTGTTTTATCTCCTTAATTTGAATTTAAATTTTCTTATTTTTAACTCAAATTAAACACAAGAATAAATAAGATGTTGCCTTGAAAATAAATAATATGAATAAATAGACACAAAATCAAAATAATTTATATTTATTTAACCTTTATTTAACCTTTCTTTAACCAGGTTTGTCCCATTGAGATCAAGAGATCTCTTTTCCAAGGGAGACCTGAAAAAGAATAATAGTATCACACAGTTTCATCAAACATTACACTCAGACTCAAAATAGCAGAAGAAGTGAGGAAACAATTTTCAGTAAGTCATCAGTTAAAACAATGACATTCAGAAAGTCTGGCTTCCAAAGTTTTAACCGCAGATTTAAAAACATTAAGAGACACCAAGTTTTGCATCTTAAATTCATTCTGCAGATTAAATAATCAACCTGTCTTTGTTATATATAACTGTTGTAATGTTCACCTCAAAACACTGGAGCTCCTTTGAATGAGTCCCCTTTAAACAGGCATCTAAACTTTAAAAAGCAGAACCGTCTCCTGAATCCAGAGCAACTGGACGTTTCAGCCATTTATCCATGTTTGCCTGTCTGCAGGTTGGCACCTGTTTTCATTTTGGCTTGGCTGTGCCACAGGTTATTGCTCCCCCGGGAAAACTAGTTGTAGCGCACACATACCCATTTTAATGACAGGCTTATCGCAGTACTTCCAAGTTGGAAATAAATTATTAAATGTTTCCATGTACCTCCTGCAATAGTACCCCTGGTTGGGAATCACTGGTATAGATAATAGATGGATGGAAGGTTTGGTCCTTTTACAAATAAAAATAAGTTAAATCAAATGACAAACAGCAGTTTTTTCACTCAGAAATTACGTGCTGCTTCCCTTGTGTCTTCCCTCATCTTTCAGTTTACTGACAAACAAACTGCAGGGAAACGTCCTGCTGTGAGTGACAAGTGTGAACAAGCAAATGGGTTTGAGGCAGCGCCGACAGATATTTGACACACATGTATTTCTGGAGAACTAAAGTTTAATGGAGCTGCTGGAGCAGCCCAGAGACTGATCACAGTGTGGGATGTAGGAACTGTTCCACAAAAAATGTGGTGATTTGATTCAGAGTATTCCCACTTAAATGGTGTTCTGAATGGACATTTTTTGAAGAAAAAACAGAATGAAACTTAAAATTTGAAATATCATGATATCCAAACCAAACTTGGCTTCACCAAAGCCCTTTTGAGGGCAGAAGAGATGCCTCAGTGTGTTTCATGTGTAGAGACTCACCATCACGAAAGCCTGTATTTGAAAATAAACAGAAATCTCTAAGTTGATCATCAGCAGCATCTAGGAAGCTCTTGAAAATGTTCTGTGTAAAGAGGAGGTGTTTAAGAAATGGTGCTTGACCATGAAAGCATATTGTTTAATGATCTTTGTGCGTGTGTGTTGAATTTTCAGTTTCATGTCACCTTTAAGAACCAGACTGTGGTGTTTGGACACGTCACAGTGGAGTTACATTCTGTTTGATATGTGAAATGCATGTCTCAGGAGAACACATTAATCATTAATCAAGTGTCAGTACATCAAGTGTGGACCACACCATGAGATATTCATTTAGATCAAACATTGAGGGCCAGAAGAGGTGATGCATGGACTGAAGATTAGAATTCTTCCGGCCTTGAGGTGGACGGGATAAAACTCCTGAGAGAGATTTCAAATGATCACAACTGAAAAGAGCATAAAATACATGAAAAAAAAACCCAAAATGAATCAAAATGCATGACAGATTCATGGTTGTAGGTCATGACTTTTGAAGAAGTCATTGCATTTCACAAAACAACCACATTTAGCATGTAGAGTTTTACTTCTCTGCCCAGGCTTCTTACTGTCTCAATGTTTTGTGAAGCATATCGAGAATTTACCCTGAGCTAAGTGCTAAAGTTCATGAAATAAATAAATGAGACAGACCTCCTGCTCCAACACTGTGTCCCTGCAACCTCTTAGCAAGTCATTCAGTTTGTAAAAAAGACAGAATAAGACAAGGTCAGTGTTGTTTGGCTTTGGTCACATTCAATGATGTTTTTATATCCATGTCAACCAAAGTCCTGTGAGTCATTAAGTATGTGAAAGCAATTTTAGAGTTTGTTTATGAACCTAATGTGCTGCTTCAGTCAACTTATTCCTGTTTTCTGTCTTTTTTACTGTTGGCAAGGCCAGGGGATTTCATTCATTTAGTTTATTCATGTGTAATGTGCCGTGCTTCTCCAAAACAGACACAAAGTGAGACAGATGGCCTACAATCAATGAAAAAGCTTGATTTAAGAAATACTCGACACCGTCTCGTATCATAGCTTTTAAAGAAATTTGTTAATACAGGTAAAGACGTTGATGACCTGTATCCATGGGCCACGCTTTTGCAAGCTTGCAGCAACCCAAAGCTCAGTTGAACACCTAAATTCTAAAACCTGTGGGTTTTTTCCATCTCTGCTACAGTTGCAGAGATGATGGGTTTCTTGAAAACAGGAAGTCAGACACCAGAATTGTAAAAAAAAATCCAGTTAATTTTCAAAATAAAGATTCCAAATGCTGCAGTGATGCATGACATTGAACCCTGTAAAGACAAGTCAGACCACTTTCTCCTCTGCCACTGTTGCTGACATTGCTAATATCAGATGCCTCACCCCATCTTGCTTTGATTAGTCTGTGAAGGATTAGTATAAGTGCCGTTGTCTCAAAAGTTGAATGTTTTTCAACAGAGAGGTTTTAAAACATTCATAAAGTCCAGTGATGTGTTGCACCATCTCTGCAGAAGTTCAAATGTAGTCTAGTTTGGATTGAGATAGTTCCAACATAGGCAGAGGTTGTACCTTAAATCTTAAACCTAACTAAAGTAGGTGTAAGTCCTCCGTCAAATACAGTTGTTATGCTTTATTAAAAATGGTAAAACTTGGAGGATGAGGAGGAGCCCAGCCAGTCAGTGCCCAGGCCTCACACGAGTTCAGCAAGACCAGAAGGGTCCAGGATTACAGCTAGAATTTTGACTTCCTTCTTAGCATTCGGATACACGTCGTTCGAGCAAGTGCAAAGTTCATCTTTTACCACTGACCCAGCTGTTTTTGATTTCCCTTGTTGTGTTGTTACTACTTTTACACAAAGTGTGTTCAGTTATAAGGACTTGAGCTGATCCAGAACAGTGCCACAGAGAGCTCCGAGCTCCGTTACATGTGACAGAGTGTGATCAGCTGTATTTAAGGAAACCCAAAGTCTGAATATATTCAGCCGAGTTAAGCAATAATTAGGGGATTTCTAGAGGCTATAATTTTGACCTGAGGAGGTATCTTGACCTACATTAATTGGGACAGGATTTGCTTTTCTGTACTTTTATTATCTCGTTTGTTTCTCAGAAATATCCAGTCATCGCCCTGAGCTCTGAAGGAGGCTAAATACACTGAATGAGTCAGTCACCAAGACTCATAAACAACATAATTTGTCCAGGGGCACGAGGACTGATGGCATTAAATCCCTCATGCTTGGTGTAAATATCAATCAGTACTCAAACTGATGGAAACATAAGTCATTTTAGAAACTTAGGGACAAATAGCTGTTTAAATTTGAGCCAATAACTGATCATTTTCTACTGACAGAGCTCTTTCTCTGGCTCTTGAATGCCTTTTCAAATTTAAAGATGATATTTCCCCTGTTTATATGCAATAACTCAAAGATTATTGTAATAAGAACTGAGGCATTGTGACATTCATGCAGTTTCCTGATTGTGTGAATTATGAGAACAATTACAGCAGTGAGAAAAACACTTTGGCACATCAACGTACTGTTATTGCTCTCCTTCAGCCTCACTTCCTCTTGTTCTCTATCTCCCTTTGTTTATGCTTATTGTAATTTGTGCTGACTCGTGGCTTTTCCACAGAGTGCTGATTATGAGAATTGTATGCAGGTAATTAAAGAAGACAACAAGCTCTGGATGTACGGCACAGACCACAGTCGTTGATCTCTGTTTGTGTCTTTTTCCTCTCTAATAATTAGAATTTCTGTAATACCACTTTCCTCTCTCCTTTTATTTCTCATAAAGTTTGAATCTTAAATGTTGCTCACGGTCTCTGTTCCCATATTCTCCCCTGCAGGACTTCTTGGAGACATTAGAGGATTTGGATTTGAGCTACAATAACCTGGTGGACATCCCCTGGGAGACCATCGCCCTGCTGGTCAGCGTCAACACACTGAGCCTCGATCATAACCTCATAGAAAGCGTCCCCGAGGGGATCTTCTCCAACCTGCACAAACTGGCCAGGTCAGGATCCAGTCTCAGCACACATATTATACCTTAAAACTAATTTTTTTTGCAGACAAGATGTCACAAGTCTTGTTTTACAGGCTCAGACTGAAGACACTTTGATAAATTTGACTCACAGCTGGTTTTAAAAAATGGTGAAGATCAAACTTGGACTCTAATAGGGCTGGATATTGTTAAGACCTCACGACTCGATTCGATTTCTATTCTTTATGTGGCAATTCGATTCAGTATCGATTCAGTAAGAAGTAGAAATACACAAATAATTAGAGTACCTGTTGACAATTTTTGAATTTTTATTTTGATGTCAATGTGAACATATGCGGTATGTCACCTCAAATTTTTGAGCAATCAAAAATCTGAAAATACAAATTTGCACAGTAATAACTTATTAGTGCATATGGAGTACAAAAGTAAAAAACATGACAGTTAACACTATAATTATAAATGTCCACCTGGACTTTTTTGTCTTTTTTTTATCAATAAATGTGTCAGGAATTGTCCTTTGAATACATTTTCACACCCTTTCTTTACGAGAAAAAAAAAGTAAATGATTCTGGCAAGTATTTGTCATTATTATGTTATAAATGCGTAGAACAGTGTGTAATTACAAGACAAGAATAAAAATGCATTTGAATTTTCAACAGGATTCTCTTCATGAACAATTGTAATTGAACATGTAGAAATTTTCTGAGATTACCAAAAATAAACTTCACCCAGTTTACATAAACTCAAACATTTTTTTTTTGACTACAGCATTTAGTGTCCATGTTACAGCCTGTTATATTAGACCATGTCCAGGCGATTTTTTTACTGATGGTAGTCCCTGAAGCAGTTCCTGTCCAGCTGAAAACAGAGATCTCAACGTTTCTTCCTCCAATATTTCTAAAATTACTATTTATGGAATCCATAAAAAACAAACTATGATGAAAAAGATGATCAATGACAAAAAAGACGGTAAAACATGCAGAAAATATGTCGGAAATATGGCAAAACACAGAGAAAATATGGCAAAAGAACAGAAAGAAAACACTCCAGAATGATACTAATGCTATTGTTTACAATATTTTGCATTATTTACAAAGATAATACTAAGAAACCACCAGTCACTAAGAATCACTCACGTTCGTTCTTCTTCTGTCACCAGCAGCAGCTGGATAAACACTGAAAAAGTGCACAGCACCCCCACTGGCCAGGAGGTGAATCAATTCAGAGGATTTGTTGAATCGATTTTGAATTGGGAGGAGAAATATTGCAATGGAGTGATGAATTGATATTTCTACCCACCCCTATACTCTAATATCTCTATTATCCATCAATTTATAAACACGTTGCTCAATCTATCCATCCATCCATCCCTCCACTTATCTCCTCTTCATAAATCTCTTGATTTCTCCATCCCCACTTCCCTCGTTCAGTCCATTTTTCCATCCAATCAGTCATTTATTTCTCCATTCATCCATCAATTAGGCATACATTTAAGCATCTGACCCATCATCCCTCCTGCTATCATCGCTTCAACCACCCTGCAACCATCCATCTGTTCATTCAATTCTTCATCCATCCATCTACCCATCCTTCACTCCATTATCCATCCACCAATCAATTATGCCATTCATCACTTAATGAGTCTATCCAACTATTCATCAATCCATCCCTCTATTCCTCCCTCCGTTCATCAAACCATCCATCCATTCATCTACCATACCTCCATCCAACCTCACCCATCCATTTATTCATCAATGCATCCCTCTATACATCCACAGATCCATCCTTCCGTCAATCAACCCATCAATCTATTCATCCAACCCTCTCTCTATTTATCCATCCACCGATCAATTCATCCATCCATCTACTATGTCCTTCCGTGCTTAATGAGTCTATGCAACAGTCCATCCTTCCACACACTATTCATCCATCCATCGCTGTTTCTTCCATCCATCCATCATTCTGTCTGTCAGGAGCATTGGTGCCTCAGTCTGGTAGTTTGCCTAAACACCAATCAGAAGGTGTAGGGTTTGAGCCCAGTTCCAGCTCTCACGTGTCAATGTGTCCTTGGGCAAGACGTTCAAGCCCAGGTTTTTCCCACTGCTCCGTCAGTGGCCTGTTAAAGGATATGAAAGGGAATTATACCAGCTTCATTTACCATCCTATCAGTCTATTCATGTATCCATCCACCCATATATCAGTATGCTTTATTGCTATCCATCCATCTTCATTTCCTTCATTTACACATTCATCCAGTATATCCATGAATCTTCCCAGTGTTTGTCCAGTGCAACATTTCAGATGGCAGGGGCCTGTTGCTGTCTTTGGATTGGAGGTGAGCCACACCATGGATTGGACAAAACCCAGTCACAGGACTTGCATACAGAGACAAGCAATCTCACACTCACACTCTACTTTAACGGCAATTTTGAGTCACTAATAAAGCCAGTGAACATGATTTTGATCTGTGTGAGGGAACCAGAGTACCTGGAGAAAGCTTACATACGCACAGGGAGAACAGGCAAGCAAAGAGATAGGCCTTGTCCAACATGGATCCAAATCATGAATCTCCATACTGTGAGGCAACAGCATTTACCACTGATCCAAGGTGCAGTCCATGCTGTGACAAATACTTTGCATTTATGTCAGACAAAGAGAAGAAATGTTGAAACTGATTGTGACTGTTTCAGCTCTTCTTCAGTGGAGGACAAATGTCTTTGAGGGATTTCTTTATTTCTTCTAAAGCAGCAGAATGAGAAGCAGCTTTTGTCCAAATTAACTTTTGTTCAGCTACGTCAGCTCCTTTTACAAGCTACAGCTTCATTTGGATAATTTTCAAACCAATGAAACCTAAGCAAAAAACCTGACAGACATAAAACTTAAGCTTAGACGGGATACGCCTTGAACCTCTGAACAAATCCCTCTGTGTCAGACCTTGCTGTAATGAACGCTGAACTCTGAAGACTCTTGTTCTGCTGCAGTCTTCTCCACACATTAACACCGAGGACATGCTCACTTTGACCAGGTCTCTGCTGGAGCTGCAGTCCGGGGCTCTGGAGCATCCAACCTGAGAGCATTTGAGGAGAAAACGTTTAATGAAGGAGCGCTCACTGGCTGACCTCGGACGGGATCTAAAGAACAAAGACCTCAGTCTGCTCCTCCTTTACTTCTCTGCTCTGTTTAGTCCTTAAATGCCTCGTGTCCACTTTTTGGACACGTCAAAACTTCCTATAAAGTTATTTCTGTTATTTCAAATGCTTTATAAGTGAGTGTTTTACTCAGATTTCTGAATTTCACTTTCACAGTTACATAAACTATGTAATGCTCTGTAGAAAATGGCCCCTTTGGTGGCCCTGTGTCCACTTTTTGGACCTTTGAAATCCACATGAACATATGGCCATCCCACTATAAAAACATCCAACGTAAAATGATGAAAATTCAGTCAGTACAGCGGGTGCAAATTTGTAGCTCACACAATTATTTTATAATATTCCACAATTTCCGCACTGTGGCCCACAAGGAAAAATAAATAGATTTTTTAATTTCCTGGTTCTTTAGGTGGAAAGACAAGTCCATTCTGGGAATTTTAGAATAGTTTATTGTCTTGAACTCACTGGTCTAATAGCCCGTGGGATTCTTCACTGTGTTCTTGGATCATATCTGATAATGTTTGTTCAATACTATAGTCTTGACAAATTATTTTTTTTAATGAATGCAAAAAAAAATTGTATATGACAAAAACATGGACCTTTTTCTCTTGATTTTACCTCAGACTCCTGAGGATCCTGTGTTTGATAGCAAACTGAAATAAATAATCACGTTAGATCAATTAGACAGGGTTATGTTTAAAATCATTGAAGATCCTTTTAAACGTGTTCCCTGTGTGTGAACTTATCTCCTGCTCTTCTCCTGCAGGGATTTCTTATTATCACCACCAGAATCATATTCCAGTCACAGTCACCCTGACTTTGTTGTTATGGCACCAAAACTTTGATTTATAACTTCTGTCAGAGACTTTAGCTCACAGTTATTTCTGACTGGCTTTAAAATACATGCTCGATATTATTTCTCTTGTAAAGCTGCTTTTATTTAAACCAGAGAAAAGACTATTATTGACATGAGTGCACATACACAACTTTTGTAAAGAGGAACCAAACACCAAGACCACTTTACATCTCTGGAAGCAGTCGGTTTGTATGTTGGTATTGATCAACCCAGGTCCAAATATTGACAGTTGTTAAAGCAGAGGTACTCAACAAGGTACCAAGGTACAAGCCCACAGGGAGCCAATGAAGTGCCCTCAGGGACATGTTAAAAATAACACATTACCACCACAGAACTTGAAATTAATAGCAATTTTGTATTTTCAGTGTCATGTTTTGCAAATAAAAAACACTAAATAAATATAAAGATAACAGTTAACCTTCATGGAGTCGAACTTTACGTTGATGCTGACGCTACATCAGAGCCCTTATATTTTCACTTGTACAACAAAATCACAAAATTGTGACTGTTGTATATAGCACCATTGAAATTATTAAGAGTAAATGGCAAACATACAGTGTAAACATGGTATGAAGTCCACATGCTCCCCTATCACCAACATAATAACTAAGATGGAGCAAAAGTAGGTAAAAGTCCTTCCTTATTCCTTCTCCATGATGTCCATGGTCCCTGGTACTGAGTGTGATATCCAACAATTTTGAAGGAGCTGAAGAAGTGTCTAAAACCGTTTTCGAGCACATGTCACAGTTGTTTCAAAGCTGTTGGGCATGCATACTGGAGTCAAAAAGACGGTGAAAAAATATTGAGATCAAATCAGAGATTGAGTTAAAATTCTGGTAAAAGGGGAAAATGTCTAACTATGCCTTAGGATGTCAGTGTAGGAACTTAATAAAACATTGCTATAAACTCTGACACCTGAGACAGTCCATAAATCAAAAAATATAGAAGTTTATGATCATATAAATGGAATCAGATATAATGCTTATACAGATTTATATTATTATATCATTCACAGACAATTAGTTGAAAATAAACAAAGAGATGAAGCTCATCCAGCTTACAAAGGTCATCAGACACATCCACTTTGCAAAGTTTAGGACTTAAACAGTTCTTTCTGCTGAAACAGAGAGGTGACTGCAACCCTCGGATGTGACTGACATTTTTTTTTAATAAGTTTCAAACTAAGTTCTGCCCATTCCAGCCACTTTTTATGGGATATTGCCCAGATGGACATGAAATATATCCCAAGGATACGTGCTCTGGCATGACAGGTTAACATTTGGAGCCTAACAATAAAATAAAATATACTTATACATGGTCGGGATCTCCCGATTGTATAATTAGGCTCATAATGCCACAAGACACAGCGACACAGTATATACATTCAGTCAGTGATGAAAAAAGCTCTCGTCTTCATGTAGGGTGAATATTTTAAAGCCTGTCTTTGATTGAGCTCTATCTCAAGTTGTTTTTACTCATTTACCTGTGGTGTAGTTTGACCTCTGCCCTGTAAGCACTCCCACTTTAGCCTCTACAGTTGAAGCTTTTACACATTAATACGGCTGCATGTGTGTGTAGTAATTTAACTCTGCTGGCACAAATTAACATTTCAACCCCATTACCAGTAATCAATTTCAATTTTCAGCCGAACGTGCAGCAGTAGCTCATGTGTGAAAGAGGAACAGCAAACAGGTTCAGATAAACTCTGGTGCCTCCATTAAAAAGGCTGTGCTGGGTTCTGTTTCCCCTGCAGACACAGAACTTATGAACCAGCCGGCGTAACTCTGAATTAGTCCGTGTGCACAGGTAGAAACACACTCACTCACAAACACAAATTAATACACCACAAAGCTGCTGTCCATGAAATAACCTAATTGAAATTTGTAAGGCACAGCATGCTCGCTGCTCTCAACAGCTATTAACTTCCTGTTAAGTCATCGTTGTTGGCGAATGTTTCTGGAGGGACTTTGAGGGGGGAAATAGACTTTCTGTGTTTGCTGCTGACAGCAGCGAAAGCTTGAATCTCCAACTTTATTACCAGTCGTCAGGTTCGATGTTAGGTGAGAAAATTACTGTTCGGTTCCCAAAGATGGAGCAGAAGTGTAATGACACAAACACGGCCTGGATAAACTGATGACTGAAACTTTTATATCTCTGGATCTCAGGAGCCTGAGCTCATTGTGCTTCAGAGTTGTTTTGTTTTTATGTACAAAAACCTCACTGTGCACTTCTGCCTCAAATTACAGTCGACTCAATTTAGCCAAAGTTTAATTGGGAAAAACACAAATGTCCTTAATTTAGTTGAAAGCATCAGCTGAAATATAATCCACTATTATTGTCCTGTTTTGCACAAATAAAATCTCAGCTGAATTCTTGTTCGTTTTTCTGTTAATGGCTTATTTGTGTTTATTTGCAAGTTCTCTCCTCATGATAGATAAAATTCACTCGAAACAAGTGATGGACAATATGACAAAATATCTTTAATCCCTGATAATGTGACTGGCAGTGAAATAAGTGATATGGACTGATCTTTTTAGGACTAAGAAATACACAAAACTGAAAAAGATAATCAAAGTATTGAACTAATAAAGGTGCATTTATGGTGAGAGTTAGGCACAGGCCTAATATCCCAAATAGTATCATTAGTACTAGTACCATTATATTGGTATAAAATCTGGTCTCCTGTGATTTCAGTGTGATTTTCAGAGCAGCTTTTTCTTTCAGCGGCATCTTCAGAACATTTGACTGTGCTTTTTAAAGATTTTTATGCTCTTAGAGTTGATCAAGTAACTCAGTGTTTGATTTTTTTTAAGAAGTCCTGAGTAACAAGAAAATAAGTCAAGTATCCAACCATCCATTCATCCATCATCTATAGCCCTTATCCCTGTCGGTGTCGTGGTGGGTGGAGCCTATCCCAGCTGACATTGGGCGAGAGGTGGGGTACAACCTGAACTGGTCATCAGCCAATTGCAGGGCCACATAGAGAGACACACAACCATTAATGCTGACACTCACAACTAAGGACAATTTAGAGTCACCAATCAGCCTAATGAGCATGTTTCTGGTCTGTGGGAGGAAGCCAGATCGACCAGAAAGAACCCATGCATGCAGGGGGAGTACATGCACAGAAAGGCCCTGACCGGTCCGGGGATTGAACCAGCAACCCTCTTGCTGTGAGGCATGAGCACTACGTACTTTAAACTATAAATTATTCTAAAAATGACTTTAAAATCAGGATCCATCTGGAGTTCATTTGGTCTTTGGTGTTATAGAAAGCCCCAATTTTTTACTGCATTTAAATTTAGATAAAATCAGTTCAAGCAAATAATTTAAAAGCATAATTTACACTTTTTTTCAACGACTTTGGATCTCCCCCTCACATAAATTAGAGCCAGAAGTAATTTTTAACAACCAAAAGTTTCTGACTCAATATATAAATATATGTATTCCTAACAGCCCAGAACAATATTTTTTGTCTTCAATCATTTTTCATAAAGAAAAATATCACACAGCTTTGCTTTGATTTGTGATCATTAAATATTCTTAAGATTGCATAACCGCAGTTTTGAGGGACAGACCAATTCTCAAAGACAAAGTATGAAAAACAAAAACTGGCCCCCGTAACAAATTCCTAACAAAAAAATGTCCCTTGTAAGAATGCACATGATGAGTGCTGCCATACAGCAAGTAGTTTAATATTTACAAGAGCACTCCTGTCGTCAGTGAATATATATTCAAACAACAGGATAAAAAGAAAGTATATCTGACCTCAGAAAACTTTACAATATTAACCAGGTTGCTTTTGTCCCAGCAGGTGTAAACAGGGAGGAATTTTACCCAACAGTACCTCAGCTTTGAAGCACACAGTCACACATATTACTGATTCATGCATGTAAATGGGGGCGGTACAGAAGCAGCTTCACCTCTGGGAATACTAATCAGTCGAGTGGGGCCATGAGATAAGTGTTTTTCCAGCAAAAATGGGTCCTGAACTGATCTCAACTCCAGCAATTTAATTTTTTTGCTACTTTTAAGACCTTTTAATTAAATTAAGTGACACTTCTGGAGACAGTTGTTTGGTTTCTCCTGCAGTTTTTTTTTTTTTTTTTGATTCTGCAGGTAAAATCTGTCACAAATGAAGCAAAAAAGTGAAGAACTGTGGTCTTTGTAAGAACAACCATTTGTAGTTCCTTCTCATTTTCTCTCCAAAGGTTGCCCATCACCCTTCCTCTCCCATCACTCACCTTAAGACATGGCTGCCCACCTCGGTCTCCCACCAATCAATCAAACGATTCAGAGCTTCCATCATGCTGCCAGGAGTGAGATTGTGGGGTTAAAGTTGGAAATCAATCTGCTTCCTCTGACTCACCAATAAGAAAACATTCAAGTATCTTATAGTATAAGCAATCTTTGTGGTAGTGCAATGCTTATTCAACATTTTTGGCGCCATGTTGTGTATTTTATCAAAATACGTTAGTTTCTTTGTTGATGAACCAATAACTCGAAAACTTATGGATGGACTTGGATGACATTTTTGGGGAATGTTGGTCATGGCACAAGAGAGAAGTGACTTTATTATGGGGATCCAAATCCAGATGTGGACAAGGATTTGTCAACAGTGTGAGTGAGAGCAGTTTTGACGATAACTCGCCTGACAATAGCGATGTTTACACGTGCACTTTTCCTTCAGTTTGTCGAAATCATTCAGATCAGCAGATGGAGCAGTTGTTCCTCACTCTTAAAATAACAAAAAAAGGTGCTTTAACTCTGGAAAAATGATTTCTGCTCAGTGTTTATTCATGTAAAAATGGTCTAGTGGAAATGATGTTTGTGATTGTCTTTGTGAGAGCATGTTGGCATTTTTCTCTGTAATGAGGCCAAATTTATTAGAAATGTGGTTCCACGGTGTGATTTATACTGTGTTAGTGTTTTAGTTTGTCTTCATTCGAGGACAGTACAGTTGACAGCACGACTCCTCTGTTAAAAACAAACATCGCTGGCCGTCATTCGTCCACCCTCATGTGCGGACAGAGAATGTTTTCCCATGCTGCCGTCGGTGACTCTGGATGTCTTTATTTTCTGCTCTGAAATGAACCCAAATCATGTCCTGTAGCATTTTCTCCTGCCCGCCTTAGAGAAACTAAACAGCTGCAGTTAAAAAGACAAAAGGCAGAGAAAAGGCTCGAGACGTGCAGCTGAGTAGAAAGGAGAGAGAGTGAACCGGGAAGACTTCTGATTAACATGTTTCCATGATGTCTTTTAATTCTGATCAAACATTTATCCTGATTACTCGTGTTCATGCAAACATGGCCACTGTTGGAAATGCCTTTGAGCTTTGAGCTCTCAGATCACTTCTAGTAAGAGACAAAACAAGCCTGCCATTCTCTCCCATTTGCATGAATTCCCTTTAAATGAATCACCAGTTAAAAATGGTTCTCTCTATATTGTGGTCTATTTTGAGGCACGTGTCGTGTGTAAAGAGGATTTAAAAAGGCTGATTAAGCAGAGTTGGTTAAAGTTTTTTACTAAACTAATGGATTATGTATTTAAAAACCATAAAGAGCTTAATAAAATCCTCACAGAAAGAGGCCTCCTGCTTTCTTCTGTACATTAGGATGATTATAAACTCTTCTTCTGAATGGCATTAGGAAGGTTTTCTCATTTATTCATGTTGGCAGAGCTTTGTGATCATTTCAATACATTTTCATCTTCAGGCCTTGTTTACACAATCCTCTGAAATTGGGACCATCTTCATTTATATTTTTGAAGTAGTGTTGAGTGTAGATGACATTATTTTAATAACCACCAGGTACATGAGTCCATGAGAATGTGTGACCACAAATCAAATCAGAGGTCATTGTTCAGCTGTGTGACACACAGTCAATGATTCAGACCGAAGCAAACTGACTATATGTGCAAAAACACCCTAAAGGAGGGCTGTTCTTTTGGTTTCTTTTAGACACAAAGCTATTTTAAGGCAATTCTGGCTCAACATAATTCAACTGGGCAATTTATAAAGGCTGGCCCTTTGAAGGGTGCGTCCTCTGGTTGATGCTAACCCTGAGATCAGACCCAGCTTAAGACAAAACAACATTAGGCACAGAAAACTGAGTGCAAAACTACAAAGTAAAACCTGAAACACTAAGGTTCAGTTCAGGACTACTAAAGTACAAATGCAGTGGAAATAAACATAAGAACAGGAAATGTCCAAAAGGAGAGAACACGAAAGAACTGCCTATAAAATTGCTTTGGACAAGAGCTCATGTTTGATGATTGTTAATTAGTTTATTTTCATTTATCAACACTTTCATGACTCAGAAATTAAAATCTGATCCCTCTGTGTCCCTGTCTCCATCACCAGACTGGACATGACGTCCAACAAGCTGAAGAAGATCCCTCCTGACCCGCTGTTTCTGCGGATCCCGGTGTACGCCAAGATGAAGGGTTCTCCTCTCACGGCGCTGGTATTGAGTTTTGGAGGAAACCCTCTGCACTGTAACTGTGAGCTCGTCTGGCTGCGCAGGCTGACCAGAGAGGACGACCTGGAGACCTGCGCTTCACCCCGAGACCTGGCGGGAAAATACTTCTGGACCATTAGAGAGGTTTGTAACTACAGAGCTACGTTATAAATGAAACCACAGCGCACCACTGAAGCCAGTGAGCCCGTCATACTTAAATACTCGAATGTTCCCTCCTGCATTTGGTACAGCGGGCGACAAGCATCTGCCAACCTCAGGCAGAGTCGGGAGGGTTTTACAGGCTATTTCTGCTTGTAGGAGAGTATTTTTGAAAAAGTGAAGGTCTTCCTCCATCATTCAAAATACCAAATATCCCCGTCCACACAAAAACACAAAAATGCATCAACAAACACTGTTTATTACCTTGTTACTATGTCCGCGACATTCTGCATTTTCTCTGCAAAAACTGTTTGATTTTCATATCTGTTCTTACCACCATGTACGACTGGTGTTATGGTTTAACTTGTAGCTATGTTAAATGGTGACAGCAGATGCGTTGAGTTAATATTTATTTGTTTATATTTCAATTACAGATAAATCTGATAATCTCGATCAAATCCTGTTATTAAAAAGTTGTATTGGTCCTGTTGTTGGTTTCAGCAACTGTTATAACCACGGCAACCACAGAGCGAACAGCCATGGGTCAAGGTAATGTTTCTGGGACAAAAGTCAGCTTGTGAGGACAGTTGTCCCCATTATGATCCAGAGGTTCCAGAGACTAAGATAGAAAATGAAAGTGTTGGAGTTTGGAGGGTTGATAAACTCATTAACTGGATATTTGGCGTCTACACCCTGTGGACATCATATTTTGATGACAGAATGCGTTTGATAAACAAATTTCACTATGCAAATAGATTGAAAACTTTCACAAGGACATCTTTTGGGCTTTGTGTGGTTTCATTACTGGGACAGCATAACACAAATATTGTATTTTTTAATGCTGGGAGCCTGGAGTCATCATTAGCTAGCTTGTACAAATCCCAAACATAAATAATAAATCATTTAAACCTATTAGTCGCAGAAATAGCTTCTTTGGTCCACTGAACCCTGCAGCAAATCTGCCTTTTCAGTGCCGTAACTTTGGTCCTGTGTGGATGCACGATCACTTTCCTCCTCAAGGACGCTCGAGCCGAGCAGATGGCCGATGTCACAGAGGAGTGAACCCTCTGCTGAAGTGAGGGTATGCAAAGATTCATCAGGACCGTGACATTTCATTACTGCTTTAAATCGCATTTTAGAGTGAGGAGGAACAAAGAAAGGCCATGCAAGACAAATGACACAGAAGTGCGTTAATGTAATCAGACATAAAAGAATAAAATGAAACAATGAGAGGCAAAAATAAAACAGATTTGTCCTTAACCGATCGCACAGTGCGTTATTTATTCATTGGTGTATTGAAGTGGGACAGTGCGCATTAATAAACATGACTGTTAATGTGGCAGCAGAGCTATTTTTCATCAAAGGTCTCTGGGGACAATTTACAAAGGCAACCTAAAATAATACATAGAAAACAGTTTTAATAAAATATGGGCATGCAGGACAAATAAGGAGTTAACCCTGACAGTCCCAGCCAGCTCAGGGTGAAACAAAGTCTGAGTATTGCCAGAAAAAGGTCAATAAATAGATCAATATTCCTCTGCCTTTGGACAAAATGAGCTGCTTCGTTGCAGAGGACCGAACAGTGAGGCTGTTAGAGGAGACAAGTCTCTACTTCACTTTGTAATATCAATTTCACTTATTGCATTACAGGAAGCAGAGGAACTATGGGCAACAGAGTGGACAGCAGTTCTTAAATAATCAGTCTATGAGGGGTGAGCAGCAGAAATATGAATGAGATACAGAGAAATGGAGGCAGGGGTGTGTGTTAAAGATTCAACACGGTGCAGGAACTTCCCTCAGAGATATTGGTCCATATCGACAAGATAGCATCACAGAGTTGCTGCAGAGTCTCTTGCTCCACCACATGCCAAAGCTGCTCTATTGAATTGTGTTCTGGTGACTGTGGAGGCCACTGGAGTACAGTGAACTCAGTCGAGGAACCAGTTTGAGATAATCTGAGCTTTGAGACATGGAGCTGCTGGGAGTCTCCATGGTCCATGGAAGATGGTCCACTGTGGTCATAAAGGGATGGACATGTTCAGCAACAGTCCTCATGTCGGCTGTGGGGTTTAAACCATGAATAGGTGGTACTATGGGGCCCAAAGTGTGCCAAGAAAATGCCCCCATAGGCTTCAACTTCAAGACTGGACGTGCTGGTCATGGGGGAAATCCCAGTATCCCAGTGGATCAGCAGTTTCTGAAAACCTAGACAAGACTTTCTTCTCCATCCTGATGCTCATTTTAAAGTTCAGCAGGTTGTCTTGACCACATCCACATGCCTAAATGCATTGACCTGCTACCATGTGATTGGCTGATTAGTTATCTGATTTAATATGCAGCTGGTTATATGTCTGATAGGTTTGTAGACATTGCAGGCAAAAGTGTGAAGGCCTACGAACTTTGTGAAGTTTTTGTGAGCAAGAGAAAGAGGGCGCTGCTCTAAGATGGAGTTCCTGTGTTAATATGATTGACTTTATATCACACTGTGATTCATTTAAACATATGGGGATTTTTGACAAAATAAAAAAGAACAAGAAAACACTCCTTAATTTGAATAAAAGTTCCCACTTAGACATTCAGTTTGTTTGCCGGAAATTAGAGGGTCAATCTATATAACTCTGCGTTTTGGAAAGTCACTTTAAATGTAAATTCTTCTTCTTCTTCTTCTGCCTTCAATGTCTCTGTAGGAGTGAAGCTTTCATCCTGTTAATGTGGTAATAAAGAGACAACATAGTTGCTCAGAGTGTAGAGAGTAAACCTCTGCAGCTTGCGTTGTTCCCTCTGCATGATGAAGTCAGGTGATGTGGGACCAAAGGTTGAGGAGCTGCTGATCTGCTCTTCGTCTAAACTCCGTCTTGGAGAATCCCTCCATACTCCGTCAGAGCCGCGCTGATTCTGGGAGGATCACGCTGAATTAAGAGCAGCGGTTCAGGTGTAACCTGAGAGGGGATGGGAGCCCTCCGGGCCCGACCCCTCTGGGCTGTTTGAGAGCTACAATGATAAGTAGAGGTGCACCTTGAGATAAAGATGGGATTAATTGGTATCATGGAGGAGAGGATGAAGTGCAGACCTTTGGCTCACCTCCAGTAATAGTCTTGGACCCCCTTTAGAGAGGGGCTGTAGGATCACTCTAAGAGGATTAGCCTTGTAAAGAGGTCGATCCAGAGACCTCCGTGTCACCAAAGTGTCTGGGCTTATTAATACTCAGAGTTAATAGCCTCTTTCCCCACTGCAAGGACAAGTGAGCCTCCACTACATCCATCAGAGGGGAGGCAGCAGACAAAGAAAGTCCCACCTGGAGATCGATAACATCTGTGCAGCTGCCTGTTGCACCTTTACTGCTCCCTCTACCACAGAAACACCTCACTTCCCTTAAATGCTGCCTCCTCCCTTTTTAATCAGACTGGAATAATTCCTGCCTGGTCATATTATTGTCTCAAAGACATCTTGATTGAAACAAGGAAGAGATCAACGAGAAGGGATCAAAGATGAGCCTCTGAGGTCAACGATCGGTGACAGGTATTGGCTTTATAGCATCACCACAGTAATCCAAGTAATGTTGGAGCGATCAAAGAAACCAGAACTGATCGAGTGAGCCATTGGCAGTTTCACTGTACCCGTAGACATGGATGGCTTAATCTTTGAGACAAGAATGTGCTACTTTGAAGATAAAACAGGTGACTCTCCACTTTTCAAATCTCTGGAGGAGCCGCTGCTTTCATGGATCAGTGTTTCTCAAACTATTATTGCTTATAAGTCCATTCTACATTCATACTTCATCTGCAAATACACATTCAGATATGACATACAACAATATAACAACTGATATTTTAATTAAGGAAGGTACCCAACATCTGCATTCAGAGGAAATTTATAATAGTTGTTGATTATTTGCTTTATTGAGAAGTGATTTTACAAATTCTCAAGGCCCACCTAGACTCACCACATACTTCCATAGATGCCCGCCCTGCCCACCACAGCTGACCTTATAGGGTCGACTTGGGGCTTGGCCTGAAACCAGGGCACAGCCACCTTACCCTCCTGGCAGTGGAGGGGTTGCACAGCACGACTTAGCTTCTCTGGACATGGCTTTGAGAAACATTGTGCCTGCTGGAGGACCTTTTACCAGAGCTGATGGGGGGTGCAGGGATTTGAACGCTTTGAAAGCAAGGGTGCAGCACTGATTTAGGGCAGGGCTGATAAAGTTTAAACAAAGGAAGAGAGTGAATGTGTGCAGCTTACATAGGACACTAATATGGAGGACGTTTGTCAAGTGATTGAATGATGATGCATGTCAAGTGTCAAATAATTCCAACTTGAGTTGTCTGCATGAGCTTGCTTGCAGGTGTTGCCTTATTAATTCATCAGGGATGTTATCCTTCAGGTTCAAGGCTAATTTCTGTCCATTTGCTCCCTGATTTGACTACTGATTTAATCTGCAGTGGTCGGCCTGGTCTTTAGCTGCCTTTTTTAGGTCATGATTCCTTGACTTTTTCTGTGTTTTTTTTCTGTAAATAAAGGAGAAATAAAGCTCATGGAGCAATTTTAAACAGTATCATGTAAAGCATGAAGGGAAGTGAAGGCTTACTTTTTGAAACTAGCAGCATTTCGTGCCGGTGGGAAATCACTAAAGCTAAAGTTGAGGTGGCTGCCAGCAACCACAAGTCCCTAATACTTGGGGATAGATAAGAATATGGGTATTCAATGATATTACGTTTAGCAAAACTGCTTGAAAAATGCATCCTGTTTTTTGTAGTCGTCTTATTCTTCCTCTAAACAGTTGAGGAGTGCAGGGTTGCAGTCTACTTTACTTTTTTCTTTGTCAATGATTAAAATATCACCAAACTGCAGACATAGCTCTTATTTTGCCTTCACCTGGGCAGGTACTAATAAATGCTTACATGCTGTAACATTATGAAACAGCACATTCAGGTGCTTCACTTTGTTTCAGCACTGATACTGTCATGGGCAACAGTCCCTCTCTGCCCATTTTAAATCTATTAAAGATGTAAGTTGTGCCTAATTAGGAGCAAGGGTGATTTTGCTAAGCTAAACTGTTGTATCTGTTTGTCAGGGGGCTAAAGACCCATCCCAGCTCCACCTCCTCTTAAGGTTTGTCTGAGTAACTTTGCAACAGCATTTTCAACATGGCGGCTGCCGACAATCGTTCTCAAAAGCCCCCTTCATCAGGCTTTGTCCAAGATTACTGACGGTCAAGATGCAAACATATTTCCTTATTCCTGCTCTCTTTGCTTTGCTTCTTTGCTTCCCTCCGTGCATCTCTGTTTTGAAAGACTATAGTTTAAGGTACTCGAGGATGTATTTCAGAGAATCTGGATGCAACCCAACGCTCTCCTGTCCCAAGAATCAAAGATAAATACGAGGGTTATCCGCACCAACAGATATTTATTACAACCAAATGTGTATTCCTGCTCTTTCCCTCCGACGTCAAACTCCACTTTCCTCTTACATTCACACTTCCACTTCCTCTCACCATGGAGCAGCTGCTTCAATCACAGCCTTTTACCCTCAGCGTCATGGGGGCAAATTGAGGGTTCGAATGAAATACAACTCTAAAAAGCACCAGTGCTTTATTTGATGCTGCATCCCAGCGGTCAGGGGGCCAGCAATCATCTCTGCTGGTAACAAAACCAGAGGAGGAGCCAGAAAAAAAGTTTGGAGATGCACTGAATGGTAGAAATCAAGGCTAAGTCCTGGTAAGCCTCGGCTGGCCCTGTTTGGAGTTAAGACTCCAGCAGGGTTTTGACTGGATTTCTGCAGGATTTGGTGCCAGTGGGTAGGTTTTAAATATTGCAAGAGTTGGAGAACTGAGGGATAACTTAATCTGTGTGTGCAAACAATTGGACTTTTTCTAAAAATGTACAGTTAGAAGAACAAACAGTGCAAGAATCAGAGCCTGTGTGCAGAGACAGTGGAATGTTTTGCACAACAGTCTGAATCTCTTATGAGCTGGTATGACTTTTGTTATTCACAGATCACAGTTAAAAACAGATATGCAGTTTGATTTGAAATCTACAAACAAACAAACATTTACAATGAAGATCTTTTGGATAACTGTAGCAGCTGGATCTAGAAAATGGGAGAAATCAAATTAATCAAGACAGACCAAAGATTTAACCCCTGGATCCTATTGGTTTGTTTTAGGAATGCACATGTTTTAGTTTTTATCATTTTGTCAGGAATGTGCATTTTTCACATCTGCTAAACTTAGCCCATGGACCCTTTCCAGATGTGTGATGATGGCCACGTCGCTCGCTTCAGTGGATAGTGGAAATGCCACCATTGTTACGACTACAGTGCATTTAACCGCCTCTGGGTGCATTTTGAAACCATAAAAGTAACTTAAAGTAGCGTGTTTGAATAAATATACAAACCTCAAGAGTCAGCGACTCTGACAAATTTGCAACTTGACCCTGATGAGACTCAGAAAACGATAAACAAGATTGGACTAAAGGAATTATTGTGGTTTACAGGATCTTAAAGCATGCAAAAGGCTAATAGCTGTCCTTACAAAAACCTCTTTTAACATCTTTTATATTTTATTGAAATGTATTAATATGCTTATTACTGCTATGCCAGTTTCTTAGTTTATGAAGAGCAAAGCTCATAAACTGATGGACGAAATTTGATGAAATTTTCTCTGAATGTTGGTCATGGCACGAGATAAAAGTGGTTCGAATTTGGTGCTGATCCTATTTGTTTTTTTGTTTTTTTTAAGGATTTGTATACAGTACAAGATTTTCCACATTATTGACAATAAAACACTCAACAATGTTGGAAACACCTTGGCAGAGCTTTGGACTTCTAGTTTGGTATTTATTTGATAAAAATTACACTGAAAGGTCTCCCCCTGATTGAAACACTTTGTTTGGTTAAAAGTCACCCTACATTAGGGCTGTACTGACACATTCCAGCATGAGCATTCGCCATTTGGTGCCTCTTTTGGTTGCAAATGAGTCTTTGCTGTGGCATCAGCTTCATAAAACAAACAGCAGATATCTGAAACTGACATTTAAAGCTCTGTCAGAACACTCCAGTGCACAGCAGGAGTCTGGCTGACTCTGTGGATTACAGTTTTCTGCGACATTATTATTCAATCAGAGGCCAAAGGAGTTTCTTTTACCAGCAGCTTTGTGGCAGGATTGCTCTTTGCTTTTTTCGATTTTTTGAAGAGCATTTTTTTTGACGCAGCATGTATACATACATCAAAAATATAAACAAATCAAAATTTTACTTCACCGTTCAAATCATCTGTGGACAAAACAAGCAAACATCAGAGTTATTTATTTCAGTTAGGACATTGAGTTAAAGACAAGAGTGGACATGTGGAGAAATATCTTTGTTTGCTCAGAAAATATTGTCACACTCTTTGCTGATAGGAATTATACAGAATTAATATGGCCCCAAATACTGTGACAGCAACTGTTGAATAAACCTTGGGTATTGTTATCAGTGATTCAGTAAAAATCAAATGGCACTATAAGCCAAAATACATGATGCAGCACATGTTCCAGAT
Source organism: Cetoscarus ocellatus (assembly GCA_037902135.1). Lineage (NCBI taxonomy): Eukaryota > Metazoa > Chordata > Actinopteri > Labriformes > Labridae > Cetoscarus > Cetoscarus ocellatus. The sequence goes on along the minus strand of JBAMNC010000189.1, from coordinate 65,899 downwards.
TTTAAATTACCTTTAAGATCTTTAAGGACCTGAAAATTTAATGTGTTGAGCTGTAGAAACCTTCAAACTTTGTCCTTGCTTTTTTTGTGCTTGCAAAAAAACAACATTTTGGAATCTGTCAAAGGTGTAGTCAATGTCCATAATTTATGTGGTTGGCGATATGCATCTTTTGTTGCCTTAGTATGAGAGTTCATATCTGAGGGTTGCCAGTCCTTTTTCCTCATGATGTCAGTGTGACCTGATCCTCGGCGCCCTCATCTGTCTGTGCACAGATGTTCATTATTTTCATTTTGAATCAGATGACTCAGTTTTTCAATCTTGTGTTCCCAAACAGGAGGAGTTTGTCTGCGAGCCACCGATGATCACCCGTCACACCTCCAAGATGTTTGTGATGGAGGGTCAGGAGGTCAGCCTGCGCTGTAAGTCGATCGGAGACCCCGAACCTTCGACACACTGGGTCAGTCCTGACGGGAAGCTGATCGGAAACACATCAAGGACCATCTGCTACGAGAACGGCTCTCTGGACATCCTGAAAGCCTCAGTAAAGGTAGAGACATATCGTTGTTGTTTTTTGAAGTTATGTACTGTCTGTACCGTCTTCTTCCGCTTATCCGTGGTCGGTTTGGGGGGCAGCATCCTATGCAGAAAATCCCAGACTTCCCTCTCCCCGGCCACTTCGTCCAGCTCTCCCCGGGGGATCCCGAGGCATTCCCAGACCAGCTGAGAGACATTATCCCTCTGGCTTGTCCTGGGTCTTCCCCGAGGCAGTGTTAATTTGACAGCACTTTTTAATCTAGTTTTTTGTTATAGTCTTTTGCCTAAAATGTCTTTTAGTTTTAGTCATAATTTAGTCATCTAAATTGTTATAATTTTAGTCTAGTTTTAGTTGATGAAATTTTACAACATTTTAGTCGATGAAATCTGCTGTAAATGTAGTCGACTAAAATATGAAGTGTAAAGGGTAAGGCACTGTTTATGTTTCCTTGAATTTCTGAAGTCATGTTTTACACTTGGATAAAATCAAACATCTAATAACCCTTTATTGAATGCTAATAAAGTCTGAATGTTTAAATGAACAGAAACAAATTGAACTTTTGTGTGAAATGCAGTCACCTTTATTTAGGCTACCTGGCAGAGCATCTCAGTTACAATACCAGAACTGACAACAAACAGTGAACCTGCTCTACATGAATATATCAATTCATAAAGAGAGGAGCTCTGATTGGATCGCTCAACAACTTATCCCACCACCACCAAGCTAAGGCAGCTGTGATTGGATGTCCCTCTGAACTCATCCAACCTTACCACACAACCAAAGTAGCTGTGATTGGATATATTCCTAACTTGTCTCTACTTTCTACATGACCAAATTAGGTCTGATTGGATTAAGTCTCTGTCAAACATTTTTGTCTAGTTTTTATTTGTTGATAAAAATGTCAGTTAACCCTTTAATGCCTGAAAACACAAATTATAGCCAGAAAATTCTATTTTTTTGGAGCTGAAATGTTTATTTCACTTTCTACTGAAATTCAAAACAATCAAAATTTCCATAAAATTTAACATATATATATTTTTTATCGCATTTGATACATTAGGTGTTTTTGGCAACTGATAATCCATTTGAGGACATTTTTATCATTTAGCTGATTGCATTCAGATGATTTTTTTAGTAATTTGTTGATCATATTGATTACATAGAGGTATTACAAAAGTATATATCAAATATGACACAGCAGGCATTAAAGTGTTAATTTAGTTTAAGTTTTTGTCCATGTGCACTTGTTTTCATAAGTGACTGTCTAGTTTTTGTCAGGGGAAAAAAGGTTTTTGACAAAAACTATGACAAAAATAATTATTTAACAAAATTAACACTGCCCGAGGTTGCCTACCAGTGGGGCGTGCCCTGAACACCTCACCAGGGAGGCATCCAGGACATAATATTTAGGCCTTGTGCTCTGATTGATCTAGAAGGCTGCCTTTTATGTTTTTGCCCGTCATTTATAAATTTAGACATCCAAATGTTTTTGAACATTACTATGTTAAGAAAGAAGATGGCATTGTCCCATTTTGCAGTCCAATGACAATAAGATATGCATCTTCTTCTCCTCTGGATGATTTTAGGATTCTGGAAAGTTCACCTGCATAGCATCAAATGCAGCTGGAGAAGCCACAGCTCCTGTTGAGCTGGTGGTCAACCCTTCGCCACACTACGACCCTAAACTGGACCCTGACCCCGGGCCCTCGGACATCCCCACATCCATAAAGTCAAACATCAGTGGGGGCCAGGCCCGCTCCGACCAGCAGAGAGTCAGCGTCTCAGATTTAACGTCCAGCTCTGCTACCATCAGATGGCCCCCTCAGAACCACATACCAGGGGTCCGCATGTACCAGATCCAGTACAACAGCTCCACCGATGACATTCTCATATACAGGTAAGAGAAGACGGTTGAGTAAGCTCTAAAGTTGGCTGATCACAGTTTTGGTTTGTGAGGGTGAGTTTCCTCACAAACACAAATACCTCCTCGACCAAAAGTGTGTTTTTTTGTCTTTTTGGACATTGTGCTCTTGCTAATGATTTTAATTTGCTGCTGTTTTCTCCTTACAAAGTTGCAAAAGCCTGAGACATGGGGTGTAAAAATCATCAGTTACAAATGTTGCACAAACATTTGATCAAAAATATGCTGAAGAGGAATCAAACTGCAGTTCCCTGAATGTCCACTAGAGTCTGATTCCCACAGTGAATCAAATGAAACTCCCTTTCAGAAAGTTTGCTCAGATGCTTTCAGAACATATTTCTGTGTATCTTGCCTAAAAATCCTCTTAGACATTTGATTTTGGCGTTCCTTTAAACGCTTCTGTTTCAGCCCTGCTCAAAACAGGCTGTTCGCCAAGAAGAGATGTGGCTTTAGCTCTCCAGCTCTGTACTCTTATGTTTACTGCACAAACATCTGGCTCAGGCAGTGTCCACCATCTGAGGGAGGTCTTCTTTCCTCTAGTGACATCATTAGGGCAAAAACTTATGGCATTGTTTGAGCACACATTTTCCAGAAGAGTGGAGTAGGACAAAACAGTAGAGGAAGGATTTTTGTCAACAGGATACGGACACATACATTTGAACAAATACCTTTTGAAGGCATTGTTGAAGTTAGTCAAGATACCATAATTGGAAACTTTATTACAATACCAGTAACCAATTTCAATATTCAAAACTTATTTCAATACCACAGCAACAATTCACTCTCACTGATGACTGTGCTGTTTTATATGTGAGTTATCCGTCATTATGAGCGAACACTTCCCATTCCTTTATACCTATTTACACACCACGGACGCACATTGGGAGCAATTTGGGGTTAGGTACCTGGCCCAAGGACACATTGACATGTGATGGCAAGAGCTGAGCTCAACTCCTTAATGCCCCATTGACTAAAATGCAAAATGCTTCCCTACATATTGTTCATATGGCAAACACAGGGTAGTGGTTACAACCATTTTTTGTCTTTTAATAGCATAAAAAGTGCTACAACCCTGTAATGTACTTAAAGTCAAACAACAAGAAATCTTGCTGTAGTAGTTTAAGCAATTCTTTTCTATTTTGTTAAAAAAAAAAAAAAAAAACATCTTTTTTAGCCGTGTCCTGCAAAATCTGTTTCCAGGTCAGTTTGCGAGCTTCGATATTTTTGATACTATTGAATAGAAAAAACTTGGTATTATATCATTTTAGGAATATGGTACTGAAAAAGTATCAAAGTATCTTTTTGACAGATTAGGTGTGGTTTGCATAATTTAGGACCATTAGGATATTTGCATCAAGCTTTTTGTTCTCATTTTAGGTTGTTTACAAATCCTGGTTAGCATCAAGCAGGAAGAAAGGTGTTGCCCGTGGCAGCCATATTTGAAGTCTCCAGTTCACGCCAATGACAGTCGACTGTTTGTCTGCATGGCAGATTAGTCTGCTTAGTTTTCTTTGGCTTGTTTAATTTTTTTATGTGCAGTTTCTTTAGACACTGAGCCAGTGTAAAAGCTGTTTCACTTGATGAAAACAGGAGCATGTGTGTTTTTAAGTGTTTTCTGCTCCTTCCTGTCAGTCTTAACTCCACTCACAGATCATCCCTGTGTGGGCTGTTCTCACCAAGGTCCTCCTCATGTAGGAAGATTTTTTAGGAAATTTCAGGCTGCTTCAATTTTCTTTGGAAGAAAGCTGCTCAGTGAGGGACAAAAGATGTGAAGACTAAATAAAACACAATTTTGTGCCAGATCATTTGGGAATTGTGATTTTATCATGATTGAAGCATAACTTATCATTTCCCGCTAAAACACATTCAATTTAAAGTAGATTTAAGCTTGGATACAACATTTTATTTTATTTTCTCAGAGCTTGTCAGTTTTTTAGCTGCGCAGGTTAACACTTTGAATGAAATCTCGACATTGTCCAGGATGGACTGGTGTCGTCTCTGTGATCACGGATAACTAAAAACTTTACGAAGTAGGTTAAAGAGTGCTTTGGTGCTATGTTTGAGGCATCAACATATTAAGTTGTTTGCGCTTTGTAGCATCCTTCCAAAACACCTGCATAACAATAACTCAAGTCCATTTTTTCTACTCACTTCCTTTTTTTGATGTATGAGCTTAATTTCTCTCTATCCTCAGTCATTTATCAAACAGGTCACTGTCTGGCACTACAATATTGTTTTTGAGTTTGTACAGCAAAGCAGACCTCTAATGAGACAACCACAATCTGCTGCCAAACTTACATAGTGCTGAAAGCAGACATCTGGACTACCTTATGTAAATGAGATATATGCAGCCAGTCACAGGGCTGACACAGAGAGAAGGACAACCAGTGCCGCACTCACATCTGAGGGCAATTTCGAATCACCAGTTAACCTCATCAGCATGTTTTTGGACTGTGGGGAAAACCAAAATACCTGCAGAAAACCCATGCATGCACAGGAGAACATTGACCTGGGGGTCAGTCCAGCAACTGTCTTACTGTGAGGCGTGAGCACTACCTGCTGCGCCACCTTGCAGCCTTAAAGCAGCCATTATGCAGTCAATGTATCTGTAAGACAAAGAGTTATAAAGTGTTCAGTCAGACGAAACATCATTTCAGTTATGATTTTTATTTAAAGGCTCATTTTGTGGACGGATGGCTCCTCCCTGAAGGAAACTCTTGGTCCATCTCCAGTCCCAGAGTCCTCTGGTGCAGCAGCTTGTTGACTTGATTTGCACATCCTAATCAGCAGATGTCGATTTCAGAGAATGTTTCAGGCTGGAGCTGCCAAGTGGACCCTCCATCAGCCCACGACACCAGGCGACCACTGGATGGTCCCATCAGCCACTTAGCCGGCATGGTAACCTAGCAACGTCATTCAGAATGCATAATTGAGTGCCATTATGGTGCATTTGGAGGGCCGACAGATGACAGTTTGAAATGCGTCCACGGCCTCAATTCTCATTTCAACTAAAACCCAAAAGGGCTCAAGCGACCGTTTTGTAGCCGTCGGTGTGAGGGAGCCGCGGTTAAGAGCAGAGAGTAAAGATGGATCATTCTGACTGATCCGTCCTGGGTGACCCTAATCGTTTTCCCACAGTGGGGAGAGTGTCTCTCACAGCGGGATAGGAGAGCGAGGCGGCCTGGTGTCAGATAATGACCCTCCTCCTCTTCAGAGCGGAGAAGAGTTTATTTGTTTTCATCTCCACCCACGAGTGTGTGTTTAATGACCCGTTCATCATCTGTACCATCACAAACAGCCATGTTGGCGCTCAGGCGGGGACATCCATTATTTCTGACAGCTGTAATATCAGAGACTTTCCTCATATGAAAAACATCCGAGCGTCTTGTTTCTGCAAAAGTTTTTTTTTTATTCAGTTCAACTTCAGACAAGTTAAGCTGATGGAGTCTGGAGGGTATTTGTCTTTGGTGTCAGTGATCAAAATGTAATCGAGCTTCAGACTTCTCTTTTCCTTAACATTAAAGAGTCCCTAATCTGTTTATTTTCTACTTTTATATGCCTGTTAGGGTGTTTAACATACGTGATAGAGCACTTCTTGTGCATAAGACAGAAAGTCCACAGCATCAGGACTCCTCCCTCTTCCCCTGTTTACTGCCAGCAGCTGCCTGAAATGACTTGTTCCCTATGCCCCTCCAAATAGACCTACCAGTGTGATGTTCTATCGTTGTTCCATTGTCTGTTTCAATCTATCAGTCAATCTTTATTTGTATAGCGCCAATTCTTGTAATACTTTACAATAGAGCTGGCTGAAGACAAACTTGTCGTTTATGGATACATACATATATATGCATATATACAAAATACACTTATGAATATATATATATATATATATATATATATATACAAATACATACATCCAACACCCAACATGAATTCATATAGCCCATCATGAATCCCTCCATCATGGTGGCAAGAAAAAACCACTGTTTAGCAGCAGGAAATCTTGACCGTGGATCCCAGTTTCATGATGAACAGCCATCCACACGATGCTGTGTTGGGTGTGTGGGTGAAGGCAGGTGGGCGGAGACTAGTGGACTAAAGTAAGAACTAAAGCTAGTAACAGATCTATGGACCAATCATAGACCTGTCTTTGTCATATTTGTCTTTGCTGAATATAAAGTTTGAGCCCATTGGCATGCAGTAAGAAGTGCAGTGTAAGGTAGGGCTGGGTTTTTACAGCTAAGTCACCTGCAATTTGAATCCTGATATAATCCTGTGACTTAAATTTAAGGTTATCCTTTTTTATGAAGATGTTTATCCTCCACACTGGTATCTTCAGCCCTGTTCCATACAAAACCATCTTGTAACACTTAGGGTTGCTGGTTCAAGTCCCGCTTGAACCATGCTTGGAGGTTGGTTTGGTAGCTGGGGAGGTGCAAGCCGACTTCCTGGGACAGCTACAGCAGGTGGTAACACAGATGAAAGGAGTTGGCATCCGTTGCCTCCAGACCCTCGGGGCGCAGGGTTTGCACCATGTGCCCTTAAACCTCATCACACCTGAACACCTGTAAATGAATAGGGGTTAACCTTGCTGATGCAGATGAGTTGTGATGATAAATGGCGAAATGCCATTCCAGCGTGTGCTCCCAAACTGGACCTGACAAGCCACATGAATCTTATAAACCCATAAAAACCTTATTTTATGTTATAAAAACACACATAAATAAGGTCTGAAGAGCTTTACTATGTCAAATTTTCTGCCAGAGGGGCAAACAAAGTTGATCAGTCTTGAAATGAGAGAAATCTATCTTTAGCCGTTTTCACATCCACAACCTTTATATTACCGGTATAAAGTCCAGGTTGTGTCCATGGTGGTTCACACTTCTTCCTCTGGACAGGGGAAGCGGTGTTGGAGAGGGCGTGGGGGTCCCTGCTAGGCAGGACATCACTTCAAAAATGCACCGTGGAGGTCAGCATTCTTAATATAGCCGACCAAGCAGCAGAGATTTACACTATGATCACAGTTTAATATCCTAAATTTATCCATACATGTAGAAAAGCACTGCACTGTAGCTAGCAAAAGTGAATCAGACGCATCACTACATGCATGGCGATTACACCGGGGACAGAAAGATGCATTGGTTTAGCTCCATATCCAACAGCAGCATCATTTTAGAGCAGATGCTCTTCAGAACTATGATGATGTGCAGACGAAGCAACACTTTCAAACGTCCAGATGCATCTTAGAGTTTGTGTTTCACTCCTTGAAATGAGATAAACTTCTCCCACAACCGCAGTTGTTTTTATCCATCCTGTATCGTCTCCCTTACCCGGTCACACAGATGAACATCATCACCCCTTCCCACTTGCCTCAGTGTATTTTTCAGATTTTTATCTGCATTCACACATCAGGTCACCCAGGCTTTACAAAGAAAACTTGCTCAAGGGGTGCAAGGAAATCCATAGGGCTCAATTGAGTAAAGTCAAGTTGTTGTCAGGGTGTTTTTGAACGTGTGAACCCTCAACAAGTAAACTTTCCTTTTCCTTAGTTTAAAACCATTTGTGAAAGGCTTACAAAAGTTTATCTCAATCTAAATAAGACTCAACATTAATCCAAACAGCTAATTAACAAACTGCCTGTTTTTCCCTTTTCTGTTTAGTTCTGCTCTTTTGCCTCCTGTTTGATTTCTCTCTTAACAAAAAGCCAAATAACATCACAAAGCTGCACATCAATGCTTGTTTTGCATTTATCTTATGAGACGCAGATTAACCTTTGGTAAATAAACAAGATTACCAATTTGTTGTGATTGAAGCTATATTCAAAGAGAGATCCTGATAGTGTTTTATTTTTTATCTCCAGCTTTGTTTCTGTTTCTTGTGTTTTGTGAGCATCTGCAGTATTTACATCAGGTACTCCTGTACTCTGCCTCCTCCTTCCTTTAATATTCACTCTTCTGTGGCAGCCTGCAGGCACAGAGATGCAGCCTCTCCTGTTTCAAAGGTCAGCAGTTTGATTCTCGGGCTCTGCTCAGAAAATCAGCGTTCTTGGAGCTAAAACAAAACATTCCTCTTCTGCTTTTAAACCTCCTCTTCTCCTGAACTTACTGTTGCTCAGCGAAGGAACCAGCAAAAGATCTAATTGATCAAATTCTTCAAGACTTTCACATTACTCTTCATTTTCATTCCCAAGAGGAGTTGTGCAGTTTTTTATTCATTTTCTACTTCTCCAGTCACTTTATACTTCATGGAGGCCTATAACCTCCTAGTTTAGGGACTGGAACAGGACTTCTGCTGTTCACTTTGCAAACAGCTTTGCAACAATGGCTGGGTAAAAACAGACTACCTCACTGCAAAAACTCATATCTAGGTGATAGTATTTGTCCAATTTCAAGTCAAAAAATCTCACCAGACTAATTTTATGCAACAATTTCTAGACATGTCTGGATTATCATCTTATTTGAAGATATCAAAAGTGAAAATAATGCCTGGGTTGCTTGTAAAAAATAGAATAAACTGCCAATGAGACAAACTAAATTTATCTTAGAGGAAGTCTTAAAATGAAATGTTCTATCCAACGTAGATATTAAACCTCTATTCAAGACCCTCACTCAGTAAAACTTTGCTCGTTTCATTGGCTGATATTTTCTTATCATTTCAAGCAACTCAGTGCCTTATTTTTTGCCTTTTATTCCTTGTAGTGAGATATTTATCATGACTTGTTAGTGAATGTAGTTTAGAATAAGTATTTTAGATATTTCTGACTTGAAATTAGACAAACTGAGTTTTTGCTGTGTTGTACTTTCAGGAGAACTTTCTCCTGGTTTTCAGCTTCTAAAATTTGTAGGGCATGATTTCGTGACTTTGTTTTCAAGTTTTCTGGGCGACAGTTCAATGAGTTCAGGAATATATGACGCACAGGAAGTCACCGGTGTTACTGAGAGATGCGGGAGTCGACTCTTGTTACCTGGCATTATTAAGAGCCGGAAAGAAAAGCCCTGAAACTGAAGCAGAGAGCGCTTCCAACATTAAAATATATACAGATGCAGCCACTTTCCCTGATAGAGTCTTGGCTGGTCCGTGACAGGGCCCGCCCACCCTGACAGTCATAGATTGTAAACTCTAGGCCGTATTTGGGTGAATTTGTGGTGTTAAGTTTGCTCCCAGTTGATTTGGTAGCTGATTTACAAACCGAGGAAAAGGTTGAGCCCATGCCATCTTGTGAGGAAAGCACCTTCTCATGGAGAAACCCTGCAAATGTGAGAATGGATTTTAGATACAACCTCAGAGATGGTAGGGGGCTTCCAATGGCTGGAAGTTGGCTAGTTCTGTTCATGTATGTTGTAATAATACACAGCCAGTAAAAGTAGGCTCATGGCTTCCTAAGGGGAAGTTTAACATGCTTCCTTAATCACCTGCAAAAGGTGAATGATAATAAACTTTTCTCTATTTGATGAAAAAAAAAGTCATGTTTGGCAGGGGGAATTGAAGAATTTTTTTAATAAACCCTTATTTAACAATGCAAAGCATGCAGCCCATTCAGTAGGTAACAGTGTCCACATGGTGTAGGTGTATACGGTCAAGGTGATCAAACCAACATTAACAATAAAATCTACATTTATAGGTGTTTATATGTCAGGAAAGTCCGGAGACCCTCACTGCATCCACTCCTCATACACAAAAAGCTATCTGTGCTGGCCTTCTGCTTGCTCTCTGAAAATATATGCAAATTAATTTAATTATGAGCATGCAGTCAGCTTTTCAAACCACAGCTCCTCCAGCCTCCCTTATAATCCATGACTCAAGTAAAAGCAACGTTTTATCCCACAGCGCCTGCACTTATACTTTCGACTTTAAGTGCAAAACATTTCACAACACGAGTGCCGCTCTCTGCCGGAGCTATCGGCCTCTCCACCGAGCGCTGTAATAGAAGGGACTCATGACGCCCACTCTGCCCTCTCGGCCCCGCCTCTGCAGTCTGGTCCCATGCAGACAGCCGCTCTCCATGACACCGAGGCCTGAGCCACACGCCATGTTCAGCGTTATAACTAATGTCGCACAGTTCTTCATCGTCCAGGTGTCTGTAAAGCTCCTCTAAACATCACTCTTACCTCTTTAATTTATTTTTATTCCTCAAAGAAGACGGTGATGCACACGCTGAGGGATGGACTTATACATCCATGTGATGTCAAGTACCTCTGCGGAAGTTAGAGTGTTACATTGAATCAGTTTACTTCAGTCTAGACTGCTTAATTTTCCACGTTCCTCGAGCTTGATGACATTTTGAGTATGTGACGTGTCTTACACTCAAAGAATATGCAAATTTACTGCAAAATAAAGCAAGAAAATTCCTTATCCTCCCACAATTCGAAGGTTTAAGATATATTTAATTCCAACAATTGTTGTGGTGTTGGAAAAGTCTTATTTTGGAAGTAAGTCCCCAAAATGTTCTTCCAGGACAGAGAAACAAAGAGGTGACATGGAGATAAGTATCCAGCAGGACTTATAAAACGGACAGATATGTCCACAGGAAGTCTACCTTTTCTTTAAAAGCTTCATCAACAATAAAACACATGCTAAACAATTTAGATTTGCCCATATTTTGGTGACAGCAGCATCTGGTGAAGATTACTAAAGTGGAAATTGTGTATTATATAAACCCAAATCTGTGCTTTGTATACCAGACAGCATCTCTCCAGTATAAAAATCAAATGCCTCCTTTAAGGAAAAAGATCAAACCAAAATGCTCCATTACAAACAAATCAGCAGCAAATAAAACTCAATTCAAAGGACACCAGGTCTGGAGTTTCATGCTTGATCTTATAAAACTATGCTTTATTCATGTATTTACAGGTCTGTTGTATTTTCCCACTCTGTCAGTTTGTGTATTTGGCTTCGTCAAACCGTGGATTCCAGTCAGCACAAACAGTGTGAGCTGTTTTATGTGTAGAAATGAAACCCAGCATGCATTATGGTTCCTGGCACATTCAATGTAGACTGTAAACTGATGCAATATTAGAGATGAGGAGAGAGAAGGAAGGGCAGTTAGGAAACTGGAGGCTGTTTGATGCTGAAAACAAGACTGAAAAGGAGGACTGAGAAATATTTACGCTGTCAAGTTTGAAAAAGGGATTTTTGTGTTGGCTGCACATCAACGTGCAGCAAACGGAGAGACTGGATTGTTAATATTAGGGATGCAGGATTTTATGAGAACAAAATAGATATCAGTAGATATTTGCCTAAAAAGTTGGATATAGGTATTGACAGATGTGAAGATTTTGTGTGCAACTGATATTTTAGACGGACAGTTTTTCCAAAAATATCCCATATTTTGCTTAGTATTGGCAGAACAAATGTACCATAATGGTTTACCTCATCATCAGAGTGTCCAGTTCTATAAACAAAAAATATCACTTATTAAACAATAAAATGCCTTTTTCCTTGTCCAAAATCTGCTTTTAACACAAATAGACTCTTAAATGAGAACAGAAGGTCAGTTTTAGTCAAGTGGAGGCTTTGTGCTCCTGAGAAGAAATATTGGTGTGGATATCATATTGGTGATGATAAGTTCGCAAATTTCGGCAAATCGCCAAAAATGTAAATATGGTTCATCCCTTACTGATATGGTCAACTTTTAAAATATTGCAGATTTTACTCCTGCGGCACTTTAACACTTTTAATGCTGATCTCACAATTTGAAAGCGTTCAAGTGTTTTTAGATTAAAAGTGAAGCAAAAGATCTGCAACACAGCAAACACACTCAGGTATTTATGTGACATCTCACACCTATGGAGGGCCCCCTAAGCCAGTTTTGTGGGGTTTTTTTTTTAACATGTTTTATCTTCAACTTGTTGTTTTAAACTAATCTGACAAAGTTGGTGCTGAGAGGCCAAAAAACTAAATTGGCCAAACAAGTTTAGAATAAAAAGTCCCTTTTTATCTCAACTCTTTTTTTCTTATGAATATTTATTTTGTCTTTTCACGTCTCTTTTTCTTTAAATATGTCTGTGCTTTGATGACTGAACTATAACACTAAAATGATGTCTTATTTATGTTTATCAAGAGATACTATTGTTTGGGTGTTTGTACTCAGTGTATTGCAGTTGTCAAGACAAAAGTTAACTGTTACAATGGTCAGAGAACAAATTATGTCAATTGGATCTAAGGATGGCAGGGTTCCCTTTTTTATTTATTTACTTTTTAAAATAATTATTATTATTACTATTTTTGCTGTTGTATTTTTGTTTGTTTATTTGTCTTCCTTTGGTCATGGCTCCACATAATGATGAAAAAATGTAAAGTTTGTTTGTTAATCTTTTAAATGTTCAATTAAATCTCTTTAAAAACAAAAAAAATGCACCGACCTATGAGCCTCACAAACACGAAAACCGGAATTATTTCAACCAGAGTGACCAGCAGCAAACCTCTTAGCGGTGGATCAATGTCTGCAGCTGAGCTTTGTTAAAGTCTCACAGTCGGGGCAGCAAGAGCGCGATGCCGTTATGACAGGTTGGCAGCTACACCTAAACATTTTATGTAATTTATCATGTGGACCAGAAAGTAAGACGTGCTGCATCGGCAAAAGCCTGTGCTACCTGTGTAACCTGCTCTGATGAGTTTCATTAAAACTGCTCACATACCCATGAAAGGCTGCTTCCCATCTCCCCGACCCAGACTTTACCCTCTCCAAGCCTCCATGCAGGTGAGCACCGGGCCAGAGGCATTAAGATTATCAGCTGTCTGTCCCACCTGGACGATATCTCAGTAACACTTTGAGGGATTTTCTTCCAATTTTTCACTAATGTTCACCGGAGCTTAAGCATGATGTGGTTTGATTCTGGTGGTTCAAGTCAGAGGTCAATCAGATTCAGAAATACTTTATTAATCCCCAAAGGGAAATCCCATTGTTTCAGTTGCTCTTATACATAGTGTAGAAGTAGGAATAACAAAAAAGACTAAAAATCAGAAAAAGCATAAAAATTAAGAAAAAGTAAGAAAGCAGGTTGCAACATACATAATCTTTAAGTTATACTTCAACTTCCTTATGAAGGAAAAAATGAATAAAATAAGTACAAGTGAGACTATGAAGAAGGCCAAGGAATTTACACTATTAACATTATCAATATACACAATATGAATATAACATGACAGCCCTGTGTGACAGTAAACCGCACATTTGACTGGGTATTGCACTGTATATTGTGTTTGCTTTTTTACAAATATTAACACATATCAGAGGTGAAAACAGTGAAAAACATCTCAGTCTCCAGGACCTGACTGAGCAGAGATGTTTTAGGAAAGAGTTGTAAAGTTATAAAGGATGCTTTGAAGGTTTTTAGATCCCCTTATTAACTCAGTTCCTCCAAAAACTTTCAACAAACAAGAAGGCATTTTACATTTACCAAACTGTGTTCACAAACAATGCTTCCAGAAGATTTCTTGAAACTTTTCACAAATGTCCACAATGACATAGGGATGTTCTGATAAGATTTGAAGGTCAGTGTCATGGAGTCTCACGCCGAGCCCTCCTCTTTGACCCTCACTGCCCTTTCACTCTTTGGCTGTTTCTGTACTTCGCAGAGACATAAAATCACTTTTCAGTAGTTCTAGTTAAACTTGCATTAATCCCCTAGAAACATAAAGGCCTTAAAAGTCTGGATGTGGGTCCCCAGGACACAGCTCAGAAGTGTCCTTGACCTTTTTCCAACCTCCATCTTTCCAGGGACAGAGCAGCGAACATTTCCGCTGGTTTCCCCTCGCCTGTTTCACATTCACATTTGGGAGCTGTCCAATCCTGCTGAACTGTGTTAACTGAGTGAACTGAGCCGGCCTGGGAGCAGCAGCTCTGGGGTTCATCGTGGAAGTTGTCGAGGGACTGAGGAGTGAGCGGACCTGCAGGCATTCCTCTGCAGGGGGCTGCTGCCCTATCATAATGGCATGACAAATGGGGCAGTGAAAATTTAGGAAGTTCGCTGAAGTTCAGTGACCATCACTGCAGTTATCTCTGCTGCCCATGCTGCAGGGGGCCATGGCTCAGCCAGACAGATTATGCAGTAAAGACAAAAAACCTGTCTGAAACTTCTCCAGGTTCTTTACTGGAGCAGAGTTTTACCTTCCCTCCAGCAGAGACACTCCTCAGTACCTGTGAGCCGTTAGCTGAAATAGATGCCGACAGGAAGGCATAAATGCCACAAAAACATTCAGATTAATAGGAAACCGTTTTAAAGGAGAAAGAGAAATAATTTAAAGTGCACTCTAATTTTATTACTCCAGACAAAGACTCAGAATTTTCTATTTGTCTGTAACTCAAAATTTAACAGGATTCTCTTCATAAGCAGTTGTAAATGGACAGGTAGAAATTTTCTGAGATGACCAAAATAATCTTAACCCATTTTACATAAACTCAAACATTTTTGTTTGCCTACAGCATTTAGTGTCCATGTTACAGCCTGTTATATTCGACCATGTCCAGGCGTTTTTTTAGCTGATGGTAGTCCCTGAAGCAGTTCCTGTCCAGCTGAAGACAGAGATTTCAACATTTCTTCCTCCAATATTTCTTAAATCAGTATTTATGGAATCCACAAAAAACAAACTATGATGAAAAAGATGGTAAAACACATGGAAAATACAGCAAAAGAGCAGAAAGAAAACACTCCAGATTGATACTAATGCTGTTGTTTACAATATTTTACATTGATTACACAGATAATACTAAATAAACCACCGTTAAATCACTCATGTTCAGTCTTCTTCTGTCACCAGCAGCAGCTGGATAAACACTGAAAAAGTGCACAGCGCCCCCACTGACCAGGAGGTGCTGAATCGATATTGAATTAGGAGGGGAAATATTGCAGTGCATTGATGAATCGATATTTCTACCCACCCCTAGGGGAGAAGCTATTTTATGCAGCCACTGGCACTATGAACAGGGGGAGGGGGAGACGTGGGACGCAGCAGCCTTTTCTTCTTTTGTCTTGTGCATAGAAGTCGCACAGAAGAGAAAAGTAAGACACTAAAGAGCACATAAAACTGATCTCTTTTATCAAAGTAACAGCATTAGTCTTTCATTGTAGAAAACATGTAGGTTTAGTAGTTTATTAGTTAATTGGTTGAGCACTCTTATAGTGTCTGTGTTTATATTTTATGCTGCTCTCTGGTGATGCACCACCATTATTCTCCCCAAAGTAACTCCATCCCCCGGCCAGCCAAACATGACATTTAGCAGAGATCTGCTTCTTTTTAATCCACAGTCTCTGTTTACCTCTCTTTCAAAGTTGCGGACTCTGGTCAACAAATTTGCACAAAAATGCAACCAACCAGTGAGTCTTTTTATAAGCTGTTTTCTTATAATGGTGATTTTATTGAACAGAGTTCTCAGTTTAAACAACAGTGAACGGTGATGTTTGGTGGGGCAGACTATGAATCACTCTCCATCTTTTGACACCCTTTGGTTTGACTTGTGTGCATTGTGTTGTTTATTTTGAGAGACCGTTCTGTTACGTGCATTTAAACCAGATTAATTATGGTTGTTTTAATGACACTGTTGGTTCATCCAAGATTAGTCTTTATTTGCTTTGATAATTTTCATGCTTTTCAAATCAGTTGAAGTTATTTATTTTTACTCAGCCCAGCCTCTGTCAAGCTGCTGACCTGCTTTTATATCAAGAGCGAGGAAGCTTTTACACTAAGAAAGGAGACATGGAAGAAGAGAGTGATAACATGAGGAGAGAGAGAAAGCTGGTTTTGTGGTCTGTTGCAGCTCTCCCTCTCTGTCCCACCTCCTTCTTTCAGTTCTTTTTTCTTATTGTTATCTCTGTCCTGCTCAGGTTTCAGCTCAACATGCTGTGCAGGCAGAAAAGTCAAAGCAACAACGAGAACCAGAGCTCAGAGATAACAGATCGACGTCTCTCCCCTCCTCCCTCTCTGTGTGTTTCTTCTGGACTCTGCAGAGGAGGGGAGGGTTGTATTTTTACATCACCCCCTCCTTCTTCTCTAACCTGCCCCAGGGCAAGAATAACCCGACTGGTTTTATCCTTCACTCCTCTCTTTCCCTCTCTCTCTTTCAAACTCACCCTCCAAGGATTATGAGTCCACAGAGATCAACCCCTGTCAGCACCAGGAAATGAATCTATTGATTCTCCTCCTTTAATATTCTTTTCTGCTCGGCTTTTCTTTCTGTCCAGGACCACGAGAGTGTGCACGTATGCGTGAAACCACATGAAAGACTTCATATAGCGCAGTGTGAGAAAGTGTGTGTGCTGGCTTTCTAATTACCATCCTGCACGGCTCTCGAAGGAGAGATTAAAGGAAGGAGAGGCAGAAGATGGATGGATGGATGGATGCATGGATGGACGGAGAGAGAGAGAGAACTGGCCCTACCCAATGTGGTGCCATAGGTGATATTTTATATGGCATATGCTTACAAATATTTTGAATAGCATTGCTTTTACCATTGTCTTTGAATTGTAAGATAACATTCACCCAATTTACAGGCTTAACAAATAACAAATAAATACAAAAAATCTGAAATACGATATAAATACCCTTAACACAAAATAAAAATCCTGTAAATGAGTGAATAATTAATAACTTTGATAAATTATAAATACAACAATCAACATCAAATAATTTAAATAACCATAAAGTTTGCACACAATAACTTTATGCATAATTTACATTTACACTATGCAGTAACTATACATTTACAATGTAAGCTTTGCCATTTTAAGTGTTCATAGTAATAACTATTTTAATGTAATTATATTGAAGGAGATTTTTTTTTTTTTCCCAAATTCGTGGCGCCAGCTGGAGGCCACAACGCCATTAGCATTTGCCTATTGCCTCATGGTCCAGCCGGCTCTGGATGGATGGAGGAATGTGTCTTTAACTCAGCCGATAAAGTATAAGGAGCATGCAGTTAAAGATGACTAAATGAGAGGAAGAGCTCAGAAAGCTGTTTCTGATCACATGACACACTTCACATCAGGGTGGAACCTTCTGTTATCTCAAGGTCCGCATGAATTTCACTCCAGGGTCCTGAGGGCAAAATAGATAATCATAATTAGAATTAATGACTTATCAGAAAGAGTCAATGCTGAATGAATTTCCATATTAAAGAAAAAAGCAACTGTTTAATATCTCACCAGTCCATCTTGGGACCATCCCATAGAAAATGTTGACGGGCAGAACCTTTCAAAGCCTACCCTGCTTTCTGGATGATCAGATAATGTTTTAGGTGGGCGCTACTGCCGCGATGTGAAGTACAAAACTTGAGTCACTTTGTGGACCAAACTCGCCAAAACATGTCAGAAGTGGAGCTAATATATCCTTTATACTGAGAAATACTTTCAGAATTGTTTGTTTTTTCTTTTAATAAAGAAATGTGCTCCAGATCTGATGAAACTGCCAACTAATTGTGCACATTTTTGTAAAAGGATTAACCAGATTACTCACTTTTACCCTGGTTATAAATGTGTAAATTGCTAATTTATGCCCCAGTTTCCTTTTGACAAGTTGCTTATTTATTGTCCAGTAACTATTTTGATTTTGTGATGATTAACTTGCAGTTAGTTTCACAACTGCTGCTTGGTGGCAATCCAATTTTCATGAATATTAACTGGTCGCTAATTTAATCCCTGGTTAACTAGTAATTGGTCACTCAACTGGAGCTGTTAGCATCTATGCTAATCTCTGACCACGCACTTGCTCGTAGCTCCACCTCTCCCTGCTTTAAATGACACTGATGGTGCCGCTTTGGGCCAAGTGCAGAGGTTGTAGATTGGAGCTCTGTGTGTTTACAGACTTAGAAGGTTTATATTATAACTCAAACTCAGAATACAAGCTTGTTAATACTTTCATGAGCTTAAATCCAATTGAAGCCTTTAAAGCAGTTTTCATGCAATAACATGATATTGACCTGTTATTAAGGATGTTTTACTGACATTTATTATTTTAATGTATCTACTAAAGCTAAAAGGATTTACATTTATGCCCTTTTTTGCTCACTAAACTCTTGCAAAGAACAAAACATGAACCAGAAAGACAGAATTTACAGTAACATCTCACATTTTGTTTTTAGGGTGGTGCATGGTGCTGTATAGGTATCAATGATTAAATAAAATTCATCCAATTTCACATCTTTTTTTCATATTTGCAGTATGTTGATTAATATTATTAATTTACACCCCAGTTGGGGGCGCAACTTTCAGCAGGGGTGTGGTCAAATTGGGACCCGGGCCCCTGGAATTCTGATTGGCCACCCCAGATGCTAATTCAGAATTCTGTGTTGTAATTGGCTAAAAACCATGTTAGAGATGGGATGTATACAAGGAGCCATTTTTTAAAATACTTTAATTAAACGCTTTTTCTTGTTTGTTTCCTTGAAAGCATGTCAGTTTTAAGAGTGAATTTACAGATAATTACTGATTTGTTACATTATTTACTCTGTCACTGTAATGTGGACAAACTCAGTTAGTTGTTTTTCTCAAGGAAAGAAGCTTTTGTAACTCAGTTGTAACCCAGTAACTTATTGTTTGTCACCCAGTAATGTTTCGATTTAAAGTTTTACCAAGATATCAGCTGTTTCTCTCCTTGACACTTCTCTCTTCCTCGCTTTTTTAATCCCCCACCTTTACAAAATCACTCAAATGTCACTGCTCTCCATCTCCCATCCTTTCGCTCCTCCATATAACCCCGGTGCCCGTCCTGCCCTCTTTCTTTCCGCTCTCCCTCCATCAGCCAAATGTCAGCGTGTCCCACCGGCTCTCAGGTTAGAACACATCGAGCTCTGAGGCTGACAGGCGGGCTGGACCCTTTTAGGCTGGGATCAAATCAAAGCTGCAGCTCAGACTCACCGCTCTGCTCTCACAGTCAGCGGGAGGTCAAAGCTGACTTCAAACTCAGACACGTGAAAGTTAAAACTGTGAGAAAATTTCTGATTTTCATGTCAGCGAGGGCATTTTTCAGACATTTTCAAGAGGACAGAAAGAGTTAATGATTCAGTGCTTTTCAGAGTGTGAGAACTGACTTTTGTTTCAGCTCATTTAGGCCTCAATAAAACTGACTCACGTTTGACAGTAAAAGACTTATCGTCATATACACTCACCAGCCAGTTTATTATCTACCAAACTGAGTATTTGTGTTACTCAGTAACACAAATGGCTGATCAGCTAAACACAGGGCAGCAACTAAATGCATCTAGGCATGTAGACATGGTCAAGACAACATGAAACAGCTCAAACTGAGCATGAGAAATGAGTAAAAGGTGATTATAAATGTGATGTGGTTGTTGATTGAACAGGCATGGCTAGAGTTTACAGCGAATGGTTTGAAAAATAGAAAATGCCTTGTTGATGCCAGAGGTAGTGAGTGGTCATGATGTGAAAGGCAACAGTAACTCTAGTAACCACTGATTACAAGCCTGATATGAAGATGTCTGATCGCACAACCTGTCCAATCTTGTAGCAGATGATCTACAGCACCGAAAGACCACACCTGATGCCACTCCTGTCAATCAATCAATCAATCAATCAATCAAACAAACTTTATTTGTATAGCACTTTTCAGACAAAGCTTTGTAGCACAAAGTGCTTCACATAGAAACGAAGAAATACAATTAATTAAAATAAATATAAAGTAGAAAATTGAATACAATGAAAAATGCCCTCCCACCACCACCACCTCCCTCGCAAGCCACATACAGTTACACACACTCAGTTACACACACACCTTAAAGACATGAGGAAGAGATTCTAACAGAAAACAGAATCAGAGGATTAAGCAATCGCCATTTTGAATTAAAAATGAGGAAACACAGGAGCTAAGACTAAAATGACAATAAAAAATCCTGATAAGAAATTATGTTAAAATAAATAGATAAATAAATATACCATAGGAAAATAAATAAATAGGTAAATAAAATACAATTTTAAATAGTAATATTGTAAAATAAGATAAAATGTACTTAAGTAAGATAATGGAAAGAAAGTAAATGAACAGAGAATAAAATTCCGAACAATAAATCTGAGTTGAAATTGAGAAATAAAACATATTAAGAGGGTTAAAATGAATACATAAATAAGATTAAATAGATAATATTCTGTCAGCTAAGAGCAGGAAACTATTACTAATACAAATAGACTATTTGAAACAGTTATGTTAAATGGGTCCAGCCAGTCTAGACCAACCTGCCTGTCCATCTCTATGAGGCTTCCTTTGCTTTTCTTCTCTGTGTGAGTGCATTGTTTGAGTTTTCTAATGATGTCGATGTGTATTTGTCTATTTTCAACACTGTATAGGTGTATTCTTTGGCCAAATGTCTGTGATTCCTGCCACAGCCCAATTTCCCTACGGGGACTAATAAACAAACTAACTAACTAACTTAGGCTGCAGCCATATGGACATCCCATATAAGACTGTAAAAACATTGCCTGGTCTGATGAGTCTGGATTTATGCTGCCATGATCCATCCTGCCTTAGATCAACGGTTCAGGCTGGGGGCCCCTTAGTCCCACCTGAGCATGGTTTAACCCCCACAGCCTACCTGAGTATTGCTGTAGACCATGTCCATCCTGTTATGACCACAGTGGACCATCTTCTGATGAAGACTTCCAGCAGCTCCATGTCTCAAAGCTCAGATCATCTCAAAGTAGTTTTGAGTTCACTGTACTTCAGTGGTCTCCTCAGTCACCAGATCTCAATTCAGTGGAGCACCTTTGGGATGTAGTGGAACAGGAGATTTTCATCATCTGACAAATCTGCAGCATCTGTGTGATGCTATCATGTCAATATGGACCAACATCTAGCAGCTTGTTGAACCTATACCGTGAAGAACTAAACGAGTCCAACCCAGTTCTAGCATAGTGTGCCTAATAAAGTGGCCAGTAAGTGAATTAAATTAGTATATATTTCTTCCACCACCCTCCTCAGTGTCTCACTAACTTAAACCCCCACTAACCCAGCAGCAGTCCCTCCATGCAGCCATCAGAGCTCCTCTGAAACTCCCACATGCCTGTATATGTGTAATAAGTTCCTTCAGTGGAGCCGCGCTGTGGCCTCCATGACCTTTCCCCACTAATGATGCCCACTCTCCTCTCTGCCAGCTGTCTCTTGTTTTATCACTGTCTCTCTGTCTCTTTATCCGACTCTCTTTCTGTGCTCCTCACGTCTCCGATTTATCTGAATCTCGGCAGATCCTGTTCAAACAGAGCAGCTTTTCAGAGTAAACATGAGCACAGCTGTTTTCTGCAGCTCTGCTGAGATGTGCAGACTGAGCTGTAGATGCAGAGAATGATCATGCTCCCTGTTTTTGCAGATATCTGTATTTTTAGCCTTACCTCAATCTTTGATTTCCAGCTAAAGTAGGGTACGCACTCAAAGATTATCAGGCTGGTTTTGCCCCGACTTCCCCCCTTCCCGACTAAGGACGGCAAACACCGATTATCCTCTGTTTTATAAGATTATCCTAACAGATTATCCTGTGGTCTGAGGTGTTAAGAATGATTTTATCCCAGTAATCGGCTCCCAAACAGGTCAGGGCCAACCATCATAAATATTAAACTTGTTCAATATTTACGTCCAAAAATCTTCGTGTATGGGGAAAGCCGAGTCATGACGGCGTGAATTTTGACATGGAACGAAATGTTGCCAATCAAGGAGCGAGCTGACTGAGGAAGCAGGCGTAAATAAAAGCAAGCATGGCCGACCGGAAACATATAGATAAAGTTGGGTGGACCTCAGAAATGGAGGACCAGCTCACGTGTTCACGATGTTTACAGGATTTTTTCCACAGTCTTTTCTTTTTTTTAGTTTAGGATTTTTCCATCAAAAATAGTCCAAAGACCACCATCATTCCCTCTTCTTCCATGTTACGTGTTGTGTTTTCCGGTTGTTGCCATGTACACATAAGCTTATGGTTTTTGCTGTGTTTCTTCTCTGTTTTTGTTAGATCGCGTTTGATCTGATTTCTGTCTGGAAGACTAGTTTCTAGATCGGTGGTGGGACAGAATGGTTATGTGTGTGGTGTGCTGTGTTGAGATTATCGAAGCACACCACACAGTACGATCAAAACTGTTCAATGCCTGATTTTTTATCTTCATGTGTGGGCTCTCTAACAGATAAAACATATCTCCAGATTTAGAAAATCCTCATGTGTGGACCCCTCTCAGAGTAAAGCCTGTGAAATTACTTCTCAGCTCTTCTTGTCCAAAAAGTGTGAAACTAAAGATACACAGAGGGACACATGTGCTTTGGCCTAGCAGTCTTCAGCTCATATCATATTTAGGGTTTGCACCACGAGGCCCCATCTCACTCTCTCCCAACCCCTCAGATCAAGTTTGGGGGTTGTTGGGTAAACATAAATCAGACCATCAAGACTGTCATCTTTCTTTTTTGAAAACTTAGGCCCCCTTGAGAATTTGCTTCAACTGAGAAAATTCTTGGAAGATCCCTGGAATCATTGCATATACAAGGAATCTGACTTGGTAAATTGGTGCAAAAACAAAAAATCATATAGTTTGAATAATAATAAAAGTAAGAGTCAAGAGGAATAAATAAAGTATAGAAATAGGTAGAATAGTGCAAATTTGACTTGGGTATATATCAAAAATATACAAAATATACAAAAGGGGCAAAAAGAAAAAAAACAGAATCCAACATCATTTTGTCTTTTCGAAGAATTTAAGATGATCCACATCTGAAAAATCAAGTTAAATCACAAAGCTTGCAGCAAACTGAGCCTGATGTGGAAAGATAACGCTGGATGGATGTTTTGGGCTCAGTGTTAAAACATGATTAAATGTGTAATAATTTCAGCTGAATAAAAATTGCTCAAAGGCCTAAAGAGATCATATTTTATCTTAATCAAAGTATGTTTGCACAAGAATCTTTCACCTCTATGACCATCACATTCTCCTCTTTTTAGCTGCAATCCTAAAGAAGTGAAAATACTTTTCACCCTAACTTTAACATATACCCCTGCTGCCATTAGCTCAGACGATCGATACCCTCCTCCCAGGGCCTGAGCTGTCAATAGTCTTTATTAGGACCATCAGCACTTGACCACTGACTTTAAAACCAGGAGAAGACGCTTTGTTTAGCTGAATATGTTAGTCTAATCACCCTGACACATTGATCTGCTCCTAAATAAGGTCTGTATTAGTTGCAGTGTCTGGCACATCAGCTGCTGACCTCTGCCTCATATTGATGAAAACGTGGTGCTGAAGCTGCAGACTGAATATCATTTACAGATCCAGAGAAACATGGAGATGTCACTGCAGAAATACTCTCTCTCTGATTCTTTCTCAGGTTTAATATTGGCTAAAATGAACATTTAGTTATTTCCATGCATAGTTTACTCTGAATCCTCATTCTCATTTGCATGCCTCTGCTCAGAGTCTGCAGATGTTGGACAGTGTGAACATGGAGCTCTGAGATTTATCACAAACTGTGGATATCTGATTCATCTCTGTACTTTATACTCTAAAGTCAGCTAGACTTCTTTAAGTACATGTCCTCTTGGACAGTGGTATGTGTTCATTTACAAAGCATTTCATGGCACAATTCCTGACTATCTCTCCTCTTTATTAATTTTAAAAGATGGATTACACAACCTGAGATCATTGAGCTTTGTGCGGTTTGTTGTTCCCAGAGTCTAAACTGAATTGGGAAACAAGGCCTTTAGGTTCTCTGCACCTTTTGTGTGGAATAATCTGCAGACTGGATTTAAGCTGCAAAACTTGGTGTCCCTGAACGTTTTAAAATCTGCAGTGAAAACTTTGGAATACAGACTTTCTTATTATCACTGTTTTAATTGATGACTTACTGAAAATTCTTTCTTCAACAAAACTCTGAAAAGCTCTCTAGACTTATTGTAAGCCAAAATTGCCTGACATGTTTATTTTCACAACTTGTTTTAATATATAGTAACTAAAATTAAAGCCTGAACTGCTTGTATGTCTGCCAATGAGACAAGACACATTTTTCTGGTATGATGTCTTGAAAATAAGATGAGATATCTTAAGTAGTGATTATACCTGAATGTAAGACCCTGATGAAGTTCTACTTCACTTGTTTCACTGGCAGATATTTTCTGGTAAATAAAAACAACTAAATACTGCATTGTAACGTTTTATTCCTTGTCAGAAGATATCCATCGGGACTTTTCAAATAAATCTGAAATTGGAGGAAGTGTCAACAATATTTTTGACCTGACATGAGACAAACACACTAGCTAAGATTGAGTTTTTGCGGTGCACTTAATTTGTACACTGAAAAGACTCAGACCTAAATGAAAGTATTTGTTCAATTTCAAGAAAAAAAATCTCTTACTAGACTTGTTCTTAATCCATAATTTCCTTACATGTCTGGATTAAGATCTTATTTGAAGATATAAAAACTAAAAATAAACCTGAGCTGCTCGTAATAGTAAGTAAAATAATCTGCCAATAAGAAAAACAAATTTAACTGAGCAGATATTAAACCTTAATTTTAGACCCTCACTGAGTCAAACTTTCCTTGTTTCATTGGCAGATATTTTCTCTTCATTACAAACAATTCAATGTCTTATTTTTGCCTTTCATTCCTTAAAGTTAGACATTTATCTCGACTGGTTAAGTGAATGTGGATTAAAATAAGCATTTTAGATATTTTTGACTTGAAAAAAGACAAACACACTTGCCTAGATCTGAGTTTTTGCAGTGTACTGCATGAGCCTGAGTGATGATGAAGCTGTGTTCTGCTGTCATTCTTGGTCAGGTCTCCCTTGAAGAAGAGATCTGCTGATCTCAGTGGGGCAAACCTGGTTAAATAAAGGTTAAATAAAAATAAATTCTCCCTGTAAAATATTGCCACTGAGGTCTCCAACTGAAATTAGAAATGGTAGTTGGTGATAAAAATCAGGCAGATGGGGCCTGATATTGAGCTTAAAATAGTTTATTATGCAGCCTGTCATGGTTATGACTCTCTCTGTGCTGCTGCTGCTTCACTTGCATCACGTGTGTGATACAAACCACAAGCTGAGCTGGGAATGAGCCGTGATATTAAACATGTGTGCCTGTGGTTTCATGATTTTTGATGCTCTTTCCTCCTCTTCTCATATCTGTTTATTTCCCCTTGCTCACCTCTCCTACTTCCACATCCTCCCCTCTGCTCTCCATCCTCTCTTATTGATATTCAGATGATGTTTGGCGATGAAGCTGAGGAAATTCAGAGAAATTTTAACACTGACCTCGTGTCTAAAAATGAAGAGAGTCATCCATGTGTGGTTTATATCTTTGGCGTGCAGGGGAAACTCCGTGAAGTCACCTTTTAGGGGATGAAAACAAATCTAAACAAATAGAAAAGACTGTCTCGCTGATGTTTTTGTTCTGATATTTTTGTATTTCATTGTTTTTGTTCGGTACGTTCTACTCCTGCATGATTTAGCCTTCAGATAACACTCTCTCACTGACAAATCAGAATCAAGAAGGGGCAGGACTGTTATGGTTTGCTTTGTACACAACAATGGCGGAGGTGAAAATGATCTGTCTCAAATTAAAAAGGGAACTTTCTCCTGGTCTTTAGCTTCTATCAGTGGTAGGACATGATTTCTTGACTCTCTGTTCATGTTTTCCAGGTGATTTTCTGTGAACTAAAGTAAATATAATGCACACGGAGCAATTTTAGCCGTGCAGGTCTAACTAAGAGATGGGGAAGAGAGCTCTTGTTAATATTAAGTGCCAGCAGAGCGCCAAAGGGAAAATGCTACCTGTGGACACATGCCCTTATTATGTGAAATTCATCGATGAAACTACAACGATGGTTTATTTGTCAGTAATTATGCCTTTTTGAGTGCATTGTTATTGTTACCTCAGCTAAGAAAGTTATGTTTTTGGTCCCGTATGTTTGTTTTTTGTGTTTGTTAGCAAGATTACGCAACAAAAACTACTGGACAGATTTTGCTGAAATTTTCAAGAGACGTTTGTAACGGCCCACCTTAAAAATGATTAGATTTTGGTGGTGATCCAGATAACCACCATTATCAAAGTTTATTAAAGTTTATTTATATAGCATTTTAGTGAATAATGGTTTTTGCTCAATAACTGATATCAACATGATTCCAAGCGCTAGATGTGGGTTTTCAGGGTCAAGGAAGCATATTATGATGGTAACTTTATCATGGAACTGTGGCTCATAAATGTAACATGGATATGTGACCTACCTTGGCAGAGGTTTGCGCTCTCTGAGTGCTTTCTAGTTTATTTTTGTTATTTTTGAGCTCTGAAACAAACAAATAATCCATGTTAAATGTTCTGACTGACTATGACATGCATGCCAAGTGCTTTCATTTGTCTGATGTGGGCTTTCCGGAGGCAAAACTTTAGAAAATTTGACTGTTATCTGAAAAAATAAAAGCTGCTGGTGCATTACATGCAGATATACATCCCAAAAATTTCAACAGACGCAGATGCAAACACAGACAAGATGGCTTTGTGGATCTTCGGCTGTCATCAGTTCAAAATGCTAAAAAAATCCATCCATCCATCATCTACACCGCTTATCCCTTTCAGGGTCACAGAGGACTAGAGCCTATCCCAGCTGACATTGGACGAGAGGCAGGGTACACCCTGAACCGGTCGCCAACCAATCTCAGGGCCACATAGAGAGACAGACGACCATTCACGTTCACACTAAAACCTAAGTGCAATTTGAAGACACCAATCAACCTAATGAGAATGTATTTGGTCTGTGGGAGGAAATTGGAGTACCCAGAGAGAACATGCAAACTCCACACAGAAAGGCCCTGACCAACACAGGAATCAAACCAGCAACCTTCTGGCTGTGGGGCACGGGCACTGCCTGCTGTGCCCCGGGCTGCCCCATGTTAAAGAGATGTTCTTCTAACATATGTTCTCATATACAACCCATCAATCAATCAAACTTTATTTGTATCGCACTTTTCATACAAAGTCTTGAAGCACAAAGTGCTTTCCATAAAAAATAAAAGAAAAAAAATGAAATAAATAAATAAAAGTAGATAATTAAATGCAATTAGAATACAAAACCACACCCACCCATGCGATCCACACAACACACACACTCACACAAAGACATTAAGAAGAGATTATGACATAAAACAGAATAAGAGGATGGAGGAAACACTATCTTGAATTAAAAATGAGGAAACACAGGAGCTAAGACTAAAATGACAATGAAAAATCATGATAAGAAATTAGATTAAAAAATACTATAGGTAAGATAAATAAATAAGTAAATAAAATTTTAAAATAATAATATGGTAACGTGAGATAGCCAAGCACCAAATGCATTATAAAATCTACAAAAGTAGGCTTATGGAAAGAAAATTGATTAACAGAGAATAAATTCTGAACAATAAATATGAATAAATAACAACAGTAAATATGATCAGCTCAATGCCAGACTAAAAGTGTAGGTCTTCCTCATCTAGCTCTAGCGTTGTCCTTACAGGTATACTGCACAGGCAAAATGGGTTTTTAATTATTTATTTATGAGTGGAAACATTGTGGTGCAGTGGTGCATTTGGCCAGAGTTACAGCAGATACATTCTTCATAATGCTATAGTAGAAATCAGACAAAATTACCTTAACAGAGATGCTGAATATCAGCTTTTTTTTGTCTTTATTGTGCAAATACAGACATGCACGCCTAACTACACCTAACAGATTGGTCCAATATTAAGTTTAGTCAGTCGGTTCATTGTTATTGATCAATTCCAGGCTAATTTAGGAACACTGGTGTCGTCTTGAGTGGTTACAGTGAAACAGGAAGTGCAGAGCAGCGAGTTCAGATCGGTGACCTTCACTTTAGAGAAAATCTAAGACGTGTGGGTGTTTCCCGAGGCAGCTGAGCCCCATCAGCTGAGGACTGTGTCATTTAATAATGGAGTCTAAAAGAAATGGCGGCTCGCAGCCATTTCATACATACAGAATGTGAGCACGCAGAGGCAGAAATGAAATGTAACTCCAGTGATGGGCTGGATTTAGTGTCGTGCCTTTGGATGGAATCCTGAGTGGCTCTATTTCACGTGGCGGCGGTGGACGCTGCATTATTCACACAGCTGTCATGAATACACAGAGGTAACACTTCAGGTCACGCTTCCCTCTATATGCTGTTTAAAATATTTCATGTCATTATGTGAACTGCATTATTCAGGAGCTCAAATGAAACAGTGCACGCTGCCAAGCTGACATACTTAAACTGCAATTATCCCAGTTCTTTGCTGGTTTTCATTATGCAGGCTTCTTAACTGGTTCGGTGCCTGAGGCAAGGGTAAAGTAGAATATAAAGTGTTAAATAAAGAATAACCTTCACCGGCTGTTTTCCACCAGAGCTACTCTGTTCATCATAACTCAGCCTACTTTCAGACTCACCTGAAGGAGCTCTTCGTTCTCTACTCCTACTCTATTAGACCTGGATGGAGAAAAAATGACTGGAGGGTCATTGGAGAGCACCATAAATGTTCATATATCTCAGGTTGTCCTAAAGAAAATTGATGTCTTTAGCTTCAAAGTGTTGAGGTTCTACATGCATAATCAAAATCAATTGATCTTTATTTTAATAGCAGTTCATAACAAGTGTTTTCTCAGGGCACTTAACAATAGAGCAGGCTGAAGACAAACTCTTTATTTTATAGATTCAATCATTCAGTCTTTGTCTGTATAGCAACATATTTGTCTTTATTGAATATAAATTCATTAAAGGTTAGCCACTTCAGATGTGGCATCTCATTTCCAAGAGGGTCCTCGTGTCTATGTGGTTGTAAAGATAGATACTATGGATGTAGATTAAAAGCTTTATTTCGAACATGCAAAACCAACATGGGTAGTCACATAAAAAGTACATGCATATACCAAAAACAAAAGAAAACAATCAAGGCAAACCGCTGAAGACATCTTGCATGTGCAGCAAGTCCATAAGCTCGAAAAGGAGTAGGAAGAAGTCTAAAGTTATTTAATCCTACCCCTTTTATTACCATGTCCTATAGTGCTGTTTTTAATTTTTAAATAAGGATAACATGATAACTAAAATTTAGCTTTGCTCCCACAACTTTGATTGGGGTGTATTCATTTTTGCATCCGGATCTTAAATTGAGAAAAATACTTTTTTTGTGTGCAACTTAAAAAATATTGTTTGCTCAGTACTATATATATATATACATATATATATATATATATATATATATATATATATATATATATATATATAGATATATATAGATATACTCACACACACACACATATATATATATATATATGTGTATGCCAAGATGCCATGTATAGTCAATACAACCATGGATAGAGGGATTAATGTAATATTGACATCAACATCTACAATGAATATAATCTGGAGAGGAATGATGTTGATTAATAGCAGCAAAAAGCAGCAAAAAATTGGCCTGAGCCGCAAGGGTGAAGCTTGGCCTACATGCAGTACCACCACAGCCCACCAGTCTGTGGGGTAACAGGATAACCTCTGACCTCTGAGCCGCACTAACAGAGTGGTCAACCTTCCTGCATAAAGTTTCATATCGTAGCCTCAGGCTAAGACATGACCTACCTTCAGCAACAGCAGGGCCACCGGCGATAACATGAGCTGTGCATCTAGTGTGAGTGTGGGTTTGAGAGTGTTTGTGAAAAATAGAGACCCTTGGGCGTTCATTCAACCATTAGTCTGACGCAAAACTCTGCAGCATTTATAGACCAGACCTCTATAATGTCTCTCTCCAGAAGAAAACACACACTAACACAATAGCTCATAAACACATTCATCCTCACACTTTCCAGACACCATCACTCTGTCTCTGCTTCTTTCTTTCACCATGTTTCCCACTGGAACACACACACACACACGGAGACGCCCTGTGGGTCAGAAAAGGCTTTATAATTCTATTCTTTGTCTGCTCAGCTCAGCTCCACAGTTGATAAATCGTCACTACTCTGCACTGCCTGACACCTGTGCCATATAGAGGACACACATGCACATACACACAACTTTGGAGCAGAAAAAGAACATGTGCATGCACAGGGAGGAAGGAATGGACGAAAACAGGTGCAGTGTGAACAGAAGTATGAACCCAGACAATAACATGAGATATTTGTGGGCCAATGACAGGATAAGCGAAAAGCAAAGATCAAGGATGATCAGGCCTTTTAGAGAAACTTAATCTGACCAAATGTTGTTAAAGTGAGGATATTTGGGAGCCCCAGTCAGCTCTATCTAGAGGCGGGGAGAAGTTGATACACCATATACACCGCGATATTTGGTGTGGCGATATTGTATCACAGATGCCATGTGTTGATATTTTTATTTATGTTTTATGTTTTTATTTCCAATTTTTAATGAGGCTTTTGGTTCAGAAGGAATCAAATCAATCACTGCTTAGGTCCACATGA
Organism: Cetoscarus ocellatus; assembly: GCA_037902135.1. Taxonomy (NCBI): domain Eukaryota; kingdom Metazoa; phylum Chordata; class Actinopteri; order Labriformes; family Labridae; genus Cetoscarus; species Cetoscarus ocellatus. The sequence goes on along the minus strand of JBAMNC010000189.1, from coordinate 35,037 downwards.
TGGCGCTGTTGAGCCAGGTCAGATCTGTGACATTAACTGTTCTTGAGAGTAAACAATCATGGCTGCACAGGAGGGAGAGACGAAGGGAAACGCACTGTAGGCATTTAAAATCTGTTGTGTGAACATAAAAGATGGACATGACACAGGCGGGACGCGTGAGAGTAAAATAAAGTGGACATAAAGCTCACCTTATGTGGCACCAACCAGGGACAGCGAAAGCAACAAAGCTGGAACTAAGCTAATACTCTGTTTCGTATTTTTATTGATGTGCACACAGGAGGAACAAAAGCACTTAAATATATCAAGGCAGCATTAAACATGTTTGTGTACACCTTTAGATTTGGATTTGCATTTTTTAAGAACAGATGACAAATACATAAAATAAAACCAGAAAAACAATACAAATTAGAAAAAAAACATACACATGCATCATAAACATAAAGATAAATAAATAATAGAAAAAAAGGAAAAGGGGTTGTTACGTTGTTGCAAAAAAATTCATAAATAAAAAGTTTCTTGCTAAGCTAATAGATGCCTCCGAGTTCAGAGCAGTCTGACAAAATAGCTCAATCTATGACTTACCAAGGCCTCACCATGTTAATGAAAACATGCTGGCTGCCAACTCTTTATTATCACTTCAACCACAGCGGCACTGAAGCTCTTCAGGGTAGTGAAGCTAAAAGCTGAAGAGAGATGAATTCTATGATTTCCTTTCCCTACTGGATGTAAACACAAACTATAAAGAGGTAAAAATCACACTATATTGTGATGTTAAGGATCACATCTTAGGAAATATTAAGTACTGCAAAAAAATTTAATCAGAACTTAAGTATCACAATAATATCGTATCGTAGGGCCGCTGGTGATCAAAACAAGAGAAAACTGCATAAAGCTGTCAAAGCTTGTCGAAGTGTTTGTGCTTAGCATTTTATGTTCGATAAGGGTGCAGTTAGACTAGCCATGAGCCAAAACAAGTTTCACACATAATGGCGGACAGAAACAGCAAGCAGTTGTCTTTGTGTTTCTGCATATGGATGCACCTTCTGAGGAAGACTTAAGTAGCCCAGTGGTCTTTAGTTGGCATCATTCTTGGCTCTGTGTCAGTGTGAACTAGCTGTAGACTCCAGACTCATCAGACCAGGCAAACAGTCCCTGATCGTAGTCTCAGTTTCCTGCTCTTGGCCAACAGGAGTCGCACCTGGTGTGGTCATCTGCTGCTTCAAGACTGGATGGGTTGTGTGTTCAGAAATGTCTTCTTCATGCCTTGGTTGCAATGAGTTTTTTGACGTCATGTTGCTTTTCTATCATCTCAAACCTCTCTGACCATTCTCCTCTGACCTCTGACCTCTGGCATCAACAAGGCATTTTGGCCCAGAGAACTGCCACTCACTGGATATTTCCTCTTTTTTGGATCATTCACTGTAAGCCCTACAGATGGTCGTATGTAATACCCTTATAGATAAGCAGTTCCTGAAATACTTGCACTAAAAACCATGCCACATTCAAGCCACTTTAATCTCCTTTCTTCTCCATTCTGATGCTCACCTGTCATGTCTGCATGCCTTTATGCATTGAGATGCTGTCATTTGATTGACTCAAGTAGTTAAATGGGTGTACCTGTTAAGTGAGTGTATCTTTTAGGAAGTGCTTTAAAAAACAATTGTCTCTCTATTTTCTCTGCCATGGAGCTCCTTGAATCTGTGAAACATTTTTTTTATTCTGCTTGCATGCTCTGAATGCTGCTGCTGTCCTGTCACAGATGCAACACTTATTTTGATAGCTGTTTGGTGATTATGAACTTTATTTAAACAGAAAAACTATTGAGATTACAAACAGGCAACAGCACATTTACAAAATTACAGACATAAAACAATTGCAGACACAGATACAGACTTATAAACGATTAATAATTTTAATGTTGAGGAATAGTGTGCTTTAAAAAATGTTCCTTTGAAACTATGAGCAGAAGGGGAGCCAATTTGCTCAAGAGAAATGTTTTTGGAGAACGTTATAATAAAACTTGCACCCATCACAAATTAAACTCTTCACTGTGTTGAAGTGCTTTACTGTTTCTGAAATAAAGCCCCCATAAAAAAGAAAAGTTGGTCTGAAGAGGCTGTTCGGGAACAAAAGCAGAGAAAGTCGAGTTTTAGCAGTGCTAGCCTTTAGATAATGGAAAGCCTGAGCTGGGATTTCTTTCACTAATGTGTGCGTGGATCGTGATGGATGAGAGATGAGAGAGCAGCGTGTAAAGTGAGCTGAGAAAAAAAGGACAAAGATGGAGTATTCTGGGCTGCACGGAGAAGAAGGAGAAGAAGATGTTATCGATGGAGTGATAATAAAGCCGAGGAACATGGGAGCGGTGAACTAGGCCACCCTGCAACACTTCTGCAAACACAGGACCCTCTCAGGAGCTCCATCACAAACAGAAACATGCAGGTACAGGTGTGGAGTTACAGCTCTGTGTTTTCTTTCCTCTGGCCTGTATACACCCAGTCAACTGCCTGTTAATGCAAAGCTCGTCAGCCAGGTAGACTTTGAGATAATTGGTCAGTTCAGCAACGCTCGGCGTCATGCTGTCAAAGTCCTTCTGCACTGGGCTTGCCAGCCTAAACTAATCGGCTTTAACTGCTGCTGAGGCAATGGTATGACATCACACTGGTAGGTCTCTTAGGGGGGAAGGGGAACGAGCCATTCCAGACAGCTGCTGTTGCTGTAAGGAGGGGGAGAAGGAGAAGCTCTGATGCCCTAGACTTTTTTGTCTTGAGCATAGAAGGGCTCCACCATGTGGAGGAGGCATATCAAACACACCAGAATTAGAAAAGGCAGAATGTAGCCTCTTTAAGAACCCTCTTAGCTCCCATTTTTGGTATCAGGGTGTCTGATAGTTAGTCCTCCCAACATGGCAGCCATCATGAATTTGCCTAAAAACCCCCATTTAGCATCCAAATTTGGATTAAGTGTAATTTTGTTAAGTCTTTTGCATTTATAACCCTCCTTGACTCATATTTTTGATAAATTTATCTTCTCTCATTTCTCTTTAATTTTCCTTCTTCCCTTCATTTCCCTTCATCCTCCATCGTGACATTGCCTTCTTTTCCCATTCCCTCCATCCTCCTCACCTCGTCTGCTCCCTCTCATCCTTCCTCCTTGCTGCTCCGTCTGTTTTCTCTCTCCACATATTTTTCTTTCCTCCATCTGCCTCCCTCTGTCTTTAATCTGACTCTCTCTTGTACCCTTTGATTCTCGGGTTGAAAATTGAAATTGCTACATCGCCCTTCCCTCCACCCCTCTTCTTTCCTCTGTGTATATTCTCTCCTCTTCAATTTTCCTTCTTCAGCTTCAATCTTTTGCATTATTGGAACAATCCTCTGCTCAGAACATTGTGTTTGATCCCCACCTCTGCTCCTCTGCATCACAAAATACCCCCAAAGTCATTATGAAGGACGGGGCAACAGCAGAAGTATAAATGTGTTCATGAGGACAAACAGGTCAGGATTACAGAGATGAATCAAGAATGAAGGACAAAGAGAAGGTCTTTACTTAAATGTTAGGCTGAGGCTGATCAAATGTGATAAAAGAAATGAAGATAAAAACAGAGCTTTAACTACAGGAGATAATGAAGTGGCTGACACTGAAATGTCAAGAATCAAATATGAAAATATACCTGAGCTACCTACTGGTGCACAGGTTTGCAGAGTCACAGCAGGGGGATTGACTCCTGCTGTGACTGGTCATTTCTTTGACTCTTAATTAGTGTCAGTATAAACATGCCTGGTTGTTCGTCTAAAAATAAGAGCCCTGTGATTGGCTGATAATAACAATAAAGTTTGACTTAAGCCTCCTGAAGCTCTGTACAGTAGAATGGATGGATGATTGACTGAAAGGATCAATGGATGGATAAATGAATAGATGGTTGAATGGATGGATGGATCACTCGATCAGTGGACAATAGTACTGTAGATGATGAACAGTAAAAGTTTGAAACAAATGGATGAAAATGCAGATGATTGGAAAGTGATGATGTTTGAATTGTTAGATGTCTTGATGGATGGATGGATGCATGAAAGATGAATTCATGTATGTAAGGATAAATGCAAAAATTGACGAATAGATGAATGGATTTCTGAAGAATAAATAAATGAATGACTGGATGGATGGATGGAGTAGATGGATGGATGAATAAATTAATGGATGCATGGATTAGTATTTTAATGGATGGATGGATGCATAATTAAATTTTTCAATGGATAAATGGAAAGATTGATTGTTTAAAGATGGATGGTTTGATGTGTCCAATGAAAGATACAAAGACCAATGGTTGGATGAACAATAAATGGCTGACTAACTGGATGGATGGATGATTGTAAGGCTGCTTGATTTTAACAAAAATCATAATGATTTTGATTGTCTATTGAGATTATAAAACAATATGACTAACTGATTTCACAACATGCAATCATTAAACTTATATGCTCTGAACACCAACATTCTGAGCATAAAACAACAAGTAGAAAATAAAATTTATGTAAAAAAAAACACATTTTGGACAACAGTGACAGATGCAAGTTGGCATGAAATGTGGAACAATAATCTCTTTATCTTGATTATTATGTTTTTATACTTGTGTGAGGCAGTAATTGTGAATCAAATTGAAACTTGGTCAAATCCTTTGGTTTGATAAATGGATAGATGGTACAATGCTACACAAAATCTAATCACTTGTTCCTTGTGCCATGACTAAAATTCCATGAAAATGTCATCAAAATATATGGAGAACTTACTTGGTTGTTAGCAACAATGTGTAAAACTGCTTTTTCTCGCTATGCCAACAAATTCCTGGATCTGTATCTGGATTTGGTTCACCACCAAAGTCTGAGCTATCAGCCCCTGGCCCATTTCTGACCTTTCCTCAAAATGTCATCAAATTATTTTCTTAACTGTTTGAGTTATCCTGTCAATATATAAACAAGCATCGGCAAAAACATGACCTCCTTTGTGATGGCAATATTAGCTTAATATTACATTTTAACCCATCTTTTGCAGGTATGACAAACATCCTGTTTAACTAACAGAAAGCAAAACATGTAATCCATATATTATGTGTAATATTCATATAATTAACAATACAAACTTGTAAGAAAATGGAGAGTAATTTCCAGAGTCTGATGCACAGCTATGTCTGCCTCTCAGGTAGTATGATTTATTACTGCATTAAAAAAATCTGTAGATATTGTTTTAAAATCAACAAGTAATTATTCTAAATGATTGCAGTCCCAATATCAATCAAAAATAATGTAGCCCATAAATTCTGACATAGATGTATGACTGCAGAGATGAACCCAGCTGCAGAGTCTTTGTTGTAGAAGAGTTAGTTTAAAGATACAGTATAAGACCTTACATCCAAAAAATTGTATTTACTATCTTCATAAACATGTTTAAGCTCCTGTTTTTAGGCAAGACCCTTGTGACCCTGTGACTTCATTCCTGAAAGACTTTTATCCATAAAAAGTCTTATTTTCTGTTACATTCTTCAGTTTGGACTTTTATTTTAAACTCTAATATTGAACACTCCAGCCCTGAGAACTTGTGTTATTTTTTAGTAGCTCCGATAACAACAGAGAAAATAACTTCAGCAGCTCAGCAACGAAGAGAATAGTTTTATAAAATAACTTTTCATAACTTTTGTTAGTCTAACTCTTATTGCATGTGGACGAAAACACTCTGGCTTTTATGGTGACAGAAAAAAATTCAATATGTGCCTCCACAAATTCATTTCCTCCTCTTTGTCTGCTTCAAAACACATCTGAGCACTTTTATCGCCAGCCTACTCGCCCCGCTCCACCAGGATCTGTCAGAGTGTGAGGGTGAAATGTTAAATTGCCGTCTGGCTCTGCACTGAAGCTCTGTTATTTCCTGTAATCACTGTATCATTACTAAAGGACACTCAAGACAGTTTTGACAGACAGTGTTGGAATAATTAGACAAATGTTTCCTCCAGTTTTCATGTCGATCACAGAGTTTGAACATGAGGTTAAGTGTATTTACCAACGGAGAGTTTTGCACCCAAAATAGAACCAAAATACAAAAACAAGTGTCTCCGTCTCTGGCCAAATAACCATCATGTTGGAGGCAGTTGCTCTCTGGTATGAGCACCAAACAGAAGTCAGCATTCTCTTTAGCTTGAATGTTGTGTTGTTAATATTCTGATGAAAGACCCCTAACAAAAATGCAGTAATTTGCAAAGCTTGGACAGAAAAAAAGATGAAACTGTGTTTGCTTTCAGCACCAAGGCCAGAACCATTTCATTCTCTTTTATTCATGACTGAAACATCTCTGCTCCCGCTGTTGGTTTTTCAAGAAGGATTTACAGCTGCAAGAAACCCTCCAACGAAAATGAGTTTTTCTTCTATGAATAATCTTTCAAACAGGACAAATTTAAATCAACATCTTTGTCTCTGTCCTCTCCTTCTGCAGGATGATCCCAGCTAACCACAAATACTTCCAGCTGAGTGACCTGGCGTCATCGAGGGACTACGAGCTCTGTGTTTTGGCCGTCTATGATGACGGTATCACCGCCCTGACGGGAACCAAGCTGGTGGGCTGCGTGTCCTTCAGCACGGAGTCGGAGTACGGGCGTTGTCATTCTATACGAGACCAGGTAAGTGTATTACACATTCAGAGTCAGGCTAGCATGATTTTAGATTTTCACCTCATTATTATCATTGCTATTAAAAACAATGCTATAAGCCAACTTGATTGACTTCCTTAGTTTTAGTCTTTGATAAAATACTCTTGAGCTAGCAGTGCTCACTTAGGTATTTATGGTGCTTTTTCCATTTGTGGTATCTGCTCAACTCAGCTCTTGAGTCGGCATCCTCACAAACGCACAAATGAAGCAAAGGGGATAGATCTGCCCACCCCCTTGTGGCTTTTTTTCACCATTTGGAGACTCATTTTGTTTCAAGGATGGTTGCAAGCAGCAAAACAAACATGCTATTTAAGCTGCTGAGAGTTTGGGAGACATACAGCATTATGGAGCAGACAATGGGAGTTTCATTTACATGTCAATGCCATTGACTTGCTGCGTTACACTGACCATTCAAGGGTCAGCAGTGTCTTCATGTTATGTTTGGTCTTGGCTTAGCTTGCTTGAAGCCCACCTTGGGTTGATTTGGAAAACTGTGCCAGGTAATCGGTACAATCCTTAATGAAAAACCAAGAAAAACTAGCAACTCAAGCTATTTGAGGAGATACTTCACAGCTGAAAAGCCCCATTATCAGCTGAGTTTTTGATGCAAAATACCAAAAATGTCCTTTTCTAACATTGTTAACAAATACTTCAGAAAACAGCTTCAGATCACCACCAAAGTCCAATCAGTTCTTCCTTGTGCCATGACAAACATTTCCCAGGAAAAAAATCAGCAAAATCCACTGATGACTGTTTGAGTTTTCCTGCTCACAGAAGGACCAAAAAACACAACCTCCTTGGATGCACAGGGGGGCTAGGGTCGGCAACCAAAAGTAATCAAGAAAAAGATAAAAACTAGAATATCCACCAAGTCAGTTTCTGACAGTCTTAGCCAAGTTATTATCAAAAATGTGGAATCTCTGTGTTGACAGATCCTTTAAAATATTCTTAGATCTGCATCTGGATTTGAATCACCATCAAAATCTAACCACTTTGCCCTTTGGATATGACCAACATTCCCTGAAAATTTCAGCCAAATCTTCTGATAGCTTTTTGTGTTATCTTTGGCAGAATCAAACAAACAAACAAACAGCTATAAACTCACATCATAGCTGATATTTTGGCCACTAAAGCATTTATAATGTCTGCAAGCTTGGATCAAGACAATTTACATCTACAGATGGAGCCACTTAAATTTTCCCCACTTACAGAGTCTTGGCTGGTACATGATAGGACAGTCCTTGGACGTGCCTACCCTCGTGTCTGTGAGGAGACCCTCTGCGATGATGTGATAAACATGTTACCCTTACCACCCATATCTTACAGGATATATATTTGATTTTTTTTTTGATTAGCACAGAAAATGCCACTCCCCACAAAGCTAAGAACAAGAACAAACAAAAAACACCCTTTTCCACTCCCGGTGGCTGAAACTTGTCTGGCATTTAGCTGGGAGGGGAAAATTGAAGCGGCTGCATCTGTATATGTTCCAGCACATAGCCTGAACCAAAGCTGGAGATGGATGATGATGCCTTGCAGAGCAAAAACACCTACTGTGCTTTTCCGTGTGTGGTATCTGCCCAACTGGGCTTGACCCCTCATGGTTTGGTTGCGACCTGCGTGACTTTTGTTATAGCATTTCGTTGTTATTGCCTGGCTGTGCGACACAACTTTTCCGTGGCATCCTCCCAACAGTAAACAAGATAAGAATTTTTATGTGGATGTTTTGTCATTGTTAGCAGATGAATTTTGTTCCAAAGACGATTTCAAACAGCAAAATGACTTGCTGTTCAAAGAAGTGGAGAGTTTGGACAGCAGTTTCATTTCTACAAATCAATGTGAGATCGTAAACAACAGGCTAAAACACATTCTCTCTGTTTCTGCAGTTTCTTGGAGGGACCATGATCATCATCATCGGGGGGATCATCGTGGCCTCGGTCCTCGTCTTCATCTTCATCCTCCTCATGAAGTACAAGCTGCACAGTAACCACTACAAACAGAAAGCTGCGGCTCGCCACGCCAACGTCTGCTCCCAGACCAACGGGGGAGGAGGAGGCGGGGCCACGGTGCTCGCTCTGCCTCCGTCCTCCTCCTCTGCAGGACAGGGTGAGAGCAGGAACCACAAGCAACAACATGTTGTTTTATCCCTTTATCCTCTAATGTGACTTCATCTTTGTCTGTTAGGTGGAGGTGCTAACAAAAACTGTCAGCCATCATCGTCAGCAGAGGGGATGGGAGGAGCCTCTCTTCGAGGGACGACTGTAGTGGACTTAAACCCCACCCACGACGATGACGCTATCTCCCAATAACACACATGAAACTGTCACTCAAACCCACAACCCACCGATCTTAAAGACCCAAACAATACTCCACCTCCCCCCCTCCTCTTTTTTATTTCTTAATTTGTTGCTGGTGCCTGGAGCAAAACTCCACTTCACGCCGAGGAGCGGCTCCTGTCATTGGTGAGTAGACATTTTATGGACACTCTAGCACAGAGCCAGCCCTACCCACTGTGGGGCCCTATGCGAGATGTTATTTTGCGCCCCCCTGTATCAGCGATTTACATACACTTACAAAAGAAATCAAATAACATTGTTTCTACCTTTGTTTTCAATCTATAAGGTATCATGTCACCCATACTAAACAAATTACAAATAAATACAAAACATATGACTTATGTGCTATTATCATTTGTAGTAATATGAAAAGGGCATTGATTTACATTTGAATCAATGTGAGATTTTCCATTTAAGATTTAATAACTCCAGAAGAGCCCATAGAAAATGTTTTCAGGGGCAGAACCTTCAAAAACAACTGCAGCTGATGACTGGTTGATCGTTCTGCCAGTCACGCTCATCACAGACCAATCCACATCAAGCAACAGTATGACGTAGCAGCTTGACCATGTTGTTAGCCGTTAGCTTAGACTATGTTTTGGTCCATAGACTATCATCTTACATTAATTTATACCACACATTTGTATCATTTACCACTTATATGTGTCATGAACCTCATCAACGACAATCCCTACCAAGTTCTCCAGGTAAACTTCTGAGGAGAGCAGATTTCGCCAGGTATTGTTGAGTAACCATGACTACCATAGACTAACCGGCATCATCCGCGGAGGATTTCCGCATCTCTCCCAGTTTCCCAGCAGTGATCCCCTGTCGGGAGAAGAGCAAAAACATGATTGCTCGTAAGAAAAGCTTTAAGTAAGTTATTTGCTCTTCTTTCAAAGAAGAAATTGAGTCCATTTCTGATAAAACCACAGATATTGCCGCATCCACGGAGACCGCTTCAGAAGCCGACATTGTTTTCAAACATGCAGTCACTTCCTGCTGTCACCATGTCTTCAGTTTCCACCTCTCTTCCCTGATTGGGCTGTGCTGTGAAGTCGTAGAAGTTTTGAGCTTGGCAAAATGGATCTGCATGATTTCAGACAATGAATCAGGCAGGTCCATCTGCACTGCAAGGTTTGGAGGCCATGGTGCCCTCAGCATTTGTCTATACAGCCAATAAATGGCTTTGCATTAATACTAACATATAGCGTCTAACATTGTACCAGGTATGAGCCACGCAGTAGAGGAGCCCCATTAAACACCAGCTGAATTTTCCCCAATGTCTGAGGTCCACCATCTTTCTAAAGTAAGATAAGGAAATGGTTTGTGTGAAGTCCACCTCAAGATGATGAATGATCCAGAAAGACAGAAGGAAGGAGGAGAGGGAGCCTTATTTGAATTTTGTTTTAAATTAAAATATTTAACAGACAGCTGAGAACGAGAAAGGGACGAAAAAGACGAGCTTCTTTAGGAAACCATGCAGACAAAGTTCATTCAACCTGCATGACTGAGCAGCGACTGAACGCTCTCCCATTAAAGACACACTCTAATGAACAGTCACTCACCTGGAGGAGGCACACACACACAGCGCTGCCACCTCATGCTGAAAGGAAAGGGCACTCACCGATAAATCACACTGTTCAAAGAGCCTGGAGAGCACACACACACATGAAGTGTGGGGAGCAGGTGGGGCTGCCAGCATCACCTGTCGACTCGGTTTCGTGTTAACATGAGGAATAAAAGTCGATGCAGGATGGCCCTCTTTCATGTAGGCACCCACAGAGAGATGGAGTGTCACAGGTCTGTTCAAATAAAACAAGAAAAAAATGTTTTTATTACAACACGAGTGACCAAACAACGACACAGGGACCAACTTTAGACCACGGCCCACTTAAAACCAGCCTGCGTGAAGTTCCAAAGCAGGCGGCATGGTGGTGCAGCAGCAGGTAGTTCACATGCCTCACAGCAAGAAGGTTGCTGGTTCGATCCCCGTTCTGTATGGAGTTTGCATGTTCTCCCTGTGCATGCATGGGCTCTCTCTGGGAACTCCAGCTTCCTCCCACAGACCAAAATCATGCTCATTAGGTTGATAGGTGACTCCAAATTGCCCTTAGGTGTGAGTGTGAACGTGAATGGTTGACTGTCCCTCTTTGTGGCCCTGCGATTGGCTGGCAACCAGTTCAGGATGTACCCTGCCTCTTGTCAGCTGTGATAGGGTCGAGCCCCCCGAACCCAAAAAGGACAGGCAGTATAGATGATGGATGGATGTTTCTCTGTGGCCGGGCTCCCTGTAGTTGGGACTTCTGCTATAATCGACTAAATACATTTATTTCAAAGTGGCTCAGTTGTCCTTGTTTTTTGTCCCTTTGCCTTCATTGATAATGAAGAGATGTCAGATATAGTTGAAAAGGGGAGGAGGAAGAAGGGGAAGATGGAGGGAAAGAGGCCACAGGCAGAAACTTGGGTCATTCGCACAAGACGAGAGACCAGGCTGCTCCTACATTTTTTGTACATAGCCCTTGGTGATTTAAGTTTAGACACCCTCGCTTTTATTATTATTTTTTATTAAGGTCATATCAGCCTTTTCTTGTTTATTATTCATAATCATTTTATCCTCTCATTTCCCTTAATTCTTTGGTCAAACAAATCTCTCAGCGCTCTATTTCCTCTTCTGACCAACTAGTTACTTCCTCTCCCTCCTTCTCCTGCCCTCCCTTTAGTCATTTACTAGATTTTAATGAGCTGTTTTGTTTTGATGCCCTCCCTCTTCTCCTCTCTTTTTCTGACTTCAAGGTCGTTCTATTTGTCTGTCATCCTCCTCCATAACTTCTCTCTTTATCTTGTAATATCCCCGCCAACAATTTCAGTCCCAAATTGAGACGTACAGCCGATCCAGCGGTATCTATAAAGGCTCGAGGGGATTTTCTCATCTTCACACAATTTATGAGGTGTTTCTCTTCCTCTTATCTCTGTGCGAATTGAAATATTGGAGCTTCACTGGATTGGGAGTCACAGTGACGCTGTGAGGGAGGTGGACTTTTCTTATTTTTCTTAATTTTAAGAACACCTTGAAGTCCTGTTTTGTGTTTTCCTCGGTGAGTCCAGGATACGACCTGCTCAAGTTCAAATGGGGAAGAAAGGTGAATATGCATCATTGGCGAAGGACAGGCTGGTCTGAGTATTTCAGAAGCTGCTGATCCAATGGGATTTTCACACACAATGATCTGGGTTTACAGAGAATGCATGGTCTGAGAAAGAGAAAATATCCCACGAGTGGCAGTTCTCTGGTCCAAAATGCCTTTTTGATACTAGAGAATGGACTGACTGGTTCAAGTTACAGCCAAGAAGATGCAAAAGACCATTTCTGGAAGCACAACACGTCCAATCTAAAAGCATGTGGGCTACAGCAGAAGATGACCACACCTGGTGCCTCCCCTGTCAGCTAAGAACAGGAAACTGAGGGTTGTAGTCTCCAAAACTGGACAATAGAAAACTGTAAAAATGTCTCCTGGTCTGATGAATCTGGATTCCTGCTCTACATTCAGCTGGTAGGGTCAAGATTTGGTGTAAACACAATGAAATCCAACATTTCAGGCCCCTTAGCCCCACCTGATCATGGTTCAAACCCCACAGCCTATCTGAGGATTGTTGCTGACCATGTCCATCCCTTTATGACCACAGTGGACCATCTTCTGATGGAGACTTCCAGCAGCTCCATGTCCCAAAGATCAGATCATCTCAAAGTGGTTTCTTCAACATGATGATGAGTTCACTGTACTGCACACTGCAAAAACTTAGATCTAGGCAATCGTTTCTGTCTTTTCTACACCTATTCTTTTCCACATTCAATGAACAAGGCAAAAGAAATATCTTAATTTAAGGAATAAAAGGCAAAAAATAAAGCATTGAATTGTTTGTAAATATCTGCCAATGAAACAAAAAAGTTTGACTCAGTGAGGGCCTTAAATTCCGGTTTAATATCTGCTCGAGTTAAATTTGTCTTGTCCTATTGGCAGATTATTATACTTACCACAAGCAACCTAGATCTTATTTTTTTGTTTGTTTGTTATTATATTGTCAAACAAGATCAGACATGACAGGAAATTGTGGCTAAGAATAAGTCTAGCAATATTTTTTTTTGTTTTTATATTGTCATTGGAACAATATTCTCACCTAGATCTGAGTTTTTGCAGTGCAGAGGCCTCCACAGTTACCAGATCTAAATCATAGGAATAAAATGCTGATTTCCTTGCTTCACATCTGTTCCTAATGCAAATGGACTGTCACCTTAAAGGAGGTACTGATTTTTGTATCTGGAATAAGAAATTCAAAAATATTGGCATATCAGATATTGGAAAAAAAAAACCCAATATTGTAGATTTTGTTAGCCAGTACACCAGTGATTGGAATGCAAGTCCTGATTTACATGTCTAAACTGATATTTTGTCCCACACCAATATATAAATCCACTTTCCATCCACTCCTACTCCCAGATTACTCCATATGTGTCATAATGTTCCCTCCACGCCCTCTTTTCTTTGCCCAGATCTCTGTTTAACTCCATCTCCTCTTTTTGCTGTTTCTTTTCCCTCCACTCTCAAGCCATTCCTCCATATTTCTCATGCTCTTCTCATATACCCATCATACTGTCCCTGCTCTCACTGCTGTAATAACACACTTCCCATCGAAGAACACACACTTTGTCATGCATGTAATCACACACACACACACAGCCCTCGATTCATTTTCTCCTGTGGAAGTAATCCCAGCAGCCCCCCAATGACTCTTTAGCTATTTCTTGTGGGTTTAATATCCACCATACGCTCCCACAATAAAACATACACATATATATACAATATACTCAGATGGAGCAGAAGCCTGAACACACTGCTCCCTATAAAGTCCATGGATCACTGGCGGACCTGAAACTGTGATGGACCTGGGCCAAATTAAAGCCTTTATGAAGGTATAAGTGCTGTGATTAAAACTCTAGATCTGTAGCCTTCAGCTGCCGTCCCTTTCAAAGCTTCTACAGGCCACCAGAATAGTCACACCAGCTCGTGCCACACGCTGGATTTAGAGACACACTCGTTCACTGAAGCGTCCCCCCTACACCATCAGAAAGGCGAGGTGAGGGCCAGGAGAGGCAGATAGCATCGCCGTGCTCTCTGCAAAACCACGAGGCTTCAGGGTCTTCTTCATCGTGTTTTTATTCTCTGAGCGTGACTCCGAGCAGCAGGACGGCACGCTGACTAAACTGTTGGTGACTGAAACAGAGAATCCACTGAGGCCACAGGCTGAGGAGCAGCATGGAGTCACAGCAACACCTGGTGGTCACTGAGTGAAGTGGCCTTCCACCAAGGAAGTGGCTTTATGGGTTTTCTCGACCAGATTTTGTTTCTGTCTTAAGGGGATGGATCTAACATTTAACCCTTTGGTGCACCAAATCATTCTGAAAGTGTCCCTTGTAAAAAAAAAAAATGTGCTGATAAACTGTCAAGCTTTAACAGTTTTGAATTTCTTATTTTATATCTTACTTCTTTTTTTTTTTCAAACCAGCAACAATCCTAATCATTCATTTCAAAAATTAAAGTAATTTTTTGTATAGTTTTAAGCCTTAAATTGCAAAGGTTTTGTCATGATGTAACTTCATTTTATGGTCTATAAACACAATAACTTATTTATTTTGAATATACTTCCTGCAAACTTGATTATTTATCACTTGATTATTGGTTTATGCGAAAGAGTAGGAATATTTATTTATATTATTTTTTTATGTATTAGTTTATTTATTTTTTGCAGTGTCCTATTTCGTAAAGATGCTCATGCTAAGGTCATTTTGCACAAAAATTTGACAAGAAAATAAAGCTCTAAATTTTGTTTTGTATTTTCCTTAACTAGCATCAGTCCTTATCATACATATCAAAGAAATTATTTTAAAAAAGTATAACAATTAAATAGCCAAGTTGTTATCATGACGCAACTCCATTTTATGCTCTAAAAACAGTAAATTATTTATTGTTTCAATGTAATTCATTCAAAATGGATAATTTATGGTTTGATTTTTGCAGCCTGGTATATGTGAAGGATTTGCAGCAAGTAGGCTGATACATATTATTCTGCTTGAGGTGTCATATTTAATAAAATGCTCACATTAATGTCTGCTTTCACAAAATGTGCTCATTACCAATCAACCTATAAAAATGTTATAATTTCTCTCATTTTTTTAAACCAGCTTCAGTCCTAAACATACACATAAAATATAGATTTTTTAAATTAATTATTTAAGCCTTAATTTTTTAATTTTGTAATGAAATGACTAAATTTTATGTTCTAATATGCAAGGTAAATTATTTATTTTCAATATAATTTAAGCAAATTGGATAATTTTCAAATATTGCAGCCTGGCATATGTGAGAGATTAGCAGCAACATCTATTTATATGTATTATTTATTTTTTTTTATTTCAATGTCAAGTACTTATGTTAAGCACTCTTTGTGCTCATCAAAATCAACTTCTACAATATTCTTAATTAATATAATTTTCTACTTAATTGAATTTCAGTTTTAAACACTACACACAGTATAACGTAGCTCTTTAGGTTAAAGTCTGTTTAGTATTTCACTTTACAACAGGCTTTTTTGCAGATAAATCTTGTAAATGCAGAGAAATAAAAAGATCCATCTTCACTGTTTCCTGATATCTATTTTTACGCCGCAGCCTTTGAAAACAGTGAGCAGCAAGACATGGCCACAAGCTTCAGAAACCCTTTGACTGAAATGAGACAACATCAATTTAATCCCCTAAAATAGACACGTGTGCAAAAGGAGAAGAAAAAGAAGTATGGACAGACGGACAGAGTCTTCTGGGATTTTTCTTGCTGTTGAAAGAGAAAGACAAAGAGAGAGACTGGAGTGGGGATTATGGACTTATATTTAGTGAGTGAGACAGGAAAAGAAAATAAAAGACAGAGAGAACACAGAGAGAACATGAAAACCAAACAGAGATGTACAGATGAGTCAGGGAGCCTGGAGACATGGGCATTGACAAGAAAAGATGGAGGGATAAAGAGAGAAAATGAAAACTGAAGGAGGAGGAGAGGGGGTGGAGGAGGACCGATCAGGAGGAGATTGGACATGAAGAAGAGTTAACGAACATAAAGATGAAGGTTAGATTTACAGTGTACTGTCTAAAACAAGGAGAGAGTGGAAATATATCAGTTATAATCATCAATTATACTCTGATTCATGCTCTGGTTTAGGCCGAAAGCTAACATATACTTGATTTTTGTTTGCTTTGATCCAAAACTTCTGTTTCCTGGTGGTAACAATCCCTTTATGTGCTTTCTTCTTCTGTAATCAAATGTGGTTTCAACAATGAATTACACTTTTATACTCTGACCATCAACGTCCTCATGTGGCTGTCATGCTTTAGTTCTTATTTATTTATTTTTTTATGTAATCAATTAAAAGAAATAAAAGAGGCAGATCTTGGCTTAAAACACGCTACAGTGATGTTTATGTTTGCCACCATGTCTCGGAGCTGTAAAAGTATGTTACATCTGGTTGGTGACGTTCGGGCCGCTTGCTAAGCACCCTTTTTAAAATCTTTTGTGAAACATCGATTTTCCCCAACAGCTCAGTGCAGCAAACTTCTTTTTTTCCTTTTTGTACACCCCTCTCCTCTCTGGGCACACTGAACATGGGATGTGTTGTTCCTGGTGTGTTAGCTACAACATTTTTCAATTTTAACATTAATATATTTTTGTTTTATTTTAGGTTGTCTGAGGTGTATCTATTTAATTTCATTGACTTTATATAAACATTACAATAAATGCACTGCATCTCATTAAAACACATTTTATTGTACTTTTTTGAGTCGAATCATATTATCTTACTTAGGGCTGTCACGTGATACTCAATATTTAAATATACGTTTGAGCATGGGGGTAAAATCAGTAATCAAACTGTGAATAAGCATTCAAGTAGAAAATAAACAGCTCAGCTGCACATTTGGTGAACTGCCCAATCCATGAGGGCATGCTTGGCCATACACTTCTGCTTTGACCTCAACAACAGGAAGTAACTAGAAAGCACGAAGAGAGTGCAAACCTCCACCAAGGTAGCTCACATATTGTTAATAGTTCCATTATAAAGTTACCAACATAATATGATTCCTTGACCTTGAAAACCCACACCTAGCACTCAGACTCATGCTGATATTGTTATAAGTTAGACAGTTATTGAGCAAAAATGATTGTTCGCTAATGGCAGTTATCTGGATCACCACCAAAATCTAATCATTTTTAAATTGGGCCATTACCAACATCTAATGAAAATTTCAGCAAAATTTGTCCACTAGTTTTTGTGTAATCTTGATAACAAACACAGGCAAAAACTTCACCTCCTTGGCGGGGGACAAGCAAAGCCACACTGTGCAGACAATAGCAACATCTGGGTCACTTTGGGCTCCACTTGCTGACGGCAAAGTAAAATATAAGACCAGGCTGTGTGTTGATTATGTGCAAAACAGCTGGCTTACTCCACATCCACAACAAATCTGCAGGTTTATAAGCCTTTAACTGAGAAGTGCTCAGCCCCGTGCAGCCCTTATCCAGCCTCTTGGGGCACTGCAGACAGAAGAAGCCCCTTTTTGTAACAATCAGGGAATGACTTGTGAATTGTGAATTGGTTGAAATGGACATTGGTTTGTCTCCCCCAGAATTTAACTTCAGTTGAATTGTAAACTACTGGGAGATTCCTGCCCTTAGTAGGAGCCATGAGCTTGTTTCCCTGATACATTGGTGTATTGGTTTAACTGGTGACCGTGTTAAATGGTGTCTTAAGCAGTCTTTGTTCATCTGTTTGAGTTCTAATTCAGTTTCATTTTCTCCATTTGTCTTGATTCTTAGATTTTCTGACATTCAAATTCACGGCGCTGGAGGAAGAAAAGGTGAGCCATCGAACACACACAGACATTTTTTCAAACAGTTTTTCTGGTTAGTAAAATATTGTAAAAGTGTCTCAAAGAGCTTTGATCCCAACCAGTGTTTTGATGAAACACTGAAGAGTACCAAAAAAAAATAAAAAACACTAGCAAGTGAGAGCTGCTACTCTGATTGGTTAAATCATTTTCCAAGCAAAACACACCTTTACAAAATGAGCAATCTTAGCCACGCCTCTTTCCACCCTGTGCCTGCCCTTGCACTGGGATTGTGCACCGTCTAGAAAACAACATGCAGATGGGCTCCCCAAAACGACAAATGGATCATCAGTAGTATGAGTGGCATGTCAAAGACCAACAATAGCAATCAGTGGAAAGTAAGCATTCAAAATTTAAATTCAGCTAAAAAGTGTCCCTTTTTTGATCTTTCAACGTGAATCATTTTCATGAAGATCCTCAGCTGATGGGAACAGTCACCGAAGATGTTAGATTGTGTTTTCATGCTTGCAGCTGACATTAAACCCACAGAATAGTAATCACGATGGCTGATTTCACATTGAATTATTTAAAAAATGGTCTAGCTCAGTGATTTAACCATGAATTGATGAAATAATTAAACTACCATTCTTCCATTTGCCCAGTGATTGATAATATTTTGGCTTGTTTTTAATTTTATGAAAGTATCTGACTAGTTTGGGTGTCACATTAAAAAAATAAACTTGAGGAAATAGCAGTTAAACTGATGCTAAAACTACACCATCAGAGAAAACCTTAGTACATAGATCTCATTTTGAATACATTTAAAATCGGATACAGACTTAAAGTCAGTACAGGGCTTCATCCTATAACTCAAGCTAAAAAAAAAAGCTACAAAAACATAACTTTAAGGCTCAAAAAGTTTTAATTAGTAATTTATTTAATATTAATCAGAGAAGAATCTACATTTTAATAATCATCTGCATCATAAACATCATTAAACTAAAAGGGCCCTCTGAAAATGACTAAAACTTTTTAGGACACTTTTCAGGTGACTTAAAACATTTCTCTGTTTCCTAATAATTTCATTTCATTTTAAATATCAAATACTTGACTTTGCTCTCTGCCAGTCTGGCTGTGTCATGCCCTCTGTATGGCCTTGAATCTGTATAAACTGATAGATTATGATGTTCTTTCAGGTCTTTTTTAACAAATGCACCTTTAATGTTTCATTTCAGTCCATTCTGCTGCAGCGTCCAATCAGTATGTGAGATCAATCGAAGGGTTTCAGTGATTTACTCCTCAGATTTTCCGCTCTCCTCTGTTCAGTGATAAGAGCTTTAGGACAGTCCTGAGCATGCCCTGGTCAGAAACATCTTCCTGAGTGAGAAGTGAGGAGCGAGGACAGGGGAGACAGAATGAACACTGACATTCAGGGAGGGAACAGAGGGAGCGAGCAGCAGCCATCAGTGGGCGTGGAGTCGGTCTGCCTCTAAGTGCTCTGTAAATATCTGCTGCCTCAGTAAACAACATTGCTCCTCTTTATTGGTCCATTATATAAAAACCTGATCCCCCACAGTGTGCAGATCGGTGTCGCTCCTTTATGTAATCTCTCTTTGTCTTTTCTTTTATTGTATAAGCTTTATCCTCCGCCCCTCCTTTTTACTTTCAGCTCTTTGGCTCTCCCTCTCTTTCCCCTTGTCTCCATTTTCAGTAGTTTTTCTTCTCTTGTTCTGTTGAGGCTTCATTGTATGTTTAGAAAATATTATTTATGAATAAAAAGAAAATTGATCTCAGGGCATCAATGTAAAGATAGGCAGTATTTGCCAACAAATCAATCTTGTAAAGTAGCACTTACATATTAAAATGCTGTTCGGCCCTAAAAAGAGTAAACAGATATGCAGATTAATGAGAAAAGTCCTGATGAGGTCCAGACAGAAGAATAGCTTTAGAGACAGGTCATCACAAAAAGAGCTGGCTCCCACTGTGACACCCAACAAGTAGAGACAGAGCTCCCTTCTCACACCCTCATATTCAGAAAATCCCGTATTTACTGGGAGAAATGCAAAACTGTGAGATTTGATCAAAGTGTGTGAGGACTTAAGGCAGACAAGTGGATCAGGTCTATGGACACGGGATCCTCTTTTAATCCATGTTTCTGATCTCGTCTCTTTCAGGTGCACTCCTGAGATGCACGGTCACATCCTCCTCTTTTACCTCGCTGATCAGGTACACACAGAGGTGCACCCTGCTCTGATGCCACCTTGAAGAAGCAGGCGAGATGTTCTGGAAGCTGGACGAGGATACACAGACGATGATTTTCGCCATCTTCCTCACGTCTCTTGGATTCCATGAGCTGGGTCTACATCAGGCTCTGGACTCTGAACAGTGCTCATGCCTGGTGCTTGGAAACTCTGGATCAGAGAAATCAGAGTGAACGCAGTTTTTGGGAGTCTCTGGTTGCACTTCTACGGGATGATCTGACGAGGATTTAAAGGGTGTTGAATGGATTTAGCCTCTGCTTTTGACAGTTTGAATCCATGTGGATACTAAACGCCGCTCCGGGGATAATCTGAATGGATTACTTTGGATTTTTGGGCGAATCGATTTTGTGACATCTTTTCAGGATGTCATGGTTTGTCTTTGATCGGTGGCACTGCTCCTCTTTTTCCCCAGCATACAGTCACATGCCAAAGGATTACTGCAGTATTATGGCCGCATTATTTCAATAACGGGGGGAGGAAATACAGACTGTAGAAAAGCACACCTCTCTAATGTCTCCATGTTGAGCCTTGGAGCAAAAACACGAGCACATTGTCGACCTTTTGTCTCAATATTAACAAACTGAACGGTGAACTTTTCTGGCACTTTAATGTTTTCATCTCTTCCCCTCTTCTCTCTCTCTTCGTCTCTCTCACTCTCTCTCTCTCTCTCATTCCCATGAACAACTGAATAGTATACTCTCAAGTATTACTCTGGCTCGGACTGACTGAAAATGTTGAGTAATTAGTGTGTTTGCATCCATGGTGGATCGGTTCTCTCTGTGTGTCGGAGTATCAAAAATAGAAACCTTGGTGTCCCAAGAATGGAGCCTTGAGGAACACCATCAGGGGCAAACTAAAGCAAAGACATCCGACTCTGTGTCCAAGGGAAATGTTTGGGAAACAACGGTTAACTTGACCATGAGTGTTCCTCATACTACGCGCTGGCATCGAGAACGTTAAATGTGTTTCACAACTTTAAAAGATGGCCAGCAGAACTGGCGCTGCCCCCCCTCCCTGTCCCTCCCTCACCCCTTTGCCGTTTGACAGTGTCTGTGTTTGTATGTGACATACACCTTACAGTCTTCGATGGTTTGATACCCATGATTTACTTTGAGTATAACGGAACATGTGACCACAATAAGGAGAAAAAAACACGGCAACATGCGAAAAAGGGGATTTTATGCTTTCATAGATACAATTATGTGGATTTATAATGAAATAAAAAGGTATTTTTCTTGGAATAAGTGTGGGTGTTGTTATTTGTATTTCAGTAAAGCTGCTAGCACTCGTTAATTTTTACCTCCGCCAAGGAGGTTATGTTTTTGCTGGCATATGTTTGTTTGTTAGCAAGATAACGTAAAAACTGCATGGATTTTGCTGAAACTTTCAGGAGATGTTGGTAATGGCCTAACCTAAAAATGATTCAATTTTGGTGGTGATCCGGATAACCGCCATTAGCAAATGATTGTTTTTGCTCAATAACTGTCTACCTAATAATGATATCACCATGATTCTGAGTGCTAGGTGTTGATTTTCAGGGTCATGAATCATGTTATGATGGTAACTTTATCATGGAACTATTATGGATTATTATTATTATTATAGATGCAACAGCAGTGCTTTCTAGTTTACAAATGTTGCTGGTTATAAGCCTTAACACAACAAGGTTGATGCAAATAAACAGGACATTTTTGACGCACCTTTCTGGTCACATTGGGACTTATATTTACATTTATATTTTAGACATCATGGATGGGCAACTTAAGTGACTGAGCCAGCCAGATAAATGCCAAGACATTTAAAACTGATATGTTATATGGCAACTTAAGTGACTGAGCCAGCCAGATAAATGCCAAGACATTTAAAACTGATTATGTTTATATGTAAATCTTGTTGATGCAAATAAACAGGACATTTTTGACGCACCTTTCTGGTCACATTGGGACTTATATTTACATTTATATTTTAGACATCATGGATGGGCAACTTAAGTGACTGAGCCAGCCAGATAAATGCCAAGACATTTAAAACTGATTATGTTTATATGTATATCTTTTAAACAAAACGTACAGCTTTGACCTGCTCTTTTGTAAAATGTCTTGAGGTAATTATTATGATTTGGCGCAATACAAATGAATATTTATCGATTGTTTTAAAGTGGTGCAAAACATACTTTTAAACAAAATAGCTGCTTTAGCACTGTTAAAAGATATTGTAAATAGTGTAATATGAAGAGAGCGTGTAGTCAGACATAGAGAAGATTTACCAGAACATGATGACAACTGGTTTATCAGCAGCTTTAGGTTCCTGAAGGCAATTCTCCTGGAACTGTGCGCAGAGCTGCAGCCGGCATAGGAGCGCAACACAGCGAGGAGCCATGCGCTGCCTGTGGGTGGCTTCTTGGTGAGTCTTCACAGCATGATTACTAGTCAGTGGTTAAAGTTAGTGACTTGCTGTTTTTTGCTGGTTAAACTACAGCTTAAGATCTTTCTAACAAGCCCTTGATTGTATTTGTGTGCAAAGTACTCATGTTAATAACCCCATACTTAAAGTGTGAATGTCCTAATCTATGGAGTTAAAATTATGCCAAAACCTCACAAACACAAAACATGTTTCACTTACACCCAACGATTCACAAACAAACTCGGTGTGGTTTGAAATATAAAACATCATTGACAAACTAATGCATTTGTTTTGCAAATAAGAAACGTACTGATCAAACAAATACATCATGCTTCACAGACACATACAGCATGTTTTACACATGCTGTATTTTCTTTCTTTCTTTTTACACAAAAAAATTTCTTCAACTACAAAAAATATTCTTCAAGTACAAAAAACAATTCTACAACTATGAAAAACTGTCACGAGACTTTTGGCAATATCTTACCGCTGTCATGTGACTTCTACCACTATTTTTACATCACGCTGTTCAAAACCTCACTCAAATGCACTCTGATCCATGAACAAATGTCTTCAGTTTCACACACAAACGCCAGTGAACTTTCTAAGACGTCCTTTAATTTGCACTCCACAACAGCAGGAGGTGCTGTTGATTCAATTAAAGTTTTTAACTCAATCAAATTAAAATATGGCCACATTTAACATTAGTAACTTGTCTTAAGACGGATATATTAAGATGACCTCAGTCCACACACATTTGTCTTGGCACCATCTGAGAAGTCGTGTTAAGTTAAAACACACCCTGCTTTCGATGCTTCGCATTAAACGGTTTGATACAACAAAGTAACAGGAGGCTTTTGTCGTGAAAAGTTTATAGGAAGTAAAATGAATTAATGAAGTGAAATCATTAGCGCAAAATATTTTTTAGCTGTGCTGCTTGCACTAATTTGTATGAAATCAGGTAAAAACACAGGGATTTTTGTGGTGAAAATCGCGAACATCAGGAATTTTATAGTGAACACTTTGAAGAAAGAATACTAAGGTCTATGAAGTGGGGAAGTTAGTGTTAGTGTTTTTCACCACACATACATGCATTGATATTCACCTGTTGGAGGTCAAGTGCAGACTGAGAGCACAAAGCTGGTTTGTTTGCCGCACATAACACCCCACTGTGGCTGTTACTGCTTACACTTTAGCCTCCTGTAGAACTTATAACTGGACCATGAACACATTAGCCCGAAGTATCCCCACGTCTTCACCTGATTTCATATGGGGGAGCAGTGCAGTTAAAGAATAGTTTGCATTAATGACCACATTTCACTTCCAATAATATTTTCACAAAAAAAGCCTCCCGTTACATTGTTGTATCAAACCTTTTAATGTGAAGCAGCAAGAGCAGGGCATGCGTTTTATCTGCAGTAACTTATCACGACTCATCAGATGGTGCTAAGACAAATGTGAGTGGACTGAGGTCGTCTTCACTTCTAAATTCCATCTTAAGGCTAAGATGTATAAAGTTATTAACGTTATAAGGGACCAAAGTTAAATTTATTTAAGTTAGAAACAGAATGAAAAGTAAAGTAAGCCTAATCGGTGGCCTCATTGAATCAACAGCACCACCTGTTGTTGCGGAGTATGAATTACAGGACACTTTGCAAGTTTACTGCCGTTTGTGTGTGAAACTGAAGGCATTTGTGTGTGGATCTACAAGGCTTAAAATTAATGCCAAAGGTCGTGACAGTTTTCATAGTTGTAGAATTGTTTTTTCTACTTGAAGATTTTAGTTTGTACTTGAAGATTTTTTTTTGTGATTGAAGAAATATGTTATTTTGTATGTGTGAAACATGATGTATTTGTTTGATAGGTATGTTTCTTATTTGCAAAACAAAATGGATTGTTTTGTTAATGATGCTTTTTTGTTTGCAAACCAAACTGAGTTTGTTTGTAAATCGTTGGGTGTGAGTAAAACATGTTTTGTGTGTTTGTGAGGTTTTGGCATGATTTAACTTCATATTAATCAGCCTCACCTTTTCCCTGCCGCAATTCTGCACTGATTTGCAACAATAGTGTGTGGTCCATGTGAGTAGTGTAAAATAATTACAAATGGAAACTAAATCTAGTTTACTTGTCTGCTTTCAATTGACTCCAGGCAACCATGGCTACCCACTTAAGAGCTGGCTGATGACCTCTCTCACCAACCCTCAGAGTGACCAAGAGTGGAGGTACAATGGCCTCCATTCCTGCACTCGCTCAGTCGATGAGAGGACAGTCGGTCTACTGAAGGGAGGTGGCGCTGCCTGGACAGGACTGGGGGTATGCTGCTGCACAGTCCCGAGAAGATGTGCCGCATTGTGATGGCGTGTGTCCACCACAATGTGGCACACCGGTGCGCCATACCACTGCCAGAGCACCATATCCCCCCACCAGATGAACCGGAAGCTGCACCCATAAATGTGCATCCTTCCCAGGAGGCCATTCGGGCCCAGCAACATATGATTTCAACCATGTTGAAGAGGCCAGGACCCAGAATTCACGTTTTTTCTAATGCTTTTATTGACTTATCAGTATTTTTGAGGACACCTGTCAGCTAATCTAGGCAATCATTTATGCCACCTATTGCTTTCACATTTTCCTCTTGTGATTCCAGCACAGCACGGGTGAGGACACAGCCAGTCGGGCGGACAGCAGCAGCCGGCGGTGCTTGTGGGGTCCTGACGCCAGCGACAGTGGAGCAAGCCCCTGAATTCGTGGCACGTGGTGACTGCGTGCTCTCTCCTGTGTTTTAAAATAAAGTGAGTTGTCAAACATGAGTCAAAGTCTATCCTCTTTGATATGCTGGCATGTTTCAATTTAAATTAAAATAAGTAATGATACAATACATACAGCTTTAATGCATGAACCTCTCTCTTTTAGGGCTGCAAGCAGGCACAATAAACACAATTGTTGTGAGTTACACAATAAACAGGTATTTACCTTGTTGGTGATCAGAGTCACCCACATGTGCGCCCACCACCCCTGAGAGAGCAGTGTCACCCAGTATTGCTGCGACTCTCTGGTCAAACGGGGTGGGCCCCTAGTCTTCTGTCCCTCAGGCTGTCTTGGCCACACTTTGGCGGTGGGCAGCCATCCTCTGCTTGATGTCCACCTTGAGGTCGGACCACTTCTTCTATAGCTCCGCTTCTGTGCGCTCCTCTGACCCCACAGCATTAACGACCTCACTCGCACTCCCATTCGCTCCTCTTCCATTTAGTTGTTATGCCAGAGGACAGCGTACCAGAGCACGTTTTTGCGCTTCTCTACTTCAGAGAGTAACGCCTCTGATTCGCTCCCTGTGAAGTACTTTTTTTGGCCTGTCTTACCCATCATTCTCTGATGTTCTGATCATGCAGAGTGGTGAATCTCAGGTGCAGGGCTCATGTAAATATGAATTGCGTATTTAATTTGGGGACAGGGAGGGGTTGTTTCTCATACACGTGCGCTCAATTCCACGTTGATTTGGATGTACAAAGGAAATGTGCCTGGATTCACGCGCACAGATTCATACATCTGGATATTTTTGTGAGTACAACGTTTCCTGGATTTGAGCGAACACCATGTTTCAGTAGGAAATACATGCAAGTCAACCAATCAATCAATCAATCATTTTGGATTGATTGATTGATTTTCCAGAATTAGAGATAAGAGAGTAAGATGGACAGTTGACTGAGGTTTGCCTTACAAAGGCCTTGGCTCCCTAACCGTGTTTTTTGTCATTTTGCACACTGTTTATGGCGACCTTCCCTCCAGCAACCCAAAACAGATGAGTATAGAAAGCTGTTTGGGCATAAAATTGATATCGGGGATATCGACTGTAGTTCAGCTACTAGTACTCAAATTTAGAGAACATGTACGAAATTTTGGTCAGCTAGTGCGCAAATAGACTTTATTAGTGAAACAACACCCAACACAGCATGGTGTGGATTTGCTGTTCATCATGAGACTGGGGTCCACATTCAAGATTTCCTGCTGCTTAACCAAAGGTTTTTTCTTGCCGCCATGATGGAGGGATTCATGATTGGCTATATGGATTCATGTTGGGTGTTGGATGTATATATTTGTATATATATGTATATGTGTATTTTATATATGTATATATGTATCTATGCATATAAGTGCATCCATAATATGAAGAGCTTTGTGCTCTATTGTAAAGTGTCTTGAGATAACACTTGATATGAATTGGCACTATACAAATAAAGATTGATTGGTTGATTGATTGAAACAAAAAGTGTCACTAGCACAACTATTAGACTGTCTTTAGTACTACTGGTAGACTTAAAAATCTTCACTAGTACTACAAGTAAGCCTTATATGATAATAAGGGGTTGGAAAAGCAAATTTAGGCTTCCCATTGGCTTTCAAGAATATTACAACCAATCAGGGTGCTGATTTGGTTATAATCCGTCCTACTTCATTTGCATAAGGTCGGCCAGTACTACTAGTAAAGCTTTGAGTTTTTACTGTTAACATTCCTTAAGTCTACTAGTACTACAAGTAACACAAAATTGTCTATGAGTAGATGATTTTGCTTTACTAGTAAGGTCTACTCGTGCACTAATGTCCCGAAAACCTCTACTAGTAAAACAAATTTTTTTGTTTACTAGTACTTCTAGTTATCTCAAAGTATCCCACTAGGAGTACTGGTAGACTGTTTTTAGTCTACTAGTCATATAAGTAAAGCCAAAAGATTCACTAGTAGTACTAGTAGACCTGATGCAAACGAAGTAGGAGGGATTATAACCAAATCCAGCACCCTGATTGGTTGGAATAATCTGAAAAGCCGAAGGGAAGCCTGAATTTGCTTTTCCAACCCCTTTATTAGCATATAAGGCTTACTTGTAGTACTAGTGAGCATTTTTAAGTCTACTAGTAGACACAAAACAGTCTGCTAGTAGTACTAGTGACACTTTTTGCTTCACTAGTAAAGTCTACTGACACATTAGTTGACCAAATTTGAGTACATGTACACCAAATTTGAGTACTAGTAGAGCTGAACTGTGGTTGATATCACTGATATCAATTTATGCCCAAACAGCTCTCCATATGTGAGTAGGTTGAACGAAGGTTTGGTTGAGATGACACGTGGAGTATGGCAGAGCCCCATATGATGCATCAATGTTCCCGAGCCTCCTCTGATAATCAAACCTCTGATGTCGACCAATTCTTTTTACAGGTTACGATCCACCATTTTGAATATCTCTTCTACACTGTAGGATCCAGAGAGTGGGACTGAAAGCAGGTGGAAATGCCCAAACATTCTACCTGCTTGTAATTATTGATCAGACCGAAGCTCCTGTCGGTAACCCACAGTCTAGAAAAGACATGAGAGGATCTGGTTTCTGATTGTAGTCCAAATACTGGCAAAAACAGTCTCAGTTCTCAATAATGACATCCCATCCTCCATCATTTTTATTTGCTGATGATTTATTCGTTCCTATAAACAGATATCTGCACGTTTCAGTCAATTATGGATCAATTATTTCAGCTCAAGCCAAAAATCTGTTTGGCATTGAGTCACAGAAAAAAATCAGCATAGCAGATTTTCTGGGAAGTATCAGACATGATGGATCCAACCTGTTTTCAGCAATTAAACATTTTAAATTTTAGTATGTAGGTTTTTGTCTGTATTAGTTTGGACAATGGATGAGCAGAAAATCATAATATATAAACCATAGAGAGCACAGAAAAAGGACTGGTGAAAGTGGATTTAAGGACAAAGTCGAAACTGATTTTAGAGAATTATTTTAAAATACTCCTCAAACTTTGGCCCGTAGGTTTGTTCATTAAAACCAACATATATATGTAGAGAAGTGCTCAGTCAGAGTCTGAGATCGATGTGTGATGCTGTGCCCTGTTTGGCAGTGGTCCTCGCCGTGTAGATGACGGATGTTTCAGAGCGAGGACGGCGTCGTACCGCGCTGCAGCCGCATTAATAAATGCTGATGAGCCTGTTTCTTCTTTAAAAGCCGTTTCTGCTTTATTAGACAGAGCACGATGAATGGGGACAGGCGGAGACAGATGGGCGCAGGCCGTAAAGGTCAGAGCGACGGCCATGTTCGACATTGCTCGTGGAGGTGATATAAAGCCAGCTGCCGTCTCTTGCTAATGAAGCACGGTAAGTTTTAACAGCAAATCCAAAAAGACAGAGGCCAGGTGGCACAAAATCAATCCAGGTCTATTTGACTTTACTTTTACATTTCGATATTAAAAACAGACGAGCAGCTGTTCTGCTGCTGGTGCTGCTGAAAGGATCATTTAAGGACAAGTCCAGAATTTTCTGTCCAAATTACAAACTGATCTGAATATGGAGCCAGAGGGAGGGCCGGGCAAACAGTGAGGGGAGCTGACGGAGAGTTATCAAAACACGGTAAAGGACATTTTGTTCAAGACTTTATTTCTACAATATCGCTGCAGTTTTTTTTCTAAATGTGAGTTTATTGTTATAGAGTAAAAAAAAAAATTATATAACCAGTTCCTGGTGGGTTTTTTTTTTTTGCCTCTGTAAGGTTTACAAATGCTGGATGCTGCAGCAGCTTCTCTTCAGTTAAGCTGCATTCACACACTGACATTTTGTCAAACTGTAAAGGCAGACCACATCGAGCTTGGTCAGGCCACGCAGAGTGTGTTGACAAATTTTACGCAAGCTTAAAAACTTCCAACGTTTAATCCAACAGGCTTTTAAACATCAGCAAGAGTTGACCTCCACTGCCCTTTACTACCTTCAGTTACAGCTGGTTCATCTCTGTTGGTGAAAGTTGGGCCCGTAGGCTCCTGTTGTACAGCTTTAGGCGCCCTTTGTGCATTACCCATGCTTCACATCTATGTTGGCGAATGTTTAAAATCATCCACAATTACTCAGGAGGCCGTAAAGGAACACACCCCACCTGCACAAAATTTCCCTCCACTTTAGATTTCTTTACCTGTGTTGAACTCAATAAAACTGACACCTGTAAAGTGCTTTCTCCAAAGCTTTGTTTGGTTAATCTCAGTTACTATACCTTGACGTTTGAAGGCAGCTTCAGGAGCAGATCCAGCAGGACAGAAGGTCAGAAGACTTTATGGCCTTGACGTGTGATCTTTGACTTTCAGGATGTAGTCGACTCTTTCTGCTAATATGCAAAAAAATGTGAATACTCTCCATCAAAGTGGCCTTGAAACATTGTGACCTAGACTGGTCTGGATGGACATGAGGACAACCTGAGCTCAAGGCCATGCTGGTGACAAAGGAGCATTTCTCAGTTCTCCAAAATGTGTCTGGAAAAAGTTTGAGTGTGGAGGCACTCATTGGGTTAATTGTTGAGCAGCAGTTAGTATGTTGGTATGCAGTTATTCATCCTCACATAGAGCACCATACAGACTCTTTAACCATTAAACTACGAACACACACCAAACACACAGACACACACGGAGATACTGAGACTCCTCTGAGCTTAAACTAAAGGAGTGTGACACAGGTAGAGTGACAAGATCTTTGTGAACGTTCATACCATAAATAAAGTCCATGAAGCCGGTTAGTGTCACTTTGTTTTTTACAGCATTGATCCAAACACCATAAAATAAGAACAACCTCCACTGAGGCATCCCCAACCTTGTCATGCGAGTTATTGTGAAAAATGTGGAAAACTGTTTTGTCAACAAATTACTGGAAAATCCTGGATCCACATCCAGCTACAGATCACCACTGAAGTGCATTGGAATATAACTTTTTGATTCATATTCCAAGCTAAAAGTGTCTCCATTAAAACAATTGTTTTCTTTGTGACAGCACGTCTGCTGAAATTCGTCCCTGAAATTGATCTGAATTTACCCTGTTATGGAGCATGTGTGAATGCAAGCAGCAGAACTTATTTGCTGCCCCTGAAGTATTTCCCATTTCCCCTGACAGAGGGACAAACTGCAGGACTTCCTGCTGTGAGGATGAAGTGTGAACATGAAACTCAGGGCATCATCTCTGTAGGTTCCCCAAGTATTCAGTTACACTTCCTGGTTTTTCTGTGAGAGTAAATGGGTTTCTGTCTGGAAAATATATGCAGAGTAGCCTTAAAGGTGCAAAATGATTACTGTTATTAAAAGTCTTCGAAGAAAAGAGAGAAGTTTGCAGATTGTAATTGTTGCATTCATATTTCTGGATATTTATTGAGAGTTATGTGGATCCTCAAGGTTTGCTTTTTAATTACTAGGATGTTTCAGATTAATGGTTTTATTTTGTTATTCAATATGCTTTTATTCTGAAGTCTCTTCCATGATATAGCTTTTTTTTGGGATGTTCGCATGCCTTTTGAAAGTCGATAAGCTGCAGACAAAATTGACTTAGATCTAAGTTTGGGGCTATTTAAATTCCTTCCTTTAACATGCAGCCAGGGAGGTGGGTTATTTATGTGTGTTTGTCTGAATAGTTTAGAAGTTTACATGCTGTTCATGAAAATGTTTTTGTATTTTCTTGAATAATACTGTCTGTTTGTTACGCCTATTGTCTAGTTTTCACAGTGGATTTGGAGGACAAGCTTCAAATAAACCACTCGTGTCTGTCTCTGCCTGGAAGGAGTTACACAGATGTTTGAAGAGTTTTAATCCCATCACCATAAAATCGACTTTATTACAGGACCCTCAGACTGTACCCTAATTAACCCTCCTCCTCCTCTGCTGAAGTTTTCTCCCTGACTGATCACTCCATCCAGAGGTCAAAGGTCAGCAGCATCCATACACTTATACATGACATATTACCTGAAAGCAATTAGAGAGAAACACACTCAATCTGTGACCGTGTGTGTGTGTGTTTGTGGGGGGGTTAATGTATGCATATTTGTGTCTGCATTCCTCACTGCAGAGGCTCCTCGTTAATCCCTCATCAATCAGCTAATTACTGTGAGAGACGGATCAATACAGGACACACACAGCAGAGCACAGCAGCTGTTTGCTCTGGACACAGAGACTTTGTTACGGAAATAATTTAATTTCAGTCACTTTTTAAACAGCTTTAATTTTAGAAAAATCTCTGATAAAGACTTATATTGTAGAATAGAAAGTAATGCAGTGAAATCAAGAATATGTACACATCAAATATATAAACATCTGAAATTGAAACAGGATATTTAGAGTTCTAACCGATAAACTTTTTTTTTGCAAATATTTATTCATTTTGAATGTGAGACCTGCAACACGTTCAGAAAAAACTGGGACAGGGCCATGTTCTCTGTGTTATATCACCTTTCCTTTTAACAACACTCACTGACACTAAATGATGAAGCATTGAATTCTTTCTCATTCTTTCAACAGTCTGAAATGTGGACTCAGACCACAGCAGACTTTTCCACTTTGCCTCAGTCCATCTCAGATGAGCTCAGCCCAGAAAAGCCGGCGGTGTTTCTGGGTGTTGTTGATATTTGGCTTTGTCTTTGCATGGTAGAGTTTGACCTTGACCTTGTAGATGTAGAGATGACCTGTGTTAACTGACAATGGTTTTCTGAAGTGTTCCTGAGCCCACGTGCTGATATCCTTTACAGAGTGATGCTGCTTTATAATGCAGTGCTGACTGAGGGATGGAAGGTCACAGGCATTCAATGTTGGAATTCTGAGATTTCTCTGATTCTGTGAATCTTCTGATGATATCTAAGTCGTACACAGTTGTGGCTTGTGCCTGAGCCTTTCAGGGATGCTCCTTTTATACCCAACCATGACTCATGAGTGAATATTTGCGGGACATTTCATCAGTTTGAACATTAAACAATTTGTCTTTGTTGTGTATTCAATTAAATATAGGTTGAAAAAGATTTGCTGATAATTTTATTCTGTTTTCTTACACAACATCCCGACTTTGTCCTCCAGTCGTTGCTAAATTCTCACTAAGAGTTAATGCACCAAACTCTGTTCTTGTCAGGCCATCAGGATGAACTTTGAGGCTGTTGTCATACATTAAATAAATAAAAACATGAAATGTAATGAGAATAATTTGAACATTTCTCTCTCGGTAACCAGGGTCACCCAGCAGCTCCAAAGCCTCTGAGCCTGCTCTCTGGTCCCTCTGGCTCAGCTGCTCTGAGGTTGAGGTGGATTTGGTGGTTTGGTCTCAGAGAGGATCTCCTGACTCTGTGAAAGTGACACCGGAGCTGCGGCTTCCTTCAGGAAACTGTCGAGGAAAAGCTGCTACAAGTTGTGACTGTGGGAGAGCGAGGGTCTCACTTCAGTCAGATGTGTCGACTCATTATCTCAGGTGTTTCTGAGGTGAGCCAAGCTGTCGAGTCCTGCGAGAAGGTGGCGAAGAGGCCGTTCCCCCCAATCAGCCGGGAGGATTGAGTTTCAGGGGTCCGGCCTCTTTAATGACCCCTTTCTGTGTCCGACAGCCAGACGACATCGGAGTCTGTGATCCGCACACTCCCTCCGTTCACATTCCTGCTTCGCTGCCCTGAAAGAGCTTCAATCTGTCCGACACCTGCAGCCCGTCTTACCTTGTCATTAGAGCTAGACCACTCGCTCGACCCGCTGCGGACAGCTCTCGCTCCCGACTTTCCCTCGGCCCCAGCTCGCTCTCAGGGGACCTTGGAGAGGGCCGGGACCCTGCGATGAGAACCCCTGGGGAGAAGAAACCCCACCATCGTTACCTGCAGAGGGCGGATCAGGCTGGAGGAGGAGGATGGAGAGGTGGGGGGCTTTTGTTCCTGAGATGAGGACATGGTGAGGAGGGGGAAGGTCCGACTGGTTTAACTGGAAACTGAGCTAAAGAGCAAGGAGGCCGTAGGATTAGAGAGACTCTCTGCTCCACAGGAAACTCAGAGACAAAACTAACTTCAGTGCTCAGCTCAGAGGTCCAAATCATCTGTAATTAAGGAGTCTGTTCACTAAAACCTGCATGGATTGTGTTTATGTTTGAAACATTATACCAGAGTTTGCTTTGAAAGTATGTTTTTGACATAATGAGGGTGAAGGTGTTAAAAAGTTGAACTGCAAGGACAGGGAGACGAGAGTGAAGCAGTTAATGATGCACAGAGAGAAAAGAAGAAAAGATCAAACAAAACTGAATTCATTTACCTGTTGTGAAGCAACTTACACTGGCCTCAAAACATATGATATTTCCAGTGATATTCAGTTGCAGACATGATTTTCAATATCGAGCGTGTTGCTGGAGTTGCGCAGTGCTCCGGGGATTTCAGTAGTTTGGAGGAAGGTGGTTTTAGGACTTGATTTTTGCAGTCTGTAGTGTAGGCCTTACAATCAAAATCAGACATGTTTTATATTAAAATAAGACTTAGTTGGTAGTAGTTAGCTCCTTAGGTCTCTGTAGCATCCTAAATGGGGATTTGGAAGGTTGCATCAATTTCAGTCCTCTTAAATCACTCTACATTATTGTAAAGTTATTGTGGTATGAAATCAAAAGTGGCACATGGCAAAGTGTCCTTGGGCAAGAAACTTGCTGCCTCAGTGCCATGTAAACAGGCATAAAAGGGCAAGAATTCTGACATGTTTCCTGATTTTATTAAAATGTTGGATGTCATCTACTCCTACAGTCAGCATACATTTTATTTTCAAGCATCAGCTGTTGCAGTAATTGATACTGTTGGAAGACTGACAGAGAAACTCCAAAAATAAGAAAATGAATGAGGGGGACAAGGATTTTGAGAAGAAAACGACATGCTAACATGTGACTTTTTACTTGGGTCTAGGCCCAAAAAAGAAATTATGCTAATAAATGATGTTTTGGGTCTTAAACAGGCAGGAAAACATACTTATGCAGAAGGTTTGGTCATAATTGATCTAAAAAATGACTTTTAAGTTTTTTTCCTGAGGTCAGATGTTGGATAAAAACGACATGCTAAAATATGACTTTTCAGCAGGTCTGGGCCTGAAAAAAATTGTGCTGATATATGACTTTTTGGGTCTTAAACAGGGAGGAAAATATGCCTATGCAGACGGTACTGTCATATTTCACCTAAAAAATGATGTATAAGGATTCGTCCCTTGGG
Source organism: Cetoscarus ocellatus (assembly GCA_037902135.1). Taxonomy (NCBI): domain Eukaryota; kingdom Metazoa; phylum Chordata; class Actinopteri; order Labriformes; family Labridae; genus Cetoscarus; species Cetoscarus ocellatus. The sequence continues at coordinate 424 of JBAMNC010000189.1, read as the reverse complement.
TCAGATATATATAAAAAAACAACATGCTAACATATGACTTTTTATGCTAATACATGACATTCTGGGTCTTAAACAGGCAAGCATGCAAGGTTTGGTCATATTTGACCTATAAAAAGGATTTTAAAGCTTTTTCCCTTACGTCAGAAGCTTGAAAAAAAACACATATGACTTTATAGTTAGTTCTGGGCCAAAAAAAAGATGCTCAAACATGAATTTTGAGTGTTAAACAGGCACAGCGGGTAGTGCATGTGCCTCACAGCAAGAAGGACGCCTGTTCGATCCCCAGGTTGGGCAGGGCCTTCTGTGTGGAGTTTGCATGTTCTTTCCGTGCATAAATGGGTTCTCTCTGGACATTCCAGCTTCATACCACAGACCAAAAACATGCTCATTAGGTCAACTGGTGATTCCAAATTGCCCTGAAGAT